>RSEF01000004.1:17260768-17296721 GCA_003993805.1 Himantopus leucocephalus | reverse complement strand
TTTAACCTGGACCAAGTGAGTCTGATCTGCAGTGGTGAGAGAGATGAGCTAGCAGCAGCAATCAACAGAAGGGTTCACGGAGGAGGAGCAGGGATTTGGGGAGACCTTCTCTGTGTTACCTGACTATGCAGGTCACTGTCACTGCGGTTGGATCATAATTGCTGGAGTATATGCATGAAAATAAGATATAAAAGTAGCGTGTGTGCATGCTAATACTACTTTATACCTAAAGTATGAGATTTTAGGACCACACCAACTGTTTTAACACTTGTTTTCCTGCCTTTCTGAATTGAGGTCTGTGCCAGACATTGGATGCAAGTCTAAAGGGGGGCTGTGCAATCTTATCTGAAAGGTCAGAGTGGATAAGGTTTCTGTTGGCTATTTCTCTTCATCTGTGTTCCTCAGACAGACAAAACAGTTTAACAACTTTGTTACATGTTACCTCTTAGTTTATAAGTTTACCTTTCCTTAAAAAGCTGAAAATGAAAAATGTTTCCATAACTTTGATAGCATTAAGTAGATTTATCTTTAGGAAAGGTAAGCATTGAATACTGGGTTGCTGAAGCTTTGAAGTTGAAAGCAGTCTAATGTCATAATGCTGGTTTTAACCAAGAGTAAATTTTAAAACTTTTTGTCAGGCACAGAGGTTGGCAGCAACGTTACATCATTCAAACATCTGCAGGCACTCAGATGAGGTGAAAGTACAGCACTTAAGGATGATAATGTAATGAGTTTCTAGTGGTATCCGCTGACCTAAAGTAAAGTACATGTTGAGCCTGTTCCGTGTTTTCAAGTAGCAGGTAGTATTTTGCGATTGTACAAATGGTATTGACAGCAAACAGCTGACAAAGCTCATATTGCAAGTCCAGGAAAATGTTGGATTGAATGGTCTGTTTAAACATATTTATAACCTAAGAGATGCCTAGAATTTTCACTATTTAATTTTTTCTTTTTTAGATTTTTCATGAATTTATTGACCTGCTTACCTAGAAACATTTGAACTGCAGTTGCATTAAAGGTAAAGAGTTATTTGTTTTTTTTGTGTGCTAGTAAGCAATAAGATCAACAATTACTACAGACTGGGCACTTAAATAACCCTTACTAAAACCTTCCAGTGGGGAGCTTTGTCCTACCAGCTCTGTAATGATCTGTCCAAATACTGACAGACTTGGAGTGCGGACTGTGTGTTTTTAAGTTGAAAATGGAAACGTTTGGTGACAATGTTAGCTTTTTGAGTATCACTGCATTTGTTAACAAGTTAAATTATATCTTTTTTATGAATAACCATAAATTTCTGTTGTGATACACAGTGTCATACTAAGGATTTTCTGTCCCTTTTGCAGAAGAAAAAAGTTCCTAAAAATAGGTTGAAAGAATGGTCAACAGCGTCAGTTTCCTCTTCGTGCTTCCTGCAAAATTTGTTAAGTCTAAGACCACTTTACTCTCTGTTTAGTCTAGTGCTGTGCAAACAGTTTCTTACTTCTGCAGTTGCTACTGTGGCTCCTACTTTTTTCATATCAAAGGTGATCTAGTTACCTAGACATCAAGTCATGCTATCAAGCCACTCGAATTTTAGCCGTGTGGTTTGCTGCAAATAGGCACGCGTGCCTTTTTTACGTCTTGTGAGCCGGCAGGGCTTGAACAAATTCCTTTCAGGAAGCTCTGTGGCTGAGCTAGTGCCCGGCTGTCCTGTGCTAGTACATTTTGCCGAGGGGTAGGACGTATTAGCACAGGCACAATCACGCGATAATGATGATACGGTTACACACCTCCTTGGCCAGGGCTGCCTGGCTCTGTGCTGCTTCTGCTTCCAGCTCAGGCTCTGAGCACGTGATATTGTGACCCAATCCTCTAAGCATGTCCTCTGCTGTTTTGCAAAAGCTACTTGGATATTTTGGACTAAGAACATCAAAAGCTGCCCACCTCTGAAATTGTACACCTTAAACAAGCGTGTTGGTGTCTGTAAAATAAGAAGTGTGATAAGTGTGTGTGCACATGTATTGGGGGGTGGTAAGGTTCAAAACCTCACTGTTTAAAACTGTCTCAGAGGGTTGGGGTTTTTTGTCCATTTTTTTAACTGCTTTCCTCTAAGAATTGTGCTAGTTTCTACCTTGTTCTCCCGTCTTGGTATGGACATTTATGTTTGGACTACTTTTGCATTGTTTTCCATTCTTGGTGGTGTTGCACTGCTCAGAAGATTGAACTAAATAGTGTTTAGAGCTGTTAAATCTTACTTGAATCTGCATTTTACCTTGTANGTTGAATCTGCATTTTACCTTGTAGAAGAAAATGTACTGAAATTTGCTTGGTCATCTCACTTCCTCTTGAAGTGCAGATAAAATCAAAGAACTGTTCTGGTACAATCAGTNCTTGAATCTGCATTTTACCTTGTAGGAGAAAATGTACTGAAATTTGCTTGGTCATCTCACTTCCTCTTTGAAGTGCAGATAAAATCAAAGAACTGTTCTGGTACAATCAGTCAGTAAGATTGCCTTCCCTGGTAGAAAAGCCATCACCGGTATTATCTCCCTTGCTGATGGGTAAANTCAGTGAGATTGCCTTCCCTGGTAGAAAAGCCATCACCGGTATTATCTCCCTTGCTGATGGGTAAAATCCCCAACTTCTCTGACTAAATTGGTATACGCTGCATTAAGTTTTATTATCCGTGTACAACTCATCCCCAGTCTATACCTCCAGATCTTCCTTATAAAAATTAATACTTGAGTTGCCAAATAATATTATTAAAAGAAATGTGCGTTTAAGATATCTCAGTCTATCATAAAGCACGTGAAAGTAGCAGAAAGCAAGTTCACTCACAAAAAGTTTAGAGTAAAGTGAGCAAAAAGTTGCAGTATGAAGTCCTTAGGTAAATGTTTATCTGGGAATTCCAGGTATGCACCTAGAGATGACAGGGATCTAGAAATGAATCTAGATACGTTTGGTTAGCAAGTGATAGGATAGGTTCACCATGAACTACACAATAGACAGTGCTAAAATTTTGCATTAAGACCACAATAAAATTCAGTTCCTTAAAAATACAAAAGATATCATCACTTTTTCACTGGAAAATACTGTGATTGTTCAAGATTAAAATACGCTTGCTCCTAATGCTCCTAATTTTTATTGACTCTCAAACCATTTTCCTCTGCAGCTTAATTAGTTACACAATGAAAAATAGAGATGACTCATGCTTGAAATCTCAGGGGCCACCATCTCAAGTGACCGTGGGTGGGAACAGTTTTCTTAAACTTGTATTTTTTAAGTGCACACCCAGTTATCTGTACATCGGAACATCTGCGAGGACAGAATTTCTTCAAATTGCAAATAAGAAAGCCTCATTCTTTTTGCTTAGTCACAAAAAAGGGAGAAATTTGCATTTGGATGTGAGCTCCCAAGAGAAAAGGGGAAGTCTATTTCCCAGCTCTGGTGCTCCTCTTGTTGATTGTCCCCACAGAATTTTGAAAAACCCATAAGAACTTTGGAAAAATCCCTCCCTGGCGCTCAGTACACTTCTTGGTAGGCAAAAGACTGCTAGTGCAGTACACCAGGAGGAACATTTACTTCTGTCCTCCTGTGTTTCCCCCCCCCCTCCCCTTGTTTTAGGTAAGTAATTAATTTCACTACCTAAATTACGACCAGTGACTGAGAAGAAAGCAACCTAAAGCCATTGATGAGAGATGCTAGAGTTTTTGCAAAGCAATAAAGGTAAATATAAAATTGGTGGCAGAGTTTCTTGTCAAAATGAAAGCTTTTGTCAGGTTTTTTTCAAGTAATACAGCATTATATTTAGAACTTTAGTCTGTTAAATTACAGAACAGTCGCTGTTGGGAAGACATTTAAAAGCAGTATGTAATCTGTCAGGGTAACTACAGTAAAAGGGAGAATCTGTTGTAGTCCATTGTTGTGTCTGGATTTCGGTAGAAGGCAGGAGGTTAATATTACCGGACTCTCAGTAGAGCATTAGGCGGGATTATGATGATCTCTGGCATTACATCGCATGTTTGGCTGCTGGACTGGACTTGTGTTCATGCACTTTAACATTTTACCATTTGAGTTGCTCCTTTCACAAAAAGGTTATTACAGAGCAATGCTGCTAGATTTCAGGAAATTTATAAATAAAGGAAGTAGCTTGTAACGACTGGCTCTCCTGTGCTCGTGTTACTAAGCTTTGGTCAGACAGATCTATTAGCTGAATCCTATTTAAAAAAGAATGATTCAATGTTTACCTTCTCCTAACTTTTGTTCTTATGTAGTAATAGATTAGTGTTACTCTTTTATTTTGTATTGGGAAATGCCATTTTACTTTTAAGTATTTCGAATGCATCATCACAAGAGTACATACAATTCCTCCTAGGTCATGCTGTACAGATGTTTGGTAACATGCCAGATTTGAGGCCAGGAAATAAGTGTTAATGTTTAATCTATGCAGGTAGGGTAATGTCATTAATAAATTTTTTGCCTTGTTGAGTAAAACATCATTAAAAATACCACAGTTGTCCAGCCCTAATAGCGTGACTTGATCAGAGTCTGAACTTGAACGCATGTGCTTCAGCAATCGGTGAAGCAGTTGTACCCAACAGGCATAAGCGTAACTATATTGTCTCTGGCTAAATTTTAAAAAACTTTTACCCAGGAAGATTCTTTCCTGTACTCCTTCATCTTTACTTGCAGAACAAAAAGCACCTGATGTCCTAATTTCCTTACATTGTGAAAGGATGTTGTTGAAATGATTATCATAAGCAAAGGATAATAACATAAGAGGGGAGATGAGCCCCATAATACTTAAACAACCTGTTATCCATGGATATGTTCCAAATACTGACAATAAGTTGAGAACAGATAAAAATGAATGCTCAATAGACCCAGGGAAGTACCTAGTGCTTAGAAGCAAAACATTAGTTAGAAAGTAAGAATGTAAGTTGTGTATCTGCAGTACCCCCCCTCACACATTGATATTACAGAAACAGCAATATTATATCTGACTTTGAAGACTGTAAAACATTGTACATCAGTTATTTACTTTCAGTTTTCCCCGTGTTTTCAGGGCACAATAAGTTCTTAATTTTTCTGTTAAGAGAACAGCTTATGTTGAACCCAGCTTCGAGTACATTCCTGCTGTGTCAGGTGTGCTCCAGTTCGGAGACAGAAGCAAAATCCGGACTATCCATTCCCTGCCGAGTGCGGTGAAATGGTGGCATAGTTTAAGAAGTTACCGGAAAGAAGTAACTTGTGTGAGTGTTACTGGTCCCTTTCAATGCAAAGTAAAACTGCTCGACTTCAAGCACCACAGAACGTTATGCCAGTTTTCAGATGCCTGTATTCCACCCAGAAAAAATGGAGGGAATAGCTTCAAGTTCAGCATGAAGTCTCATTTTGTGCTTTTGCATTGGTTTACTTCTCCCTTTTCTAGCTGAACTGTCTTTTTTTGGCCTGTAATCGATATTTTTAATCACATTTTCAAGTTAGAATCACCCTTAAAAATGAAAATTTTAAACATAATCTGCTTATAAAAATTTGGTTTAAATGCTTCTTTGTAGTTATGTATTCTGCTAGAGACTGCACAAGTGGTACAGACCTATACAGAATAGTCTGGATGTTCAGTACTTTTTTTTATTATTTTATTTTATTTTTATTTAACCTGCTTCATTTGTAATGCTTAAAAATACAACAAAGATAAAGAGGGGAATCTCCAGTCTGTAGTTTCAAACATACAGTACAGGTGAATGCAAAGATCATCTCTTGTAATATTCTCCAAAACAATAGGTGTGATAACAGGCTTTGGAGTTTATCTGAAGTTGCCTAAAATAAGAGAATGTTTTTAGAAAGCTTGAACTTACCAAGTCTGTACTCAAAGGAGGCATGATTTTCATGGGGGGAAGGAAGCGCCAAACCTTGTATGAAGTGAATGAAATGTATGAAACTGATTTTAGTATCAAATGTATGTATTAGGGGATTATGTGACTTGGGCTATCGAGTTTCTCAAGGACAGTGTTTGCAGGCAAGAAAAATGTTATGGAAGATGTGGCAAATTGGGCTTTATATTTATAGGGCTTAAACTGATTTGATCTTCTAGACTGTGTAGTTCAGCAATCTTAGGAGAGGCCACTACTTTGGTATTTTTGCAAAGCAGTTTACTACTGAGAAAGAAGCAGAAGATTAAAAGATGAGGATAACTTAAATCTAACTAGTTGGATCATGAGTCACCGCCTTGCCATTGCAAAATGGTTGTGTAGCCAAACACAGAACTAGTCAGTCTATCCATTTTGTATTGCATACGGGAAGAAAGAGATTATCAATTCTTATTTGACTGTTTACATAGCTTTTGCTGGAGAACTTCCATGGCCACATATCCTCTAAAATTTGTCCTTGATCATGCTGCTTGCCTTTTCATGTGCTTGTTTTTAAAAGTTGGGTGGAAACAGTACAATCGCTTATCTCCGCTGTTGAAACTTCAGAGTAAGAGTAACATTTGCCATAAGGCCTGATGAGATGGGGGTATATGTGGAGGAGATCAGGCTGATGTCAATACTTCTTTATTAGTATAGAATAGGCATTTTCCTTTTTAATTTTTGTGCCCTTTAGTCCAAGTATATTTTGTAGATGTTGGAGGAGTTTTGAGGCAATATCGGTATTTTTCAGTTGCAGATTTTCTCCTTTTCCATCCTCTAGTGAAATCCTGTCTGTCCGAGCCACCAGTCCGTACTATGTTCATTAACTAAAATGCCAGCGAAACAAAAAGATGCCTCTCACTTCCTTCACCACAAAAAAGCATTGAAACAACTGAAGTTGCTGTTACAGTGACTGCGAGCATTCCCACTACTGTAGGATAAATTGGATTGACTCGAAACCTTGTGTGCCGCAGGCTTTTAATGGGCTCACAGCAAAACCAGCACAGAGTGAGTACGGGCTTGCGAGAGAGGAAGCGTTGGAGTGAATGAGCCTCAGGTATTTCCAGTGCAGACTCTGGACAGAATTTAATGAGGCAAAAGTTAACAGAGGTGGGCCTAGAGGAAATACTTTCCCAATTCAGTGTGTTCTCAATGGGCAGTTTTCAGTTGTGGAATGCCTTGGCCTTTTATGTTTTCTGCCTTTGGGGCACACAAACAGCTCTTACCCTTTCACCAAATATTTGCTTGCCCTTATGATACAAGATTAGGAGAGAGAGTTTCACACCAGTCTGTTAGATAATTGAGAAATACTGGGTAAGCGTGCCTGGTCTGGCTTCCATTACAATACTTGTTGCAGCAATAGATGTGTGACACTTGACACTTACAAATTGATTTATTTTTTCCTGATTGACATTAAGTTCTGAGGTAGTAAAACAGAAGTAGTGAATATAAAGGACAACAGTATTTTTCTTGAAACCAAATATAAATCTCATCTTTGTTTAGTAGCTAAGTAAAACATTGTATTAACTACTTTTTCTTTTTAAGCAGCAGTAAGAGAAACAAGATTTCCTAATACTACTTGTGGTTTTGCTATTTCAAACAGAATATGTATATTTAAACAGGGACCCTCGACTGACATCAGGATCCACTGTACCTGACTTGCCCTCTCCCTGTTTGTGGGGCCATGGGTACTAGTATTTATGCTGCACAGACATAGTAAGAGCTCTTGAAAGTTCTCGGGCTTTGAGCTACTATTGCATTGGTAGAGCACAGAAGTACATCTGAAACCTGCTGGCGTTTGATTAGATTACCTCTGGAGTTTTCATTGCTCTTTGACGTACAAAATTGTGTAAGAGGAAAATATGTAGAAATCTGCCTGTGAGAAAGGAACAAAAATCGGACCTCGTGTACTTTTTTTTTCTACCATGAGTAACTTGCCTAATATTGGCAGAGTTTGTTTTCATAAAAACAGTGACATGATGTAAAAAATGAGTAATTTCCCTTAGTTTTTCTTCTTTCAATCTTTCTAACCCCCAAAAAAGTTGTAATTACCCACAAGATTCTTCTCACTTTTATTGCTATTTAATCACAGTCTTCTCATCTGTAGAAATGTTTTCTTGTTCTTGTGTGTGACAGGTATAAATCTGGAAAAAGCAAAATTTGTAGAGAGCGAGCCTTGTAGTATGCGCTCATTTGTTTATCGCATTTGAGCTTGCTGCATTTTCCTGGCAATGTGATATTTCTCAGTCTTTCAGTAATTTCATTTTGAAATCCTAGGCTTTTTCAGTTCTAGTACTGGAACAAATCCAGGACTACTAGATATTGATTAAATTCCTTTCCAAAAACTGACCGTAACTAACAACCCACGTAGTTATTCAGGTCAACTCACATTTTTTTTCACTGTGCAGAACCACCTTTCCACTTAACAAATTATGAATGCTTACTGTGGTTTCCAAAATGTTTAAATCTGCCTGAACGCTAGAGAAATTCCGGAAATAGTTGTTACTTATTCATGCTGGATTGTTTTGGAAGATTTCAGAACTTCCTGAAAGGAGTCAGCCCTGAGTACGTACGCTAAAGCCAGAATTGTGTCTCCATTTGAAGCTGGCAAGAGCTCGGTTGCAGGGGAACCAGGGCTTCCTCCGGTGTTGGTTTTAAACTAAACAGGTTGTCTTCACAAACTAGAATTCTACCCTTTTCCTGTCTAATGTCATCTTTCGTACTAGAAGACTTTCCTAATGCAATGAAAAAAGGTTTTAAAAGTTGCAATTAATGTTTGAAGTAGATTGAAAAAGAAATGTGTTTTCTTCTAATCATGCTGTTATTACATAGTAAATGGGCTCCCTGGCAAGCTTTTTAACACAAGAGGAAGTACAATGAACACTGGTATTCATATACTTTCAATATTAAACTGTTACAGTGTTTTGGACATGGGCTAATTAAGGCCTTTCCTAGCGAAGATAATAATTTGCTGCCTTATTAAAACTAAACTGCATAGGATAAAATTTCTACCTACAGATACTTTTTTAGGTTTTGAGTTCCACTTAGAAATTCTAGTTGTGTGTGCAAATGCTGGATACGTTGTTTCTGTTCTGCTCGAATAGTTAAATGCAGAGAAGATGAAGGCACTTCCTTCTCTGTGAATAATCGCTTCCAGAAGTATAAACCCTCTCCCTGTTCCCCACACACACTTTTGCTCTTATTTAGTCTCATAAGCTTTTGTGACTATTTAAAAGCTCTTTTTCTATAGTAAAAAAAAAAAAAAGTTGCCACTTGTTTCTTAGATTTTCAGTTAAATTCATGAACAATTACAAAGAGAGGAGCGTCTCTTCTGTGCCAAAACCTGTGCTCTGATTTCAGACTTTATTCTGTGGCCCTGGCTGTAGGATGAGTCTCGAGCATTGCCAATTATCTGTCTCTGAAGCTTTTAATTGAGGATATCAAAGTCCTATTATACTCAAAGAACATCTCTTCCATCTGTGGCAGTCTGTAAACTACAGTGCCAGTGCTTGTATGAGCATTCACATCGGTTATTTATTTTCTATAGTGAGCTTGGACTATAGAATTTTTGTAAACACTCATCATATAATAGTAATAAGGAAAAGATTACCTCATGAGTGAGGTTTCTAACACTGGAACATATCATTGCAAATGATAAATGAACTCTAGTCTAGAGAGTTACCATTTCAAATTGCTAGAAGCTTATTCACCTGAGGAAAATCCCTGGGAGATGCCGCAAACGCAGCTATCTAGGAGAGAAACTACATCCAGTTTGGGTTGGGTTGGGTTTTTTCTTAGACTGGCATGCCTGGCACACACTGCTGTTGCTGGGAACGCACGTTTCCTACACCAAGAACTGGAAGCTCTGCTGTTTCCAAAAGAGATAGATAAGCGTCTAACAGGCTAGTTACATTGCACAATTAAGACAAATAATGAACTTTGTAAGTCAACATAAAATATCACAGAATCTAAATATTCTAGTGTTAACGTAAGTTTTATTTTGATACAGTGAAATTTTTCATGTGAGTGCTATGTTTTCTTTTATTTGGGAGGAAAGAGGAAGTTTATAGAGAACATAACTGTTATACTTTAGTAATATGTAGTTGCCTTGCCTTGAAGGTATCCTTGATGGTGCAGCATTGTGAACGTTGCATCTCATCCTCTCTCTTAAAGTCTAATTAAACTTAAATAGGAGAATGAAGGCATAAGGTGTAGTTTGAATAGCTAAGTTTGGCTTCTAACCAAATGGAATTGGTGTGGATGTACTTTTGCAAGTTCAGTATGTCACTCTGTTATGCATTATATGGAAAATATGATAAATATTTATTTGTCATGAGTTTGGGATGGTCCTGTTATGGATCAAGATCTTATACAGCCACATGCGAGTGCCAGTAACACTAAAACATTATTATGCCTCTAATTTATTTCATATTTCAAGAGAAAATGTTTGTAGGAGAATTTTGTATGGGATGTTTAACACAGTATCAGTCTGTAAAAACTGGTACCTTGATTGAAATCTTAGACTTATGGGAAAGGCTAATAAAATGTAAGTAGGTTAAACATCAGTTAAAAGCTTTCTGTATATAAAATCAAGTAGTCCAAGAGACCGATTATGCAGTAGACTTTTTGAAGCCGTATCTGTATAGTTGCATATAGGCGTCATTTTTTTCACTGGTCATGGAACCAGTGAAGCCTCGCTGCCTACATAGCCGTGCTTTTGTTCTGTACGCTCTCCTGTTACCTCAGTACCCAACTCTATTTCATGTTCCTTATAACTCTTCTGGGCAGTGTATGCTACAGGTGATAGTCCTGAGTTAATGTTTCTACTGACGATAAAGGTCTTGTTGCTTCTGAGACAGAAAAACGGACCGTATGGAATCTGAAAGTCTCTTTCTTGACTTTTTTTTTTTTAAATGAAATTAAGCTTCTGTTCATAGCTTTATTCAGAACATGTTATAACAGGGGGGGTTCCCATAAAAATTAAACTCCTTTTGGGTACCTTCATCTTTATCTGTACTCTGTAAGTTTGTAAGCTTAGTCTTTTCCAATAATATCATTGCTCCCCTCTTGCAATGGATAGCGTGTGCCACCTTTGCTAAATTCATAGGCTGTTCTTCTTCAGAAGCATTAGGGCAGAAATTCTAAAGATTCCTCCTTTCTGCAAGGCAAAAAAATTCCCAACTTCTAATACTTTTTTTTTTTCTGTTTTAATATAGATCTAATCGACACTAAAAAACCCTCACTCATCGCTGTCAGAACCCTTGTAAGTATACCTTTGTGTGTGTGAGTTTTTATATGAGTATGTTCAAAGGAAAAAGCCAAGTTTGTCTTTTTGGGACTTACTAAGTCTGATTTCTGTTAAGAATTACAACTGATTTTTGTCAAGATAGCTACTTGTACACAGTTGTGGTATTTTAAAGTGATTCTAAGTTATCTGTTCTTTATAAAAACACTTTTTAAAGTATTTCAAACAAATCTGAAATTTCAAAATGAAAGAAATGCAACCTTTAACTTTTGCTAATGTGTACAGTAACATAACTGGCAGCAAGTTAAAAGTGATTTAACAGGGTGCCAGTTTTAAGAGAAAACAACTGTTCTTTCCCATTAAGACCTTTTTATCACTACTTTATTATTTCAGGCAGTATTTTAAACATTCTGATGAGTTTTTTTAGCATGTTAGCAAGTTGTTCCAGTAAACTGTGAAGGTTCTTAAGTTAGTATTTAACACTGAGATGAGATTTGTTGCTTAGCATGAAGATCATCTCACATAGAAAAGTACGCATTCCGTGCACGTAGAAAGGTTTATTAGATGACATCAGTAGGATATAAGTTTTCAAAGAGTCCTCTTTTCACGCGTAGTCTTACAATTCATTCTGCAACCCAGTTCAGTTTTAAAGACTTCGCATTGATAATCAGTAATAAAATGTGAATTGGATCTTGTGAAATACCTGTTTAAATCATGAGAGTACTGGTAGAACTCATTGTGTTGTTTGCACCTCATCAGTGCTTAGATGACAGGAGGAGCAGGTCCCCGTCATTCTACATATGGTAAAACCTGGGGCAGCTCTTACCCTAGAGACTTCAGTTCAATTCACTGGTGCTCAGATGCAATAAGAAAGAGTGGAATATAGCAGTGGAAAGATGAGATAATTGCAATAAGGATATATTAATAGATACCATTAGTCAATATAGATTTAATTAGAAAGTAGTAAGTAAATCAATGTGTGAAAGTATGATCTTCAGTTCTTTGTATCTGTTGTCATAACATGTACACAGAAAATACTCTGAAAATTTTGTGGTCCAGTGTTATACAAGCTGCTAAATAGCTTAAATATAATTTATAAAATTAATGTACAGGAGATTAAATTGAATGGAAAAGTTAAAGTAAATGTCGTTTTATAGCATTGGTCAATCCAGAACACTGGCTAAAGAATTTAAGTAAATATGAGCCCATTCCTCTCCTCCCATTCTAAATTAGTCAGTTCTTGATTATTAGCGAGTAGTTTTTTACCAGTAGGACTACTTCTGAAAAAGCTACTACTCAGCCTGAATAAAAGCTGTGGTACTGTCTCATTATATTACATTGTTCGCATTAGTCCAACAAGTCTGATTTTTATCCAAGTCACTGTGTCTGGTCATATGCTTTTTGCTGGAAGGTGAAGAACAGTGAGAGTTCTCCGTGGGGTTTATTTTAACGTGTAGCATTGTGTCTAATCATGGGCATGCACTGAGGTTTTCTTACTGCAGTCTTAGCGCTCTGGCTGGCTTTTGTTTTACATACAAGCTCAACTGCTGCTTTCGGAGCACTGAATTAACTGGAATGAAAATATCATAAAAGATTTGTAATATAAACCAGTAAACTTTCATTTTTGAGAACTGGAGCTTAGGGAAGTAGAATGATACCTCTTCTGGTGAGGTTTGACTGTATGCTGAGCAGTTGATGATGATGTTAACTAAAGCAGAATAAGCAGAAGCATTTTGAAAAGAATGTAGCATTCACTTTTTACAAAAAGAAATATGCAGAATACTCTTTTTTTCTGAAGAAGTTTAAGCTTAGTTTAGTACATTTTACTGTCACTCAATAGTAATTTTATTCTATAGGTTTAATTTAAAAAATTAATGGGGTGATCATGTTATTTTAAGTATCTGTAGATCTCTCAATCTTACATTACATTAAAGGCTGTTGATATTGGCTGCAGCACAACTGCAGATATTGGAATTCTTATTAAAACCCCCAAGAACCTATTAATAGCTTTCTGTTATGCTGGTAGTAACAGTTGACTCGTTTAACCTGAAATGTTAATTGTAGCCTCCCTCATCACCTGAGGGTGACAAAGATGTTAATAAAGGTACACTTTGAGGTGTGCCCACGTTCTTTTAATTCTTGCTAGAGCCCTGAAAATTTCCCTATTCTCATCCGTTCTGTTTAGCAGCTTCTGTCCATGAAAGACTGGGCGTTGCAATAAGCTGCTCAGCATCACTCACTCCCCTGTGTGTCCGAGGTACTGCTCTTCTGTTGGTGCACCTTTGCCTTTTATTTTCCTGCTGTGTGCACCGTTCATGATGTGTTTGCATGCCGTGTTTGCACGCCATCCAGATGAAGATAAAAACCTGTATCTTTTGCCTGCCAGTGCAAACTAGTTACAGACCACTGGGCTAGCCACAGCTGTGGCTTCCTATGATGCAACCCAATGAGTTTTTCTCCCACTCACCTTCAGTCTTTATTCAGGCCCAGTTCTTGTGCAGACAATATATTGCCAAACTCTGCTTTATTTTAAATTGGATTAAATCGGTCAACTTGGATTCCATTTTCCATACCTGGAATGCATTGAAGTAGTTTTTGGAGGGGGAAAAGCAAATCTGTGTAATCCCTTTCCAAGAGTCTGACATTCATAGCTGAAAAGTAATAGATAAAAAAAATTCCATTGCTGGGGTAAAGTTAATAAAGCAGTTTTGGAATATATAGTTTTTAGATTACAACATGTAGACTTTTGAGGACTCTGTATCAAGATACACTTTAATCTGCATATAAGTTGATACAATATTCTGAAAAGCAGTAAAGAAATCTACTGTATCTTTTCCTGTAGTACAAATATTTAGGGGAAAAACAACTGTTGACCTTTCCCATAATTGTGCAACTGTAGCATTACTCAAGTAGCTTAAACACAATATTATGATGTGAAGGACAGACTTCATCTCAACAGCCCTGAACTATTCAAACAGAGATAGTGGAGAAAAGTCTTTGAAAAGTAAATATTTGTGGATGCAACAAACAAGTATGGAAAAGATTGATCTTCTTTCGTCTTCAGAGCAGTAGGCTGCTGTGCACGCCTCTTAAATCAGTTACTTCAGTCTCCTTTGTCTTGATGCGTTTGAAGTGAACTCTTAGAAGGACTAAAACTAATGGATTGACTGTAATATTACTAATTTAATTCTTTTTTCTTTTTTTTTTTCCTGCTCTCTGCTTGGCTCTGGTCTTCACCCACAGGTGTCCACTGTTGGCTCTCAAAGGTTACTAAAATTTTAGCAGCTGCTCTGAAACAGAACTAAGCTTGACTTACTGTTGCTTCTTCCTACACCATACTGCACTGCTGCTTTGCTCTTGCCTGCTTCAGAACACAATAAGAGATTGTTCTTTTTTAAATACCTGCAATGAAACTTAAGCTAGAAGGATATGCCATTCTCTTGCTGCCTGTGTACTTGTTAATATCTGTGTACAGTATGCTTGTATTTATTCCATGGTATTTTCTTACCAATGCTAAGAAGAAAAAGGCTATGGCAAAACGTTTAAAAGCTAAACCCATCTCGGACAAACCTGGAAGCCCCTACCGTTCTGTCACTCATCTTGACTCACTAGCAAACATAAACATTCCCGGAGCAGACACGTTGGACAAGCTGTTTGACCATGCTTTAGCAAAGTTTGGGAAGAAGGACTGTCTTGGGACCAGAGAAATACTGAGTGAAGAAAATGAAATGCAACCAAATGGAAAAGTGTTCAAAAAGGTAAAACTTACAATTGTGTACTTAATTCTGATTTGGTTTTGAGCTGCTTTGCATCTTGCCTCGACAACGGAGGTCGTCTTAGAGGTCTTCCTTGATCATCCTCTTATGGTATAAAACATCTATTTTATAGTAGTTAAAGAATAACAGAATACAGGATGCACTGTTTATTCTACTTCAAGAAAAATGAAAGCAATTTTTTGTTACTTTTAATGAATGGCAGTGTGCGTGCTTACGGTGTTATGGTGGTAGAGCTGTACCAGCAGCTTCTTGTTATCACAATTATTTTTTTTTTCCATCGCCAGTTAATTTTAGGAACTTACAGATGGTTATCCTATGAAGAAGTAAATGAGAAAGTGAATCGCTTGGGGAGTGGACTGACTGCCCTGGGACTAACCCCAAAGAGTACCGTTGTCATATTCTGTGAGACCCGAGCAGAATGGATGATTGCAGCTCTCACCTGCTTCAAGTACAACTTTCCTCGTGAGTGCTGAACTTGTTTACTTCTGATGTACTTTAGAACCATTTCTCAGCACTGGTTTGGCTGTTAAGTATTTTGAATCTGCCAATCCTGTCATTGATGGTATAAGAATTTCATAAAGTTACTCTGCCTATGGTCTGATTCTTAAAGTTTCCAGTCTATTCTATGTGTTGCAGAGGTCCCTAAAATTAACTTGCTTGTACTTATGAGACTGTTTTTTCTGATTTTATTTTAGTAATGTTCTAGATGTTAGAATGACAGAACAGTATGGTTATTATTCAGGCTTTTTTAAAATAATCTGAAGATGTCAGTAGTTGCATTTCTCCCCAAAAAATGTGGAATGTGTTTATAGTATTTTCTGTCTGTATCCTGACTTAGGCATGCAAAACAAGAAATGGTTATTGGAAGAGAGAAGAATGATACAGTAATCAAGATGATACTCTAGTCTGAGGGGTTTTTAGTGACATTTTTAACTGCTCAAGTTCATTACAATTATGTATATGGTTTTTCCTTTTTTAAAAATTTTTATTTAAGCTGTGAAAAATCTCTAATCTGATATAATGAATGCAAACTTCTGGGTGAAGTGGCAAAGGTTACTCTGCACTCACATGCCCAGCCTGCATACAACACACGATGACCCATAGCTTATTTTCATTGCCGCCTTATGTTTTTGCTTGCACTATGCTGCCTCTTTCTTCCAGTATTCATAATAGCTGACTGTGCGAGGAGACGGTCGTACAGTAGAGTACGCAGAGAGGCTGTTAAAGGGCAATAATGGAAGAGCTGACACTGCTGTTGAAGTAGGAGAGGATGGTTAATTTGGTCTTGATCCTCACGCTTTGAGAGGCAGGAAGAATCAGCCATATAACATTACTCTCTTTTTGTCCCTTCCACTTCAACCCTATTTCACAGGAATATTAAATTCCTTTAATGGTCTTTGGAGGTTAGAGTTTGAGATAGCAGATAATACTAAAGGCAAGTATTTTTTTCAGTAGAGAAATGACAGGAAGAGTGAACTCCTTGGTGCCTGTGAGGCACTTAATGGCATTCCTGTAGCCAGTCAGGGTTAAAAATAATCTAGCAATGTGAAAAACAGTCTGATTCCTTAGTCTGGTTCTCTGCCTTGCCCCCATCAATAATTTCATGGGAGCAAGCAAAGTAGCTGACGCTGCTGGAAGAGCTGCATGTAGAAGTGCATAAGCTTTAACCCATGACTGGTGCCCTGTGATGTTTACAGCATCACCTCTCCCCCCACGTTCTGGCTTGCAGAGAGCTTGGGGGCAGAACACATGTTCTCAGTTGCTTACTGGGTGATTGCTTAGGGCATTAGTGTTGGGTTTAGTGGATCTCTGTGTTTTGATGATTTATCTTCTTCTCTAGAATAGACCATTTCAGTTGGAAGGGACCTACAACGATCATCTAGTCCAACTGCCTGACCAATTCAGGGCTGACCAAAAGTTAAGGCATGTTATTAGGGGCATTGTCCAAAAGCCTCTTGAACACTGACAGGCTTGGGGCATCGACCACCTCTCTAGGAAACCTGTTGCAGTGTTTGACTGCCCTGTCAGTAAAGAAACGCTTCCTATACAACTGTCCTCCTCATTTCAGAGGTCTCTTGTGGCATAAAATTCTGATGTGGAAAAATTCAAAGCTGGTTTGTTTCCAAATTAGAAAATTCCCCACTGAGCTAATTTTATGCCCCCCCCTGCTCCTCCCGCAATGCTTTCCAGAGAGCTACAGCACGAGTTTTTGCATTTAGTATTACCCTAATGTTTCTTTCATGTTCTCCCTCTCCTTGCTGTAACAGTTGTTACGTTGTATGCCACCCTGGGTGAAGAGGCAGTAACCTATGGTCTCAATGAGTGTGGAGCATCATATCTGGTCACTAGCGTAGAACTTCTTGAGAGCAAGCTTAAGGTAATTTGGTACCAGCCTCACCTGCTTACAGGCAACCCTGTAATAATTTTACAGTGCAGTCAGTGCTAAAAATTTCATTTCTCTTTTATAGACTGCATTGTCACAGGTCTCCTGTCTTAAACATATCATTTATGTGGACAAGAAGACTATCAATAAATCGGAATACCCTGAAAATGTGGAGATTCATAGCATGCAGACAGTAGAAGAGCTGGGAGCCAAACCAGAAAACTGTAAGTGAATCACTTCACAGAGAATTAATCAAGCAACGTTAACAGTGAAATCAGACCTAGGTTAAGAGGGATGTGTAGCAGAAAAAAAACCCCACCCACGCAGGTCTCTAACACAAAGGCAGTGGCAGATTGCCAGTTCATCCTCTGGCTTCCTTTAAATAAACAGAAAATTTGTTTGATCTCTATTTATTGTCCTGCACCTTTGTTCAAGTGTCAGGTATTTCAGGATAAAACTTTATTTTTAACTTCTAAACCATAACCAGAATAATTTAATTTTAAGACTTCACCTTTGTTTTAGGAAGTGAAATAGAATCCGGTGCAGTGTTCCATTTTCTGCTACTTTTCCCTTTTATTCATCTTATGTTCACTATTTTTCCTAAGAAGAGAGGAGAAAGCACTTGAGGCTTTTTTTTGGTTTGTTGGGTTGGAAATGTCTCTCTTTTTTTTTTTTTTTTTTTNGTAGCTGAAAAGCACGTTGGGCTAGAGCAATAACCATTAACATCCCTTGCTACATTGGGCAGCCAGGAGTGACTGTAAACATCCGCTGTAAGGAAGGAAAAACCAACCTTGATCATCTCTTTTCCTTCACTCATCAGCTTGTGCTTAGCCAGATCTCCTCTCTCTTGGATAAAAGAGGAGATAAACTGGCAAAGGAGCTTTTTGCAGGGAAGCACACATTAATTACAACTGCTTATCTTTGATCAGTTTAAGGTACAGATACAAACCAGCAGTTACCTTGAGGGGTGGTGTATTGTGGCTTTTTTCCATAAAACCCCTTCTTCCCTTGCAAACACTTTGGCTCCCTTTATAGTTGCAAAAGCCATGAAAGCTAGTAATTTTCATCCTAAGAATAAATGCCAAGGGATTAAAACAAAAATCAAAAGTCAAGCGGTGTAAGCTTACTGCTTTTCCAAAAAAAAGAAAAAGGAAAAAGAAAAAAAAAAAAGTAGTCAATTCTACAACCCTACAACCTTGGCTTTGGAAGAGTGATTGACAGAAAAGCTGACTTGCAGCTTTTTGGGGTGTTGGGTTTTTTGCTTTTGTGTTTGTTTTTTTTTTTTTCTCAAACTGTTGTTTCTCCAGTACTGTATTTCTCCCCTTCATTGCCCTTGGCAGGTTTACTTGGTCTTCTGAAGGCTTTTTCCATGAAGCTTTCAGTCAGTTATAAGACATAATGGCAAAAGGATCACCCCGATTGTATAGATGCCCAAATACTTGTCATTCCTTTCAAAATCTGCCTTCCCTCACTTCCTCTCTCCATCACTGACTTCTGCAACCACCACTGAGCAGCACATTGTGCTTACCTTTGCCGGAGCACCTGTTTCACACTGGTTGGCTACAGACTTTTTCACGTTGATTAATTACAGAAATAAGAGTTTAGAAAGTAGATTAAGAATCAATAACAATTTTCCTCCTGCATTTTGTAGCAAGCATTCTGCCAAGCAGACCTGTTCCTACAGATTTGGCTTTAGTAATGTACACCAGTGGCTCTACTGGGAGACCTAAAGGAGTGATGATGATGCATAAAAACTTAATAGCTGGAATGACGGGACAGTGTGAGAGAATACCTGGATTGGGGTAAGAAACACTGAGTTGTCATGTGCATGGAGAGATAAAACAGAACCTCCAAAAGTACACAATTTTATAGAATAAAGTCTGTTGTTGGCATTGGGTGTTACCAAATTTCTTCATTTTATTGTGAGTCTGCTAATCTTTAATTTGTAAGAAATATCTTGTGTTTGTGAACTTATCCTGTCATTCGAAAAGGATGCCCTTCTAGCTCATCTCACATGCTGTTTCTACTTTTTTTATTATTATTGCCCTCACCTTTAGGTCTGTGATGCATTTTTGCACTCTCTTGTGCATCGGAAGATGCCACCAGATAAGGAGATTTCTCATGTAGTCAAACTTGAGAAATTTTTTTTAGATGTTTTTGGGCAGCTAGAATGACTTAGGAAGTCTGTCAGAGCTTACTGGTTCCGTTGATCTAGAGACACCACTGCTGGATGGATAACGCACGTGCTGCAGAATCTGCTCGAGTATACTAAATGAGCAGAAAAGTAATAAGTTGTGCATTGATGATAGTAAAACCAACTGCAGATTCTCTCACATTAATATTTTGAGGATGTTTTTCATGAATGTGGGTGTGTTTGTCACTGCATTCACGAAGGGTTTAATAGCTGAAATAAGATACGTTGCTGAACTCCTTTTATGATAGGATATAAAACCAGTTCTGACTTGATGCTGAAAGCTTCTGGTAAGTTACAGCTCTGAGTTTCTTGCTGAGAAATCTTTTAAGAAATTATTTCCTGAAATAAGCCTCAGTGCTTCAGTGATCAGCTCTCTTTCTACTAAACTATTTTAGAAGGAGATGCTATGATGACTGTCAAGAATTTGTAAATCATTAGTGATTATTTTAAAATATAGTGACTTCATCCTTAATTTCATACCTGGGATGACAACTCCCACAAAGAGAGGAAATAGCAGTGCAGCACTGAGGAATCTTTGAGTTTCCTAGAAAACAAGGCAAATCCTGTAATTCACACTGATTTCAGTAGGTAGGATTTTCCTCATTTTGTTTATAAACTGTGGTTTGAAACTGCACCCTTCTTGCGTGCAGAAGAATAAACCTCACTTGTGATCCAAGTCTTTCAAAAAGTAATAACTGAGCACACAATGAAACCGTTACACAGTATTTTCAGGCCACTTGTGCATCATTGTTAATTAGAGAATCCTTTCCTTTCCTAGGCCCAAGGATACGTACATTGGTTATTTGCCTCTGGCCCATGTATTAGAATTGACAGCAGAAATTTCTTGCATCACGTACGGCTGCAGGATTGGCTATTCCTCTCCACTCACACTGTCGGATCAGGTGAGGGGCGCGGGGGAAGCGAAACCAAACTTCAGCTTTGGCAGACTGCATTCTCCTGGCTTAGCGATCCTTTCATGAAAGAAATGCTGATGTATATGGCACACTTCAGAAATGTAAATTTTTTTCAGAAAATGATGCAAATTAACATTCCTGGTGAACTATAGCAGCAGGTCATACCATATAAATTTTATTAAAACCTTTACTTTTATGATACCTAGGAAGTCTAAAAGAAAACCTAATAAACACGTATAGCATTATCCACTGGATATCAGGTTAAGAACAGCTATTAATAGATTAGCTGAACGTAAGACTGCTTAAAGTGATTTTAAGTTTTGGTCTCACTTTATCAGTTCTTTATCCAGTTATTGTAGAGCTTCTATTTAGCCCTTTGCCTTCTTCCATTTAAAAATTAAGATAAATAAGAGCAAATTAAGCTGGAAGAGAATGCTTCTGTAGGTTTTGCTGGTATAGAGATTGCATCAGGCAAAAGAAACTCCTGGAGGAGGACGGAGGAGAAAGCAAGTGCTGGAGGGAGGAAATAAAAGAAAGATGTACGAAGTGGATTTAACCAGGTTGGGCTTGTAAAACATCTAGTATTTTGGGTGGAATTGTTAATTGTTACTTCTTCCATCGCAATGGGAAAAAAAATGTATGCAGGAAATGTTTTTCGGAGGGACAGGGGAAGAGATTTAAACAAATTATATGCTGGTATATCTCCCTACTTTTTAGGCCTTTTCTAAAGAGCTGCTTAGTTTTCAGCTTCATAAATTGACACTTTTTCCTTATTGCAGTCAAGTAAAATTAAGAAGGGAAGCAAAGGAGACTGTACTGTACTTAAGCCTACACTGATGGCAGCTGTGCCTGTAAGTATGCAGAAGCAGATATGTTTAGCAAAAAAATGATGCTTTCTATCTTGTTCATGCTAGAAAAATCTATTTACTAACATTTTTTTCTCTTCATGTGTGAGTAACTGTCACTAATAGGAAAAAAAGCAGAATATAGAAATTCCAGTTGTCATTGCTTGAACCAAGTACTGATGCTGCAGATGAGCACAAGAATATATGTATGCTAAAGCCAAGACCCTTTTTGATCCAAAACTGTAAATGTGTTGTAATAGTTACAAGTGATGTTTTACTGAGCTACTGATACAACAATAGAATACAGAAAGTCTTTGACATTCAGAGTCTGAAACTCCTTTTTGCACAGGGAAAAAGCAGGGTGGCTTTGGCTAAGATGGACACTTTAAGATACGGGCGTTTGGCCGAATTACAGAACTTACCAAGTTAAGCTGTGCTGCCATAGTTTTTGGCTGCTCAATCGCAGCTGCTTGTCTCCAAGGTAACACTTAGGCTAAGTCTCTCTTAGTTTCCTCTTACAAGAAAAAATGATCAGGAGACTATAACTCCTGTTGCTTCTGTAGCTTACGCTGGTCTTTGGGTGACCAGGCTACTGCATTCCACAAGATCTTAGTGCTACCCAAAAAATACACAAATGTTTGCATCTTTCTAATGCAAAAAACCCTTACTCATATGTCCTGGAATCACATGTGCCTCTTAGGATCATATCGCATATGGCGATATCTGTGCTACCACTGCGACTGGTAGCACCAGCCTTTGCCACACGGTGGTGGTCGGTGAGTAGGAGGATTTAATCTCTTTAAGAATAGTGCGTTTGGGTTGGATTTGGGTGTTCTGCAGCGTAATTTGGGAACAGCCAAGAGTTTTAAAATCAATTACTCGCATTTTTTGTTTTATAAAATAATAATCATATATATATAGGCTTGGACTTTTTCTTAATAATTAACCGAGTGAAAATTAATATGTCTGAGAACCCCAGCTTTTGTGGAAAATAGCCATTTAAATTTATTTCCCAAGGAAAATTCAAGTGCTAGACTACTGTCAAAACCAGTGTAAATTTTAAATATGGACATAATCCCTCTTGGAAAGACTATATTTCATGCATGTGCAAAAAAAAAAATTCCATGCGGACAGTTTTATATGAATTAACTGCAGAACAGAGATAATGCTGAACCCCACCTAAATGTCTTGATTCTACACACTATCACAAAGAAGTCAGCAGAGGAAAAAATAAAATTGGAACTGGTGATCTCTTTTCAGTTGATAGCATACAGGATTTAGAGTTCAACAACAATCTACAGCAAAGAGGGAAAACCTTCAGAAAGCCCTGGGGGAACAGCACTTACATAACGTCATCTAATAAATATTTCTCTCCCTAACACTATTGTCTTTTTTTATCGTCAAAACATCATAACATCACCAGTGATTAGAACATACAAGGAGTGAAATAGAAAACAATTCTAACAGAATCCAGAGGCACAAATATTTCTAAATATTTTATTCGATCAGAACATTGTAATAAGGGTTAATGGTTCCTCTCAGCCTTTGTAATTCTGAATACCTTGTCGTGCCTCTGTAGTCTTTCCAAAAAGCGACAATTAATTCTGCTTTAAGATATTTGTCTGGCTTTTGGAAATATTAGGTGATGTTCTGTAGGTAAACCAGGCTGAAAATAGCATACAGTTTTTCTGAAATTCTAGTTTGTCTAAATCTCAAACATGAAGATTTAAAGGAACTAATCAAAAACACTAATGAGTGGTTTCTAATAAGACTTTAATATTTTGATCTTTGATATTTCAAAGTACATCATTTTCATAGCTTTCTTTTCAGTTTTAAATCTGACTTTTGTTAGAAAGCACAAACGTTTCAAAGCATGTCACTCTGTGACAAACTGGAAGGAGCCAGTCCTTAAACTTCTATTAAATACTTCACCAGTCTGAACACTGTTAAGTTCTGTGTATTTTAGTGATCTTAAGCTTATTATTTTAATGGAAATTAATTTCTCATCTCTGACAGAATTGTAGTTTCTTTGTCAGGTAACTAGAATTACTGCAGCCACATTGCTTTGAAAGCTGAAAAACTTCTCTTGGGAAAGGAAGTGGTGAAATGCAATCTCTTAGCTCGTCCCCTTGTGCTTGGCAATTGCTGTGGATAAAGTACAGCATCAGGACTCCTAAGCACCATAAATGTCGCATGGCATATACCAGCCTTCAGCAAAGAGATTTAGCTAAACTTGAATTCAAAATGTTCTAAATCAGTTCGTCACATTTTAAGTACAGGTTAAGGTGTTATCAATAACGTGAGCAGTGTAATATAGCAATTGCTATTACGCTGCGGCGCGTTACCCCAGACTTGTGGCTGTGGCTGATGGAGACGACATCTTCAGAATGAGGGGCAGAAAATACTTTAAAACCAAATCTGAGATTTAGAAAGCTGTTTGTAGAAACGCAAGGGGTGCTATGAATTACTGCAGTATGCCCAAAGGCCCGCAATGGTTACTCAATTACTTGCCCTTGACTTACCTGTCTGTCCAGTTCAGGGCAAGTTTTCTAACAGAAGGTACATGCTACAGCACGGGGGTTCTTCCTCTCTAGTGATACTGGTGCGAGGAGGAAAAAAAAAAAGAGAATGGAGAAAAGTAAGGTTAAGTCACTGATTTTCTACTGCATTTTTGATACTTCATTCCACCCATTTCAAATAGCTCCAAGCTGCAATGGTCCATAAATTGACTAATTGATCACACATTAAAAGCATTACAGTTAAGCATTGCCTAACCAATGATGCAGACATTTTCACTCTTACTGTATTACCCATTTTAAAGGAATAATTGGGGGGGTTATCTTATTTTTAACATGGAAATTAATTTACACATGCTAGTCTATGTGGTAATTTTCCTTGCTTTTTTTAACACTTTGTAGGAAATAATGGACAGAATTTATAAAAATGTCATGAGTAAAGTTCAAGAGATGAACTATATTCAGAGAACCCTGTTCAAGATAGCCTATGACTACAAACTGGAACAAATCAAGAGGGGATACGACGCACCTCTGTGTAATGTGTAAGTATAATTCACAGTCCAAGTGTATTTTTTCCTTGTGATTTGTTAAGACAGTCTAAAAGAAGAATCATCTAAGCTATCTGACATCAGACAATTCTCATCCAACATGCAAGTATCATCTAATGACTAACAGAAATAATCCAAGTTCTTACTGGAAACGGCTAAGATATGTAATCGTAGGAATGACTAATCTTCAGAACAGATGACTAGTTAGTTTTCATTGGATTGCCTTCTTTTTAGTAATAAAATTGGAATGTTTGTTTAGTTAAGTTACAGGAATTCTGCCGTCTTCGAGTGTTACACAAGAGGTAACGGGTTTTGATTATCCCTGCTGTCCACTAAAATCTGTGAATGATGAAGTTGATTTTTAAGGTGTTCCAGATAGGAAGGAAGAAGGGTTTGTGTCTTTTTCTTTTTACAAAAGTGAGCTGAGTGAATGATTTTTAATGCTTTTTTCCTTCTTTCGAGGCTACTGTTTAAAAAAGTAAAGGCACTACTGGGAGGGAATGTCCGTATGATGCTTTCTGGAGGAGCACCACTCTCACCTCAAACACAAAGATTCATGAACATCTGTTTTTGCTGTCCTGTTGGTCAAGGCTATGGACTAACAGAAACATGCGGAGCTGGAACAATTACAGAAGGTAGTTCAAATGCTTCTGGAAATACAGAATTTGAGATACAGATATATATGAGGGTTTGGTGGGATTTTTGGAAAGTCAAAATAGCTGTAGTTCTTAACTGCGATAAAGTAACTTGAGATAAGCTACCGCTTTATTTATGGTTTGAGTTCATACTTCAAATGACAAAAAATTTCTGTATTCTTCCTTGTTCTCTCCCTAAGCTGCTGATTACAGCACTGGCAGAGTTGGAGCTCCTCTTATTTGTTGTGAAATAAAACTGAGAGACTGGCAAGAAGGTGAGAGTATTAAATGTTTTGATTTCAGAGTAATTAATTTAACCACTGCTGGTGGTTCTTTGCCTATCTGCTTAGCAAGGTGTAACCCGTGAAGTAATTATTCTTTATCTTTTGTAATAGTCATCAACTTGCTTGCATTAACTTAAAAGTTTCAAAGTATTTTCTTAGCAGCAGAATGTATGTTAAAAATAATCGTGTGGGTGTTTCCTTGTTTTCAGGGGGCTATACTAATAAAGACAAGCCTAATCCGAGAGGAGAAATTATAATTGGTGGACCTAATGTCTCAATGGGATATTTTAAAAACGAAGAGAAGACAACAGAAGAGTTCTCCGTTGATGAGAATGGTCAGAGATGGTTCTGTACAGGAGATATAGGAGAATTTCATCCGGATGGGTGTCTGCAGATCATAGGTTGGCCTCAATTTTTGATATCAATCTGTTACAGAGTCTTGACTAAACATAATTATAAGCGCGCTATTAATCCTGTTGGCTTTGCCAGGGCTAATCTACTTTAGGTTACCTGCTTGCAGAATCACAGTGTTACACACATTCCCAAAGTCCTCACAGCTGTAGGAAAATTTTGGAAGTGATGCGGTTTCCGGTGACCCTATCACTATCTAAATTTAGCACGTGGACTTTAAAGAATAAATGTAAGATTCATTTTTGGTATTAACTACATAGCTTTTAAAATCAGAGTCCCTATCACTTTCATACAAGTTGTGTGACAAGAAGTGTAGTGCTGTATAAACTTTTTTACAGAAGCCTTTATAAAGCTGGCAGAATATGTACATGCTATTAGCTGCTTTCACATTTTAATAAGATGCTTTAATTCATGTTTATTAAGAATCTTGCATAGCATTGCACAAAATACATATATAGTGGCTTTGCAAATGAGTCTGTGGAAATGCAAGAGTTCAAATGGAACAAGCTTTTTTATTTTTTCCTTCCCCCTCAACTCCTAGATCGGAAGAAAGACTTGGTAAAGCTACAAGCAGGAGAATACGTATCTCTGGGCAAAGTAGAGGCAGCACTGAAGAACTGTCCATTGATTGACAATATCTGTGCTTATGCCAAAAGGTAAGAGTGGTATTAATTTAGAAACTCCATTTAGGGTAAACATAAAATATAGGCTCTGACTCACTTCTCTGATGATAGTTTTGCATGGTTTCCATTGAACAAATCCCCCTACCAGAGTGCAAGTTACGAACAGCATCTCTGAAGTAGCACAGCTGCCCAGATTCCCTAAAGCCTGAAGAAATTACCTATCTTCTTCTGTTGGCATTTCTCCTATCCTAACACACTCCAATTCCATTCCATCCCACCCCTTCCCCAAACAGTTGTCATTCTATTTAGCATGTGTTTGGGCTTTCTGTCAGAATATCAGAGAAAAGTGGACCAGGTGCAACACGTCCAGATTAAAAGCTCTCCACTGGGTTTTAGAAATAGTCCCAGTCTCTCCTCTCCCTCCCTTCAATTGAACACGCTACGTGAAGGGAAACTGAAGAGCTACACTGGATGTAGCTGGGAAGCTAAACTGAGATGTGCACTCGTGAAATTACAGCAAAGCACGATACCAATCAAACCTAACGTTGTAAGCCAACTTAGAATAGCTTTGATAAGTCATTAGTTGTGAAGGTTTAATGTACATGAAGGATTCTGTACAGGGGAATAACTACAGTTCAAAAAGCACCGTGGATCTGTGTATCTAACATCAAGTAAGCATTTTTACACCCTGAAATGGAAGTCTCAACTGTGTGGATCTTTTTTCCTTCCTTCTCTTGCCATCCCGTGGTAGCGACCAGTCTTACGTGATCAGTTTTGTGGTTCCTAATCAGAAGAGGCTGACAGCGTTAGCTGAGCAGAAAGGCATCAGTGGAACCTGGGTAGATATTTGTAACAATCCTACAATGGAAGCTGAAATACTGCGAGAGATTAAAGAAGTGGCAAACAAGAGTAAGTAAAGCGGCATTTTGTGCTAGCCAATCTCGTGGTGCTTATCCAGCAAAAACTTTGTTATCCTCACTAACTGCTTTGCCTTCTTCCTGTTCCCTCTGTATCTGCCAAAGCTTTATGGTTTAATCAGAGGCAAAGACCATATCAAATTGTTGCCTATTATCCCCGGAACTGACATACATTTTGGTTGTGTTAACTACTTTCTCTTCTTTTATTTTCTAAAAAATCTGAGATTGTTTTCAACTAAATTCTAGAGACCTGTTGCTTGTCTAGTACAGTTAAAATAAGGTCCAAAAGAGCTTTCGATTTTAAAGGAAAGTTACAAGACATTTGCTGGTAAGAAAACTAGTTAAGCAAGAGATTTCAAAGCTTTTTTCCCCATGCAACTTTGTCCCCTAGAGCTTTGAACAACCACGATCCTCGTGGTTGTAATGGCTTAAAAGCCTGCTGTTCCTTGCTGTGGTACTGAATGATCAAAAGCCTCATCAGTCCTTTATGGCGCCGAAAAATTAACAAACTAACCACAAAAAAAAGTCTCTAAAGCACTTGGTAACTCATACAAGGAAGCAGTAAAACTGGACTTAAGCACACACGAAGCACTGCCTCAGAGAGGAGAATCTGCCTTTTGAAACCGAGAAAACAATGAAAGGCACTGTTAAGTCTTGCCTTTAAAAAAAAATAAATCTATCCATAGGTCTCAGACTTGGGTCTGTGTTAGTCAGTAAAGTCACAGACTTTAATCTGTGTTTTTCTATCATGAACTAGGCCAATTACTGTCCATATAGCTTTGTTTATTCAAAATCTTTGCTTACACATTCTTTCTACCTTCTAGATAGTAATCTGCCATTGAGATACAACAAATTTATTTGAAACTTTTTTCCAAAACTATTTTAAAAGAGATCATTCTCATTTTTAGCGGAACATAATGCACCCCCATCATGAGCAGGCATGTATCAAAATAAGATGAAAGAGTACATTGCAATACCAGTTTGAAATTAGAGAGAAGAGTGCCTGGGGACAGCCATACAGCCAAAGGCCCCAACTGTCCTACATTTGCTGCCACCCAGAGGCTGCACTGCCACCACTTGGCCTAGAAATTCAGATACAAGTCAGTGTATGTGGGATGGTGTTATAGGCTGATGTTCAGGACCTGAGAGCAAAGTCCATCAAGTACTGCACACATGCAGCAGCTCCCTGCCCTGTTCCCGATGTCCGTGCCCTCCTCCTGACGCAGTTACCTGCCTCCCCCCTTGCTTACCCCCCTGCGGCCTATTGCCTGGACAAGAGAGAGAAGCAGCTTCGGTTGCAGTGAGGCATGTGCCAAGCCACTGCTTCCAGCTGAAGGGAAAATAAGTGACTAATGTCACAAAAATACAGAGAAGTCCCTTTATTTTGAACTCTAAAACTCTTAGGAAGGAAAAATTTGGGAAAGAATCATTCAGCCATGGAAAGTATAGAAGTACTTGATTGTAACTTAAATATGGAGCACATCTGCCTAGTCTGAGTTAATTACTACATTCCTACAATACAGATACAACTCTAGATTTCAGCGTATCCTCTTGTGACAGTGGTCTTAGCTCTTCAGGCTACACGCTCCTTTTGTTGCGAGCTTTAGACTTTACACTCTCACATCCAATATGGTTGGACTAGATGATCTTAAAGGTCCCTTCCAACCTTAACAATTCTATGATTCTATGAATACAAGCTGTAAGTACAGTATGTTATTAGAATATTTGCACACTAACCAGCATTCAGCATTGGTACAAGAGTAAATTTCCTTGTAGCCTTTCTGTAAGTAGGTGCTTCATTAAGTAGAGCACCATATTATACAAGCTACAGAGTGCTCACCTTAGATTTTTTTTTAGGTAGCATGAATTAGTATTTCATTTGGCTGTGTAATCATAGTCATGCTTTTGTTTCCTCTTGTCCCTGCAGTGAAATTAGAAAGGTTTGAAATACCCATCAAAGTACGGTTAAGCCCTGAACCGTGGACCCCGGAGACTGGGTTAGTAACAGATGCTTTCAAGCTGAAAAGGAAAGAACTGAAAAACCATTACCTCAACGACATCGAAAGAATGTATGGAGGCAAATAAACAAGTTATGTTGACCAGACAGTTGTGCAGATGGTTCCTTCTCATGCCTCAATTTTGGATGTCTGTGTATACTGTAGATGTCACACATTCAGAAAATACACCAAACGGATGAATGTTTCTATGATCTCTATCAAGTACAACAGAGAATATCTTAGAGTCCAAATTCTTAATTATTAGCAGATTAGACACTGATGGTCTTCATAGAGTTTCATGTGATCATCTTCAGTTTTGAGACAGGCATCACGTGAAGCAGTATGACCAGGTAATTTTATCATTACTGTGTCTCTAGCATCTTCAGACTGTTCCAACTACTCTTTAATTCATTCTGAAGTCTGGCCTATATTTCAAAGAGAAACATTAATGTAGTTGTGATGATTCTTCTGTCATAGTAAGATACTTAACGACAGAGGAAAAAAAGAGCATTTAAAGTCTACCTTTCTCCATTTAAAAACAAAACTAGATGACAACGTTAGTCAAGAACTTGCTAGAGATCACTAATAATGCACTGCTTGAGAATGGACGGATTCTTCTGCACATCAGTTAGTATCCTGAATATTTACAGTGCCTAAAAAAGAATATAAAGTACACTTACTGAAATAAAGGTGAACTGAAAAGCTTTCTAAAAACAAGTTATTTCACATTTCGTTCAAGAGCGTTGAATTAACTATTTCAACTTCCAACTCACCAAATAAGTTTTTACTTGCCACTGTATTTTAATTCAAGCAGAGCTTTCCAGTGGGACAGCATAAAAGAAAACAAAGCCTTGCACTGCTACAGGAGGTACTGATGAGAAATCACCACCTGAACGCAGAATGCAAAACGTGCATCTTGACTGGCAAACAACAGTGAAATTGATGGGCAGTTGTCTCTAAGCAGATTTGAAACTCAAAGGAGTTGTGGGGTTTGTTGTTATTTTTTTTGAGAGGTGGTTGGCGGTTTTGTTTTTAAGGCACTAATCCTCCAGACCTTCAGCTACGTATGAGCAATGGTCCAGGTTACCTGTATGTAATTTAGAGGATCAGGGTCTAATTGTCTGTATTTGTGTTATGGAAAGGTATTTCCGTTCACCTTTTAAATATGGTAAGCATAACAAGGCAACCAGAAACCAACAGTAAGTTTCCCCGTGTAGTCTTGTTTTACTTACAGAAAAGTAGTCTGTGGCCAGGGAATCTTTGTTTTATGGAACTTGTAAAAAGGGACAAATCACTCTTTACAGAAAATCATTATAAAAATGTTCTCTTATTAACTGGAAGTCATAGATGTGAAGAAGTGGGAAGATACAGTTTACTTATAGTTCATCATTTTGTGTGCAGAATCCTGTACGGTGTCTTCTTCTGAATTGTAACTGAGCTCCCGCATCCCTGCTAGCTCTTCACACTTGAACCATAAATGCTGTAAAAAGTGGAGGCTCTTGATACTGTTCTACTTTGCACTTTCTTAATCGTTTTATATATGTTGCTTACATTTTGTACAGCTGTGGCCCTCAACTGCTATATATTACAAGTTCATTTTAAAGTATTTATAGATTTCTATTCATAATATGTGTTGTGTATATGATGGATAAAAAGAAAAATTATTTGGTATTGTCACTGTACAGAAAGTAAAAGATTTTGTATGATGCTTCTCTTGAACACACTAGCTTGCAATTTCAGGGCAAGTTTTTCCTCTATTGCATGTATGTGTATTTTTCTTTTTTCCAGTTCAAACAGATTTTGGCAAAAATAAATCATGGCTATATGCTCATTAACTAAACCGCCCCTTCTCCTTGGGACCAACTTCAAGTTTCCCCATGCCCAACTCTCCCTGGCCAGTCCAGAACACTGCCAGCTCATCTTCCAAGAACCCTGAGGGGAAACAGGAAAAGAAAATGCGCTGTATAAGGCTGACTGTATCTAGTTGTGCATGGAACTACAACAGTTGCCGAAAAGAACAAGGAAATAGCTTTTCTAAAAAAGAAAATTATTTTTTTAAGACATATACGGTTGGTTTATGACAACAGGAAACAGTTCCCATATCAGTAACAGCTTTTCAAGTGACTCGGTCCTGGAGCCACATTGCCAATTTTCCCACGTTTAAAATTTGGCGACTATCGAATAGCCCTTAGTCAGCCTGTTCGCAGCACAACAGTTACATACGTGTAAGTTACTTGCACTTGAGTCTGTTGGCAGGTTGTATGACCTTTTTTTTTAAACCATGAATGTATTTATATGAAATGTATTTTATCTAGACTGCAGCTATCTTCTGTGTCTGGCTTGACCAAGGATTGCTATTTTCAATATGTATATATACATACACAAAGGTAACATTTCAAAAGTGGAATACAATTTAAATGGTTCAACAAGTTTGTGTTCTGAAAGATCTGTATGTATTGCACACGTTGTCTGTAGTTACTGCCCAACGCCTCGCGGTCTCTGAAACTGAGCGTACCTCCAAAGAACTTCTCAAAAGCAGCAGCGAGTATGCGCTGCAGATGTTGGAAACAAAGCCCAGAGCAGGCCTAGCTTTTCTTTTAAGAAACAAACTAAATGTGGATGTGCTGCAAAAGACAATTTGATACACATCACCTTTTCAAGCATTTTTGGAGAACGGGGAGGGTGACATCAGGCTGCCTTCAAGTATGGGGATTATTTGCAAAGATAACACTTGCAGTTTGGCAAGAACTTTATTTTTAATGAATTCTAAACCTTTTTGTGGCAGAGCTCGTGGAGAGGTAAACAGAGGATGAGCAAGAATGTCATTCTTGCCATTAAAAATAAGGAGCTAGGATACAGATGAAGTGACGGTACGTGGCTTCTAAACCGTTATGCGATAGTTACGGATGAGATCCTGTGCTTGACAGAAAGGACATACGATATGGGGCTGAAGTGCGAGGGAGCAGTTCATTTACTAAATGTGAAGGTTTCAGCAAGCTGAAAGTAGCTGCAACTTCTTCAGAAAGCAGGTTCAGAATTTAGAATTATGCTTCTAAGTCTGAGAAGCGAGTTCAAAGAGAAACAAAACCCGGTTCGGGCACATCTGATACAAGATTGTATTTCGGCCCTCTACTTCAAACAACTCGGGCTATCTAGAGAAAGCCAGAGTGTAACTACAGTAACGGTGGGACTGGGAAACTTGATCTAGGAAGGAAGGAAGAGGAATGGCACATGACAAGGGATGATTAACCTTCAGTTACATACAATGTGACCCCGACAAAGGCACAAAGAGCTGTCACCAGTGGAAGAGGAGGAACAGAGAGCGAGTTTACACTAAGTGACATTTATGATTAGACATTTTAAAAGAAGCCCAGAACTTTAAAACAAACTGAACTAGTTGCTCAAGATCTCTGCCACTGAAAGTCTTCAGAGCCTCAGAGTCAACGAGGGTTAAACGAACGCCTTCCAGGAGCAGCTTTGGCATGGAACCTGGGGTTGGGGGCTGGAAGAGGAGACCTGGTTCCTCTACCGAATGCAGCAGTAATGCTGCAGGTAACAGTACGGTGTCATTAAATGACTTGCAAGGAAAAAAATTGGATAAACAGAGAAAGTAGTGAATTATTCCCTTAAGAGTAGGTGAAGTGGTGTTTAAGCAACCCAATGCAATTGTAGTGCCTGTTACAACATCAGAGAACTTTGAGCATAACATGATGCAGAGAGCTGCCCACCCAGTGCGCCAGCACCTTGAACTGCAGTTCCCATCAAACACTTTCCGGCTCTATGAGGAACAGGACGCGACACGAGTTGAGAACGTGGGTCACTAATTTTGAGTCAAAAAACCCCCAACACAAACACAAGTCTACCACATCCCCGAATGAAAAAACAACTACATTGTATTCTAATGATAAATTGCTGATGGTCTACAGTTGCATGCAATGCAAGAAATTAATTCTCATTATGTATTTGGGTTTGGTGTGGGGGTTTTTTTGTTGTTTCGATTTGGGTTTTTTCCTGAGCCTGCCTAATAGCTAAGCTCTATTTACATGAGGGTAAATCAATTTCCCTTTTGGAGGCTAACATTTAAACATTAGAAGCTTAAAAATAGCAAATCTTGTGCTGCTTTTGCACAAGTTACCACAAAGGTCATTTACAAAATGCAATCAGTAAAACTTGCAGTCACTGCTTACGTGGAATTCTGAATGATGCACACAGAGTAAAACTCAGATATTCTACAGTAGCATGAACTTACCTGGATTAATAAACTCAGTGCTGCTGCAAAATAGATCACTGATTGTTGGGGTTTGGGTTTTTTTAACATGATAGGATTACCACAGGATCAGCCAGGGAGGAACAGGGCTGACTGTGCTAAACACACATTTGTTGTTGGTCTGTCATTTTAACGTAATTAAATTTGAATGAGCTCTGACAGAAACGGGCTGGTGTTTGCACTATTGCTTTGCTACTGGGAGCTGTAATATCCAGCATCTTGCTACACCTTTACTGGGGAGGGACAGGTTTTGAAGAAAATCAGATCCATTCTATATTGACAAAGTGCTTTAACAAAGCTGATTATCACAGGTAATTTGTCCAAAACTGTCTTTAGTTGGAAGTGTGTAGTCTTGACATTAGACCAATGCTAATTAAATTAGACAACCAGGGCTGTGGGCACAGTGTCTGATCCTCAGAGCTCTCACCTGTGCTTTTAAAGAAAAAAAAAAAAGTCTGTTGCATTTTTCACTTATTTCACTATTTTGAAACACCCATAAGCTGGTTAATGATGAACATTAACAGAGACGCCAGAAGTCACTATGTGTTTGTTCCACATGCTTATTTCCACATTCACCCTCACCTGTCTTCTAGTGTGACCACCTGAGCATGAATACCTATCGCTCTAAGACACGACCTCGTATCATTAAAATGCTAAAGAAAAATGATGTCATATAAGTTTTATTCTTTCAAAACACAGATAAGGAAGCTGGGGGGGGGGTCATTTAGCACTTCTTGATTTGAAACAGCATTGGACTACTTCTAACAGGCCTAGTGTATAGTCGCGCCTATTTAAAAATAAAACTAGCCCAACTACGACTTCGGGTAGCGAGTCCACATATTGTTCCAGCACTTAACAAACGTCCCAGCCCTGGGAAGCGTTCCTTGGGGTTTTATTTATTTTAAACAATGCGGTATCTAACCTAAACCTTTCCTGTTGGATATAGATCAGCTTATTACTTGTGGTGCTCCCCCAGGGAGCGAACATGAAGAATGGATCGCTGTTCTCTATAGCTGCCTGCCCTACTTTACTTTCTGCCTTTCAAGTCAAAGCAGACCCAGCCTCTCCCCATCAGCCCATTTTTATAAAATTTAATCAGGGTCATTTAACCAGGGCCACTCTGTCCTTACCTTCAAAATACCATACCAGCCCCACCTGCCCTGTACAGCTGAGGGTAATTACCTCCCAAAGCCTGTACCTTCACTGCCTTCCAGAACGTATTTGCCTCTCATGTAACAGTGTCTCTCTCACCTCGTGACTTTTTTTCCTTGTTATTTTTAAAACCTGAATCGCTGCTCTGAACACTCGCAGTAGCACAATAATGATATGGCTGCGAGGGGTGGAAATGCACAGGTGGTGGCAGCGACTTCTTACAGAGCTCTGCAAACAAACGGTACACCACAACCCAAGCTGAATTTCTAACACGTCAGTCTGACTCGGTTTTAACCTACACACAGCCCACTCTAAGCATTTACTGCCAAGCAGAGCCCTTACTTTCAGAGGAAAGATGCCAAGAAAATTGTTCACGCCAACAAAAAACACACTGTAGAAAAGCAAATAAAAACCTGGCACTGTATGAAGAAAAATCCATCAGACTGGTTTTTGGCTCTCTTGAGATTCTAAATTGACATTCAGCCTTTGTAACTATGATCTATTGTATTTTCTATTTTATTTCTGTTGTCAAGCCACCACTACACTCTCAGTGGGTCACCCGTAGATAATGAAAAAGCAAGATGCTTGCAAACATATCTCAGCCAAAACCTTTGCTTAAGGGAGACATAATTTTGTAAAAGGACTCATAAGAGAAAACCCCCACATACAGCAGAAACACGTCTGACTGATGAGGCAGCAGTCTCTCCCTCAGACCATATAGCTTGTAAATTCCGGGGGGGGGGGGGGCNGGGGGGAAATGGAGATTGTAACTCTCCTTAAACCAGAGAGTTTCTCAGTTATATTTTGCTGATGGAGAAATGAGAAATAGTGAATTGCAACTCTTGGGGAGGGAACAGATTATTGCAGAAACATCCCATTTTACTAGTGTTTTTTCTAGAGCAATGTAAAGACTAAAAGAGAAGCATTAGGGAAACCCAGCTGCTATTCTTTCAAACCCTCATCCAACAGGACTGCACTCCTGCCTGACGCTGTTTACAGAGAAAAGCCCGAGCCAACACCCCACCAACTTGTCTTTCCAGCTGCCCTTACGGATGGGCACTCATTCTGGTCTGCTGTTAAAACACATCCTTTTCCCTGAAAGCAAGGGGAGGAAAATGGGACAGAATGCAACGATCAGCCCTAGTCACCTCCTGGAAACAGACAAAGAAACCACATGATGCAAAAATGACTCTAAATGCTGGAGAGATTGTGACTCTGTAACACAAGCAACTGCCACATTCACCTATAAGCATGACGACACCCAAATTCAAGAAGTTACCAGATAAACAACCTGGGAACAGGGAAAAAAAACAGAGGCCCTCAGAACATTCATAGGATTTAAAAAAAAAAAAAACAAA
>RSEF01000004.1:17206159-17257028 GCA_003993805.1 Himantopus leucocephalus | reverse complement strand
GGGAGAAACAGAACAAAATTAAGCCTTTCAGGGTAGCAACACTTCAGTCCGTTAGGAATTCAAGACTCTTAAATCAATTCAGTTACACAGAAGAACTCACAATGCCCCTAAGGATCATTCCATCCAGATGAGCCTAAGGATTCAGCATGGATGCGCTGAGTTCTGAAGAAAAATGTGCTTTAAACACTCAGAACCCAGGAACATGCTGTAGGTGACAGAACGTTACATTGCAGAGCCAGTAATTTAAGTTCACATTGAGTTCATTCTTACTCTGTTGGCATGAACACACACCCCAAAGTACTTGAGCACCTAAGAGGAATTCATACTGTGGCATAGAGAGACCTTGATAAAGACGTATTAAGCCCAGCAGCAACACTCATTTGTTTTTGTTTTAGGAAGTCCAATACACTGTGTACTGGTTGGATATCTTAAAAATCCATGAAGCTGCAAACCCACTGGGACTGAACTGAATTAGACTGTAAGAAGACAAAAATTAGCCACTGAAATTCAACACATTTTTTCCCATCAACAGTATATTCTAAGGCACCTGTGTTACTGATGCAGGGCAAAACAGCCATTTAGTCTCCATAGCTCATTCAGTCACGGGACACAAAAAATAACCCAGCCTTCTAAAGGAATAAACTCAGCTATCTATGACATACTTCTTTTAGAATCAGGAAAGAAAAGCTTGTTTGGAAAGACTTAACTGTTCTTTTCGTCAGGCCAGGTGGAACATTGAAAGTGCAATTTCTGGATTCACTTTCAAAATACATGCAAAAATATCTTCTGTCTGGGCCCTAACTGTGATTTATTTTTCCTAAACCTTTACGCTGCATCAGTTGCCAGAGCCTCGCTCAGGATAATTACAAAAAGTGACTGCTTGCAAAGCCTCACTGAAATCTACAATTTCTAACACAGCAAGAACTTTACAATGTATTTGGCATTAATTGTTTCTAGAACACTGTCTGTTTCCACACAGACGGTGACCTTGCATTAGCATCCTCATCTTTTGATTGCCAGCAACTAAAAGCTGCTATCTACACCGTGTGTTCATTAATAATTTGATGTTTTAAACAGCAAAATAAAGTGAATAAATCAGCAGTTATCACATGAACCATTCCTCATTTGAGTGTTTCATTTCTTCTTAACAGACAAACAGCAGAGGCACAACAATATGTTCTCAGTGAAAATATTTACAATCTTCGACTTCACCCAGTTATTTGTTGGGCAGCAGTCTAAACTTCAGTACATTTTAGAGGGAAACGCCAATTTGAGATTATTACTCTAGCCAGCTCAGTGTGGTTTACTGCTTGACAGTGCTTTTGGTGAGGCATTTACTATAGGGTTATTATTCCAGACATTTTTTTTACAGCAGCACTGACAAAGAGCTCACAGCCAACCTGTTCTGCAGTGCCCCAGCACCATGCTGCAACAATCAGAACACGTAACTCATATCTAGAACACAAGCAGTAAAGGTAAGGAAGCCACAAATTATTTCTTGCACTTTTAATATAAGAACAAACTATGAAAACTTCTAAAAAAAAAGCAGAACATCAGGTAGGTTTTTGGTTTGGTTTTGTTGTTTGTTTTTTTTTTTTTAAATTAATCTTACAAGAGGTCTTAAACAATTTCAAAAACTTACAAAATATATTCAAGTGTGGAAAGTTACTTTACTAATAAACCAGCATTTCTTTATAATGTGCTTTTCTCCAATCAGGAGAAGGAAGCGCATGCATATCAAACCCATCAGAACAAATTATTCATACCATCAGAACAAATCACTTTTCTCCATTCCAAGAAACAGTACAAGTACTTTAAGTCAATTTAACTGTAGTATGCCAAAAGAACAAAGCAACATAAAAACACTGACTGATAAAGACAGTACAGGGAATATACACAAACAAGAAGATCTATTAAGTCGGCAGTAGCCACAATTCAGTATGTGGAACTGCTTAGCTCTTCAGCTGGCTTTGTTTCACTGACCATTTATACATGAGTAACTTGGTATCAAACAGCAAAAAATGGTAGCATTAACTCCTGTTTACAGTTTAGAGCATAAACATGTTCACTTTAGAGATACCCATCGCAAATTTTGGATATTACAGCAGAGTCAGCAACAGGGAACACTAAACCTGCCAGATGGTTTTGTACCAAATGGAATAAAAAACATCTGTATGTTCTCTTCTGCGAATTTCAGCACAGGCATTTTAACAAGCAGACAGAGCTGCAGCATCCCTAACCTCTCCAGCTAGTACGGAAGAGAGTTTTGTTTGTGCCATTAATTACTCAGTTGTAAAATCATTTATTTAATCTAACTGCTACATTATCACTTAGTAAGCTCCATAAAGATAGTTTGTAAACAGCGTTTTTAATTATAAAGCACAACAGCTAATCATGGTAGTATCGAATCACCCTAAGTGATCCGCATCGAAGATGATGGAAACAGGCAGTACATAACTGGCACTTCTCCCGAGGCTGAAGCAATTATGTTCTAGCACGTTTCTCTCCAAAAACCCCTGTATGCATACCAAGAACTACACGTCTTACTAAGAGTTTAAACTGGGTTTGTCCAGCTTGGCCAGTTAGTAAGCTTCCCAAGTAATGTTCCAGGTAGTGGTGGCTTTTTTTTTGTTTGGTTGGAGTTTTTTTAATATTAATTTCAGAAGTCAGATTTAAAAGGAGCCTGCATTTGAATAGCATGAAAATAAGTGAGAAGAATAACATGTGACTGAAACACTGCCTCAGATATTCTAAATCTCCCAGTCTGCCTAGAAAAAGCTTAAAAACTACTGTACAAATTAAAACCTGAATAAAAATATCCAATAAGTATTCATTCTCAGGACAAGCTTATCGGATACAGATACAAGTGTGTGTTCTGGTGACTGCCTTCAAAATTCAGCAAGCAAATGCTACAGTTGTGCCCATCACTACATTTCGAAAGTCACAACCTGTTCAGCATATGCAAAGCAAATATGTAACACTACTTACATCACCAACAGCAAATTAAAAAAAAAACCAAACAGAAAAGCTCACCATGCCAGTGTCAGAGTTCAACAATGCTGTACCAGTAACAGGCAAATTTAGAGTTTTCTTTTCAAACTTGTAGAAGAAATACAAATATATGAACCTCGCATATTCTGTTAAGAATAAACAGTACTTAAATAGAGTGATCCTTTCTTCACTACATACAGAAATAACAATGTATTTACAATATTTACAGTTTTCAAAAATTCTGGACTTCTTCCATTGTTTTGCAGGAGTTCATATTCTTCAGGCTGAAAAAAAGTTACACAATAGTTCAGAACATAAACAGCTTCTGAACAGACAGGTTACTAATTCTAACTTACTGATGTAAAGACTACAGTGCCTTAAAAGGAAATAAAACCACTCATTTCACCTAAACATCCAATTATTTGTGGGATTATATCATTATATCCAAAACTACAGACATTTTGACATGTTTTACACAAATTAGATATTGCTCATTTTCACAGTTTTCCCAATTTAAGTCATAAAAACAAGTGAGCTGCAGTCATAACTGCTTTTGTATTGAGGTTGCTGCTGTCATTGCAACATGTATTAAGATCAGAGTTACAAGTTCCCCTCATGTATTTTCAGTTACAAGCAAGGGTACTCTCACATATATAGCTAAATTTTGATTTTTTTTTTTTTACTCAGCTTAGAATAGAAACGTACCAGTTTGAAACAAATCTGCTGATACACAGATTTACTCTTAAGTTCCCAAGTTAAGATGGACAGTCTTGAAAACTAAAGCAGCTGAAAGCTTTAAACTGCAAATTTAAAGCAAGACACATAAAAAAACCCAGAATCAATAATTAAAGGTAATATTTAAAAACAACGTGAAAACTACAGTAAAAATCTGCATGACGTGAAGATGGTACTTGTGTTCTTCTAAGTTGAAAATAATCAAAGCACCTGTTCTGAATAGCAGTACTGAAGAGAAAAATTGAAGGCTTCACAGTAATACACACTTCCAGTGCCACTTTTTTTACTACAATGTTTCCTGAAAAGACAGTAGGGATTCAAAACTTGCAGACTGAATATGGGAAAAATAGTCCAAACTTCATAGCAATGGAATTAACAATTAAAAGCAGACACAAATGACATAACTGACCCTTACACTGTAAGACTTCCAAAGAAAAATAGTTTGAAGTCCTTCATTTGTGTGTGACAATAGTTGTTGGCATAGGAGCTCTGAATCACTCAGCATGCCCTACATATGAATCAATGTAAATTAACTACAACCAAAGTCTGAGAAGCTCAAGCCAAAAGGAAACCTGACAAGACTATTTAGTCCCTTCTTATCAGAGAAGATAAGATTAGCTCTCCAATGGATTATTTGAGAGATTACACACTCAGGAGCTATATTGGCTACTTTCACAAACAGGAGAAACAATTGCCAGTCCTTTCTAGCCTCTTACAACCAAGAGTAGGTAGCTTTGAGAATTCTATCTACAGGCCACAAGCATCTTCTTCAAAAGAAGGAAGATGCTACCGTAAAAACAAAACATTTCAAGTTGAAAAAATTAAGTTTGGTCAGAGTTTTATATTAAGAGGATTTCGCGTTCAAACAGTAGAGTTTCAGCATTCAGGATTACATACAAGAAGTCTGGAAGTGGCAGCATCGCTGCATGTAAGGCATTTTAGGAATGATTCCAACACAGCTCACTGCCTTCCGCATTTTATTATGTTCAACTAACACAAGCAACCTCTCACATTTTAAGATTGTTTACTACTAAACCCACTGTCATTGAGATCAACCCTGAAACATCTGTAGACCTTCCATGATGACAGATGCAACACGAAGAGCGAGCGTTTCCCCTGCGTGGAGAACAGCTGTCCGTACAGCTAGCTTCAACATGTCGAAGGCAAGAGGTCACTTCCCATAGCCAGTCCTCACTAACTGGCCCAGTCCTGAAAGCGGAAACAGTCACTGGCGATCTTCCACACTGTGTTGGTAGGTGTGGCTTGTGCTGTCAGCAAGAAGTTCTGATTGAAGTAGCGCTGCTTGTCGCCATCAAATTTTACTGTCCCACTTGTCACCACGAGGACTGTTGTCTGGCCTTGAGTAGCTTGCTCTTCACAAGGAGAAAAAGTATAAAGAAAACAACTCAAAGTAACAGGTAAAGAAGTAGGAAATGTACATAGAAGTTTCTGTCAATTCTGATTATACTACTTACAGGCTAACCATTGATTACACGTTCATGGAACGCACAGTTTTGTTGCATCACTTCTATACAGACAATGATGTATTTGCCCACCAACACTGCTTTTTAATGGCTTATTTTCACTTCATGTTGTTCATTTTTAGAGTACTATAAAAAACATCTGAGTTTTTGCTTAGAATAAGCTCTTGCTATTTGAGATATATACATACATTTATATTTAGCAAGTTGCATACACTTTTTTCCCCTGCTATTAGAGATTATATCTTTTCCACAGCAGAGCAAAGACCGTGACTGACCACAGGCTTTTTTCTTACTTATATTCCCAAAAATATCCGTTAGAAGTAATTTATTAACTTCTCGATCATGTTAGCTTTTCTTTAGCAGTTGTTAATCAGAAATCTAAAGAACTCAACATCTATTCCAGACCTAAAGAAATCGAAGTACATACAGGATAACAATTTGTTCCACATGATACTGGTAGGTCAGTATCAGAGGCCACAGTAGAGGTCTCTTGACTCTTAAACATTAAAGACAACATAACCCGACTTTTTCAGTACATGAAAATACATCACATCTGAATATAATCTTAAAAAAGTCCTTAAAATATTTTCCCAGATATGAGAAAAAGCGTGGAGTTGCTGTATCTCTTGATTTGTGCTTTATTTACGCACAACTTGACATTTCAAGCCTCAGTATTTTCTCTCAGCTTGTTTGAAAAGAAATATTAAGCACTATTATAATTGCAGTGCACTTTCAACAGTTATAAAAAGACTGAAAAATAACTAAGTAAACTGTAATACAACCTTACCATGAACAGGCTGGCAGTCCAACACATTAACCTGGAATTCACTAGACGGCAACATTTCAAAAAATTTATTCAGTTCTTCTTGCCCAGACACTGCATTACCATTCCAAACTAACGTTGCTTTGTCCAAATAAAGTCTTGTTAAAGCCTGAGTGATTATGAAAATACATGTTTGGGGAAAATGTGTAAATGCATACAATGGACAACATACAAATCAATGTTCTTTGAATCCCTATGTTGTGAATTATTGATTTTGCCTGTTACTTCAACAGATAAAATGTCCTCCTGAAATATTAGCTACTTTTAACAATTAGTGCTCTTGACCAAGTATTAAAACTAACGGAAACATATTCTCCTTTATAAGTTGCATAGTGACTCATATGCCTCCAAATTTAAATACTGATGAGATTCCTTTAACAAAGCTAGTGACAGAACTGAACTAGTTTCTGACAGAAGGATAGTGCTACCTTTCCAGAATAAGTTTGTTCCTGATTTTTTTTTTGGGGGGTGGGGGGTGGGGGGGGAGGGGGGTGGGTGTGTCCACACAACACAGATTATGTCAGGAAAGTACAATTTCAGGTTAAAAAAAAAAAAGTGAACAAGACCGGGAACAGTGGAAACTCAAAAAGGAAAGTTATCTGCAGCAGCAGACCAGAACCTCCCAAACGTTCATAAGCTGTAACAGCTGAGTAACTGCCTAACTCTCCTTCAAGCTGTTGACACATCTCTGCCTAACCTACTCATGCACAAAGCAACTATGAAGTAACATGTGACTGCTGATAATTTCACATAATCTAAAAGTTATTAAATTACAACTATAGTACATTTAAAATTCCAAAGAACAATCTCCACAGCTCTCTTTTGGTGCACCTGGTGGTATCTGTTACATGATACCACATCAATGTGGTCCATGAAGATTTTCAGAGCAAGACAGAGCTGTTTCCACTGTATCCTCAGGCACTCCTGTAGAATCCCAGAAACAGAAGTGGTAACTGCCATAAAAGTAGTTTGGAAACAAATAAGCTAAATCCTGACCTCAGAGACAAATAAAGCAAGTTTGATCTGCCTGCACTGACCAAATCATGTACCTGTAAAACACAGTGGGACACGAACTGAACTATTATTATGAAGAAGTCTAAGGCACTCTCTAAAAGGGCCCCTTTTACAACAATGCCGCACAGTGACAAAATCCTCTACAAGGCACTCTAAGAGGAACAGAGGTCTCAACCTGGCCAATACCATACACCGTAACCAACTTTCAGGTGCTTTCAAGTGTAACGCTAGTTAGAAAAGCAAGCAAAAAATGCACAAGACAGTTCTATTGTAAAATATCTACATACCCTTCTTCTTTTATCCATTGTCTCATAATAAATATTGACAAATTCATCCGCGGCTCTACAAGCTTGATCCACGTAGGTTTTGAAATCCTGGAGAGAAGAAATCATACCAAATGACTTAAGTTAGGCAATTTTATGCAACTTAGTCATCTATGTAATTTCTCCATCAAATCTCTTTGCTTGGTCTTTTCCATCCTCACTGAAAGATGACGTTAAATAATGTTGAAATTGATTCCAGACTCCTTTTCTACTTGCAGGAGGCACCAGCTTTCAGCCAGGTGACAGTTTTAGGATCCATTTTGAATGCTGATATATTTATTGTATTTAAATTGTAAATAATTACTTTGAAAAATGGGCTACTGCTGCAAGTGGTGTGAACATGCCAAGTATTCAATGAAGACATTTGTTGCTGTGATGGCTGTTCTGAAATAAAGATAAGTAACAAGACTTACTCAATGTACTTCTGAAAATTGGCAAGAACTCCACCACACTGCCACCACAGTCTCATTTTTTAAAACATCGTTATATATACATATATAAAATGTAGTAATATATATAATTGATATATAGATATAAAATGAAAAAGAGAGAGAACACACACACACAGAGGATGTATTCCAGCATCAATCACTCCAGTGCTGTATCTACAGCTAAAAACCAAACACTTCTCACATCTCATTACGTTCCTTACATCTCTCTATTTCTATTCATCCAAAGGTAACAGCCTTTGTTGTCACATCACTGCACTGTGATCTCATTTGGTTATTTGTTCAGTTTGTTTAGCTGTTTGGCCCTTGATCTCTTACAGACTCTGAACTGTGACTTCCTGGAAAGCAGCGATTCTGAATTTCTTGTCCACAAATCTATAAAACTGTACTTGGTTCTGTTCCGATATTTTGCTTAAAATATCATTATTCTATTTCAGCATTATATTCTCAATATTTGCAACTCAATCAGTACTTCATAATTTCACTACTTACATTTTCTTGGCAGTCTTTTATGAATATACACCAGAACTACCATGAATTCCTCCAGTATCACCACAAAAAACACTTCTGTTCTAAGAAACCTCCATACTGGAAAATACTTACCAACCTATCAAATAACCCCAGCTTACTCCACAAAACCAAAAACTCTTATGTTACTACATAGTATTCTTTTGATCTCCCGCTCTAAGGATGCGAGCCTGCTCTTCACCTTCCTATCTTCTCCAGCAATTCCTGAACCCACACGCCAGTTGCAAACAAATACGACAAAGTAGTCTCAAAGAAGCTGTATTCCAGCAAGTGCCAAGAGAATCTCTTTGGCACTGGAAGACAAAGAGTATCAGACCTCCTACTAAGAGAACAGTGATTATAACTCGGCCTGTTATGTTATTTAGAGTAGATGGCTGTTGCCTCTCAATCAGCACACGCTTGCACACATACACTTTCCAATGAGCAGCCAAACATATTACCATTTAGCTGCCAAACAGACCAAACGGGTGTGAGGGAGAGCATTAGAGAAACACCAGGAGACTGGAATGAGCTGTTAGGGTACCTGAAATGTAAGTCAAACAGAAAATAAGCTTCGTTAGTTTTCATACTCCAGACAAGTTCTTTATAACCATAGCCCGGATTACGCTTTTAAATTCTGAGAACAATTTAGGTCGGAAGAAACTTCTGGAAGTCATCTGGTGCAAGTCCCTGCTCAAAGCAGAGCCAACTTCAAAGCTTGATCTAACTTCAAAGTTAGACCTGACTGCTCAGGGTCCTATCTCCGGGCATGCTTTGAACACCTCAGAAGAGGGAGATTTCACAGTTTCTTCGGGCTCGTGTTCCAATGTCTAACCACCTCACTCGGGGATCTGTCTTCCTAGTATTTAACAGAAAAGCCATACTTAAAAAAACTAACAAAAAAAAAACCCAAAAACCCCCAAACCCTTGAAGACTCTTGACAGCAATTCCGAGTTAGCCAACCCGCATGGCCTCTGCAGATGGCTTCCGCAAAACACGGCGGTTCCTCACACAAACCGCTGCCTGGCCTCAGGCCTCTGCACAGGGAGGCTGCGGACGCACCCCCGCGCTGAGGCGCTCCCACCCGCCAGCGCGGCCGGCACGCGGTCTGCCACCCCCCGGCGGCCCTCCCCGCGCCCCGCACCCTCAGAACCGCCGCCCCGACCGGAGACTCTCACCCACCCGGCCCCGCCGCCGCCTTCGGCGGACTCACCACAGGGGCGGCCATGGGCATGCCTGGCCAGGTCAGGCGGGCGCGCGCCGGATGTGCGCCGCAGCGCCGCTCCGCCACTTCCGGCCGCGCGCGTCCGCCTGCGAAATCCTTCCGCCGCGGCGGGGGGAAGCGGAAACAAAGAGCGGGAAGGAGAATAGCGTTAGTTCTTCCCGCTTCCAAGCCCGCGGCTGTTGGGGCGCTGCGGGGGTCTGGCGGTAGCTCAAGCGCAGAACGGCCGGGAGCACAACGGGGCTCGAATGGCTCCGCGGTGGCAGTTTGTAACGAGTGACGTGATCTTCCTCCTGCTTTTTGTACCGGGGGTGTCGGTGTCGCGCAGCAGCGTTGGCCTTGTCCGGGGAGAAGCGCAGGGACAGCAGAGGGCCCCTCTGCAGTGCCTCCCAGCCACGTGAAAGAATTAATCGATATTTTTATGAATAAAGCCCTGTTTGTTTGGGTACTTCAGCATCTTCCAGAGTTCTGGAAAGTTCCCAGAAGGCTTACGTGCTTTGCTGCGAGTGGTCAGTGGTATTTAAGTGACCTATATGTTAGTTTGTGAACGCAAGCGAGGATAAAGATGCCTCGCGCACCCTGGCCAGTGACCGGCGTGGGACGTGGCAATTAATTACTGAAGGTGGTGTGGAGCTCCCTAGGAAGAAATCCTGTACTGAAGGTGATAATGAGTCTGGGGATGGAAAGGGGCGTCTGAGACGGCTGCTGGGAGAGGAGTGAGATCAGGTCGGGGCACCTGAGGCTGTGCCCTTTTGGTGTACGGGATCGCATCCAGCGGCGTCAGCTGTGTACTAATTTGTCATTGCGGCGTCGGAGTTGTGTCACCGTAAAACAGCGTATCCTGCTGAATTAACAACTGCTCAACAAAGATTGCTGGATACAGAAGTTCAGACATCCTCCCCTTTGAAATCTCAAGTGTCACTACACCATATTATCTATTTGCCTCAAATTAATAAAAGTACTTCATAAAACCTCTCATGTGTAAAGAAGAGTGATCATCAATTTCCAAATAAAAAAGCAAGGCACTGAAATGATACATGATTTGTTCAAAGTAGCAAAGGGAGACAATTGCAGAACTGAAAGCTGCAACTCTAATTTTTTACTTTCATCATTTAAACATCTTTACTCCATTCTGAGATATATCAGTGTAAAATTAAAAAAGAATCACTCCTATTTGCTATATCTGTTATGTTTCGTGTTTATTTTCATCATATTGATGACAACATGTCTGAAAAGATAGTGTCATATTCCTTTTCTATAAATTGGATTTGTAGGAAATGACCACTGTAAATATTAGTGGACCGAACAAATTATATCTGTGTTATCACAGGGACTGTGAACAATCTGGACGAAATGATAGAAATAAGTATCTGTAAAAGCATTACCTCTTCATTGACTCACGTGCACCTGTGAAACCTGGAGGAGTAACACGCTTAGCACAAGCCTTGTTGCTGGCAGATTGTGCAAAGTTCTTTGTATCTTTCAAACACATTAAACTATGGATCTGAGGAAAAAAAAATTTAAAACTCTCATTTATCAATGGCTGCTCCAACAAAAGAAGTAATGTATAGAGAACAGAATTGGAAATAGTAGAAACTGAAGAAGCTAATTAGTTCACAAGCCTTCTTTCTGGCAGGTCAGGATTTTTCTCTACATATTATACTTTTTGATTCAGAAATACTTGACACAGTGGGTTCATTATAGTTTCTTTGGCAACAGTTAATCAGAAGAGTGCTTCTCAGCAGGATTCAGTGCAGGCTCTCTACTGGAAATTAGGAAGGTAAATAATTTGAAGATTCTGTATGCCTGTTGCCTGCCTGCCTTAGCACCGGTCATTATTCAGTGAGGTAACGTGTCAAATGGAAGGTGAATTGAAAACATTGGTGTGAAATTCATTCTCAGATACTTCAGAAGATGGCATAAAATTCTGGATATCATTTTAGAGTAATAATGTCTTGTTGAGATCAGCTAATTGGGGACAACAACAGGAAGAAAAATTCTTCCTTAATGCCAAGCAGTATGCAAGACCTGGTTCAAAATATGGTGAAAGAGGCACTCAGTGGCTCACAACAGTGGCCAAACTGTATTCGGGTCTAAACTTCTTGGAAAACCAGAGAAAAAAAAAAAAGAAACAAAGTAAACTATCACCCCAGTATTTAATTCAAAAAATAAGGGCAGCAAGAAACGTAAAATATTTGCAGGTGGTGTGGAAACTGCTTAAGGACATTAGAAATATGGGATACTCAGCAGAAATGCACGCCACTTAGCAGACATGCTTTACAAAATACCAAAAAAGTCCAGAATGCTTAATAACAGGCCAGTGTAGAGAACTAGAAGTACAGAGACACCCTCCAAAAAATGAAGTTGTTTTGAAATGGAGAAAAAAACCATAAAGTTTGGCTAGTAAGATTTAAAAAGGAAGTAAGGCAAATCAAAAATAGTTGTGAGAAACATTTTACCAAGGCAGAAACACTATGAATGATATCACAAACACATCAAAAGCAAGAAATCTTGCCAGGAAATCTGTAAGGCCAGCAAGTGATCAGGGTGCATCAAAAGAAGACGAGGCTGTAGTAGAAAGCTGAACAAACTCTTAATGTCTTTGATCACCATGAAGGAGTTTATAAAGTATCTATTAGAGCCTTTCTTAAAAGGGAATGAAATGGAGGATCTTTCATGAAGTGGAATGCCAGTAGCGAAGGTGTTAGAACAAATCCATAAACCAAATAGCGACGACTTATATGCCAGGTTATGTGCTCCTAGGGGACACACTAACCATGGTATGTAATCCATAATTTATGGTAGGTTCTGTCCTCAAGGAATGGAAGGTGGCAAATTTAAGGCCAACATTCTAAAAAAGCTCCAAGATGGACCTGAACAAATGATACCCAGACTGTACATTAACCAAATACTCCCTAAATATGCATTTGGATTTAGTTCAAGTAACAACCAAGTGTAACTCATAATTTCCCTTCAAAAGCCCAGATATTCCTAACAGTTTCTCAGGCTTTATCTCCAATACCTCAAGCCAACTTACCCATGCTCCCCAGCCCTTGATATTCCAGAAGGGAATAAGATAGAAATGCCAGCATGACTCAGCAGCAATTGCACTGCACTCCCGTGCAGAGTTCAAGCAGTTTACACCAAGATGACTCATCAAAATACCTTCCCATCTGAAGATGGTTCCTAGAATATGCAGCTCTGCTACACCCACTTACCATATGGAAGGGAAATTTTGAGTTAGTTTAGATCTTACAGACCAAATCGGAGGCAAAAATTGTAGCTTTGTTGAAATAGCTGTGATCAGCTATTACACCTGTGAGATGAACTTAGATATATGGGGTATATTTAATTCTATAATCAAGAATGCTAACCTTTAAAATTGTTGGTTGCTGGAAATCTTCCCAAATAGCCAATACTAAGAACAACAGATTAAAATTGTAAGAATATTTAAATGGCAAATAGGATGACCTATCTCCATACCTGTATGGAGACAGAAAGTAATTCTTAGAAGTGACTGCTTTATAACTTCAGTCAAATTTGCTCAAAATATCATAACTAATGATAAGTAAAAATATATTAAGCTTTCAGAAAAGCATTTAGCCATCTGGGTTAGGCCAGATTTTCTTTTGTTTTCATCAGCTGATCAACTGAATTCAATTAAAATTGATAGCCAAGCACTGGATAATTTCAGAATCACTGACAAAATGCATAGATTTTTACTGTGAATTATTTTGATATGGGGCAAATAAGGACCACAGAATGAAAGCAGAATTCAATCTTGAACAAGATGAAAATAATAGAATCCTCACATGACAATTATGTGCACTTGCATGAGCATCTAAGCAAAAATGAAGCCAGACTGGATATTGCGAGGCCACTTTTCAAACTAACCTTGTACTGTGTCACAGAGAACTGTTGTATTTCTGTAATGACTTCAGTAAGAGACTAAAATGAGGGCTATAGGTCCTGACTACCCTTGATAAAATGAATAGTCCTTAGTTTTGCAAATAATCTTGCTGGACTTTGGTTAATGGGTTTGTAATTTCAAGGGTTTAATATTTATTCCCCCATAAGGTTATATAATTAACACTGACAGATTTCAAACAGAATATCCTCTATTAAAAGAACCCAACAAACTACTATGCTTTTTATTTTTTTGACTCAGAAGATATGTAACGTTACTGAAATCATAACACGCTTCAACTCTGCAGGTTTAAAATCTCACTGCAACGTTGTACACAACACTGAAGGGCAAGCCCAGGAGGCAGCAGAAGGCAAGGGTCTTGCAGCTTTCAGTAGCCACTCTGCTAAATAGAGATCAAAGAAATGATCCATTGCGTATGTCAGTGATTAAAATTAAACTGGTAGGTTCACTCTCTTACTGGGTTCATCAGCCTTCACTGATCACATGCTGCATACGGCATCCTTGTTAACAATGCCCAATTAACAGATCAAAGATTTAGCAGGTATAGTGACGTTCACCATAAGAATTCCCTTAAGGTCAGTGATTCACACAACGCTTCAGCTTTCAAGCTAGTAAGGCAGTAAAGGCTCTCATGCAGTCATATAGGTCATATACGCTGTTCTCTAAGACCCTGAATCTTTTTGAATAGTGAATGGTTCTTGTGAAACACAATACTCTCAACTTTTGTTAAAGTTACCAACATGTGGCGTAACGTTACCCAGATGCATAGACGTTTAAGGAACTGTCTCCTAAATCAAGAGAAGCAACTGACGCTGGCCAAATCCAGACAGGTTCTGATTAATGAACCTGTGACGGTGAACAGATTAATGAACCTGAACGGTGCCTATGAAGTTGGATCATGACTCAGTGTTTGGGCGTTTTGCATGAGCAAGGGCTGAATGAGAACTCAAAGATTTGATTCATTGGTTTTAATGGGAACTGGGAGTGGGTCTCAGGTGCTTGGCACATTCACACTTTGACCTATATGCTGGATACAAAAATACTGCTAAAGCTGGAGTTTGGCTTTATAAAACAAGAGTGGACTTAGGAAGGTCTGGTTTGGCCGGTTCATTCCCAACATAAAAGGCATGTTAATCTGGATAGACCCAGGCAGAACCTGTGTTTGTTGCAATCCCATGGGGACTCTGGACTATGCAGCACTCCACCTCAAATTCCTGTCATACCAGAACTGGAGGAATGTAATGACTTTTATCCTGATAAATACCCCTCTTGTTTTTTAAACAAAAACAGTACTTGCTATATATTGAAGTGATGGCTGTTCCACTGACCCACTGGGATATGGTGAGATAAAGTACAAATAACTGTTCTATTTTAATCCATGTTAAAGCTCTCCCGAGCAGGGATAAATTTTCAGAACAGGTCAGTCCAAAGTGTCACCACAGTTGCTAGTTAAAGAAATTTTAAAATGCCATCCACTTCATTAGGTAATGAAACAGTATTTGAGCTGTTATGAAAATCTGGCCATATGTCAGTAAAACCTAGCTAAACATTACAGTGGACTCCATGGTAGTTAAACGTAGCAAGCTGATAGCCTAAGTGTGTATATGTGCACACAGACATATTTATATACTAGAGGGAGGGAGCGAGCCTATAGTCTCACCTTTAAGGCTTGTAAGGTAGTTCTCTTTGCACTTGTCCTTTTATCTCAAAATTTTAGACTGAAATTTTGGTCATGGCTTCAGCAGTATATTGTATCACTTCGCAGTGTAGTATCAGCTCCCAGTTGTGTCCTGTATAAACAAAACAAAAACATTGCAAGTGGTTATTATCTGAAGCATGAAATACCTATACAATGCCTTGCATCATACACATCAACTGAGAAGGGTTGTATAAGGATCACTCGCAGCACATGACCATGGTTTTCTTTAACTTGTGTGCAGCTGAACCAGCACACTCCATAAGCATTTCTCACCGGGGCTGCAAGCAAGCATTGTAGCTGCAATAGGTTGGCGGGTCGTTTTTCCCGTCTCCATCTAGTACTGCTCGGTTTTCACTAAAGCCTGGAAAGAAGAATGTCTTTCTTGAGTCCAGTTTTCCCTTTATATAACTTGCCTTTACACAGACAGATTGCATTTTGAGGAAAAATTCAGTATATGAAATACTGGGAAGCATCTCCAGTTTTGGAGCACTAGTAAAATGAGTCCAATTCTAGGCCTTACCCTAGGAGACGTTTAGCAGGCACAGAGACAGAACAAGGGGACTTTAATTTCAAATGGCAGTAACACTTTGATTCCCAACTTACAGAAAACTAGAAGTAAAAATCTGAGCTATAACGCAACTTCTAAACCTGTTCTAAATTGCACTAGGGGTCCATCAGAATCTGAAAAAAAAAAAAAAGGTCCTGTGAGACTTACAGCCATTGCTGTCCCCTCCTTCTGTCCAGGATAGAGTATCAGATATTTATGGGTGACAGAAGCTGGCAAATCAATTCCTTTTCCATTGATACTTTCAATAAAAGCAGCATTTTTAAAAGTCAGAAACACAAACAAGAAACACGGAAGTTTTGTTTGTGAACAAATTTTCATGTGTTTTTGGCCAAAAGCAATTTTTCTGCCCAATTTTCAGGTGTCTTCTTTTTTCCCTAATATATCTTCCCCTTCAGAAAAGAAACCCATATTTTGAGAACAGTCTAATTTAGCTTAAAATCAAATTTCATTAAAAATAATTTTTTATGAATAAATTTTGGGTGAGCTACAGATAGAGCACTAACCACGCCACATTACAGATTTACTAGAAGTCCTGAACAAAGTTCACTCAGATGAGAAAGGCCTGCAGGGCTAGAATTATGGTTTATATGCTGTCTGAAATTGTTAGTTCAGGTCAGCTTGTAGCATATTCTGAGCTCAATTTACATTTGGCTCAGACTTGAATGCTGGGCATCAGTAGGTAGGCCACAACAATTAACTGGTTAGTGGGATGACTTAACAACAATCAAATGCTAAGTAATATTTCTCCAGGCAAAACGTACCTGTGACCATTTAAGGAATAATTTTCCAGTGAAGAACTATTTACTTCCAGCTGGAAGTAGAGTTTTGTTACTTGTTTTTTTTTATAAATGGAAGAGTTACGAAAATCCTATATGATTATTAAGGGAGTACATGCCTTCAGATTTGTGTGAAAATGTTTTACTTTTATTCCCTGAATACTGTGAAATATTTAGTGCTGTCTGAGCATCTGAACTGTGGTTCTATGATCAGCTGAGGTGGCACAATCACTCTGCAGCAATGAAAGCAGCATCCCTTTCTTTGTGACTTTCCCTGCTCTCTGTGTTATCTACTCTCTCTGTCCTGACTATCGAGCTAATTTAATTAACTAAAACTGTGGAAGATGCCACCTTTTCTTACCCTCTATATACTTGGCAAGCTAAAATGGATCAAAGACTGGTCTTGCAAGCGCTAATTGGCAAATAAAGGTAAGTAGCTGGAGTTTATGGCTGGGATGAGAAGGGGAGGGAGGGAAGATAAGTGAGAAGTGTTGTGCTGTTGTGAAGTGATACCTCACGGCTGCCGCTTGAATTTGACATACATGCAACCCACTGTTAGAAACTGTGGTTCCATTTTTTCTCCTGTGCTGTCCTCAGTTGTGCATTCCCACCTCTTCCTTTCTGCCTGCATTTGCGTAGATATTGGCTGAGACTGATCACAGAACTGATCTGGCTGAAAATCATGCTGCTGTTGGGTTGATTTTCAGTTCATTTCCCTCACTGGCAGAGGGAAGGTGATGGAAGCATACACTTAGGGCAGGACTGGCCCTTCTGGCAGCAGCAGGCACGTAGGTCAGCTTACAGAAGCTGCGGAAGCACACCCAGCAAGTCAAGAAGTGAATGAGTAAATAAAACTGACTGCAGAGGTTTACAGCCAAGCTGGGAAAACTGTGAACATCAAGCAGGCAGTAGAAATGAGTTGAAATATCGTAGTGGTTTTTTAAACACTCTTCCAGTTTGTATAATGGGACCTCTTCTAGTTAGGCAGGTGAGGGTATTTTCAAGACTTATTATGTATGAAATCTGTTTTGACAGTGTATCTGACTGCCTGGAGCCTACTTTTATCTAAATTTATACCTTAGAAACCATATACTTCTAATGCGATAGCATCAATACAGTGGAAGTACACTCATTAAATCACTGTAGACCCTGTAGACTGATGCTTGTTGGCACATCTTCTGCTAAACAAACCCCTTTCATCATTAGACAATAATCCACACTGAGAGCATATATAAACTCACTGAAGCCTAGGGTGGTCTCTCCTAAATGTTGAACACACTGACCTGATAATTTTAATCTCACATCAGACTAATCAGGAATTACTTAGTAAAGGCAATGAAGTTGGAATGTGGTAAATTTTCTTAATGTGAGGAAAGAATCAAGCTCACTGTTTTCACTTTGGGAACATGGATAACAAAGAGTACTGATGAAAGGTAACTCTAAGTAGACTATTTAGGTTCTCACCACAAGTACAAACAACTAAATTGTTTCAGGGATATAAAATGGAATCTGTTTTATTCGTCTTCACTACGTAGATTATGACACATTGATTGGAAAAGAGTCAAATTTCATTGGCAAAGCCAGTATATCTATTTTTATCTATTGAGTTACTTGTTAAATTATGTAGGAAAAAATGTTGTATTGGACTTTACAACGTGCTTCTCTTATCCTAATAGCTTGCTAACTTACATTCCATAAGCTTCATCTATATATCTTTCATTTATAGCTTAAAGAAATCAACAAACTAAATCAGTGGAGCATATTAATTCTATACAAAGGTTTTTAGTCTCTAGAGAAGGAACAGAAATCTTCACTGAAACAGATTCATCCTCATCTAGTAGTCTATTTCTGTGGTCCTTTGCATGGGCAGAGTAAAGCGAAGCCAAAGCCCAAAGAGAAATGGGCTGTATGAATGCCTGGAACCACCTAAGCGCAACATTTGATGACAACTGAAAGAAAGAATCTATGAAGTGACATACAACACAAGATAAGCATTACCACCCCAAAACATTGACTCATACGCCTTTTGCTTCACAAAGATTTGAAGAAATATAGTTGGAGAGCAACCTGATGTCAGTGGAACACTCAGACAAGAGATCTAAAACCAGTGACCACAGAAATGAGAAACAGAAATCACTTATCACTTCTTTTTCTGATTATATTTTCAATGCTTCAATAATATTGTTTCTGACAGATATGCAGATCAGCAGATGGTGGGAGAGGGTTGTTATTATTTTGCAGCAATGATCCATTATTTTACAGTTTGTCATCAACATTTTACAGTGTACTTTTTTGAAAAGTGGTTTTTTTTTTAAAAAAAAAGGTTTATCACATTATTGTCTCTACCAGAATGTTTTACAAATAAATGTAAAGCTACAAGGAATATTCAGTGGGATTCAATCGACAAAATGTTCCTTCTTTTCCCCTTCGATATTTGAGAAGGTGAAGTGTTAGAAATATGTTGTCTCATTTTAATGAGGCAACACTTGTTATTTGGTAAAAAACCATACTGTCTGCTAAGTGTGGACTGAAACCCAGACTAGGTTTTGAATTTGTACTAAAACCTGGAACCAAAAGAAACTATTTTGACCTGAGTACCACATGCATGTACAATACAAAACACCACTGTAAATATAGGTGGGTTTGCATGACAGTTCAGTACTCTATGCTAACTTAAACTGCAAGGACAGTGGTACTGAGAGTTCCTTAAGATATCAGTAGTCCACTGTTAAAACAATGGCAAAACTTCCAATAACTTTAATGGAAGCCAGATCTGGCCTTTGGTTTGTTTGTTTTGTCTAAATAGCAAATAAATGAAGTTTCTTCAAAATGTAACTTTAATCACTACCTCTGTTACACAGCCTCATTGCTCCGGCTCCAGTTTTAGCAGATATCTTGGCTAAATGTCAAACAATTCCATCAGCTCTTTGAAGACAAATATTAGACAGAGGCTGCATCTGAAATAAGTTCCCCAAGCACCATTCAATTAACCTACTTGGCTAAAAGGTGATGCAAAAATCAATATTCTGGAACAGATGCTTGTGTTTCAGATGAAACTAATCAATAGGGATCAGAGCAACTTCAAATTGAAGACAAATACAGACGAAGTTAAAATATCAATCAGTTTAGGTACCAAATGTATTGCAAGTTAAAATAGCTCTATTATTTTGGGCAGGATATTCCCCCAGTTACAATTTCAACATATCATTGCTTTTATTAAATTTTGTATCCTTTTTTTAAAACAAATATAAAAATAATTACTGTCATTTTGGGAGAACTCACACAACAGGTGCAAGTTCCCCCTGTTGGTCCCACAACAGCTGTTAACTGGAACTGTGCGTTGTGTTTTCTCGGAGTATATCAATTTGAATAGACCTGAATATTTGGAATTTTTCTGTTTGTTTTTCACAAACAGTTTTTCTCCCCCTATTCCTTCTAGCCTTGTACATACATAATGAGATGGAACCAACAGGAGACCCAGCTCGGAGCCCAAAGGATAAATTTTAGTGTCAGAGGGTGTGCTATTTTGTACCTACAAATGACTCAAGGAGACATTAAACATGTCAGTGAAACAAATATAAACAAACATGGCTGCTTGAACAATAAGAAAAGTTTCTTATTCACAAGCCTTTTAACAGGAAGGATTGTCAGTAATGAAAAGGAACTGTACCAAATGAGCTGATTTGTGTTTTCCTTTATACTACAAATATACCCTCCAATCAAATTTACTAAAGTAAGACATAGGACATGCAGAAGCACTTCCAGTGAATTGTCTTGGTTCCATAAAATCAGTGTTACACTTCTGGCCAGTGGCCTAGTTCTCTTTGGTTGCAATAACAATTTGCTCTCTGGCAGTGAAGTCCATTAATAACTTACTTTCTATGCTTAATGGGGAGAAGATAAACGTTTTTCCAAATAGGTAACCCCAATATGTTACGTATGGGTTTCTTTGCATAAGAATTCTTTACCTTGGTAGGGCACTATGAAGGCAACCCCTGCCCTACCCTTCCTTCTTTTCTTCTACTCTTCTTTTTCCCCGAATATTCTCCGCCCTCAGCCAGACCAAAAGTAAAATGTAAGATCTGATTGTGAGTGCCCCCATCCCTCCAATCATTGTAAGGAATATCCATTAAAACAGCGACGGTTGGTCCCAAAGATGAGAAGAAGGGCTTAAGAGCAAGCCCAGACACAAGTTTCCCTTTTACCTCTAATCTTTTACAGGTTCTATTTCTTTGTGGAGACCCAAAGCTAGGTCAGTGTATAACCGCTTCTATAGCGGCCTAATCTATTTCTATTGACCTTTGGAAAGGATCTCTTACAACAGAAAGCACCTCAATCTTCCCGCAACATTTCTACTGCATTTACCAAATACTCAGTAGGATGAATTCTCATTCCCACTACAGTTATTAATAACAAACTCTGCATTGCTGCGGTGTAAGTACTGATTCACCAAAGAACACTGAATCTGATTATTAACTCCCATGATCGTACTAGTCTGCCAATGAGGAATATATTAAAAAAACATAATAGTAAGTACAGGGGGAACATAAGCTGTGAGTGATTTATAAGAACCTTTATGATTTTATCACCAAACAGCCAAGAAATGTAAATCTTCAGAAAAAATACCAAGCCCTAAGACATTTTATAAATTGTTTTTCTGCATTCCTTCAGAGTTTATATCAAAGCAAGGAAAAGGATTATCATCTTTAAAAATACTATTTCTCCATGTCGCTGTTCTCTTGAGAAGAGGTTTATGGATATGAAGATTCTCCACAGAAAGATGACCAGACCAACTGAGTCAGAAACACAAGGGATTTCCTAGATGACATTTGGATTTATATATCAAGATTATTTTGCAGGGATACTGAGAGATAATCTTTCATTTTAGGCACTACAACAGATCAGATAATAGGATAATTCACAGTACTGGGAATAGGCTGTAGAACCTTACATATTTAAACCTCCAGTCAAATCCATCAGTTCTCAGAAAGTAGGCCATTTCCTCAATAAAGATTCAGCCATTGTTGCACCTGGCACAGTGTCCCAATCAGGAAAATGAAGATACAGATAAACTATCTATAGGTAAAATGCTCTCTCTGCTCCTGAACAACTTAAGAATATCTAAAAGAGAAAGTACAGGAAAAGCAAGTATCTCCTGTAATCATGTTTTAAAAAATCAAGGTGAATATGCTCATATAATTATAATAGGCTGTGTCCCTAAATTCTTATCTATTAATAATCATTGTAAATCCTCTACCTATTACTTAAATTTCAACACATTAATGCACCATTGTGCCAAAAATGGTTTCTTAAGGATTGAGCATCGAAGAAACTGGTAGAAGTGCCATCAAAACAGCCAAGAATAAGCCAACATGCCAATGCTCTGTTGATTTATTCCAGAGCGATGCACCTGGACCCACCAGCTGTCATACATATTCCATGTGGAGCAACAGCTGTTTGCTCAATCGTTGTCATATTGCCTGACACAAACAATTGCTTGTTAAATTTGTCATCAGTGATTCTCTATGGGGTTTGAAATACTGGAAAACGTTACATTTTGTTCCTGTCCTTAGGTTTTGAGCACTTTTTCTTACATAATGTGCAGGGTACCAAATGGGATTTTGTGCAGCTGTGCAACTCTAGTCAAAATTACAGGTCCTGTAGCATCTCCAAAAAGGTCAAGTCAAAGGTAGTTCGCTGTGAGCTAAGGACACCTAGGTAAGGGGGGGTGAAAAGTAATGGTTAGCTGATCAAATTATGTGGCAGGGAAGATGGAAGGATCTGGTCAGATTGCCGGGCTAAGAGCGTGAGACTAACAAATACATTTCGTAAAAACTATGGGGGAAAAGGGAGAGGGAAATTCCACGTCATGGAAAGTATGGAAGATCTTACAACAGTCAGGGCTGGGGAGTGACCTTAGAGAGTCATAGCTGTGGGGAAAGAACACATATGTTTATTAGAAATGTCATTAGGGAATGTTTTGCATGAAGCAGTGGCATTTGAATACTAGATGAATGAAGCAGCACGTTATTACAGGGTTGAGCAACAGGGAGGACTGTGGTGTTATTTCCTGCAAAGAAGATATTCAACAGGAAATGAAGGAACATTATGTGATAGGAGAATGCTTAGAAACGGAGAGGTAGATCTGAAAAACTTTCAAGCATGGACAAGCTTTGAAGATGAGAGTTGATGAAATCACCATACAAATGCGCGTAACATGAAAATGTGGAAATTTAAGACAGTCATGTAATATCTCTGAAGAACTGAGAGAACAGAAGTGTACCCATCAAAACAGAGGTTTTATGAACTGTAAGAGATAAGCACCAGGAGTGAAGGTAATGAAAAAAGTAGATCAAGATGCATCCTGAAAAAATTGCTTTTAAAGAATGTTCCAAGGGGTAATAATAGAATCAGTAAAACACATAATGGATGGGAAATCTAGTTAGCAGAGATAGTACCTGCCAGACAATTATCCACCTAATTACTTCTTTGTAAGTACTGGTTGTGGCACGGGAGAATATGGCATGAATGAAAATATTCACCGTGTTAACTTAAACTGCTCACGAGATACAACAAATCAACAGACACAAAAACCCTCTTCAAAAAACTTTTCCACTAACAGCACGCGCTATCAGAAGCATGTTTGTTCAATGAAACTCTAGGGCAGAGAGTGTATGCTACACAAGTAGAATAGCCCTGTCCTTGAAAATGACCCTCTTCCCTCTCAGCTGTGTGCATCCATGGCTTGCTGATGCCTCATAACAGATTTGCTTACTTTTCTGGACTAAGCTAAAGATTAAAGAATCCTATAGAGATTTATCCTTTTTGGATCAACAATGTGGACCTATTATAATAAGTCATCCAAAATGTTATTCCTCCAAAAATGGGATCTGATTAAACATCACTAAGCTCGAGGACTTTTAAAGGGCAATATTGGTGTAAAGGAACATGGTCAAAAATAAACAGCAGATACCTAGGTTTCCATCATTCCATTAAAGAAGGGTAAGTCTTTTACTGAACTTAGGTTGACTGATGCCGAGCTTTAAATTCACTGAGTATGGAAAAGACAGAGAGATGGAAAGACACAGAAAATCCAGTTGTTTTTTCATTGACATCATCGTTCCTCTTCTCACCGAGAGGTGGCACCGAAGCAACACCCTGTCGCAGTCCTCCCCACACCACGCACTAGCGATGACAGCATTGCGTATTTCCACACTCCAGTAATGATTTATGAGGTCAGACACGGGCTAAACATTCTTAGACTACCAAGCGGTATATGGTTTGTGACTGAGGTCAAACATCAGGATAACATTTAGTTATCACATGTCAGATTAAAGTCTAAAGGACAAAATTTGGTGCAATATATTTACTTTCTACCAATGGAGGAACTTTGGTGTTGAAGAGTAAGGAATGAAAAACTGGAAGATATATTTGTAAGTGTTCACTACCACAGTCATATGTCCACATCTAGCTGTGGACAGTGTGGCTTTCAGTTGTCTGGACATTCAATTTTAATGTACCAATCATGCCAAAACACTGATGAAACAAGATCCTGGATAGTAGGTGTCAGAATTTACTGTCCCAGAACTACGAAAACTTAGAGCACTTTTATTCACGTTAGATGGGGACCTGAAAACTTGCTTATTTTGCAAAGCTTGTAAAAAGACCAGGCGGTGACACTGGTAAGAGTTAGAGAAGCTTAGAGTACTGAGACAAAACTTTATCTAAAGTTGTTTTTACAAACTACATTTACCACTGGCAAACACCAGCTTAGCCAAGTACTCAGGCTTCTCAGCACCAACTGTGTACCTCTGCAAAACTAGTAACAGTAATTAATGGTAATACAAGTCATTCCATTCCAAGCACAGCACTCTATAACTGGGAGAGCAAAAGAACCAGCAACCTCACGGAGTCCAACTGGGGCGTCTGTTGCAATCTGGTAGATTTTTGATGAAATGATCATGAGAACCTGCAAAAAATCAGATGGACTCCTCTAGAAGGACAAAAAGATGACACTTGTGTCTTTAGTGAAGATTTCTTGCTCATTATTATTACCAATCCATTCTTGAGATAGAAGGAGCAAAAGGAGCGGGAGAAAGAATATTTATATGAAGGTTTGACAACACTGCAGAATATTTTTTTCTTTTTGGAATTCAGCAGATTGTACAAAATGTTAGATATTTTCAAGAACTTTAGGGGGGAATGTTCCTGAATATCAAAATGTTTTCTTAAGCTACCTAAAAAAGGCTACACGCATCCCACACAGAGCTACAGCTTTTTAGCATATTAGGTCTCTGTCTACCATCCTAGCCATGAAAACAAAATAGAATAGCATTACTGAAATTTGGAAATCACATTGTAATAAAGGATCTTCAAACACAGACACTACCTCTGACTGTCTCACAACTACAATTAAAGCAAAAGTAAAGGAAAATACTCAAAAAGTGAATTATTTTTATATTCACAGATATTTGGAATGAGATTATGTGGCACTTAAGTACAGAATCAGAATCAATGCTTCCAAGTTCACTTTCAATTTCAAGCAGAAAGACAAGAAGGTAAAATGACAGTGATGTTATGCATCTTAGCATGCTCAGCTGCCAAAAAAGAACAAAATATGCTTAAATTCACAGTGATGATATTTAAAGTGGGCTCTGGAGCATGCAATAACCTGATAGATTAATACAGAAAGGGAATTTTGGCAGTATTTACACGAGATGCCCCAGACATTGAGGACTGTTGAGAACCAAGGAAATTTTGTCATTGACGTGTGAAGGTTTCTGTACGCACTGAGTACATACTTCTATTTGTGCTATCACAGAGAGTTCTGCAAAAAGAACATCTCTTCCTAGCAAGTTACCTCAGGTTACAATGCTAGCCTTTTGCCAGAATGAATCACGGCCATTGTGCACTGCGAGCAGCGCTCACTGGTGCCCTGGTGTATTCAGCAATGTTCTATATTCAACCAAGACTGTGAGTATTAGTGTCAGTTCCTTTCTGCTTGGTCTCATTTGAGAAAGGAGACAGAAATGTGCACAAGGGACATGTTCTAATTTTTATTTTTAGACAGATCTTTACAACCTTGAACAACTATCGAGAAAAAGAAGCCAGTGCTGTAAACAAACTCTGAACTAGAAATTCTAAGGCAGTTCTAATTCGGACAGTGGGGTCAGGAGACTGCAAAGGGTCTGTGAAGTAAAATGCATGGGGCTTCCTCAATTCCATTTCTGTATCGTCAGAGTACGTCTCCTGTAGCCATCAACCTGCATGTAGGTACCGCCTGCCTACTACTGTGAAAAATCTCAGTGTCAGTTGCTTTACAAGTCTGTCTGACTTTTGAGACTGTACGTATGCAGGTGAGAAATATTACAGCATCCTAAAACAGACAATGAGAAATAATAACTTCACCTATATCCCAGTGAAGACTTGAACTATAATGATATCATGCTGGTTTACATGGAAGAAGGTTTAGAGGATAAGATCCGAGAAAGAGCGATGTTCTGTTGATTCAGGTTACTTTAAATTGTTTTCTTATAGCAGCTTGTTGGGATTCTTTACAGCAATTAGATGCTTGTATGAAATGGCAATAAGCTTAAAAAAAGTCTGATGTGGACTATATTAGCTTCCAGATAAATTTCTGTGAATTTTGCAGTGATAGACCCAAAGTCAACTGAGCTACACTGTTGTACCAGTGTGGATGTTTTATGGACCAGTAGTACAAATTAAAACAAATTACATGATTAAAGCTAAGTTAGTAGCCTCTGTACAATCAATAAGTTTCATGATGAACTTGGAAGGAAGATGGTAACACTAATGATGAGGACCAACCTGCTTTCTGTGTCTTCACCAGTGATTTGCAAAGGAACTTGCCCAGGTTTTTGTCTCTCATCTCACAATTGTTTCTACTTACCTCAAGGTATGTAAATTCTTGAGGCACTTTTGGAATGGAAACATAGGTTGCTTTCCAGATGAAAGTGATATAAAAAAGGAGATACACCCTTTTCACACTGCTCCACGAGGGAATCCTCCCAGCAGTTACCCAGCACACCATGTATGCACACAAGCTTCTCCTCCACTCTGCAAAGACCTCTCAGCAGTGTAGTACAAAAAATTAAATGTAATCTGCTCCTGCCTGCTGTTCTTTACTTGTCTGGATTGTGTGTCTGTCAGAACTGGGTTTTACATCTCTTCATTGATCCCTTTCACTTCCTTCATTAGCTTTGGTGCTCTTTTTGTGCCTTGTCCTTCTCAGCCTGCTTTCTCATGGATATTTCATGACTTAACCCCCTCTCTTTTCAGCACCTCACGCCTCCCACTTCATTCTCATGTATTTCTCCATTTCATTTACATTTCTTCCTTCTTTTCAACATGTCTTTGCTAGTACCCCAGCCACAGTTCCCCACAGGTACATCCTAGGAGCCAAACGATTTGGTTATGTTGTGTTAAGAGACAGACAAGGCTTTTTAGCTATAAGGATTCTCGGCAGGCAATGGCTGACCGCTGGCTGCTGTTGGGTTTGATCAGAACACGCAGCGCTGCCATGTTAAAAATGAAATTGATTGTTCCAAAGATCCACCACGTCAGATGTGTCCACGTGACGATAAAACAGATCTTCAGAAGGGATAAAACTACAAAATGCTTGCTCTCTCCAGCTGGCAGAAGAGAGATTGTGCTTGAACTCTTCATCTCTGGAATTGAGGACAGCAGCTTGGTAAGGTGATGTTGTAGTACACCTGTGCCCGACCACACTCCTGGCTTCATTGATGACTGCAATATGAGAATTAGGGAAGGTGAAAAAGATCATCCATGCCTGGGCATGGATGGGGATGGCTAGGGACATGTTTAGAGCTACACGGTCCACTGTTGGAATACACGGAAAGCAAGAAAGTAAGTAGGAGCAGGGGGAGGAGCAGCAACAAGCAACATGACCTTGGTGGTGTCAACATCAGCAAGAAAAAGCTCCTACACTCCAACCCTTGGCAAGGTTTCTAGAATGGAGTCTGGCTGCTGAGATCACCAGTGCGGGAAAAATTTTGCTACAGAGGCCCAGACTGTAAAGACAGCAATGGGCTTTTTGGGTCCTTTTGAAATGGATAGCAAACTACCGGCTACAGGTTCAGTTGCTGTAGTCGGACAGCACCTAACACCAAATAACCTTTCACACTAATCCTCAGCAGAAATGTGAAGAAATCAGCAACAACTGTTTCAGCATAGTAATTCAATTACTCTGAAAACCACAGTCATAGATTTTACTGAGGGAAAATCACTGGGAGGAGTACATGACATTGTCATACTGCAGGGCAGAGCGCTAGGAGGGAGGATATCTTATTGCAAAGTGAAATGGTGAGGTAATGGTAACATTATTTTATAAACTGCATACACATCAATGACAACTTTAAGCTTAATGTACTGGAATGTCTTGAAATAACAGAAAAAGAATTCATCTGACCAGATAACCGGCACAGAACACTGTTAATGACAATGCCAGCAATAAAACCAAGAGGAATTTTGTAGGCTTACATTGACCTGGGTTGCAGACCAACATTCCTTGTGTGTGTGTCAAACAGTTATTTATTTTTCCCTCCCCAAAAAGGTTAGTATAGGAAAATATAACAACATGTCAGATGAATCTACCATATGCTATTGTCTACTAGCAATGAAGGCTCATGAAAATCAGGCCCAGATTGTGCTGTACATTCTGTGAGAAAATACATCAGAAATTACTGAATGTACTTAAAAAAGCAGTGCAATAAAAATCAAACTAGTAACAGTGTCCTGGGCACTCTGTTATTGTGTGAGCAAAGCACTCGGTCTTTGCACTTCCCAAGAGCAACACCCAGAAAATTGGTGTGATGAGGGAAAACAGAGGTGTGGCCTGAACCACGTCTAGTATGAAATGATGATGTTGATGATCACATGGTTTGTTATTTTGCCCTTTAATAAGCTTTTCTGCATGGTAAGCGAATGCATATTTGCCAGTATGATATAGAGAAGTTCTGCTAAAAACAATAACTACCATTTAGCAGTTCCTGTCAACTCGTACTGTTTGGGGTTATAAAAGATCACGGCAAGGGTCAGTCCTGACAAACCCCAGAAGCATTGCCAAACGATGAGCACCTCAAGCAGGGTTGCTACCGAAGTTCATTATGTGATGTCATGCTATTAATAATGTTGCCACGGATTTCTGCAGGAGCCTGTTGGGTCTAAAGCCATCCTATGATCTCTGCTGCCTGTTACGTGACCCCAGCGCTGGCCCAGCTGTTAAGAAACTTAACATTCATTCAGTATGTATTTTATTCACCATATTTGTGTGGCATTGAGCTACATGTCAGTCTTTGCTCAGCTTTTCACATGGCAGGTATTTTGTCTTACAGGTCTTTCACAGTGTTTGCTCCTCCCTCTCTGCAGTCAGCCTTGACAAAGCCCTCCCACCATCTTCCAGCTGCCTTCAGCTGTGCTCATGAGGCAGCATCACATTGCTTTTTATCACAGTACTGTGTCTCACTATCTTTTTACTATCAAGACTGTTTATTTTAACACACGCCCCCCCCGTATGCATTATTTCTCTTGGACTTTTCAAGGGTTTGATTTTGTAAAATACTGTGGGCTTTCAATTGCCACTGGCTTCTGTGGAACATAAAGATGTCAGCACTATGTGGGACAGACCCATTAAGTTTACATAGGCTTTGCACCTGCAAACCCTCAATGAGTTTAGGTTGTTACACTGTCAGGATGTGCTCTTCTTTAGACATTCCAGGTGTACACTTTGACAGCAAATATTTTAATCGAACTATTTTAAAAGATCTTATCTTTTATTTTGTTTTCTTTTCTACTTTATTTTTCTGTGTGTTTAACTTCTTAAATTTCTGAGTTTCTGTACTTTCCCAAAGTACATCTACTATATTTTATCTTTTGAAATGCTTCCTGTAATGCCATCTTTGCTCTACCTTTCCCAAATAAAGTCTTTTCTGATTTCTCCTCATTCACAAACACAAGTGCTTTTGCATACTAAAATGCTCCTCAAGCAATGCTTTCATTCAAGTGGACAAGAGCTATAACTCCACTCTCCTGTAATAAAGCATTTAGAACTTTAAGAAGCAACAGACACATCAGGCTGAGGTTTCCTATATCCTCAGCCTCAGCCTCAGGGTAAAATAAGATTTGAGGACATTTGGAAAAGTTTCATATTGCTGCTTTTTAGATTTTGGGGCCTGAAAACTAAATCGTGTTTTCATCATTAAAGAATATTTTTGATGTTTTCCTTGACCACAAGTGACTCAGAAATAGCTTCACTGTTGGATTTCCTTTTCCTTTGAATCTATGTATCAATTAAGGAAGTTGTAATTCTTAATAAATAAGCACATAGGCCAAAGAGGAACCAGTGCTACTCATTGTTTAGGGAAATAATTTGGAATTTAATGAGTTCTTTATGGCAGCTGAAGAGGAAAGTAATTAACAATTCATGTTGGGAGGGCCCCTGGCACTACCTTCTAGCAAGCACAGTAGTTGTGTTTTTTTATAATACAGTCTTGCATATTTGCTAAATCGTATGTGTTCATGTTACCCTGACTTTTGTTAGATGAACAAATTAAATCCATATGTAAAACCAAACAATTAGAAAACAACTAAACCATTATATATTAAAGGCTGTTTTGGTACTGTCTATCTTGCAGAATGCTCTCACAAGCAATAGTTTAAGGATAAAGGGAAAACTGAAAGAGGAATTATATCAAAAAGTGAAATTAGTTAGGGATTCTTCCATTCATCACCATGAATCCAACCAGGAATTACTGGCACTGAAGGGATAATTATATGCTTAGTGGAGAGTCTTCTGTGTTTTGTATTATTGCATTTTTATTATTGTTCCTATTCTCCCTGGTTTGGAAAAACAGTCACTGAAACAAAGTCTAGATCTGGAAATGTAGCCTTCCATTGATTTATAGTCTAGAAAAAAGAGAGGAGGTAAAAAGCAGAAACCAGACAAATAAAGGCTGAAATGTTTTAAGTGCTAAATCCAACATATATAATTTCTTAACCTTCTTAATTTGGTTAAACTGATTCTAAAGTCACTTTGATTTGCTCTGTATACCTATTTCGAGCATAAAAATAATTCCAAAGAATGGTGCTCAACATTTTTCAGAATGGTTATTATATCAAGGCTCAGAAGATGCTCTGAGAGTAACGATACTGTACAACCTCTGGGCATTGTGTTTCCCAAGCTTGTATTTAATTACTGACATTTTCAGATAAATGAATGCTCAAAATTTTTCCTTCTCGTGTTTTTATAGATCTAATGTATCTGAATAAATCCAACTAAACGTGCCACTGACTAAAGTTCTAGGTATCGTCTAGATAAAAAGAGTGTAAATAAAATCAGTGGCATGCCAGGAGAAGACCAAATAAAAAAAAAGGCTGTACTTTTTTTTTGTTTAAATAATCTTTTTGTTTCTTATTGCTAATCTACCAACTAATAGGCAAGAAGGCATTTAAGTGAGAGGGCACCGCAGAAACAGCATGTTAACACAGGGGGTGCATCACTCCCTGTCTGCTAGGTGTGAGCTCAGTACCCATGTATGAAAGCAGACAATGCAGACTCAAACACAGGCTCTTCCTTTCCTGCCAAAGGGGACTGGAAGTGATCTGAAGTGCAAAAAGAGACAGAAACCACTGACTTCAGTGGAATGTGAGGCATGCTTTCTCCTTTGTTTTCCAGCATGTTTGACTATTAAAAGAAAACATTGTCCCTAGCTTTGAATCTTTCCAACTATAACATTGGCCAAAGCTAAAAGGTGCTGAGCACTTTCTGAGAAGGTGCAGAGCTCCACTAATTCCCATCAAGGCAGTGTAACAATAAAGGGACAGCCTTCTGACACTGGAACACGTTTGCAGCTTTCAAACTGTAATGTTTCTGTGTAATAAAACTGCCCTGCTGGTACTAAATCTAATCAGTACCACGTGCCCCATCTCTCATGTAAGCATGTTTTGGAGAATACTTTCTACAATAGCTCATCTGTGGATTCAACCACAAATGAAATGTCTTGCTTATGTTGCACTCCCTTTCCTGCCTGCCTGCACAGAATAAAATGAACTGTTTCTTCAGTTATCAGGCAGCCTGTCTCTCTTCTTCAGTCTGAACATATTCAGCATCCCTCCAGGGTTACTGTATTTCTAAATTCCCTATAAGCACATATATGCATACACATGCAAATGTAAATATAACATGATAGTTTCCTGTTGCCATGCAAATTGGAAACAAATATGGAATACTTCTGACTTAAAAAGCCTTTATGGAGCATTCTATCACTGAAAAGCTATTCATTCTAATATATACATATCTGAGGTCAACAGAGCCATATGAATTGCTAAGTAATTTCTGTAACAAAAACAGTTTCTTTCCAGCCAGACCTTAAATCTTGTAAAACTATGAAAATTAATTTTTTTTAAATTAAAAACTCTCTAGCTGTTTTCTTACTTACATACTCCCACTATCAACTAAGTCACCCAGCCATTCACCAGCATCTCTGAGGAAGCTTTCTATCCACAGTTAGAGCTTGTTACCATTCCCTGGAGACATGTTTTGGAAAAGAGGATTTTTACCCTCCATCTGTGTCCGAGGCTTGCAGGTTCTCCTTTTATTTGTTCTCTCACATTTATTTCATGGATTACTGGGAAAAACAGGCTTTTCTGACCCTTTCATATTGGCCTCTCCACATAATTTCCTATGCTGAAATTCTCTGTGTTCCTTACACTGTATACAGCAAGGTTCCCTAATTCTTGGTTACTTGGGAGAACAAAATACTGAATGGTTCCTTGTGAATTTGTGGTGGTATTGCCACTAGACTGCTAGCCCAGCTCTCAATACCTCGCATTGCTAAAATGAGTCAGATTTTGATACGAACTTCTGTTTCATTTTCTGAATTGAAATTTGAACAGGCTTCTGGTATGCTTCTCCAGTATACTTTAAAAAAAGTCACATACGAGTTTGGTTTTAATTCTTAGAGAGCTCACTAGTCTTTCGAGGTTACTCTACTGTTGTTTACACAGTGTCACTCCTGAATGGTAGAGGAGGACCCTCGGACTTGACACAGGAAATCATTAAAATTCCTGGTATTCTTGAAGCAAACTTAGGCGCAGTTCCTTCCTCTTTCCGCTTCCCTTGCACAAACCTGTAAAAAGCCAGCTATAACACTTAACAAACTTCTGCCACGAGATGGACTATTCTACGTGATCGATCAAAAGTGCATTTTTTTAAAGTCAATCATATAGCATATGTGAATTAATGAAAAACAGATGGAATGCATTTGTCATTTCCTCAACAATATTTTGCTGTCCTTAAAAGCTTTCTGAGGAACTAAAAATATTTCATTAGCGTTAAGCAGTTAATCCTCATAACCCACTTGTGAGTTACTGTCCCATTTTAAAGTTGATGAAATAAAGACAAAGAGATCAAATGGCTTCTTCAGAGTCACAACAGAAATAGTAATGTTTGTATTTCAGCAATATGCAGAGGCTGCATCTGAGATTTATGCCTTAGGGGTTGAACAAATGAACGGTTTCCAACCCTGCAGGACTTAAATTCTAAATGAAGACAAATAAGAGGTTGTGGTGGAAATGGAGGCACAGAGGGGCAAAGTGACTTTCCTATAGTCACACAGACAGAAATCCAGATCTCTGATGCCACACTGAGATAAACACAGTATAAATGTCAAATCTGCTTGCTAGATAAAGTCCAGACATGTAATTCCATGCCAGAGGAACCAAACCACCCTTTTCTTTCTCCCATCCACCTTTTCTCATTCTTTTTCCTTTTTTATATGGTCTTAATCTCATATGTTATTACAAATGTTTTCTGGTACCTAGATATGGTCTTGGATGGGAAACAAAGCTTTAGCTTTCTCCAAGAAGAGAGCCACATTCTCCAGTATAATGGATATATAATGAGCCAGAAGAACATGACCTTCCCTTTAGCTCTTGAAGCTGCAAATACTTTATAACATATGTCCCATCAATGTTTTGGCAGAGCTATTCCAGTAATGATTGTAGGGAAGCAATAAATTGGGAAACACCTATTATAAAACTTCTTATGTGCAAGTCCACAAGAATATATATTAAATGTTTGCATTTTTCCTATTCCTTTTATTTCAGTTAGCAACATATAAAGACTGCATAGGTTCCTCTCAAATAAAACCAACAAGTTAAGCAGGCTTTATAAAACAACTGAGATAGTTAATAGTAAGATGAAGTCCAACAGGGAATTATCAGCATTATTAAGATGTTCTTTTTTTCTTTTTTTTTTTACAGTTACATTCACATCAGGATTTATATGAAAGACTAAATTGCCTATACAACAAATTTTGGGGTGTGTTATCGGGCACACTTGCTTACCAAGAGTCAAAAGTCCTAATTAAAATCATATTGCACAAAGTATGAACTGTTGTGGAGTAACCCTCTGGTACAATGAGCCCTACAGTGGCTTAGCCACATTCATGGGAGAGCAAAAACTATCTGCCATAGTCCTTCTTCTCACTCCCCAATCAGACAAAAAGTGCAGAGAAGCAGACAGCAGGTCAGTCCTTGGTTCGACTCCTGACTAGAACATAAGTGAGACTGTGTGAGCTCAAGTCAAATGTGAAATCAATGCATTTTTTTTCAAAATTGCAGTCTTTGAAAGAGAGAAAAGGACTGTTGTCTCTTCCATAGGTTACCTGGGCTGCTCCTAAGAAAGGCTCAGAAAGAAGTCTCCTGTTAGCTGTAAAAGATTGTACATTGTCAGGTTTGACCTAGGGTTTATATTACCTATGTAATACCTGAATATTTGATGTAATACCTGAATATTTGAATGTCTCCTTATAAAGATTAAAAATAAAAGTTTTCTTATGATGATATTAAAAATAAAGCAAACTTTCCCTCTTCCTTCACCTAGATAAAAAAAAGTGCTATTTTTTTCTATACGAGGAGTGTATTTATACAAGGGCTAAGTCTTGTTAAATTGGGTCTAAAGCAATTAACCTATTTCTTACTGTCAGATTTAACTGTAATTTGACCTAATTGAAGACTAAAACCTGTGCTACACCTGTCTGAATTACCTTTTTGTATTGAGCCTGAAAAAACATCACAGCTGGAATAGGCTGCGCACAGAGGAATTAAAGAAACTCAAATGAGGGGCTGCTACACTTTTGGATAAGCGTTTTGGAGCCCAAGTATTTCCAGGATAAAAAGAGATGTTATGTTGATTTCAGTACGCATAGAATGGGTCTCTTCTAACTTCTCCCTGGGTAATTGCCACTGAAATTTCTCCAGATATACATCAGTATTAGTTATAAGTGAAACAAGTCATTCAATTTTAAGGAATGATCCAGAATCTAAAGAAAACACAGAGAGAAACTGCACTTCAATAGCTTCCAATCCACCGATTTCTAAGGGTTTCAGGTAACTGCACTAATACAGAGCCCTTGCTGTCTCTACCATTTGTTTATCACTCTCTATTATGAAAACATGGAAACATATTTGGAACGCAACTAGATACTCCTGTGAACTGAACTAGTGTTACGAGGAATTCCATGTTATATAGTTAATCCCTTTTTTTCAGTCTAGGGTAATTTATATAATCAGAAATTCAGCATGTAATTTGTGTTGCATTTTGGTTTAAAAAAAAAGTATTTGGAAAAATCCCTTATTTTTAAAGACATAGCTTGTTCAGCATTTAAGCTGAATAATCAGGACATATATATGTATGTATGTGACAAAATGTTACACCTATAAACAATTTAAAGATCTTTTCTATACTACATCTATTATGTATTCGAGCTTGTTTGGAGACGGCCCAGATGTGTCCCCCTTCTATTTTAGAGTCCTGCCCTAAATTACAGACAACCAAACGTGGGAGGCAGACTAAGTATTTGGGGGAAAAAAAAAAAAAAAGTTATAAATACTTTGTAGCAGCTTGTTAGAGCAGAAGAAATCACTTGACTGGACCAAGGTCCGTGGCATCTGTCATTCTGATAGAGCTTGTTTTGACTACACTGATGACTGCATTGGATGACTGCGTATTTTGGTTTCTACCACTTTTGTCTGAAAAATGACCAGCAACTGGGACTAACACATTTTGACAGATAGAAAACAACTGTTCCACTGATTCCGTAAGAACTCAGGGTTTTCTTTTTGTTTTGGTGGATGCTTAACGATATACTTCTAACTCTGCTGTATATAAAGCATGCTTCGTGTTGTAACAGGTAGGAGCAGGGTAGAAGAGAGACACTTTGAGATTTGACTAAGCTCATGTATTACTGACCTACAGCCTAACTGTACAAAGAGAGCCTATGACCCCATAAATTCTGCCAGTTGTAAAAGGGCATGGCTATGTCAACTGATTCATTTCTCTGTTACTGGAAAACTGACTTTGCTACAGTAACATGCTGTACTTTAAAGGTCACAGTGAACAGGGCTGTGATAAATCAGGCTTGACAACCACATAGTGGGTCTATGATAACAAAACAAGAAGCTGTAAAATAAGTAAACAATAAAGTAGGTAGAACAGCCAGAATCCTATTTTAGCCTGATTAGAACAGTAAAACCATAAGTAGGAATGCAGCACGTTTTCTGCTGTCTGGGGCATTTTTCAGGTGCCCATCACAGTATTAATTTCAAGAGGGAAGGAATCTCTTACAGTTCTCTATCCTATATACTTACTACTAGATACATGTAGACAATCTGCTTATTTCTTCAGAGAAAAACATGTAAATTCCTAAAAAGAAATTATGGTTCAAACTTCCTGCCCATAATGGTAACTGCAGTTGTCACCTATTATCAGACTGAAAATAGAATGATGAGATCAAATACATTCAAATAAAATTTAAGATACCAGATCTTCTGGAATAACAAAGCAATGTTTGATAGATGACCAAGTTTGCAAGCAAGAAAATTTGGCAAGAATATGTTTCTGGCTTTCACAGAGAGCCAATAAACAAGTGTTTTACTCTCAAGATACACTAAATTGAGTGTAGTGTTGTTGATTATTGCTTTCTGTGTATTTTAAGCATGCATAGACTCACAATTTATATAATCCAGCTTTATCTGCATACTCAATTTGCTTGTTCATCTCAGCAGTCAGAAAGGAACATACTGCATCCATAATGGTTTGCTCAAACTTTCAAGTTTCTTTTCTAAGTTTAAGAATTTAATTTTAAAAATACAACCCATATACTGGAAATCCTGCCTTTGTGGAACATTCTGGGTTTTTTTAGGTTGATTTTATTCTTACACCACTATTGTAAAATAAATCTAAATACTGGACACCTAACACCCTTAATTGTAATTAATTTAGCAGGAAGATACAGGTATTCAGCATTAACCCAGCTCTTTGGATCTAAAGAATAACATCTGTTTATCAAACAACCCATGCTATAATCTTAACTACCCCTATGATTGAAATACTATGATGTTTTGGTTTCCACTGAATGTATATTTTGTTCTTTATCTCAAGCTTTAGTCTGAAATTAACTTACTCCAAATTATTGCAGACTATAGACCTAAAGAATGTCAGTCCCTTTTTTCCCCAACTTCTTTGAGCTGCTGTAACAATCCCAATAGCGCTAAACCAAACTAATTAAATTGGTACTATGTTTGTTTTCTATTATCACAGCTATCACAGCATGATAGATTACTTTGCTAGAAAAAACATGAGGCACTGGATATGTCTATTTTGTGCAACAAGGCACACTGCAGACACTCATGAGCTAGTACTACCTTGAACTAGCATTTTTATATGTCATGACACGCTGCCAGTAGAGATACCAGCTTAGGTACAAAAACCAAGTAACCATGTTTATTATTTGCTTTGAATATAAATAATTAGATTTTTTAATTAAAAATAAGACCAGGATGCCAAAATACTCTGTGCATAATGGTGACTAACAATTAGTTTTTAATGACATGAATGGAGCAAATAAACATGTTTCAGGATGGCTGCTGCAGTTTTTTTCCATAAAGAAGAGCTTAGATAAAAGGTATATGACCAAGTAGACAGGCCAGAAAAATGTCAGCTGATCCACCATAGAGAAGCTTGTCAAAAACTGTGAATAGTTCTGCTTTGATATCACAAATAAAGCACTTCATACAGACTGGAATGCTTCATTAATTGTATGTGACTTTTTCATTGACGTGATACAAAAACTCCCCGGGCAACTTCTAAATTGTATCTAAGACTTCCTTTTCCTCATTTAAAGCTGAATGATTTCCTTCTATGGTTTTATCAATGGGCCAGAAAGACTGATAAGATTGCTTCCTTCCTCTGTTAGATATGTTTGGACTTCTGCCATCCCGTCTTGAAAAGTAATACATTTGCTTTCCTGTCCTGCGTAGAAGCAGCAAGTGGGAGGTGACTAGCTTCATTCATAAAATGTAGCTGGAAGATGAACATAAGCAATAGAAAATCAAACTAAGGGATTTTCATTTGAGCTACTCAAATTCTCAGCCATTGCACCTCCAATAATCTCCTGCTATAAGGACAATTGCAAGAGTACCATGAAGCAAATCCCTTCTCAGAAGACTGCCTGACTGTGAACTCCCTTCATGAGGGAGGTGGGAAGGGTCCTAAACTCTCCTCCTGCCTCTCCCTTATTATTCCACTCTTCCCTCCTCTTTCCCATTACACACTTTTGATACAGAGCTCTAGTTTTATCAGTTCTTTGCACACTAAAATGAAGTAGGTCTGAGGGAGATGAAAGCATGACCTCATTTAATCCTGCACAGTACCCCTCCTATGAAAGAGAACGTCTAGGGCTGCAGCAAAAAGTGATTCTGCACTTTTGCGGCACAATGGGAAAGCTCTTCCCCTTCCTACTTCATCCCCACAGCAGGAAGAACAATTTTGGACTTAACAGAATCTTCAGTATCTACCATACATGCTCTTGCATCCCATATTGGACTTCAGCCCAACATGTGAGTGAGCGCAGCAGCTACGGGGAGCTTGATACAGCTCTTGTATATAAATGTGAAGCAGCGTGAATCATTATCTATTTCCTGAACACAAGCACAAAGGCAGCAGCTGTTTTTACAAGATAAACAATATCACATCCTCCTGGACTTAGAAGGAAGAATGAGTCCTGAACTGCTATATAGTCCTTTAAATAAATAGACCCCCATCAATTAATATAAATGAAGTTCCCATAGCTTTTTTGCTGTCAGTTTGACCCATATTTAATTTGTGAGACAGTCTTCTAATACAATTAGCCTCAGTCTGATGTAGCATTCTCATTTCTTTGCCAAAAACACCTTCTGCAGCACTTAATGCAATCTGAATTTTATGTTTCCTCTACAGAAATGGATGTATTTCATTGAGGAGAGATCTCTCTTCATGTGGGCATGACATAGCCCATTACTGCATCATAGTTCATCAGCCTGGAACGCAAGGGTGATACAATGGGGCTTTCTGACTGCCCTTCTCCTTCGGATCTCTCAGCTTCCGTTGCAGCAGCATCAGTGAAGCCATTAGTTGGTGCTGGCTACCCACCTGAGACGCGAGTCCAACACAGCAGCTACTTCATGCAACTTACTATGCACTTTCCTCAGGATGAAATAACCCTCAGGTCCCCGTCCAGCCCCTCCTACATTCCTCTTGGTACATTCCCCTGCTTTCTCCTCTAAGTTCTCTTAAATTTTTGTACTCCAGTCTCCAGCCTCCTCATTCTCACCATTTTCCAGTCCCCTGCTCCTCTCTTCCTCTCCCCAGATACTTCACTTTCCTTCATGCCCACCTCCACTCACCCTCTGAATTCTTTCTTAGCTACATTTGGATCAAAGCATAGTGTATGCACAGCACTTCAGCTGCTTTCTGTATAAGGCTGTACTAGAACTAACATTATATCCTTCGTGGTTACTCACCATCCTCGCTCCAACAAAGACTGACATATTGCAGAGCTCTGGGTATATCTATGATTGTCTTAGAAAACCTGTGGTATGTTTCCTGCCCAGAAAAACTATAATGGGAAGGGTGGAACAGGCTGCCTAGGCCTACATCATACTACACAAGAAGCTATTTTAATGAATGGCTTTTTCTTCGGGGCAGTATCTGCATGATAATACAAATACAACATAAAAAATTAACCAGGTTATTTTTGAAGAAAAAAATACATATATATAAGTACTTATATACATATATACACATATGTATGTCTGTATTTATGCACATATACATAAGTACTTATATAGAAGTGGATTCATTATTTGTTTTTTGTAATTCCTTAAATTCTATAAAGGCCTAAGCAAACAAATTCTGTGCTGCCAACTTTAAAAAAAATAATACCATCCATTCAACTGCTGAGAGCGGCAGTTGCAAGAATATGGAACAAATTAAATTCCTAAATTATGATATGGTTAAATTGAATATGGCTTGGAAAAACTTCACTTCTAGTGAAAAGCAACCCCTTGAGGAAATTTAAGAGGTGAAGTCATAACGTGGGCTACTTACTGCCAGAAGAAAACAATATCATCCCATGCTGAAATGCTGATTGATCTGGCAGTAATCTAAATATTGGGGGTATTAAAAGTATTATTCTGCAAAAGATTTTAGTTTTCAGATTCATTAAAAGCTGAGTTTTAACTCTAAAATCTGAATCTTTACCACAGCAAAAAGCAATACAAACAGGGTATGAGAAGCAACACATCAAGAAATCTTGCAAAGTAATTTGGTTTAATTTTCTGTGACATAAAAATGTGTGGTCTAGTGGTCTGGGTACAGTAGCAAAAGCCAGGAATTCCATATTTCCAATCCTGCCTGGATCAATCAATGACCTTAAGAAAGCTCCGTTGACCTATCTGCCTTAGTTTTTCAGAGTGGAGAAAGTTCAATGCTCTGGTAAGAAGCAATGGTAATAATCTAACGAAATTTTTACTACAAAGGAAGAGATCTGTAACTTTCAAATGGCAGAGGAAGATTTCCCCAAATTGGTGCATTAAGGAATAATATCAGAAGGGTATACAATAAAATATTGGCTTCTCTTATGGATAGCAGCAGAAGTTGGACCTTTGCGGAAAAGGCCTAAAAATGTAGCAAAGACTAAAAAAACACAGGTTCTACAGAAACAGAAAAATGTTCTCTAGGAATGTTACTTGTCTAAAAGAAATAGATAATTTTCTAGAGAATCAGTCTTTCTTTGGAAATTTTAGAAGTTTATAGAAGAAATATCATTTTCTGTCTATATTGATTATTATGATAATTATTGAAATCTGATATTTATAGATAGCTTGTAATTTTCTATTAGAATTGGAAAGACATCCTTTAAAGAAAGAATCAAACTTCCATGCCTGAAGCTGCATCTTTCTTGTTGTATAGATTTTACAGTAAAATTTTACCTAGGAAGTTCTTTGCCCTTGCTTTTATACTTGGCATCTTAAATATAACCTACAGTAAATATATAGATTATAGAAGATGAATGAACATCACCATATGTTTGAAATTGACGCTTTATCTTGCAGCATTAGGAGACCTTTTTTTTGTTTTTGTTTTGTTCCTCTGTGTTGTCATTTCACAGAATGTTATTTTGACACCAATTCTAAAAGTGTGCACAATCCGAACAGTCAGCACTTCTGAGAAAGATGATGTAGCGTTCTCTGCTCCCTCCAACTCCACACGGTATTTGCTCATCTATCAGTGAACACCTGTGTTTTTTGAAAGACACTGCTATTAGGCATCAGAGACAGGCTTCAAACGAGTCATAGCTGTGTGAATTCAGTGGCAGAAGGATAATGCAGATCGCAGCTGGATAAATGCAAATTTATATACTTTCAAAAACACAGATTTAGAAAGTTAACTTTATACCACTTCCTTAATGTATATATTCCACAATATTTATTTAATCAAACATTAAATCAAATATTAAATCAAACCCATTAGATTGCCTCTTCTTTTAAGACATTAGGCGGCATTTTAACATTGTACTGTACTCTATCGGAATGGGATCAGACCCCCAATAAAGTTATGAAACTGAAGAAACTTAGCTCAAAAGCAAATTCACTGGATTCTCTGAACCTGGGATTTTCTTTCCTCAAGATACCTCCTCATCCTCCTGTTATTTTTTAGTGTAACTTATGATATGCCTTATCTCAAATAGCATCTAAAATTGTAAGTGGACTCCTAGATGCCCTTGCATCATTTGCCTCTCTTTGCTAGAAACTTCTTGATAATTTAGTTCTTTTCAAAACTTAACCTTGTTTACTGGGACCATTCTCCTCATTTCTGGAAGTCCTGCTTAGAGCTGAAAGCTACAGAAGGCCCACACAGCTCCGAACGAACTGGACACGTTGCCTTTCCAGACACTCGTTGGCTAGGAATGTATGGCATTCCCAGTCTCAGAAGCGTAAATGTAGAAGTCAGAAAATGGAACAAGCGTACACATCAGAAATTGCTTATTTAATGATTTCCGTCTGTATGCAGCTTGAAAACCTGTGGAGGCTGTGATTTCCCTTGACTTAAGTAACTGAAAATTACACAAGAAAATTTACACATTTCCAGCACAATAATTCTCAGTCTGCTGTTTGAATAATTCTTTAAGCATTTGCCATTCCAAATGTGTATTTTGAGTGGTGTTCCCAGAAACTTAGGTCAGCGGACAGGTTTTTGTTCCTTTGTTGACAAATCACAGACAGGTAATTATCGTATGTAAGTATGGAAAATCAATTTTGTAAGTGCTGGGATTGTTTTTTAAGTATTCTTCTAATTCCAACCAGTCTGTTGCATCTACTCACCCACATCCTCCTCAGGTATTTCAGTCCTTTCAGAACATCCTCTAAAATTTCAAAAAAGTCGAAGTAACACAATCACCCTCCTTCTTTAAATCAATCCCTCCTCTTTTCTGTTACAATGCAAACATTTTCAAACAACGATGGACAGCTATACATACTGTGACATCTTCTGTACAAAGTAATAAACGATAGTCTGTTAATTTAAGAAAGAAGCAGTCGTTTGCTCCGCTAAGGCATGATGGTCCCCTTCCTTGTATTTCCAGTAGACTTTGTTCATCAGTTTCTAAATGTTCCAAATGATTTTGTTTCTAGCACTTATTCTGGGAGAGTATTTCACAATCTAATAGGTCTTGCTGTCACAATGTTCTTCCTGCTATTCAGCCTACATTTTCTGTTTCCTCTTTAAAATATTAAAGTACAACATTTCTGTTTGTATTGCCCAATACATGTCTTAAAACGGAATCCCTGTTAAGGGCCGCAGTAGGGTATTGATGGTTGGGTTCTCTCCCATTTGGGATAACTTTACAGGAAGTAATATGCTTCTCATAACCTTCTTATTATGTATTTTGAAGTATAAACTAAATGAACAACTATAACAACCCATTGGAATGCTCAGCAACACAAGAGTATCAATCCTTGAAAAGCCTTTACAGATACAGTCTGACATCAGATTCAAAGGACTAAATTAATTCCTGGACCAAATCAACTGACAAATATCATTCTACACGAAAAAAAAATCAATCCCCCAAACTTTAAAAGAAGATGTGCCAGGTCTGAATAATTTAATATACTTAGTAAGACTATAATCCTAGTGATCTCACTTTTAAAAACTTACTGTTTTCTAGTTGATAAATCTAAACCACAGCAGATGGAATCCCTATTCTATGAGTCTACGTGTGTCTATTGGTCACTGCATTCTTCAGGCAGAAGAAATCCTGCTTGTGATTAGACTGAAAGCACAGCGGCTGCCAAACATCTGTGAGAAATTGAACACTATTCATTTATAATCTGAAACCTGAGTGGACAACTAGTTGTTGGCCTCTTCTGTCTAGACTGATGTTGTTCCCCACCCCCACCTCCATGTAAAAGGGTCAGCCAGGAACCTGCAGGACAGATAGAAAATGGTCCAAATGACTAACACTTTTCATTGAAGTAATCAGAGTTCACTTGCACACTCTTTTCTCTTCCACTTCCATCAAAACATCAGTAAGAGGAAAGCATGGTTTTAAAGTTGACAGCTATGAAAATAAAATGCCTGGCAGAGGTTCTAAGAAAAGGCATGCCCTGGTTTTAATTTGCATTACGTAGAGGGCCTCTAAAAGTGAAAAAGCATGTGGTATGCTCGAGGCCCCTTGCAGCTAAAAGACTGGAATGAGAGTAAGTTCATTTATGCCCTCACTTTATTTACAGTCCTTTCCACATGAAGGTGCTTTTTTAATCACTCAGAGTTTCATCCTTAACTCTTTCTTTGGGCTTTTACCTCTAATAAAAACCTCATACAAAAAACACTGTGGAGTATTAGTTAAGCCTCCCAAAATATGCTTAGGCTGAAAAACATAAGTAGTATAGTCCTGCATTTGACAGACTGGTACAGTGATTTATGGAAATGTATTTTCCATACATACAAAAAATGGTGAGAGAGATGTCTAAATTTACATGCCAACATTTTGAATTAAGAGCAACTATAGGTAGTTAGAGGCCGATTTTTGAAGGGTTGATAATTCAGAAATTCAACTAAGTTTAATTACTGATTTACAACATAAACAAGCCTAGCTATGAAGTTGTACATTTAGAAGACGACTGTTACCTCCACTGTATCAGTGTGGCCACAATGAATTAAACATCATTATATTGGCAAGCTGGAAAGATTTGGATGCAGTTAATTAATATCAGCACAAAGCCAGCACAGTTAATAGGTCAAGATCTCAACAGAGGTGATTCCCAATGAAACTAGAGTAATGCCATGAAAGATCACAGTATCAACAGCAGGAAGCTGGAGGAACATGATGCTGATGGGGTCTCATATATTTAATCAATTTTGAAAATTTACCTTTTTTTGCGAATAAGAGCTGTGCTTTTACACTTCAATCTCTGTCTTGTTCATCTGTGAGGTGGGAGGGTATCAGCTTGCAAGATGACCCTATTGTTATTTAAACAAAGCTTTTAGCATTTAATCATTATAATACATTTTTGTACCAAGTAGATTAGATATAAGAATTTGTATAGTAACATCTGTGATTAACAAGACACAACGCCTCTTTTTTGGTTCCCATGGCATTATGTCTACAGAGAAATAGATTTTTGTTCTTTTAAAAATGTTAAGTAAATCTGTGAATTCTATTGTACTTTCATCCATTTTAATAGCGTAAATATTCTGATTCATGGGAAGTGCTTTTTGTTTTTAATGACACAGTATCTAATAGGTTTATGCTAAATCCTTAAGCATATTCCTCCTGTTTAGCTTTTGCTGTTGGGTATAAAAACAGAAATGGTCACAGAACTGCAAGCCTGGAGAAAGATCAAAAAGACAGTTAAAAAAATGAAGCAAATACACATAACTGCAATGAAGATTGCTGATAAGCACATCACAGTGGGTGTAGTAATCACACAGTACAGTTATGATCACTCTCAAAGTTTGATTTGAAACTTGGTATTTGACTGAACAGATCAGAGACACAACGCTTGTAAATACATTACAGCTGACCTCTAGTAAAATAATTTTTTATTACCATTGAGTATAGAAGACCTAATTGAGATTGGAATTCAAATCTTCATAGGCTCTATGCAGTTAATATACTAGATAATATTTGACAAATATACCTGCCCAAGAAAACATACAATCTAAAAAGGACAGAAGGAAATCTGGAAGAAAGGTACTATTTTTTCCATTTTACAGGTTGGAAACTAAAACACAAAATGGTTTCAAGCTTAACCCAAAATATAATGATTTCTATGGGCTTTGGCTAGACTCTTGGATTATATCAACATTGTTTCCAAATGTCACCGCAGAAACTGCCAGACTGTACACAGTATAATGCAAGGGGTTTTGGCAAGATGGTGTGATAATGCAGGCTGCTCTGTGGAATATGTGATACAGGCAGCAGAGACACCGCTGATCATCACCATGAAAGTCTGCAAGGACATATTGGAGGACTCTGTAAATCCGGGTGTTTCTGGAGAATTCCCTTAGTTTACCAACAGTGTGTCTTTATAATTCCCCAAGGGCAATCAAAATTTAAGGCTAAGATCATGAGGGAATTTGGCTTTAAGGACATTATCACAGGCATTTTTTTATCCACACACAGTATAACTCAATGTTTTATAAGCATTTGAATTTAGATCTAAGCTTCCCATAATTCAGAAACAACCTGTTCCTCTAGTTTGAGTCCTTAAGAAAGTCCTTAACAGTTTAGTTCATCCAAACACGTGCAAGTTTGGATGCTTCTCTAGGTCTCTGGAGTCTGCAAAAGTAGGACAAGAAATCTCATAAAAATGTGTGTGACTTCAAGAAAAGTTCCATGCTGGGTGTGGCTGCAGAATCAAACCTGATGAAGAGCTCCTTTTGCTCAAACTTCATTTTCCAGAAACCCCTGGGCTGCTCTGATTCTGTGCACGTGATCCTGGGCACGTGAGTTTGAGCTATCCAGACATTCCCTCAACCCCCCAAAGTGGGGTGTATTACACTTTATGGAAGATTGAGAGAAATTCTTATTCCAATGATTTAAGAAGACTACAATTAAGGAACTAAATCCATGACAGTGCCAAATGAAACTAAAGAATTCAAGGCTGTCTGAACATTCCATTCTTCACTAAAACTTTGTTAGAGTCAGCTCACACTTTGTGCAAACCAACGGATTTGTGATTGCTAGATTTAGTTTTGTACTTTATTGTTTCATTTTAATCATTATTTTGAAAATAAAAAATGAATTCTGATATATATTATAATTTATATTCTCATTTAGTCCACACTGCAAAATTTTAAATTGAAATGGTTCTTTGTTAATATTGTATTTTCCACTGTGTTTACACATACAAAATCACAGCACTGTTGTCACAAGATTTCTGATGAGTGTGGAACAAAGCACTTGCAAAAGATGTGTTCACTGCTTTCAATTTTCAGCAGTGCACATTAGGCCAACATTTTAAAGCTACAAAATAAATATACCCTTACAACCTCAGATGAATACGAGGTCTTTGCTCGAGATTTTAACAAGTAATATCTAGCCACAGGTGCCCTGAAAAATCAAAGTTCAATCCCTTTACAATGTGCCATACAAAATAGTCTCTAGTGCTGCATGTTCTGCAGACTTCATGTGGCCTGTTAAAATCTGCACAGTGGATCACAAAATAATAAAGTGTAACATTTTTACTATTTCAGTATTCTGTATGTTTGTTTCCTTATTGCTCTTGATATCCTTGAATTTAAACAACAAATTTTGTAATCCTGCAGCCTTTGACAGATGCAATTGCTCTGCTGCTTAGTTCTTTTTAAAAATGTCTATTATCATCTTTCTTCTTTAAGATTTTTTTAAGTTTCCAACACTGCAAATTACCTGCCTTTATAAAGTAATGTGTAGATATGAGCAAATATTTAGGACTCAGATCAGGATGCAACAACTATGATAATCTTTAAAATTATTATTTTGATATTCTTTTTATCATTGACAATATTCCTCATATTAACAGGACATGCTAATCCTCAAAAAGATATCTCCAGTAGAGAATGCACCATACCCATATAATAATGTAATGACATACAGAGACTGTATGCAATTGCAGTATGAAAAATATGCTAACATTGCTTAAAGCTTACCAGCTTCTTTTCATCATTTTTACTGCCTCATTTAAGAAAGTACAGAATTGAACAATGCAAAGGTATTTTTAGAACAGAAACCTATCGCTCGTGATATAGTATTTGCCACTGATGTGAACAAACACTACTATGTGATGCTTAGCTTAGCCAGTGAAAAAACTCATATGAATTTCCATAAGCTTTAAGTCAGACATTCAACCAAAAGCTGTAAAAACTGTTTCAAACAATTCTGAGGCCATCAGTTCTTCCTTAAAATGGCATACCAACCTGCCTCATTCTTTTCAGATTAGGCCTTTCTTCTCTTCTGTCTGTCTGGGCCCTGAAGGTTGTATTATGCATAAATGTGTGTAAACCATATTTATTTGCATATTACTCAAATACTTATTCTATTTCCTCTGAAAGTCTATTCCACATGTTCAGTACTTTTATTTTATATTGACTTTTAATGTAGATTTTTTCAACTCCAGATTTTTTAGCCATCTGCTTAGCTTACCCAATTTATTCTCATGTATTTACTCATTTATTTTACATGTATATACCATATCAACATACACTCAACTCTTGGCCACTGCCCACTGCCACAGATGCCATCTTTCCTTTCTATGTGTTCAGACTCCCGGTGCAAACATATAGAGAGGCTTTACACTCTTCCACACTGCCACCATTTTCCGTGGTTCCCATGCAGCAGGGGAGTACTGGGTGCAAGAGTCTCACCACCCACCCTGTGATAAAAATCTATGTTCTGCATATACAGTCCATTTTTTTTTCTACAAAGTATAGCCACAGATTTGAGGACTGAAGATAAAAGTAAGCCCATGAGAAGTTTTAGATGTTAGGAGCCTTGGACAAAGATCAGATGACTCTGATCAGTCTGACAATTTGTTTTATATCATCTTTCATAGAATCATGGAATAGTTTTGGTTGGAAGGGACCTTTAAAGGTCACCTAGTCCAAGCCCCCCACAATGAGCAGGGACTAATTTCTGTAAGCACTTTTTTTTGGTCGTTACCTCCTTTCCTACTAGTTAAGACCTCCTGATGTTAATCCTAGTCTGCTCTCAGTTTGTTCTTGTTAATCAGGAATACTCAGAACAATACAAACACATTTGTATTTTTAGCACACAATATGTCTTCTCCATCTGCAAGACACTTATTTAAGCTACTTCCCTTTCCTGCTGGCTATGCTATTTTATTATTCTCGATTGATTAGATGGATTTATTATAATATTCTTAGTATAGTATGGGATGATATTAGGACTTCTGCCTTCATATAACAGGCCAAAGAAACAGGATACCAGAAATAAAATTAAAACTTAAATTATTATCTTACACTTTCAGCATTTGCTATCACTGGAAAAAAACATACGACTTCTGAGTTCAGAAGTTCAATGTTTAAGAAACTATTCTTCATAAATGAAGGCCCCTCATTCCCAGTGTACACAACAGATGCTGACTACAGCACAGTGCTACAACACGGCGTAATTTTGAACTCTGCAGTGACCACCACCTCCAAGAAGAATACGGGAGAACATGTAAGTAGAAAGAAGAGGAAAAAGGGAAGACCCAGGCAGCTGAGGTGCAATGGAGCCCGGAGGGTAAGCTGGTCACAACAACTCAGCTAATCAACAGCCTAACCTATCTCCTGCTAAGCCCACATTGCGTTTCAGTTGATAATGCAACTTCTCAGCACCACTGTGTTTCAGAACAAGTTGTACTTGGCACACTGCCGTGGTGCTGAGTGATCCTTCTCCTGCGGGATTCCAGAGCTTCCACAAACACAACAGGTCACTTTCCACTAATGTGACATAAAAGAAAGAGATTGAAAATGTCAGTGTTGACATTGGCTGCCTGCTGAAATCCCTATGCAGAACCAAGCTCTGTTTACAATGCTGAAGTTAAAGGGAAATCATAACTCCCTCTTCCCCCACCCGACTTCACCTCTCCCACACACAGACATGCTGCCACGCTGAACAGCTGACAGGTGTCTGAAAAGAATGGCCACAGACTAATGAATCTGAATCACTTCTAATGACCACACATCCAGCTTTAGGATGATAATGGTAGAATACCGAATGCTATATTGCCCTGCTGCCAGGGATAACCTCACTCTACCTGTGGTACTGGAAGGAACACACAGATATCTAACAATTCACACTTCAGGTGTTTTTCTCGGCCTGCTTATCAGTGAAAACACCTTTTGTCACATTTTGTACGCTCGAAGGATTTCTTTTTTCTATAAAATATTCAATAAATGTAAAGTAGTATTTTGGCTGTAAATTAGTACTGCATGGATTGTCTTGTAAGTTCTTGTACAGTAGGAAAAGCCTTAATCTTAACACTTAACACATTACGCTTCAGAAGACAATATGCCAAAATACACAGGGGACTGTTGATTTAGCCCTAGCAGGCTTACAGCTATCTAGATTTCTCTCCTAAAGATGTGCTGTGTTCATACCAAGGACAGTAAATTCTTTAAAAAAATCAGGAGAACCAGATCAATTCACACGATTGCAGGTATAACCCACAGCATCCAGGAAAGAATAAAAATTTAAATCATGATGGTTTTGCTTCTTAAACAGACTTTTGAAACAGCAAAAGCCTCAGTAGGCCATTCAGTACAGAATACCACTATATGAATGCCACTCGTGCACCATCTTCTCTAACCCATTATTTTTACATTAATGAGTAAATGAACTGTGAAAGGGTGTTGGAAAACACAGGAGAGAGAACATACACTGGTTAGCCAGTCAGCCTTTTGGATTTAAAAAAAAAAATCATTTATGTCATGCTTCTGCAACCAAGTTGTATGGCACCAGCATAACCTGGCTTGCCACTGACTGCTGAGATCATCTGTTTATTTGTACCCACTTGTGTTAGTACTGGAGCTGTCCGCTTACCAATTTCCCTGGCTCCATGGATTACCTCCTCTATTTTGATACATTTTCTGAAGCCCTGATACAAGTGAATATTAAAATAAAACTCGAGTCTTTTTTTGAATCCTTGCAGTAAATTTAGAAATTTAGTTAGTCAAAATTTCTCCTACTGTGGGAGTGGGATTCCAAATCAATATGTAATCACTAGCATTTTTATTTTGGAAACAGTAACAGAAACCTGTATCAGCTATTTTTAATGGAATGTTGATTTTAAAAAATCTTATGGCTTTCTTTTGATCTCAAGTATTGTTTAATGAAGGTATTATTAATTTGTATTCTTTCGACACTATACCATATACTAGTCATTGGGACTCTTTCCACAGTAGTACAAATACAGAAGAAGATACATTCTCCTCCTGTGCTTGCAATTCTTCATCCTGTTTCTGTGAAAAAGTGATCTAGTACACCGATTCAATCTACAATTAAAAATTATATTCATGTTTATGTATGTTCTTAAATCACAGTTATAGTGAGGGTAAAATTTGACTCTTGATAGCTTTTCTGTTGCTGAATTTTTGAATCTCCTGTTAGATTGGTCTGACCTAATGTGTTTCATAAACATGAAACATGAAAAACGAAGAAAAAAATTGGATTAACTGAAGTTCTCTCCTTTATCACACTTTAATTACTATTACTGCAACAGCTTGAGCCAGTTTTCCTCAGTGGTTCTAAGAATGGAAAGTTTGAGTAGTACTTCTTTTCCAAATTCTAGTCTAATTCCCCCCAGTCGAAGAAACTGAAATCTCAGAAAGGCCTTGTCTTTCACAAATATGTGAAACCTACTGAAAAAACTAATAATCAGGTGGTTAAACTGCACTGAGCTACATAGAATCATAGAATGGTTTAGGTTGGAAGGGATCTTAAA
>RSEF01000004.1:17167115-17206059 GCA_003993805.1 Himantopus leucocephalus | reverse complement strand
TTTTTTTAAGAAATTGTGCTTCTAGATTCAATTGCTCTTGCAAATTCTGAAATATTTTACAAAGTCACAGAAAGCAGTCAACTTCTGGAGCACACTACTGTTGTTCTGTGACTACAGCTGGCTGTTTTCCAGGCCAATATATTGACTCATAAACTCAATGCCCCTCCGTCATTCTTATAAAACCTTGCTCTTGTGTATGAGTCAAAAGCTTAGGATTCTCTTAAACAATCTCTTTCTTGGGTGTCAGCTAATCATCTGTGAACTCCCTGCAAATATTTTAAAAACAAGCCAGAACAGTTGTGTTGACTCAACAGCACACTATACCACCTTTCGGTCAGGTAATGTACACAAGAGGAGTCTCTCTCATTACAGATACCGCCAAAGGGCCAAATTCTTGCCCTTTCTGGCAATCCAGAAGAACAGCTCTATTAGATGCTTTAAAATTTAGAGAAATGTATTAAATCTTTGGCACTCGTACTTGCTTCTGCTTGTATAGGCAGGCTCTAGCACCCTTTATCCCCTTCAAATGAAATCCTAAACACATGGGAACACAGAAAAATAAAGGCCACTTGCCTAAAACTCTACTATCTTTCCTTTTTATAATTCTAAATATCTAAGTCCTCTTAAAAATGCTACTTTCACTAATTTTATCTTAATATTTTTCATGCATTGATTGTTACATATGCACAGATCATAACAAATTATTTTACNTTGCCTAAAACTCTACTATCTTTCCTTTTTATAATTCTAAATATATAAGTCCTCTTAAAAATGTTACTTTCACTAATTTTATCTTAATATTTTTCATGCAATGATTGTTACATATGCACAGATCATAACAAATTATTTTAGCATTCTATAGATTTAACAGCAAGCCCAAAATTTATCAACAGCTATGGAAATAAAGTGCACCAATTTTTTGCATGAGAATTTAGACAAGCAAACTCAGACTGCAAATAAACATCCATGGGTGTAAAAACTTTTAGAAGATGCCTGTGAAAAATATGGTTCTTATCAGAGGATCAACAGGGTAGGCTTTCCCTACTGTATTTGGAATCAAAAAGTTAGTCTCTGTTACCTGTTTTTCAGGTTTGAGCAAATTTATATCTGAGTTTTAGCAAAGCAACTTTAGACATCACGAGCTTTAAATTCTTTGATATCCTAACCAGTTGTAGCTTGTCCAACAATATTCAGAAATATTCCCTCTAACATTAATCAGGAAATAATTTCACAAATATGATCCTTGAAAAAGCATACAGTATTGTATTTGCGTGAAGGCACCAAAGTTCAGAGATAAGGCAGGTGACAAACTGACAGAAAAATCAAATTTCAAGACACAAAAATTGTAATTTAGTATAAATATAAATTGTAAAATCTCTCCTATCTTTATTAATCGCTCTTACTTTCTGTGAAGCTGCTCTAGATTTATTATGCAGCTAAGAACAGAATTAGTCTCAGAGAAAGGGAAATGAAGTACACTCGTATTCTCTGACATAAGTAATTTTTTTGCAAGGAAAGCATAACTTTGCCTCTCTTTTTGCTTTTAAAACTGTAAGATAGAATTCTCTTTCCATAGCTTGCAGAAGGAAAATTAACTAACACGCACAAGCACATGACTCCACCCTAGCCTCCCATTTTAGGCTGCACCCACTCCCAAAATAGTGGTGTTGTGCCACTCAGTTCACTCAGCAGCAGCTCTAGTGGATACATTTTTATAATGGACTGTAGACACAAGAAGAAGAGAAGGAGAGTATTTTAACCGTGTGAATAGCAAAAATATGAATTTTAATTTATGATTGGATAAAAAAATCAAGCATGTTTACCCAAGAAATGTAATATTTGCTTACAAGAATTTTGAGAATGAATACAATTAATCACGTATTTTAGCTTTGCCCATGCAAATGTGAGCAGCCTTCAGCAATCTTTGTTATCTGTACTTATTCATTACTCCAACACACAATTATTTTTAAAATATCATAATGACATGATGTTGTTGCAGATTATCTGGTATTCATTTGAAAACTAATCTCTGTCAGCTCTGCCATGAAATAGAAGAAGTAAGATTTCCTACGAATAAACCCCACCCAGTCAAAGTAACATTTCTTCTACTATACAGCAACTTCCTTGACTCCAGAAATTTGGAAACAAAATCAAAACCTCTCTAAAAACACTGTTTTTCTCTTTCCACATAAGTAAGCACAGGCAAAGACAGTTTAAGTGATTTAAGTCTGAATACAAACCAACAACCCATTATAAACATTGTATTACACTATCTTTCCAGAAAGCACCTAATGGGTCAGGAAATGATACCTGATTGCAGATACATGTATCATACCATTCCCAAAAGATATTATGAAACAGTGTTCTGTTTTTTAAATCTTCAGATTTATGATCAATAATCATGTTAATTAACTTCATTAATGACATTTAAATCTTACTGCCACAAACAAACTAGTTTGCAGACCCTGTAATTATACATTGTAGGTTTTTTTGCTCTTCTATTAAGAAGTGTAACACTGGTTCACAAACATGTGGTTACTTTCCAGAGATAGCGGCTTTGCCAGCTCACGGACATTCTGAGTCTTGTATAATTAAAAGATTAAATTCCTCTGAGGTGAGTGCTTTTTAGACCTAGAAACACTGGGATGGCAGAACGTCTCTTGGATCCAATGATAAGGCGCTTGCTCTGGCAATGACTGAAAAATTGTTCTCATTATCCCATTAACAACTACACAGGGGTAAAAATATCACAACTCCAGAAATGGTTAATTATACACTGTGTTACACGCATAGTCTTTTGAGTTACTCACATCAACAGGAAATACAGCAGATAATATAGCAAACACTGTGTAGAGGATGTAAACAGTATTATCTTTAAAGAAATATTAATGACCTCTTCTTTCAGGAATCTGCCTTGATTTCCTATGAAGGGAATGATAGTTCAAGATAGAGAAATGTGATGAAACAGTGGAAGATATGTTTCTCAACCCAGCAGGAACGAAAGTTTTCTGGAGGAAGATAAAGGGGTTTTGACTTAACTAATAGGAGCAAAATAAATAGGAATAGAGGACCAGATTTTATACTGAAAATTTCCATGCAATTTTTATTTTCCAAAGTTGCAGGAATTTACTTTCCCTTTTATCTTCAGCAATCTCAATGCTACTTGAAGACATTTATGTCCCAAATTTGTCTCTCTCTTTTTTTGTTTGAAAGATTAGGTCGATAGCTACACCAATGGCAGAGCTATCCATAAAGAGAAATTAATCCTCTGGATTTCAAAGAAGCTTTGGAAAAACAAGAAAAATAAAATTCAATCTAAGAAAACTAATAATAATTTCTGGACTACAGTGTGGTTCTGAAACTGTATTGACAAAGGTGAATTTTACATCACATTCTAATTCTCAGACTTGGAGCACATTTTATTTCAGCAGGAATGCAATTTCAGAAGCACAGTGACTATACTCTCCATGAAAAGGTCTGTCTGTCTTGTATTATTATTAACTAATGTACTATCTCCCATGTACTAACAGACTTCAAACAGTTTTTGGATTGATTCTGTTCAAATGCCATCAAATTTTCTTCAGCCCTGCCTTTAATAGACTTTGTCCTTTTATCTTTATCTTCCCATCTCAGTTTTCTACAATTCCTAATTTTCACTTCATTTGAAGTGTTATTTTTAGGTTTTATATTTGTATTGTATATATATGATAAAATGAACATTAACTTTTTTTTTTCATTTTCCTTTCATCAATCGTCCTCTGAATTTTTTTACAATAAAAAAATTTGGGAGCAACAAAGAAATAAGACAGAGCAACTGTAATGATGACCATACCCTCCTACTGACCAATGCTGAAGACAAAAGACGAGGTATCGAGCAATTAATAACTAAAGTATATTTGTATTACTTTAATAATATATCCCATTGACAAACTTTGCACGTTTTCTATTGTTGTCAGGAGGATACTGATGTAAATTCAAGACAAAAAGCCTGCCTAAATGTAATGCCACAGGCCGTGGATCCAAATTTGAGCCTAACCACCGAATGCATCTGGGATCCAATTCTAACAGTAGAATGTTTCCTTAACACCATAGCAGGCATGACTTCAGTACTGACTCAGCTGTAACGATGGAACCTATTAAACCACTGACATCCTTTCTCGTAATACGATGAATTTTTCTTACACATCTCCCATTCAAGTACAGACGAGGCCCAACGCTGCCTACTTTCTGAGATATTACATGATCCTACCTCAAGCACAAAAGCAGTTAAACTAACGTGCTTATTAGCTTTCTTAATGGTAAAGTGATTAACATGTTACCTCTTGCTAATTTTGTGACTCAAAGAACAGGACATTCGGCATTGCTCATTTCTGGAGTTTTATTAGATTTATTTACTTTTTTCACTATTGCAGCAATTGACACCTATATAAAATGAGACACTAAATGAGATACCATTTCTATAAAAATATTTTTTCAATACCTAAATATACATATTTTAATGACAGAGATGTAGTAGTATATGTGTAATAAACCAAATTATTACCCCAAGCCCTACAATATACTCAATGCTACCGCTGATGAGCTAATGACTAAATCTATTAATCTAGGTACCCATAATTTATAAGTTCTACATTAAGTTTCTTTTCTCTTCTGGAATGTTTGTTCCTTAGTGAAGATGCCTCGCATGTGGATATTGGGCATTACTAAACAGCTACACTGGCAGAGCTGAACTCACGCTGCTTGTATGTTACATGGAAGTAAGCCAACTCGGGACCAAAAAAAGTGCACAGGCAAACCAACCTTGTTGAATGGTTGGACTTAGCCTGGGCACACTCTCACGCTAACATACCTGTACAGCTTTTGGATGCCACAAAGGGTTTCTTAGCTCTGTGACAGCACAGAATTAATGCTTCTGAGTCAGAGCTAGATTGTGGCTATCTTGGACTGCAGGCATAAAAACTTGGGTCTGTCTGCATAGACATGCCCAGACCCATTCCAGTACAGATTTCAAAATGGTTGTAATATATTTTATGATCTTGAAATAAACACATAGGGGCAAATACTACTCTTACTTACACAAGAGCAAATCAGGAGTAACTCACTATTTCCCTATTTAATTTGCGGATTATTACTTTCGGGTCTGCTTCTCCAAATTTGCACTAGCACCACTGAAAGAAAGATCTGCTCCTATAACATGGAGGTGGCAGAAACAACCACTCATCCATTTTAGAAGAGATTTGACTTATACTAATATTTACCCTTTAGACGGCAGCATAAAGATAGAGGACCATAAATTTCTAACAGAGAGAGAGAGATATTTCCTGAATAAAGTAGGATTAATGTTACAGTGCAGTTATTTACTTGATCTTAGAATGTGAAGAACTAATAAGGGTGGCTAGAATATGACAAGAACAGGCAAATCATTAAATATCTCCCTTACCTCTCCCCTACAAATCCTAGTGACATCAATTCCAATTTTATTCTTTCAGTTCCAATCTTGCTACTAGACAAATGATTGCTCCCACTCTCTTTACGTGCGGCATTCTTAATGGGTAAGAAAATATTTTTTGCCTTCCTTTTTTCCTTCTTTCTTTCCTCATTCTCCCTTAACTTCTCAGATTCCACTTTGATAGTCTTCTAGAGATTTTAAACTACCCCGCGTATCAGCAACACTTTGATGTTAAATAGTGTTACCAAGGTCATTCTGACAGAAGGACCAGAAGTAATGTTTGTTTTGAAACCGAGTGCTCTGTTTAAATCTGTTTATTTCTGTACTAAGTCTAGGCACTTTGAGTTGTCATGATGACTCAGAGCAAAGTTGCAAAGCCTCAGTTCTACAAAGAGATTAGTCACTTTGTTTTTTTGCACTGAGCTGCTCTGAGTCAGCTTCAAATTGTTGCACGGAGAACCTGGGTACATCTTCAAATGGTGCAGGTAACTTCAGTGCAAATTTCTGAAAGAAAAGCAGTCTCTCTATATCTGAGCAAATAATTGACTAGGTCTGCCTCCTCTCATATCCCCAAATAAGAACTGGAGTTTAGAATGAAAGAAATTATAACAGTGTGAATGTTGATTTAGATTTTCTCCCTTAGCCAAGGAGAAACTTTAGGGTTAGCAGCCTGAGGTTAATAAACTCTGAGGATACTAAACAATCGGTTGAACTGTGCTCTTAATTCATTAACTATTTCAGGGATTAAAAATTTAGACAGCAAAAGGCTTACTTTATTTTTTTGTCATTGCAGTTACCGGAAACATTTCTGCTGCTTTTTAATTTCAGCAAAACTGAGAACTAGGTTTACACAACTGGGCCCGCTGCTGTACTTGACTGTACACAGTGATTCGAAGTTTACCATGATTCTAAACTGACTCACTTGTATAGACCTGTTTTTTATTGACTGTCCCAGCTGTATCTTTTATTTTACTGGATGTACATATATTTGTAGTGTGTGTGGATATATATGTGAATCCATATTGTTAATTTTATAATGACTGGAGTTGATATGGTATGTACTTTAGTCTGTACACTGTATTTCATCTAAATACAATTCACAGCCTTTACACTGTATGTCAAAACTCAGTGTATTTGCAACATAGAGTGTGAAAATGGAGTATATTACTATTATACAAATATTTTTACATCTATAGACGTAAACTCTATAAACTCAACAGAAAAATACACTAACCCAAATTGTCTCTCTAGCAAGTAATATCATCCTGATGCTTTTTGGAGAAAAACCCCACAAGAGACATCTTAGAAGAATCCGTCAGATTTCTCTGAATCACACAGCCGTACTAATGCTGGTGTGTGGGTCCAGAGAGAAGCATGTCAAAATAACCTGAAGGCTAAAAGTAGAGAACTTTAGGGAAGGAAGGAGAAGGAAGATGACCCGATCCACTTGTCACTTACGACAAATTAGTGTTGCTCTAAGGTCACTGTGAGTTATTTCCACCTGTACGAGGCCTGTATTTGCTCCCCTCTCCTAATAAGATGTTAGTAACCTTTTCATAATGGCCCTCCTTACTTGTTTTTCTTTTCTTCAGACCATATGACACATCCTGCTGTTTTACTAGGCATTCAGAAGGCTTTAGCGTGCCTTCTAATCATAGCATATTAAAGAACAAGCAAATATATGTGTCTTGATTCAAACTAAAATACAAATGTCACTAAATTATTTTCCAGAGAAATATTGTGGCTATTTATTTTTGTTTCATTTATTTTTCTAGAGAAAGTATTATGGCCAATACCCCTCAAATGCGAAATCACTCTATGAAGGAATCACATCACGTATGACTTTTTCTGCATACCTCCCTGCCACATGTTTATATTCTGACTTATTTAACAACTATTAACTACTTATTATCCAACTAACAATAGGCATTTAAATATGTGAATAAGAACATAGGGGTATTATCTGTTTCACTCGTTCATTCTTTAAACTTATTTCTGTCATTTACATGTATACCCTTGATTTCGTTCTGTACCTACCCATCTAAATGACAAACAAAAATAGTAATGAATTCTATAAACTTATTTGGGACATAATTTATTTGTAAGACTGTATGAAATACAGTTTCATTACATCATACAATGCTTTTATGTTGAAGGGATTAGCATCCAATGCCAGGTTCACTTTGCAAGATTCAAAAATAATTGAGATTTGTAACATGAACACTTCAGAATCTGTTAAGAAGCAACAGCACAATGTTAGGAAAGAATTTGAAATCTTCTGAACACTATTCCTCTATAAACTGTCTGGAGATGAGAAATACATTGCTATACAATGGAGTGATACAAATGCACATTTTGTATATTTTGTCTTCAGGAGTTTTAGGATAGAAATTTCGGAGAAGTTTTTATTAAAACAAAAAATGAAGCACTTGGTTTCAAAATATATCAAATGCCCTTATGAAAAGAGAGAGGTAAGCCTGTTCTAATGTAGTATGAAATACAATTTAGACCAACTGCCCCTGTATTATTATTTATTCTTCATATTGTGGTAGAGGTCACTATGTTGTATATTATGTAAATACACAGAAATAACACCGAACTGCCAACAGTACTCAGTAACAGAACATTCTATTTCTGAAAGCACGGTAGTAAGGGAAGCCCTGAAAGGCATTAAGTGATTGATTTTGCACTGCTACTACATATTTACACACACTCTCTTCTCTCCCCTACTCTCACTCACATCAAGCCATGTGTATATGGGAAAACTACTCTATTCTCTGAGATGCATCAGTACCAAGAAGTGTTGAGTCAATCTATACTGATAGATACAAAATTAATACCATATAAAACAAATCATATAAATGATGTCACAATTACCTAAAAAGGCACTATAGATAACACCTCTTCTCAGAACTCCACAAAACGGTGAATAATATGGTGGAAGCAGACTAACACTTGCTCACTGGCCACATAGTACACCAGTCATAGAGACAGCCTACATCAGTTTTATCAGTTTTACCCTCTACATCATAAGGGTGTATCTTTCAGAATGACTGTTAGGTTCCTAAACAAACACAGGCACATCATAATTTTTATAACTATGATCATTTATTACTCAGTCTATTCTTCGCTTTTTGTGAAGTGATGGAAGCTAAAGATTGACAAGCATAAAGGATTAACAAGAATAACAGAACAGCCCTGACAATTGCCTATCAGGAGACAAAGCAAATAGTCAGTGACAACCTCCTGTTGCTTAAATTTATTGCAACATATTTTTTTTCCTGGCTTTATTGTTAACTATTTTCTTTTGTAAACATTTTTAGTTGCTGTGAAAACTACTTGTGAATCTGTGAAAGCTCTTACTGAAGAACAAACGTAGGTGTAAGGATCATACAGAATGGAATTCCAAGTTACAGCCTTAAAATTAGATTGCACAATCTATATTTGTGTTGGTGAGCAGCTGCTTACCCAAGCAGTCCTGCAGGCTAAACTCAACAAATTGATATTTCCTCATGCATTTCCTCTGGTATTGATAGGTGCATAATTTGTCCCTTAACTACATGGTTCAGGTAAAATTTTCTTAAAATTTCACTATAAAAGTATAGATGTCTAACACTGAAATGACTGATTTCAACATATGCTATCCAATTTACTTTAGATTTTCCTCCTTCATAAATCAGGAAAGAAAATAAATACTATTCACCATCAGGCTTCACATAGAATTACTGTTGCTACCAAATTAGGAATTCTAAATGCCTGATTCCTAGTAGGTTTCCAGAATCATTAACCTCTTTAACCGTGAAGAACAATGGACCTTTGCATTGCTAGCTGATCTAATACTAACAAATGAATACTTTAATCTCAACTATTTACAGGCAAATAGCTGTTCATCTGTAAAATCTGTTGACTGAATCTGTTAAAAGTCATTGCAGAGCTTAATTAGCTGATTGGCTGATTATTTGCTTATGCTATTCTTCAATTCTTAAATTTAACACACAGAAAGTATTTATTTTTGTTGGTTTGCATGTGAGTATGACTCATTTTTTGAAAATATTTACCAAGAACTCGGATTTGTTTAATCATATTTTACCAGGTGATTATTAGTCTTGCCAAATCTGCCTGGAATCAAACTCAAATGGTACTTTAAAAGCTATGTAGGTGTGGCTGATACATTCTCTCACTGCGACAAATATGCTTTCTATAGGATGAGAGGTTGAGCGTCCAAGGAACAAGCATCAGTTTCAGACCTGGCCAGTGAGTACAGTGTCCCAACTACCTACAAATGAGCAGTAAAACATACTTAATACACCAGGCACCTGATGGTCACCAAGTTGTATGGATGTTTTAAGGCATTCTTGCATTCTGCTGTGTCATCACGCCATCCTTCCTGAAAGCTATACTAAGGGCGCTATATTAATTAGCAAACCTCGAAGAGACATTTCCTTCCATGAGCAGGCAGGGAAGTTGGGGGAAATCGGGTCGGAAGGAAACATAATTGTCATTTGGGTCTGTTCTGTGTTGGCGAAGGAGCTGACTGGAGAGGAGAGGGAACACGCTTTGCCTGGCAGAGGGCCGGCAGCTCGCTCCCGGCTTGTGCAATGCGGCAGCTCGGGGGAAACATGATTCAGAGGACTGAGTCTCTGAGTCACGGCTCCTTCCCCAGCCCCTTCTGAACTGGTAAGGCTGCCTTTTGTCCCGTTCTGGGAACCACAAGGGAGGATTCCACCTCAGCCTGCGCTCTGAAACGCGTCGAGGCTTCGCCAGGGGCACCACGCACATTACCTTCTGCTGAGCGTTACTTCACTTTGCAATCACTAAAAAAGGACTAATATATTTTCTATTAACAAAAAGGCAACCACCCACCGCTAATGACTTTAAACAGTAGAACAGCATACGTAGTATCTGTTGTTTCTAAAACGTCTGTATTGTCCTGCTGCACATTTAAGATTACATATATAGATATATCCATCACACGTATGGAAAGTCGAGACGTTAATTACCTAAAGTCTACAGAAATCCTACACGACCGACCCACAGTAGCGCCCGTCCGGCCCCGGACCTGAGGGGGCTCCTGAGGGGGCTCCTGAGGGGGCTCCTGAGGGGGCTCCTGAGGGGGCTCCTGAGGGGGCGGCGGGACACGCGCCAGCAGCTCTCGCGAGATTCGCTGACGAGACTTGGGCGTTGCCACAGCAACCGCCCCCCGCCCCGAGCAGCCCGGCGAGCGCTGCGCCCGGGGCCCCGCGGCGGTTTGGGCGGGAAGGGGCGTCGCCGCCCCACCGGCTCAGGAGGTGAGCGAGTCCCGTCCGTGGTGATCAGCCTCCCAGGAGGAGCTCGGCTACGGTACCCACCCGGCACAAAGCCGTGTCCTCTGCGCTCGGCAGAACGGCTGTGGCGACCCAGAGCGAGCTCCCACAGAAACGCGCGGCCGTCCCGGTGTCAGGCCGCAGGGAGCGCCTGAGCCGTTCGCTGGTGAGGGATGGCGGCGGTGAGGAGAGGTGTGACCACGGGGACGATCTGCTCAGCCTGGTGGCAGAACTCCGAGAGGAAATAGAAAGGTTAGGGAGCATCAGGGAGTCTGAGAGACTGGTGGAACCAAGCTCTGCCCTCCCCGAGTCAGAAATGGGAACAACCACCAGAACAAGCCAAGATCAAGGGCACCCTGTATCCTCCCCCCACCAGGCAGAAGGCTTAAAGTAGAGGAGTGAATGTAGGCAAGCCCACGCTCGGGGTGGCAGGCGAACCCCCCCTTTGCCCACCTGCCTTCCCGGGTGCCGCTGTACAGCAGGTACGACGAGGCCGTGGGTGTGGAAGGCCAGTCGATGGCCTATAGAGCGAACAGACATAAAGCACCCCTTTACTATCTTGCATGGGCTAACTGTGTATAGGTAATAGTGTGTAAGTAAGAGAAACAGGTGCAAAGCCACTATCATCCTTTCCAGCAAATATGTAAAAATGGCTCCGTACAGCGAGGAGCAAAGGCGCTTTCAGCCAGCCTTTTCCATGCACTGCCTACTGCAGTTACCACAGATCCTGACTGTTTGAAGACAACTGAAACATTACCCTAAGCTGGCACTTCCTCTGCAATGGAAATTGGCCGCGCTTGTTTAGAAAAAAAAAGAAAAAAAAAAGAAAAAAGCTAATAGTGAAGTTACAATATTATTTCTTACTGACAGAAGGTCTGGTATCCTCACAAATGGATTATGCTGCCTCTACATGACAAGCGGAGGCATTTCTGAGCAGTCAGTCAAAGATACTGTACAGCAAAAATACCAGCCCAGCTTTTCCAACAGAAAGCTCAGACTCAGCTGAAAAAGAAAACAACATGTGGGAGTACCAGCTTCTGTGTGAAAAAGGATGCTATATGCCAGGATTCCTTCTTTAAAATATTTTCCCGTAAGTTAGATGATCTTTTCTCTTCTGATAAATACTTTTCGTAAGCTCAGGTGATCATCTGTTGCTCCATTATACAACACCACAATTCTAACAAAACCCGACTCTACTCCACGGTCTTGTATCAAAGTACAAGAAATCTAAATAAAGAACGAGCCAATTAACAACTGTGCATTCCATTTTTTTTTTCTAATTCAGTTGTTCATAAGCATTTAAAATGTATGCCCTTACATAACAAAGAATGATAATTCAGACACAGGAGAGTCCATAGGAATTATTTTAAGAAAATTACTTTGTTGGCCATGACTAGATTAAAACCTCAATATATCTTGCTGTACAGATGAGACAGAGTTCTTTCTTATACCGAAAAGAAAGGACAATTTCTGTCAATTAGACAATAAAAGAAAATATAGAAGCTAAATGAAAATGACACCACATAAAAATGCCTAAGTAACAGTCAATTCATTAAGTGTGGCTGTGTTTAAGACAAGCACATGCACACTCATTCCCTGAGACAGATATTGCTGGAGAAATTCACATTAAACACAATCTGACCTCCACTCATATTCAAGTATTGACATTCTTAAGACTGAAACTGTCATCAGAAAAAGCAAGTACATCAAGCACGCAAATGTGGTTTGCAAACTTCTATTTGCTACCTTCACTGCTAAAGAAACCTCCATCAGGAAGGGAAGATACAAATTACTTGCAACTTCCCAAGTCAGAAAATGAAACTGAAAGGCAAATAAATTATTTTTTTTTAACTTCAGGCATTTTTACAAGTGAGGATGAAGATAATAATTGCAGAAGTCATATCATCCAGCATAAAGCTGAAATGTCTCATTTATAAACTGTCTAGAGGGCATTTACTTTAACTACCATTTTTTAAATGGAATAATTTTTTAAAATCAAAGAATTAAAGACATGCTGGCTAATCAATATATAACACCTTTTCCGTAGATATGATGTACTAGCAAAGAAGGTAATAGGAAAGGCACATTTGCATTCAGTTCGGGGAAAAAATGCTTTTCCTTTATGAAAACCGTCCTGTCTGCTCATTACGATTAATACTTGAAAACTGACACTCATTATACCAGTTTTTATTTCCAGTTATGTAAATGGGAATCTTTAATTTCTCTTCCACCCTGCTATTCTCCAAGGACAATCTGTGAAATTCATGAATAAAAGTCTGGTTGCTTTAGTAGTTTCCATATCTTACTGACCCGGACATATGGCCAAAAACTGTGTATCGCGAAAGGGCACATTTATGTTTCTTTCACTGAAGTAGTTGCATAATATTTCACATAATCCCAAAGCTATCATCACTATATAACCCAAATAGCAATCGTCCATAAATAGGAAAACAAATAGGCAGAATAATCTTACTATTCATTCCTGATCCAATGAGAAAATGTTTTGCAAATTTGAGCATATGCCTTTGAAAAACAGCATTCTGTGGTGCTTTTCACTGCATGGTGACACTATCCCCAATTATACAAAACAGTAAAGAAACCAAGCGTCTGAGTATTTTCTGTAGACAATTATGTGATAGGATTAGATAGATGGTGAAAGGAGTATAATGGAACAAGTAAACAACCAGATCTTCATTATCAGAGAGGTGCCGAGCACCCGCAGCTCCCTCTAAATTAAACTGGGCAACTCTTTAATATGTCTGCTTTTAATCTTTGTGCTTAACAATCTTAAATTCAAATCTATACATTTTCATAAATGAGCATCACAATAAATGCTGTGAAGGCTCTGGTATCTTATTTTACCACAGCAAGGAAGGCCTGGATGAGAGAAGTAAGAGTTTATGTAGCTCGTGCCTGGAAAATGCACGTTTAGGGGACTCTCAACACACTGTGGATTCTACACATTTGTAGGGAGAAAGGAAGCCCTCAGGTTGGCTTTTACAATGATTTTTATATAATGCTTGATACCACAATAGCTGAGGTTCTCAGTCATTAACACATTTTATCTCCAAACCCAGTCTTTTGAGAAAGGGAGGAATTATTATTTCCATTTAATGACTAAAGAGTTGAAGAACTAGAGAGATTGAGAGATTTGCCCAAGGATGTAGGGCAAACGTGCCACAAACTGAGGCGACAGCTTAGAATTCCTGATCTTTGCCTTAAACAGAGGGCATTTTTGTCCTCTAGATCTTGGTTAAGAAACGTCACAATCATTTCCTCATTCCACTGACATACAACGAATGGGGAAGTTTCCCCGTTTGCAGAATAACCTAGCTATAACTGATTAATTTAAAACCACTCTTCTATTTGATTTCATGAGCTAACTTTGCCTCTTGTAAAAATCACAGTATGTCCATACTGAGAACAGAACTGCCAAGACGCTAATGAGAGCAGGCTACCTTGGAGATGTAAAGATAAAATGAGACTTCTAGGGGAAGAGTTTGGGCCATAAATACATATTATGAAGAATTACATTGATTTATTTTGCAAACAAAGTTAAAATAGTTAATAGAACGTTAGAAACGCATATAAATCTATAATTAGTGAAACAGCGTAACGCATAAAATTAAAAACTATGAAGCTTACCTTTCACTCAACATCCTTTGGTTGCTAAATACTTATGGGATATTTTTGTTCTAAATGTCTACAGAGAGGTAATCTGAAGTTCCTTTCCTTTTTATGAACATCATGTGCAAGACTGAGCTAGGATTGTTTTACTACTCAACAAAACTGATTTCTTTTTTGTCTTTTATCGGGTAGTTACTCCTGTACATGCAACTGAGGACGGGCTAATACAGGCTGGTGAAACTAGAAGAAATGAGCAATAATCACACCACATTGTGTCCAAAACCATTCACCTATCTTAACTGAATCAATAATACCGCTCTTGGTGGAACTTCACGGACACCTGCAGGAACCCATTGCTTGTCCCTCGATACTTCTGCAGCAGATGACATATATGGCCCTCCATTTGGCTTAACAGTACGACAACCAATTGCTTAATTACTTCCTGTTATAGACATTACAGCCACTTGTGGAATCTATAATGAAAGAAATGGTTTCAAATTTCTGGTCTTTTACAGTGCCTGCCTCATGCAGGCACTTGGTAGGGTAGAAAGAGCAAATAAATGAAACACAAAGCAAACATACCTCCAGCTCTAAGAACTACAGGTTCTTCAAGTCTGGTGAAGATCAAGAGACATGAAGAGGGGATCTTGATTTCCCTTTACACTTGCTGGAAGACAATCTAACCACTGTTAAGGAAGCATTTCATACCCAGGCTCTGGTGGTTTCTATAAGTAAAACTGAAGAAGTTTTAAAAACTGACTCTATATGTAAACTGTGGGGCACTGACTTTACAAAGTAAACTACAGCTAAGTGATAGACCAGTACGGAGAGAAACAGTAAGACAGAAACCTACAGAAGTTTGTGGAAGTTGCAACAATTTGTGACATAAAAGACAGTAAAATTAGATCCTATCCCATATCTAGACAATTATTTCAGTAATGGAAGGATATAATGTACTAACAGATATTCTTATATATTTTATATGAGGTACAAAAATANAGTTTGTGGAAGTTGCAACAATTTGTGACATAAAAGACAGTAAAGTTAGATCCTATCCCATATCTAGACAATTATTTCAGTAATGGAGGATATAATGTACTAACAGATATTCTTACATATTTTATATGAGGTACAAAAATNTATGAGGTACAAAAATAAAAAATCATTACTATGGAAATTTGACAACTTTGATTCAATAACTGCATCAGAAACTCTAAACAACATTTATTTGAGGGCAGATAAAACAAATTAGTTATTCTTCCTACTAATGAAAGCTGAGAAAGTGTATGCAAATTAAAGATTAGTTTTCAGTTTGGGGAAGTCACATAGAATAGTCACATAGAAAAATACGAACAATTTCAGTTTTTAGGAACGCTAAGTGCTCTTTTGAAGCTAGAGAGGGCCCATCAGAAAAATCCTGTTCTATTAGCTGTGCTCTTCGCAGCGACCCGTGGGTCTGATCACGCGCACCCACCACCCCAAGGTTCTACATGACTGAATTACGCATACGTTGCTTTCTCAACTCCCTAGCAAAAACATTGCAAGTGCAATGTAATAGCAAAAGACTTTAGAAGAGACCAGAAAACACTGATACATTTCTTCTTACATACAGAGACAGCTTATTCATAGTTACTGTCAAGCAAGCCCAGAGGTTGATGACTAAAAACCAACATAAACAAAACAGAAAACCCAAGCCCTTTCTTTCAAATTGTTTCCTTTCTTCCTCCCACACGTATCCTTCAGCAACCAGCCGGAATAAGCATGCAGTTCACCTTCCTCTGTAGTTTTAAGGCTTTTAATATATTTAGAACTTTAAAACCACTTTAAATTTTCATGTAAAAGTACAGAAAGAAATCCAAACAATATATGGAAATGACCAAGCAATGTCAGCTCCACCCAACTGACAGACTAGGTAGAAAACAAGGAAAAATAAAGGGAATTCATCTTCAAAAAGCAGTTTAATTCTAGCAGGGGCTATCAACAATATAATGCAATATAATTGTATAGCTATTGCAGGATAGCGTTCCATGGCAGAATCAATGTTATTGGGGTGTTTAGTTGTGTATTTTCATACTGATATGTTTGAATTTCTTTAAAAACTAAACTTAATCTCATTCTCCTAGTGTTTATACTACTTGTTTTGGGAATAATTACATTTCTGTAGCTACAACTCCTTCGCTGCACTGCCATAACACTTAGGAGCTACAACCACGGACAAGAACATACTGTGTTAAGATGCTGTAGAAGCACAAAACAGAGATCGCAGCTGAAACACATGATAAGCAAGCAATGAACAGAGAGAACGGAGAAGTACGAAGAAATAACGAGGCATTAACGATCAATATGGCGAGTGCAGGATTTGGCGTGCCAGCTTCCAAACCGAGTCACTGGAGACTCCAAAAAGTATCTTTGCCTACATCTGAGCGGCAGAATGAAAGAAAACACGGAGCTGTTTATCCAGAAATTTAACAAGTGGCTGGCGGACGTCGGTGTCAGGGATCGGCGAGAGTTGTCACCTCAACAGCGCATCACAGGTGAGGCAGAGAGTGCCCCCCCCGCCTCCAACTCACACAGATGTACCTCAGGCACATGTATTACACACGCGAAGGCACCGCGGCCTGTGCCGGCGGGCAGCACCGCGCCGGGCGGGAGGGGAGCTGCCCCCGGCCTCGGCCGTGGCGGCCTGCGGTGGGTGAGGGGACCGCCGCCGATTAACCGCCGCCATCCGGGCGCTCGGTGAGCGGGCGGCCGCCGCATTAACGGAGAGGCGGCAGAAAGCGCGGTGCAGGCAGGCCGAGGGCGCGGAGGGGACCCCCACCCCTCAAATGGCGGAGCGGCCCGGCTGGCGGGGGGGGGAGATCCCGCGGCCTCGCAGAGCCCCTCGCTCGTCATATCGTCACCTAACGCTCGGGGATGATGTCACCGGCCCCGCATAGGTGACGCAGGTCGCTCACGTGCCCGACCCGAGGCTAGCCGCCGCCGGGCCGGCCCCAAACCGCCACAACGGTCACGTGGCACCCGCCTCCAACGGCCGCTCGCGCGCTGACGGGTTGTTTACTCCCTCCGCCGCGCGCGCGCCCTCTCACCCCTCCCTCCCTCCCCGCGCCCCTCCGCCACCGCCCCGCGCGCCCGGCAGGCCCCGCCCACCTCCTCCGGCGGCCAATCGGTTCCTCCCAACAGGAGCTGGGCGAAGGCAACGTCAGTCGGTACCTCTGAGAGGACAGGACGTTGCCGCTGATTGGCCACCGGGCCCGCCCGTCTCCCCAAGGCCCCGCCTTCCGTTTTACTCGCGCCGCCGAACACAGACCGCCCCCCGCCCCCGCCTCCCCCCTCCCTCGGTGTGTGTGAGGCGCGGATTGGCTAACGCCCCGGCCGCTCACCCCTCCCCGCCAGTCAGCGCCGGCCCCGCCTCTTTCCCCACTCACCCCTCTCAGCACAGGAAACACCCCGCCGGATCACGGCACGCCGCCGCCGTCCATTGGCCCACTGCGCTGCCCATCCGCCGGCGCCCCACCTCCCCCGGCCAGCGCGCGGCGAAGCCCTCCTCCCCACCACCTGATTGGCTCGCTGCGGGCGGGCCGCCGTTCTCTATTGGCTCTTCCCCCCCGCCACTCGGGCCAGCCGCCCGGCCGGCTCCCCGCTGCCCCCCACCCGTCAGCCCGGGCGGCTCCGCCCGCCGCCGGCCGGGGCCCCGCCCCCGCCTCCCTCCCTCCCGCCCCTCCGCGGGGTCACGTGATGTTTTCGCCGTGGTGCCGCCGCCGCCGCCGTTGCCTGCGTGAGTGCGAGTAGCCGGCGGGAGGGCGCGGGCGGGGGGGCGGCGGGAGGGCGCGCAGGCAGGCACCGCCCGCTCCCCATGCGCGGCCCGCTCCCCCGCTGAGGGCGGATTCCCGCTGCCCGCTCCCCCCCTCCACCCCTCCGTACCCCTTCCGCGGCGCTCCGGACCCTGCCTGGCCCCTAAGATGGCGAGTGGGATGAATGGCCCGGGCGGCGGCGGCGGCGGCGGCGCGGCGGCCGGTGAGGAGGAGCCGGTCGCCCGCCACACGGGAGGCGGAGCCGCGCCTCAGCAGGAGCCCGGCGTGCCGGCGGGCGAGGGGGAGCCGGCGGCGGGCGAGGGCGGCCGCTGCCCGTCCCCTCAGCCCCACCACCTGCTGCTGCTGCTGCGGCGATCGCCCAGCGCCTCGCTGTGCCCGGCGCCGGAGGCCGCCCCCGCGGCGGGCCGAGCCGCGGGCCGAGGCGGGCAGCCCCCCCCGGCGGGCCGCGGCCTCCCCCCGCCCTCCGCCGCCGGGGAGGACGTGAGGAAGTGCGGCTACCTGCGGAAGCAGAAGCACGGGCACAAGCGGTACTTCGTCCTGCGGGCCGAGAGCCACCTGGCCCCCGCCCGGCTGGAGTACTACGACAGCGAGAAGAAGTTCAAGAGCAGCTTGAGGGCGGCAGGGGCCGGCGGGGCGGCCTCCCTCTGCTGCCCCCCGCCCAAGCGGGTCATCCCCCTCTACCAGTGCTTCACCGTCAGCCGGCGGGCGGACGCCAAGCACAAGCACATCATCGCCTTGTACACCAAGGACGAGTACTTTGCCATGCTGGCGGAGAACGAGGCCGAGCAGGAGGCCTGGTACCAGGCCATCAGCGAGCTCATGAGCCAGAGCAAGAGGGGCTTCCTGGAGCAGGAGGACCACGCCGATCAGCAGGTGGACGAGGATGACGAGCACTACGGGGCCGCCCTGAGGCCCGGCACCGTCTTCAAGGAGGTGTGGCAGGTCAACGTTAAGCCCAAAGGGCTGGGGCAGACAAAAAACCTTACTGGAGTGTATAGGTTGTGCCTCTCCAGCAAGGCCATCCACCTCGTCAAGCTCAACTCGGAGGTGCCCTCCGTCCACTTGCAGCTAATGAATATTCGCCGCTGCGGACACTCGGAGAACTTCTTCTTCATCGAAGTGGGCAGATCTGCCTCCATTGGACCTGGAGAACTCTGGATGCAAGTGGATGATTCGGTGGTTGCCCAGAATATGCACGAGACTTTTCTGGAGACCATGAAAGCTCTAAAGGCCTTTGCAGAGTTCAGGCCCCGAAGCAAGAGCCAGTCTTCTGGTGGTGGTAGTGGTACCAATCCGATCTCCTTCATCACCTCTAGGAGGCACTTGGGCAACCTGCCCCCTAGCCAGACGGGCTTGCAGAGAAGATCTAGAACTGAGAGCGTTGCCGGAGGGACTCCTCCTACCACCAAAAGCAGCAACTCCTATCGCTTCAGAACATCCAGCGAAGGAGAAGGAACCATGACGAGACCTTTCAGGTCAGTGACTGGGAGTTTGATCCACCTGAATACTGCGAGGATGAATTTGGGCCGGCAAGAAGGGAGCGGAAGGTATGTGAGAGCTGCTTTCAGCTCATCTTACCACACCAGGTCTGCTTCGCTGCCCGTTTCTCATTTTCCCTCCACTACGAGTCCCATCAGTGTTTCTTCCAGTAGTGGCCATGGCTCTGCTTCGGACATGTTGACCAGGCCTTCTAGCTCATCCGTTTGTGGTTCCCCAAGCGATGGGGGGTTTATCTCTTCTGATGAATATGGCTCCAGCCCTGGAGACTTCAGGTACTTTCGGGTCCGGAGTAATACACCGGATTCCCTGGGAAACACACCGCCTATCAGAGAGGAGAACTGTTTGAGTGAGTACATGTCCATGAGCAAGCAACAGGCAGATGATAGCTCAAGAGATGATTATATGGAGGCTGAAAAGTGTCTCAGGAAAAGAACTTACTCTCTAACAAAACCAACTTCTGTAGTAGTGCAGCAGAAGACAACACAAACTACAGCTTCGTTAGATGAAGATTCTGCAGGAAATCATGGACGATTACTTTACTCTGAAACACCAAAATTGAAAGATAACCATGATTCGGAGTACAGTGACACTAATCTTGATTCCGTATGTAACCAAAGCAGGAGTAAAGCCAGGGATGATGGGTACATGCCAATGATGCCAGGAGTCGCGTCTTCTCTATCCAGCAACAGCGATTATTTGCCCATGACTCCGAAAAGTATGTCTGTTCCAAAACAGATTAACAATTCATGGTCACCCTCGCAGGTTGACTCCAGAGGATATATGATGATGTTTCCAAAGGCTAGCTCTTCACCTGTACGAAGTCCTTTAACTGGATTTGTTTCTAAAGGGAGTAATGAGAAGATCATAAACAATGAGTATATGGATATGTCACCTGGCAATTCCGCTCCAAAGCACCCTGGTGATTCAAATTATATTCACACCGCTTCTGTTTCCAAAGGTTTCAGTTCGTATTTTTCTTTGCCCCGAAGCTTTAAGGCGTTGTCAGGACAAAACGGTGACCACAGTGAATATGTTCCAATGTCTTCACCTGGAAAACTCTTGTATGGTGGACCAGAAAATGTAAAAGGGGTCAACAGTGAGGCTCTGGCTAACGGCATCTCTAAACTGCCGGTGGTGAAAGGTTCAGAGGAAGCACTTGTGCAGAACAGGGCTGCTAGGCCCACCAGACTCCCCCTAGGTACAAGGGGAAGTAATACTATCCCAAGGATGTATGATCGTACAGTTCCACCTGAGCCAGCGAGTCCTGGTGAATATATAAATATTGATTTTAATGAAAAAGCGAGTAATACGCCATATTCCTTATCTGCAGAAGGATCGCCGTCATCTCTAGGCTCAAGTAGTGACCACAGACAGTCCCCGCTTTCTGATTACATGAGTGTTGACTTGGATGTACAGTCGCCGAAAGCAGCAAAGGAACTGTCCAACTCTCTAACAGATATTTCAATTTATGCAAGTTCCAGTATTCCTAGAAACCAACCAAATCCTGACTACGCTAGGCTTTCCTTTGGTACTGCTTGTGTTAGCACTGCGAGTAACAGGACTGATGACTACACGGAGATGACATTCAACATGGCAGCAACACCACCTCGGCCATTCGCCGCTGAGTCCGGCGACAGTGTGAAGATTGATAGCCCTTCTTCCATAGTTAATAGACTGTGCATTGTTGATCGGTATGCTGGTAGCAGTAGCTTCTCTGTTCCTGGCTCTGAACCTCCTATGGGACCGAAAGTGATTCGAGCCAACCCTCAAGGCAGGAGGAGACATAGTTCTGAAACGTTCTCTTCTGCTGGGACTGTGACGACCTCCTCCTCCTTCTTTACTGATAGTAGCAAAAGACACAGCTCTGCCTCATTTGACAATGTTTGGTTGAAACCAGATGAAAACATTTCTGATGGTCAGGAAAGCAAAATGTCCAGGGATACCTCAACTGGATTTCAGAATGGCTTAAACTACATCGCTCTGAATTTACGCAATGATCCTATAAGCTGTGAGGCAAGTACGACAGCGCCAACTTGCCATCTCCAAAATGGTACTTCAGGTTTGGACAGTGGAGCTTACGTAAGCATAGATTTCAGCAGATCTGATGGTCTGAAGTGTAACGCTGCGAGAAAAGGTTTGTAACTTTAAAAGCGCTTTCCTTTCATGCTTGCCTAACTGTAGGAATTAGGTTCTCTACTTAATACTAAAATGCGGTCCCCAGAGTGGACTAAATGTTTTTTATAATCCTCTGTGTTATTCTAGTACAACCAGTCTCGGGGTAGCGCAGCATCCTCACCGCTGAGCAAAGCCGAAAGGGGCCATGGCCCTTGGCCTAAAGGATTTATGTGACTCTTCTAGGCGGTTAGAGGTGTTATCAAACTGTCATCTGCCTCAGTTTTTTTGTAAAAGAATTTTTCTAGTATAAACATTACTTGTATTTCATATTCTAAATTCTTGTCCTAAGGTTATGGTAGCCCTTATTTTTTCCTTCACTTTTGTTTTCCTCTTCTTCCCTTCTTATAACTAGATGACTTTTCACTTTTTTTTGCGTGAACTTGATATTTTGTAATTTGTGTCATGGATAGGGAAAGCTGAAAATGGCTAAATTGGGTTTAGACATCAAAATTTGGGGCTTAGATCTGTTTCTTTCAATAAATGTAGGGGAAATGCGTGTTTTAGGGTGGTTTTTTTTTTAATGTGCAAATCTGCCTGCATTTATTTAGTTGAATCTTATGTAAACAGAACTCAGTTTTTTCCCTTGAAGGTTTGGTGTGCTCCTTTTGAGCTCTGGTCTCTGAAGTATCCTTGTATCCTGTGGAGGAGCCATCTCCTGGTGGCTGACCAGGGGTGGTGGGGGGGTCCTGCAGCCCATGCCCTCCACCTTCACCACCTTCTAGTAGTGTCCGAGGGCTTAGGTGAGCCGTAACCCTGCTGTACAGAGGGAGCTGCCTTTTGTGTAGCAGGTGAGGAATACCTGGAACAGAGGAAAAGCAGGCTCTGAGGGGTGTCTTCCAGGTCTGAAACTTCAGAGAGAAGGCTGCTAGCTTTCAAGTGATCAGTGATGTGACCCAACTTCAGGTAACGCAGTTTGAGGTGCGCATAAAAAATAAGGGTGTTGGGGGTGGGGAGGAAGAATATGGGAAAGAGGAGGGACGCTCCTATTCATATGATAAGCTCTTTGCTGTCATGGTGGGAGCAACAACCAGTAATTGGCTGTTGGTGGTATTGTGCGTGTCCACTGACTGAACAGCAGTGTTTGTGCAAGCGCTGCGTCGCGCTGTAACTTTGGAAGTATAATCCTTGTTTTGGTGTTAGTGACCCACTGAACTCCTTACAGTAATTCACCCACCCGGATAGAAAACCGTACGTGTTGGAACTGATGTTTTCCTCTCTTTGCAAGTGTATGCGTAGTCAATAATTGATGAGTACTAAGAGGAAATATTTAATCGCTGTTGGACATTGATATTTGTCTACTTCTCTGTCAACAGAGAAAGCAGTAAAGGGGCAGGCTTCTGCTGGCTTTTACATTTTTAATTGCAATCATAAACACTGAAATGATAGTTGGTTTTTTTCTAGTTTCACTTTAAAACTAAGCTTCTAAAGGCAGAAGGTATTGCAGGAGCTTAAATTTTTGTAGCCTTTAATAGTGGAAGGTATAAGCCTGACTCAGCTCGCATGCCATTCGAAGTCTGGCAGCACTGCTTGGGGCTGCTCAGAAATGTGTGGTTTGCCTCAGTGGTTTTTTTTCCTCTGCGTTGTTTTGTTGGTTGGAATCAAATTTAGAAGACGTTGAAAGTTGCCAGTCCAAGAAGTGCTTTCTTCCAAAGTTAGTCTTTCAGCACTTCAAAGATTTGCCTGCTAATTCAAAGGCACACTGATTGCCTGAGCCGATTTAGGGTTTGGGGGTTTTTTCCTCTTTTTTTTTTTTTTAAAGCACCCCCAAAGACAGTAGAATTCCTACTTGCTCTTATTCTCCTCATATGACTAAAATCTGTGTTATAAAGTAAAACTTCTTACAAAATGGAGAGGGGAAAAAAAAAAAAGAACAGAAATGATATCCTTGCAGCTGTACTGTAAATACTACATTTAGAAATATTTTTCAAGAGATAAAGTGTTTAGAAATTGTACTTATGTTAAACATTTTGCTTACTGCTGCTACAGCAAAATGTCTACAGCCCTGCGCTTGGGGCTTTTCCCTTGTCTGTCACAAGTTGCGAAGGGGTCAGAGATTACAGCTGCTGGGTTTTGCTGTGAATTGAAGCTTTCTGGAAATGAAACATGCATTAAAACGAAGTGAAAGAAACTCTGTGCATAAAAACCATAGGCATTGGCAGGAAATTAAGCATGAGAATAGTAAGAGCTTAGGTTGGTGTCTTTTTTCTAGTCCTAAAAAAAAAAAATAAATTATAAACCACTGCTCCAAAACAAGGCGTAACAGTTTTCTATAAAGACAGCATAAAATATTTCTGGTATACAGTAGGAGGGCAGGTGGGGCGTTGGCATTGTTCGCTTGTAGGTGGCTCATGGAGGGGCGAACAGATTTTGGAATAGTCCAGGCTAAAAGTAGCTTGCCAAACTTGAGTGCAGTGTTGTACATTGGTGGTGTACATTTCTTGGTAATGACTTAAAATTCTTGTTTATAAAGATACCAGTTTTCATTCGCATACTCAATCGTGTCTCTGAGCTATAGCGAGCATAATTTTAGAAGTCTGTTTTCAGCTTACCAGTTTCTACTGCCATAAAGCTTTTATTTTAATATTTAAAAAGTTTTTCTGTAATCCAGAAAAACACTTTCACATTCCATTGTGAATAATGAAAATAGAGCTTCACTCTTAAACCTGAAGAGGTGTAGTGTGCCTGTGTGTAAGTGATATTTTTAATACTTTTGGAGGCTTTTAGCAGAACTGAGTGCTGCCTTTTCTTTCCTTCTACATCCCACTCTTTCGGTCTCTTTGCCTGAAAAATGCTCTGTGGTTAAATCCATTCTTAAGGAAAATATTTAGCAGATGCGTTTACCCTTTATTGCCTAGAAAGGAGCTGTTTTGTATTTATGAAATTCTATCAGGTAGAGAACTTTATCTCTTCTCCTTAAACTGCAGTTTTACTGGAAGGAAAACACTTCCCAACTTCGGATTGTTTGCTTTTTTGGTTTTGTTTTTGTTTGCTTAAGTGGAATATTGTGTTCTGTGAGTCAGCTGCAGTTCTCCTGGCTGCGGAGGGTGGTAGAGCGATTTCCAATGCATCACTGCCCCCTCATTGTAATTCCCAAACTACTTCTGCTTCAGGTTCACTGATGGGAATCAAACGTGTTTTTTTTTCCCTCCCTTCTCCATTCATGGCATAGATGGAGGAGGGGGAGGGCAGTGACTTGAAATGGTGAATAGACCTGACTTCTTATTAAACTTTTTATTTTAGGTTTAGGCAAAATTGAGGTCAGGTTTTATGTTGATAATGATGATGATAAAAAGAATACGGGGTTCTGATTTTTTTTTGATGCTTGAAGTTTAAAGAGGTCATTAGCAAAACAGTTTCATCACGAAATTGTTACACAATATTGAAGCAAGCGGTTTGCAGTTTTGATTACATGAATCTGAGTCATGAAATTTTGTGCTAGGAGTACAGAACACTAAAGCTACTTCAAACAGGGCTTAGCTAATGTATACCTTGTTATTGGACCTTGTAGAAACTGAGGAGGATAATGAGAATGGGGCGGTAATAAACTGCATAATGGGTCCTGTATAATACGAGTTTCTTCAGACTTAATTAGAAATATTAAACCTGCAAAGATACCCCAAAACCAAAACAGACTGTTCAGAGTAAATGTAACGTTCAGCTTAATATCAACCCACCTATTTTACACCCACTCTTTAATCTTATCTCTACCTGACATCCTAACAGTACACTAAGATATTATTTCAGAAGTTCTCTAAAGTGCAGGATTATAATTTAAATGTTCCTCACCTTTTTAATCTCCCCTGTGCTTGCCTGGGCGAGAGTGTCGTGAACACTTTGGGGAGCAGAGAGGAAGGAAAGCAAGTACAGGTGTGAAGCAAAACTTGTGTTCCAAATTGTCCAGATCCTTTATGGAAACTTGCGTATTTCAAATGCAAAATCCTGAAGAATAGAATGAACAATATACACTTTGAGAAATTCAGAAGCTGGAAGCTTTGGCTATTAATAATATAGTAAATTACAGTTTACAGGATACCAGGCAAATAACTGCCCCTTTTGGGTTTCAGACTAGTGGTTTTAAAAGTTTGCCTCAAACTGAGGTTCTTTTGTAGCAGCAGAATACTTAAGGCAAGGGCCCATTTAAAAATAACTTGAAGAACCCTACTGAAGCACATCCGAACGCTGCTGTGTGTCCTATATCTTTGAAGTAATGCCGGGGATAATAATTCTTTGGAAAAAAAAAAAAACAACCCAAAAACAAAAACAAAACCATACCATTTTAATCTTGCTGTAACAGATGCCACTTGAACAGTCTTGAGTGACTTACAGCTTAAAAATACCCAGGGTAACTTTCTCAAGTAGTATACGAGCTGCTGAAGGCAGAACAGATTTTTGCTGTGCAGCGTGGGAGTGAGCTAATTATGACATATTTGACCAAGAATCAGTTGGGTTTTACTTGTGCTTGGGTGAGAAAAACAGGCAAGAATGTTCCCCTGCCATTGAGCGAGAACGCTTACTTGTTAGTCAGTGTTGGAGTACTTTTGGAAATCAGCTTTCCAGACCCTAAGTCCATAGTAGCAGCTGATGGTCATACGTATCGTTTTTGGAAGTCTCAAATTTTCTGCTCATAGCTGTCTTGTAGGTGGAAGCACCGCTGCAGGATGTGGGGCGTTCTGGGAGTAATCCGGTACCGATTCAAACTTTTTAAAAAATATTTTGGTGAAATCTTAAATACATTATTTTAGTTTTTCCTCTAAACCATCACATTTTCCCCTCCTCCCTTGATGTCCGAGGGCCCCTTGTTCTCCGTCGCTTGGGGTGGCAGGTGGGAGTTGCAGAAGGTGTGGGCGCTTACCCAGTCCTTCCAGCGGCCGGATTCCAGCCCAGGATTACTGGGGTGGTTTGTCACTAGGTATTTCTTAGGGGCTTTTTGTATGTCCAGTGGCATGTTAGCAGTAGGTAGAGTGTGGGTTTGTTTTTCTCTGCATATGCTCGTTTTTTTATGAAAGGATCTTTAACAAGTTTTCTCGATATTGATTGCTGGGGGGAGGGTTTATGCCTTGAGGTTTTGGATGCTACTAAAAAGAGCTTATAGTACTGTGTTGTACCTGGGTGCCTGTTTGTGTGCTCGGTTTGTGGATCTGTGGTGCTCCCAAAAACACGCTGAATGGCGTCCAGTATGTTGATTGCCCTAACAAGTTTGTTTTTCTGATCTGACGCGGCAAACAAACTCTACAATTTTATTTTAAGTAGCGTTGTGATCAAATGTGGCATTCTTCAACTCAAAGGAAAATGGAGTGATAAAACTGAAAGGCAGGTGAGAGAGAGTCCAGAGTTCTGGGGCCTGGAGGTGTATTATTACTGCTGTTTTGTCCTAAAAACATAGCATTAGTGTATGACTCATCCTTAAATGGTATGTGATGACTTGGCCAGAGAGCTGCCCTATGGCCCACCCTGTGAGTTTGCTGTTTGCCTTTTTTTCACGTTTAGCTTTTGCATATTAACAACAATCCAATGATCAAGTTGCAGTGTTGTCTTACAGGTTAAAGCAATGACTGGGGGAAAAGGAAAAAGGATGTTCTCATTTTAATCAAGCCCTGCATCTCCATAAAGGTCACTCAGCTTAGGGACGGTTACGATTTAGTTGAGAACCTTGATCAATAGGGATTTGTGACATACTTGAGGGCAGTGGGAAGACAAAGGTAAATTAGCCTGACTCATCAAAGGCATTTCAGAAGTGTTGCTGAGTATCTTATCTAAATGATCTGGAACATGTAAGTGTTTGGATTTGTGGAGATTTTGCTTCAGGTGTAGCACTACCCCAAGAGCAGCAGTGTAGTAGACTGTTAGCAAGAATTTTCTGCCCTGCTTAAGTCATGAGCTGTATCTTAAGGGGCAAAGGTTGCTTATTTCAAAACATTATTTTTCTGTTAATTTAACTATGTGGCTGGATGCTAACAATTCAGACGGGGGGTGGTGGTGGTGTATACATGTGTGTTGTGTGCCAGTGATTTGTGAGTTAAGTGTAAGGTCTAATCTTTTTTAATCTTCTGAGAAGAAAGGGTCTTTGAAAGAGATGGCTTATGCTGAAATTAATAGAATTAAGATTTGGCTATAATTCCCAGGTGATGATACAATTTAATGTGACTCAAGAAAATTGAAAACTTTTAAATTGCTACTAAAAGATGCACAGTGCTTGTGTTCACTCTATAATATATGTATATTATGAACTTATATAAATATCAAATTGTATTATTATTTAGGGCATAAAATAGGTAAGAAGAGTGTTTCCTTTTTGCTCGGGCGTGAAAGGCTCATAAATGTGCTACCCACGTGGAGAAAGGTTTCCCTTTTAGTAGACCAGGGTTTTGTGGAATGACTGAGGATATCAAAATGTTTTTTTTTTTTTTCTTTTTCAGAAAGTCATGGGGAATAATACCAAAAGGTGTGCAAGAAACCTGGTGAAATTTGCTTCTAAGTTTGAGGCACTAATGAATGATACTCTCCTTGCACAGGCAAGAGTGCGATTCTGTTCCCATACTCATGCCAAGCCAGCTTGCTTTATGGTTTGTGGCTCTTGCTGAAGAGCTGAATTTGCAGTATAACTTTTTTTGCTGCTGGATAGCCTGAGCCTGAGGGGTTTTTTTGGGAACTAGTGCTTCTTTTCACACAGATCTCTTAGGCTACCAGGAGCTTGGAGAGTTCTTAGTGACAGTGAAGCAGATGCATCATTAGGTATCTGAGAACTTACTGCACACTGGACCAAGAAAAGTTATTCATATGAGCCGTGGGATACCTTATTTGTATGAAAACTCTGTTTAAGCTATTGACAGGCATTGGCGTTTCCACGACTTGCAGCACCTTATCGACAAGTGAGCTAAAATGGCCAAGACAAACCAGCAAATGGTACAGAAAGGCTGCTCCTCGGTTACTTACACAGAGCCTGTTTGTGGGTGGGTTGGCCAGGGGCGTTCTTCAGCACAAGTTGAATTAAAAAGTAAAACTTCCATCAGTACAGACGAAGGAACATGCTTTAAGTCTACAACAATAAAGTTTCTTAAGTCTAAACCAATATGGGTTAAGGGACCAAAAAGATACTGTTTGCTGTATGGAATTTTTTTGTATTAGTCTGCTAGAAAATATTGCAAGCTGTTTGGGGTTTCAGTACTAACATCCACTGTTGAGTTCAAACTTCCAGAATGTTTGGTTTTTCTTACGTGAGACACTTTGGGAGACATTTGCGATCTATATTTAACTCTGTGGTGTTTTGGGGGGNTGTATTAGTCTGCTAGAAAATATTGCAAGCTGTTTGGGGTTTCACTACTAACATCCACTGTTGAGTTCAAACTTCCAGAATGTTTGTTTTTTCTTACGTGAGACACTTTGGGAGACATTTGCCATCTATATTTAACTCTGTGGTGTTTTGGGGTGGTGGGGTGTGTGTGTGTTTTGTTTGTTTGTTTCTAGAACAAGATGTTTTTAAATTGGAGATTGTGGTGAACAGGAAATCAGTTAGAAATCAGTTGAAAAAATGAACAGATTTGATCTTGAGGTCATTCAGCCAACATTACGACAGTGAGTCTGTTAATGAGAGCTTGTCGCTGCAGATGTGATCTCTGCTCGTTGCAGAACGCGAGCAGGTAGGCAGGACGGAGGTCCCCTGTACTGCGCCACAAATGTAAATGTGTTGGTCCCCATCCTAAGGAGCTTACAATTTAAAAGATGAAACTGAAGAGATGGATGAAACTTAATGTGCTGGGGTGGAGAGTACGATAAAGATCAAGGCTGCTGCCATTGGCAGAGTGGAGATAAGAGGCAGCCTCGCAGAGAGATAAAAGGCTCCTGAGCGCGGTTGCAGGAGAGGAAGCTGGTAGAGGCACTTGGAAGGGTATGCACACAGCAGGGAGCGACGGAAGGTAGCGAGCTATAAATACAGTGGTTGTAATGGTTTAAATGACTTGAAAAGAATGAGGTAAATGTCAGAACAGTGGCCAGGATATTAATCTTGGTAAGAGGAATGTGGGCCAACATGTATCTCCGAGTTAGGAGCATGTCCCAATGTTTACTTCTCCCTCTTAGATGTGGAATGTGATAATTTTTTTTCCCTCTCTTTTTCCTTTTTCCTTTCTGTAAGTTAGTTTTCCTGCAGCCATGTGACTGATAGATTTGGCGCAAGCAGGGATGCGGGAATGTGTATCGGAGCACAGCATCACCCTGTGCAGCATCCCTAGGTGGTTTATGTCCCATGGACCTACGTCCTCTGTTCTTTGTGAGACTGTTCCAGAAGCAGCGAGGCCAATGGAGCTGCCTTGGCATTACTACGTTCCTTCTTGTTTTTGCAGGGGCTTTTTAGGTGGCATCTCTGGGATTCAGGCAACGTTCTGGCATTGGGGAGGAGGCGGCAGCAGCATGGCTTGGGAGATACAGTCACCTCTAGGGTTTGTAACCAGTGTGTCTGAGCATTGCAAGTCCAGCTCTGAACAGGGAGGTCGCGATGGCACCTGCCCACTGCTACTGCGGTGCTTTCGGCTGCGGAAGCCGGAGTGCAAAACGATAGCTTTGACAGGAGAATGTTATTTTATTTCTGTGTCTGTCGATCAGGTTGAACAGACACTGTAGTGGTTGCGGGCGAGTCTGGAAGTGGTGGCAGCAGCCAGGCTTGGTTCGCTGTTGAGGGTGTAAGCAATGGAAGTGTTAATGTTGACATGTTGCACAAGGTAAACGCTAAACAAGAGTTGCACACTGTTGATTGAAACTTGTCTGTGTGTAGACACAGTGTAACTCCCTCCTCTGTCCTGAGCTGCTCCTGGAAGCTGAAGGTCCTATCCTTGGCTCTTGTGCACGTGCTGTGGTTTGAGAAGACCTCGCTTCGCACGTGCAGTGCAGTCTGAGCCTGCATAAGCCAGGGTTTGGGTATCCTGATGTTAACGCACGCTCAACAATGTGATAATTAGAAAATGCAAAAAAAATTGATGCGTGCTGCTGCTGTGTGTGGTAGCAGATAGTGGCTGATGGCAAAGATATTTTTTTTTTCTTTTCGTTTTGTGCAGGCACGCACAGGGAAAAGGTATGGCTGAGGAGGGTGTGACTGACTGGGTATGTGGCTGTGTAGTAACTTTCTGCCTTTGAGAGTCATTTATGGCAACAGAGGTGAAAGAAAAAGGGACTGCTGAACGCGTTCCAGTGTGGATGGCTAAAGCGGTTGGGAACAGCAAAGGGATGAATTGGAACAGGTGAAACTTCCTGTAGAAAGGAGAAACTTTCCTTAGAAAGGAAATATCAGGGAAGGTGATTTGAAGGTTGGGGAGCTGTTTCATTAGTCCTGAGTGACACTGTCCTTTCTCTTAGTTGTGTTTATAATAGTTTTGCTCACGCAAACTGCAGAGGAAGAGCAGGGCAGGCGTGTGTAATCCTTCCCCACAAACGTACACCCGGCCTCTGATGTTTTTAATTTTTTTTTTATTTCAGCTTGGGGGATTTCCTGAGCCTGATGTAGTTTGTCTGTTTTATAATCCTTCATGGATCTTTAATCCAAGTACTTTTCCAGTCTCTCTTTGATCCTGTGTAAACTCCTTGTATCCCCAGCAGCCTGCGGTCAGTCAGTACACGCTGTGTGCAGACCTCTCTCTATTTTGGACCCTGCTCCGCACCAGCTTTGTTTGGCAGCCCCTAGTTTGCGTATTGGAAGAGATAACGAACCCTGTCTTTTCTCTGCATGCCACTTAGGATTGTGTAGATGCTGTGTCCCCCTCTGCCATACACTTAGCCAGTGTGCTCTCAGCGGCTTCTGTACTGCACACAGCAGAGACCCCCGGTGTAATATTTATTATTTTAATTTCCTGATACATCCTAATACTTCTTTGCAGGCTGAAGGTCCGTATTACCTGGCTGTTCCTCACCGGGGAACTTTCACACTTTTCATGAGTTTTTCTGCACTCCTCAAACTCCTCTAGTTATTTCAAGTCCTTTTTGAATGAGGGCACCAGCGCCGTCCGTGCCGTTCAGCGCCGGTGGTTGACCTGCCTGCTTTCTTTCCGATTCGCTTCCTAACAGTTTTGAACGTCCAGTCTGGGGCAAGAGCATGGGCAGGAAATATATTCAATATTTTCCTCCCTATTGGCACTTCAGGGCTCCTAACCTTTGTCACGAGAGCAGAGTGAACTGTAGCAGGTGGGATTGTCAGAAGCCACACAAACAAGATTTTTTTTTTTTTTTGGCTAAAATTTATCTATGTTTTTTGCAGTTTAGGAGGTCAGCCATAATACCTTACACACTTGCCGTGAGAGTGCTTTTGAAAAAGCAGAACTTTTTTTTTTTTCATTCTTCTGCAACGTGAAAATCTGAAATTTTGAACTTCTACGTGCTTTTAAGTGGAGAAAAGTTAATTTTTAGTATTGGCTCGCTATATTGTAATTGAAATTTAGTTTAAAAAAAAAACCACACACAAACAAACAACAAAACAACCAATCAAAAAACCAACCCAAAAAAACCCCAACAACTTCTTGTCAAGCTGTCTGGTGCAATTTGAGTTGGTCTTAGGGCCCTGCCAAAACTGTGTGCAGGATTCCTAGTTCTAGGAATAGTATCAGTAAAAGAGATGAAATTAGGGAGTGTGCATGAGACCTTCCTAGAAACAACACTGCTGTTTATTAAAACAGAAAAAGAAGCCACTGTTGCAAAAGATAAGGCATTTTGGCAAAGTGAATAAAAATGATCTTAAAGCATGGGAGAGGTGTTTTATCTCATGAAATTGCGAAGCGCGAAGAGTAGCAGAATTAATTGTGGATAAAGATTATTTGTAAAAGTAACTTTGTCTTCTACATTTTAGAAATACAGCTTGAGGAGGAATCTAATTTACTGGGGTGTGTTGTTACCAGTTGCTGTGTTTAAATAGTTTATCCAATGAAAAGTGGGTCATGTAATAGGTTTTTTTAAAACAAATTTCGCTTTTTTTTGCTTGGGGTAAGTCAGTGAAGTTGTAGGTACAAAATATATTCATTAGCTCAGTTTGAGCGTCGGTTGTTTGTTGTTGTTGAATGAAGAAAGTCCGTGGAATATGTGTTTAATGGTAAGCACGTAGTTCAAGACATTTCCCAAATAAGGATGTCTTTCTGTGTCAGGGCCACGTTTGGGTTACCCAGGTACAGTAACTGCCTATGCAATCCCCACGGCAAATGTGTCTCTTTCTCTGATTTATGTTTGTAGACTTGGTGTCTGCAGATGCAAATTAAGAAGGAATTCTGCTTTTCTCAAAAAACACCACTTGCCTGTAGCAGGGTCTAAAGCTATGCTTTAGAACTTGAAGAAATAGGACAGTGAGACAGGATAGTAACTGTGTATCTGGCAAGAACTGGGGCAAAAAAAATTTCACACTAACTTGTGAAGAATGCGTCTGGGCAAATTACCTCCCTCCCCGCGACCTGCGTGCCATGCGGAAGGCTTGAAATGTAATACATGGCAGTGCTCCTGTCCTGTCCTGGTGGGGCGAACAAAATGCTTTTGGACACGCACGTTGTGTCCTGAGGTTGTGCTGGGATCGGGTGCGTTCCTGAACAACAGGAATATTGTGTGGCCATGTGCACGAGAAAGTCTGGGGCTGTTTGGCTGCTTTTGATCTGCGTAAGTCGGATTAATTCCCATTTCCCACTAACCTGAAGTTCAGGAAATGGAGAACTTCAGTAGTGTTCTCCAGAAAGCATTAGGGTGTCTTAGTCTTTGACATGGAGATATTAATCATTTAATTATCTTAAATTAATATCTTCTGTAAGCAAAGCTGTTATCCTTTTAGGAATCGGTTGCAGAATTATGTTGGTAAAAGCCTTTCCTGTAAAAACAGGTATTATTTAGGATGGATTTCTTTGTGAGAATTAGGCTATGTCTGCTGCATTCTTAAAACCTCTTGGTTTGTTTCAAAGTGGCCTGACTTGTATGACCTTAATAATTCAGATGCAGGAAATGAAGTGTAAATTGGATATATTCTCCTCTGATACATTTTCAAATGGAACACACTGGGTTTGCAATCCAATGAACTAAGACTAATCTAATCCTCTGCCCCTAATTTTTATAAAACTATACATTACTTTTGCATACAAAACTTGCAGAGCGCTTTCTCAGTGTGTCCCTTAATTTGAAACAAAACATTTTTGAGCAATGGCATGCTGCCATCCTATTTGAAATATTTGCCCTCTTAGTTTTTCTTCTGCTCTTGCAATCCTTTTTGTCTGATTGTTTGTTCCTCAGAAAGATTCGAACAGCTGTGTGTAGTTTTATCATCTGATCCCATCTTCAAATGATGAATTTAAATAGAATTGTGTAACGAAGAGAACATTGTTTCAGTTTTATAAACTTTGCTTATATATTTTGAGAGGTGATGTGTGGAAAATGTTTGGATGCTTTCTGGACTCGTTTTCTATATTGAGTGTTCATAGGAAGTTGAATTTTTATTGTTCGCAATATTCTGAAGCCGTAGAGCTCAATTTTGAATAAAGGCTGAAGCTTTTGTGTAGAATCTGTTAACGGAGCTGAAGTTTGAATAACCAGAAAAGCCCAGTGTGGGGTGCTATGCAAACTACTTAGAATAGTATATTTCTGGGCTGCTTCAGAAGTGCAGAAGTTTTTTTGAGTTCACATTTCTGCTGCATGTTTTGTTGGGATGAGCAGTTATCAGATTTTATTTTTTTTTTTTGGTAGACTGAGCAGATTTTCTTGGAAGAGCTCGTGACAATCTGGGAACGGCAGTGTGTTTACACTGCAAGGGAAAGTTATCTTCAAACTTGTCGTGTCTGATCTGGCCACTGAGTTTTATTTGGTGGCATTAATGTTTTGAGAACTCCGAGGGACTGGTGGGCCCCTGCTTCGTGAGCATTGTTCCTCTCTGCCCTGTTAGTTCGCATCTCATAATTTGTTTTCCTTTCAGAAGAGTTGTTTCATCCATTTTTCTGACAGCATCCTTTACTGTTCAATCAGCGAGTCAAACACATTTATACGGTGTCAGTAATGAAACCCTAATCTGGTTTTCATTGCTGATCAGCAATTCTCATATTTGTACTATTAATGTAGAAAATTGTTGGCTGATGCATCTTACGTTACGAAGACTGAAATAAGATCATCCAGCTTCACAGAAGGTGTGTTGTTTTCCTTGAGTGCTTCGTGTCCTCCATTAGTTTACCTTCACCCACTGGCTAGTCAAAAGATGGAAGAAGATCAAGTGTGGGAGAGAAGGGCCACTGAGGAGCTTAATGCGGGAGTGCTCTTGCAACCTCACTAACTAAACCCAGGTCACTTCTTAAGGATCCCCATCCCTGGAGGTGTTCCAGGCCAGGCTGGACGGGGCTTTGAGCAGCCTGGTCTAGTGGGAGGTGTCCCTGCTCGTGGCAGGAGGGTTGGAACTAGATGATCTTTAAGGTCCTTTCCAACCCAAGCCATTCTATGATCCTTCTGGCAAGGAACCGCAGAGGTGGAAATCCAAATATTAGTTCTGGGTATCAGCAGCACGACAGATATTGGCCTTGTTCTCACTTACACGAAGCCCATTTTACACCTCTTTGACTAATAACTTCTCTTGTGGTGTATGTGCACGTGCGCTGCTTTCACGCGACTGGGTACAGGTCTCTCTGCATAAACAAAACTCGTGCTCTGTTGGCACGGAGGCTCCTGCTCACTCCCTGAGGGCAGTCGTAGCACTAGAATGTGAGATGCAGTTTGGCAGGTGGTGCAGCACGGATCTTCTGGGAGGATGTGGTGGGGGAAGCTAGGTCAGCTGGAGCTCCTACAGCTTCCCGGTGCAGAAATCCGTATTGGGGCTTGTGAGTGCGGAACCTGTCCCTGGCTGTGCTGGAGACCCCACTCGCCCCTGGACGCAGACTCTGCTGGTCGTGACACGGGATTTCTTTGATGCCTGGAGGTTGGTGGTGGGTAACCTGTGGGCCTTTCTGGCTGTGGTCCCATAGTGAGGAATGGACTCGTGAGTGCCACCCTCACGAATGGTGGTGACTGCAGGGGCTTTGTGGGAGGGATCTTGCATGACCTCAGTCTTGTCTTAGATTTCGAAGGGATTTTTTTTTATGTGGTCAAGTTTCACGAGGTTCTTTTTGCCTTTTCTATCTGATAGTGATATATGTGTTCACGTACATACATATATCAATTTATATCTGTATCTGTCTATATATAAATGCTTGATGATTTATCCCAAAAAAGAGCGGATGACTCAGGGCATCAGCCAGCTGTACTGCTTATTTACAATTCCCACAATTCTGGTTTAGCTTACAAATGAAGAGGAGACATGCTGAAGTATGGTTTATAGTCTTGGGGAGAGTGGGGACGAATGAATGAGATGTTTAACAAGCAGAGTTTTGGGAAGGGGGATGCTGCAGGGAGGTCCTGAGCTTGCCTTCGTGCTGGTGTAAAACTGTATTTGAGCCAGGACATCCAGGGAATTTATAAGATGTAGTGAAGATTAGTTGAGGATACTTTCTTCTGATTTCTTCTAAATGAATCTATGTTAGGCTGGGCTCTGATTGGAGTTACCTGGTGAGCTTGCTTTCGAGTTGGTTATCATGCTGCCTTCTGAGTTATGCCAGGTTTGTTCAAAGGATCAAAGTTAGGAGTTAAGCAGGTTTTTGGGTGCCTGTTTTGTTCTTTTCTTCTCTTAAGCTCTTCCCCTTCCCCTCTGAGTATCTTAAATGTAATCTGGCATAAGTTTATGAAAGTTTTCAAAAAGTTCTAGGTATACGTACTGAGCTCTGCCACATGGGATTGTCCGATTCAAACAACTGGGCCTTTGCTGTTTAAAGTGTTTTGGGGATACGCTTGGGGAGATTAGAATAACTTGTCAAACAGCTTTCAGGTGTGCCTTGTGTGTTAGGCGTGGAGGAAAAATGTCCTGACAAAAGCAGAGACAGTTTTTGAAGTTCCTTTTATGTAAGCTTATAGGTCCACAGCAAGGAAAGGGGGGTGATGCTGGTAAATGTTAATTTTTCCTGAATATAAGTTTAATATCGAGGCTTTAACTGTTTTAATGTTTGACTTGCCTGCATTGCTGAGGTATGATTCATTGCAAGCTGTGGTGCATATTTACATCCTTTGGTCCTACAACAAAATAATATTTTTCTAAAGAGGAAAAGTATTTCAAAAATAATAGCTTCACTTGGCTTTTGTGAAAACAAAGCCATCGCTAACCACATCACGCTCTGTGTGTAACAAGCAATAGCTTTCCGTAGTGATCTTATGATGTCTGTGAAATAATACCAATGGAGATTCTCAAGTTGTGGGTGTATTTTGGCTGTCCCTTCCTTGAATTGTGGAAAACCGCGTTACTGTATTTTTGAAATCACTACGTATTTCAAAAATGAAACTCAGCAACCCAGACCTTGGTGTGGGTTGTGTAGGGGTCAAAGGGGGTTTCCCCTGAAGCTGAAGGACCCCTCTGTACTTCCACACGGCTTCCAGCCCTGCTGTGGCCTTTGCTGCTTCTCTGTCCCTGGAGCCGTGGGCATCCTTTGCCGAGAGCTGGGGCTGGCCCAGCTGCGCCGGTAGGGGCAGGGCTGCTCGGTGCAGTTCAGCTGCGCTTGGGTCTCTTTTTCTTCCTTTCTTTTTCTTTTGAAGGGACAGTATTTTTAGCTGGGTGGAAATTAGAACTTCTCTAACTTAGGGTGGAGTTAGTGCATGCATAGTTCATGATTGGGTATGTAAGTAAACATACAGGTTTGCATTATTATACATAATGCGCTTGTTCTTCAGATGGTCACACTTTCTTCAGCGTATTCCCATGGTAGAGGCAGTGAAGCGCTATGCTTTCTTTAGCAATGAGATTTATCTGATTTCCTTGTGACCCTGCAGAAAGGCACGGGCAGGATTAAGCTCTGAACTCCCTTCTTTCCTTCTGGCGGGCCACGCTGCCATCGCTGTGCTTCGTAATGAAATATTCCCCATATTGCAGTTCTTCTGGACAGTGCCGAGCTCTCCCAGAGCAGTGAGAGAGCTTGTCCTGTGTGGCTTCGAGGGGAAAAAGTAGACTATGTCTTTGTATTTGATGTTTTCTGAAGACACGATCTCTCACGCTAGCTGTCATTTCTCAATGAGAGCAACCTGCTGTTTCCTTCTTCCCTGTAACGGCAGGAAACGGACCCTGCAGACACGAACCTCAAACCTTGAAGAGAAGGTGACCAAAGGCCCCTGGCTGGCAGAGGACAGTGCCCTCAGCCTTGGCCGAGAGGACAAAGGTGGTGGAAGAGGACAGTCTGTCAGGACTGGGAGACAGCGTAACCCATGATTTGGCTGTTAGTGCCCCCCGGACTGAAAATTAGTGTTCACACTGGCTCTGGGAGTGGAAGGGGTTTTGTAGTGAGCTGANCTGGGAGACAGCGTAACCCATGATTTGGCTGTTAGTGCCCCCCGCCCCCAACTGAAAATTAGTGTTCACGCTGGCTCTGGGAGTGGAAGGGGTTTTGTAGTGAGCTGAAAAGTGACTTTTGGAACATGCCTCAATTTGTGTTCGCACGGCTGCAGAAAGCGTTCCCATCCCCTTCATCATTTTTTTCCACGTCAGGAGCCTTTTGAGGCAGTCTCACCTTGCCGTGCCCACGGTGACGTGCAGAGCTGGCCGCCTGCTTCGAGGTCACCCGCTCTCCTATTTCCATTTCTGCCTCGTCACCGCCTGTATCTTCCTGTGATACCAGATTATATTTCCCCCTGCCTCATTTTACCAAGCACTTGGTATTTTGCCTTTCCCAGCGAGTTTGAAGCCCCTGTTTTTTGCCGGCAGCAGTCCCGGTGGCTGTCTGCCATAAGCTATGTGCTCTTGTGCCCTGTGTCGCCTTTTAGTGAGACTCTCTTGAAAAAAGGGAAAACTATGCTCCGAGGTGTTTCTTCTTATAACTAAATTAAGCTTTTTCCTGAAAAGTTGAGGAGGGGGCACACAGCTGTGGTGAGTTTGCCACTCCTTGCTTGGAGCCAGAGTCGCGGGGAGCATCTGTGTTGTGGTTGTGGACCTGCTGTGGATGGGAGGGTTCGCCACAACCGTAATTAGGTCTGGGCAATCAGAACTGCTCCCCATCCATCCTGCAGCGCCCGCGCAGTAAGAG
>RSEF01000004.1:17106769-17161250 GCA_003993805.1 Himantopus leucocephalus | reverse complement strand
GATGATATTCAAGGTTCCTTCCACCCTAAACCATTCTATGATTCTATGATTCCTTTAGAAAGTTGCATTTTTCCACTCATCAGCCCAGCTGCAATGGACAGCATACCATCTGCAGCAAGCTTTCAAGAACAAGAACTCGGCCATGAGCAAAGAAAGGTAACGCACTCCCGCTTCTCCCGAGCTTTTAAAGTCATTGCTGCATGCAGGCCCTTCCAGGAACTCACTCGTGTTTCTGTCCTGGCTTTCTTTCAAAGCTATATGGTGCCCTCCGGTGGCTAAAGCATGCCACTTGTCCCCATACAACTTAAAATACAATTGTCTTCCAGGCACCTGCTCAAGATATTAACTAAAATAGACTAACGTTACATGATTAGTTAAGAGAATAAAAGCTTTAATTAAAAAAAAAAATTAGACTTCAGGAAAAAGAGCCCTAACTGTAGATGAAGACGTGTTCTGAGGTGGAATGTGTTTAGGCTATGTTGAAGACTACTTTAAGGCTCTAACGTTTAAAACAGTTTTGATTTTTTAATAATAATTCTGCAAACACAAGCTTTTACCTGTAGTTTAATATTCATATACTGATGGATAGCACCTAGAGGCCCCAACCAACATTTGAGCCCCCTCAATGTCTCTGCCCCAAAGAGCTTACAGTCTAAGCAGTCAAGAAGAAGTAGGAGAAAATAATAACCACGCTTTCTTTTATAGATCAGTAACTCCGATCCAACACAGGTCAAGTGATTTACCTGCTCTAAGGCACAGAATGTGTGGTGAGAATTAAACCAACATCTCCTGAATCTCTGCTGCAGGTCTCAGATAAAAGATGCTCCTTCCTCTCTAGACCACTTTTCTCTTAAGAAAAATTAGCCCATAGGGAAACCTCAGCCTGAAGCCGATTAAGGTTCAGGACTGTTCTCCAGGTCAGGGTAAGAGCTGCAGGAAACAGAACAGAGAAGGTATCGGTCAGAAGTGTAGCTACTTTACATATTTTTGTTTTCTGTGGTCATCTCACAGGTTTGGGACCTAAAGCTGCCACAAGACTAGCTGTTCTGGGTGCTAGCTACCTTAGATTGGAATGGGTTCCCCTCTCTTTTCAATTCAGAGGAATTTGTTCTACATGCTGCCAGAGAAGGCCAAAATCTCAGAAAGGTGCACTGCCTATGCAGTACTGGAACAAACATGTTCTGCCCTTTCCCAGGTCCCCATATATGAACACTTTTCCTCGGTGAGCGCAAGACAGGTGCTGTTGGTAGGGAAAGCTGGGAGTGCTCTTTCCTCTGGGTGCTCTTTAACCTGAGCATCCATTCTTCCGCTTTTCTGGGGCTAGGGAGAGGCTGCTACGTTCATTTTAGGCTTCTGAGGAGCCAGCAGTAAGATAAGGGCTTGTCTAGGTAAGAGACTTACTATTTTATTTCAGCTTTGGTAACAAGTTCTTGACTTGGAGGTAGCAGCAGGTTCAGTTTATTTCTATATGCATCAGCAAACCAAAATAAAAGGAGTTGAAGGATGCACATTGCTGAATTGCCCACTCTCTACCAACATATATAACTGCAGCTAATTGAAAAAAGACAAAGCTATTAATATTTTGCATTTTAAACTCAAGAACTTCAGTTTCATACTTAGTTGAAAGCTTTTGAAATCAGCACCAATCTCATTGTATAAGTCACTGCCACCTGCTCAGTCACCAGTCCTATGTCTTTTGTCAAATGTGCATAAAACAAGGAGATTTCTGATGCTCCGTGTTTACAATGATAACTGAAAGGTAAGAATGAATAGCCATTAGCAGATAAATTACTTAACAGTAGTCAATAAACAAATACACTTCACCTGTATAAAGCAGTATGTTAATTCACAAGTTAAGTTGTATTGATAGTTGAGGTGGCAATATACAACGAAAATATTAAAGTATCATCACTTGAAAAATAGTCTGGCTTTGTCAGGGAGCTCTGTTTATACATAGGGGTAAATGAAACAGCACTGACCATAGAAGCTGAACAGTCATGCATACAAAAAGTGATCACTTTTCAGCTATTGCACAAGTAGTGACACTCGAAGACATACACAGTAGGATTCTTACAAAATGACGTCAGAAAGACTGCATGCACCATCTTTCAAGGCCTTATGTGAACCATACATACACAAGAGTTGCTGTATACTGTAAATACATCGTGGATGTGTATAAATTCACATAAGATTAAAAGATTAATTTGTAAATAGGAAAAGAACAGTTTCCACCAGCTTATGCTTTATTTTATTCAGAAGGTTTCTTAGCGTGTACACTATTTTGGATAAAATGCACGACACCACTTCTGAGTAGAGGTTTTGTGTAAGCATAATCTTAAATGCTTTGGTAACTGGATGTTCCCAAGGAACAGGTTTTGTTAAACCAAACATTACTAAAATGTGAATGTGACCTTTATTCAGAAATGAATGATATAGAATATGGCTAATAATTTCACATATTTTCACAAGATACAAAAAACCTCTTTTCAAGTGGATTGGTATTTCTAAGCACAAATAAAACCACTGATAGCATGGTGTGCAACATTTAAAACCCTGATCAAAATGACTTCAGAATAATTGTGCATTCCCCAAATATATCAGGTTGGCAACTGAGGAAGGAAATGAAATATTAAATGAATAAGTTGGCATAAGAGGGGTAAATTCTCTCTGTACCACAAGTTTCATAATAAAATACTGCCGTATGTTTTCATTTTAGACATAAGCATTTTTATAACAGAGTCTGGTTTGTTTCTAAATGAAAATTTCAGCTAAAAAGGTGTTTACACAATATACACATTTCATTACTTACAAAGAGAAATAAGCTTAAAATTTCATATTAAAAACCTGGGATACAGTAGGGTTAGTAGCACCATGAAAAATGTTTTTCAAAACTGCAGTCTTGTTATTTTAAACATACTCAGTGCGTCGTGTTTTTCTTTATTCTCTTGGTTGATCAAAAAGGTGCCATTTTGGTACAGGGAGAGAAATGAAAAAAATTCATCTTCTGATCCTTTGTGAACCTCAAGTGTTCTTCTCTGTTTCCAAGAGGTCAATTCTTTCATCTTAGTCCTGTTGTCAAATATGTACCAAAGAACCCTTAGTTTGGCACATGAGTGAGGTACACTTGAATTTGCATGGTTAAAACAGTTTGGATTTGTTTTCTTCTTTTCTTTCTGCACAGTAGCACCATTGTTGCAGCTGGAAGACAGTGCATCTTAGGAATTTTCAACTGTTTTATAAAACATTCTCCAAGACGTTACGTCTTCTTCATGCAAACTTGACAACGACTAATACGCGTCCTCAAGTCTCCAGCTTTCAGTGTCTCTGACTGAGGTTTACTGGTTGACAGACACAAAGGTAAGGTTAGGTTAGCTTTTCCTTTGTTTACAGAACTTTCCTTTAAACTTCTACTTAACTTACAGTTTAAGATAACACTTAAGTACATTAGTGGGGAATTAGTCTTCTATTTGAGAGTTTTCCTTAAGAGTGATCTTTCTGTATGTCTTCAACACCAGGTGACAGCAGCTCAGTTTTGTCCAGTGTGTCAGTATACACAAGGGACACTGATAAACCGCTTCAGCTTAGCATATGATGTAGCAACAAATACCAAACTGAGTGGAAGGTGAATTTTGTACATTTGAGACAGTATTTCTGGGGTATTGGTTTGTAGCCTTTGGGTTCTCAGTTGAAGAGTACTTTAACAACCCATAAAAAATACTGGTATGATGAGATATGTATTTAAGTGACGGCTTTACCAAATTATTTATTTGTATTCTGAAAGGGTAGGGAGGCAGGAGATTAATATAGCATTTGTGTAATATGTGTGTACACACAGCAAGTGCAATTCCTAAAAGTTTTGTTTAAAAAAACTAAATAAAAAGAAGTTGTGTTTGTGGGAGACAGAAAATAGTAGAGACAGAAAACTTAAAGGTGCATGGTAGCTGTTAGTAGGCAGTTTTCACTAGTGAATTACCACTGATCAACTACCCTGAAAACATAAGAGTGATGACTATTTAATGCCCATCAAGTATCATGAATGTAGGTGTTACACAAAACCAACATAGGGGCCACTACTGCTATGTAACACAGTGCACATTGCCAGCCCTGTACCACAAAGCTACATTTTCCAATTTGGTGGCATTGGGAATATTTATGAGGTTTTTATCAGTACACAAACAGGGCAGTAGCAATTTATTCTATGAAAGGAGATGATTTTTTTCAAAGAAAAAAATGTTTTGCTACTCAAGTTAAAAGGGGAAAAGTTTGAGGAGCTGAGAGGCTCCAGCTGAAATGCTGACTGCAGAGAAGTTGAGGACAGAACGTCCACTGGCCTCCTTGCTGCCAAAATGTCACTCTAATTCTTATGCAAAGTACTGGAAAAAATGCTCGCCACAGAGGGTATGAAACCTCCTTCACACAAGACTTAAAAACAGGTTATATGAACATGTGCCTTAAAAGGTTTAAGTAGAGTGTATCTTGCCCTTCATACCTGTCCCTTATACGTCTGCGTCAAGTATTTGACTCTATTGAAAAGCCTGGCAAGAACAAACCCAACAAAATCCAGCTTTTAGGCTCCAAATACAATAACTACAGTAGGACTACTTTCAGAGAAGGTGCTACTAAATGTGAATAAGAATTGACATAAAAAGAATCTGACTCCTTGCAAAACAGAATGTGCTCTAGCAAGTTTTTACATAATATTAAAGACTTACCAAGGAAACACTTGAAAAACTGGTTGTGAGGGGGAAAAACTAAGTTATTTCCCTATACCCCTGTAAACAAATCTCTTTTGATCTTCCGAATAAATTCGGTTTCCAAAGCTTTCATTCTGGAATAAAGTAATATACAAGAAACAGGTTTTCTTACCTGAACATTTCTGACACCTCTACAGTTGCCAGCCAGAAACTATATGAATTGGCATAGTAATTACAAGTGCCACGACCATGGCATTCAATAAATGGAGCTGAGCGGAATTCTTCTAAACAGGATCCAGGTGATGCCAAGGCCTGTCCAGAGCCCTCTGCTCCAGCGCTAGTGTGCTGGTGTAGGGGTGGAGGAAAGAAACACACAAACAAGAATCTTACAATAGGTGCTAAAAATTAAACAGCACAGCATTCAACTACTAAAAAAGCCACTGTTCATTCTTGGTTGAGATAACGCGGTGTGAGACACCTCCATAAATATCAGTTACACTGGGCTCTGTGTACTGCAACATCACTGTTAATCTTGGCTACCATGGTCAGTAAATGAAGGTAAAGGCTTTCGAATGACAACCATTGTAGTTTTAAACAAAGTCCTGAAGCAGCTAGTTGAGGACACAAGTGGGTACTACCCACTTCTGGACCAGGAGGCAGTTCTTACCATCATGAAAGAGTAACCAATCCACAGGGAGTCCCAGCCTGGAGGACACGAAGGAATCTGAATGGTCTGACTGTGGACAGCTATCACCATAGCAGGAGCTTCACACACAACACATCTGGACACAGGGGAAGTATCAGAGAAACACGTGATATCAAAATGTAATAGGAGTATGTTTTATTAAGAATTTTTACACAGAGAAAGGAAGGAAAAATAGCCTGTGAGAGGCTGTCCTATTAATCTACACTTCTAATTCTCACATAGTTTTTAACTGCAATAAGGCAGTATTTTGGAGTGCAAGATCTGCCTGTATTTCCAATAACAACCATTGCATAAAATACCGAAACTGTTCCTGAAACAAAAACTGGAAGCTCAAAGTCCCCAAGTTAACGCCTTAATCCTAGAGCTAATGGCTCTCATGTTCTCTTTCCTGTCCATGGCGATCTTGCACCGCTGACTACATAGCTTCCTCAGTGAAGGAGAGCTCTTACAGCCTTTCAGCCTCTAATTATCACTGCTGCATGTAGACAGACCTTTTAAGACAATGAATACTTTAAAACAAGCTATTTTCCTAGTATTTCCCAGAGCAAAACATGACAGATTCATCTCCTAATATCCAACCTGCACGTTGGAAATACATGGATAAGATGTGTTATTTATCCAGATGTTAAAAAAGAGACCTGATAGCCTGCTTTGTCTCACCGGCTAATGAATGGCTGGATGCTTTGCCCAGTCAGTGGCTCCATGCTCATCGGCATTGGCTCTGGAGTTGACAGCCAGTAGGAATAGTCATTCCTTGATGCAAAATTACAAACATTGTTGATGTTGCAGAACATGAAGGGCATGGTGCTGAAACGTCTAAGACAGCTCCCAGCAGTACCTACAGAACAAGATACATAATACGTGACAGCAAAGTTTTCACCTCATTGCTTTTTATAGCAATTCTTTGAGAACAGTAATTGTGTATTTTTCCTCTCCACCTGTGAGTGCACAGCATGTGTTACCAAATTGCCACATGTGGGAAAAACTTACCAGTTTTGGTTTACATTCTGTCTTCCTGAATTATAATGTGCACCCTCTGCAGGTAATAGATCTTAATATGCAATCCCCATCCTCATCTAAGAAATCTCTAAGACTGTCATATCTTCAGAGAACCAGAGCATTTCAAGAAGCAGCTACAACCTCTTTCCCCTTAAAGACAGAGCATATAGAATATCTCACCCAAATCCTGGCCATGTGCTCTCTCATTTCCTTGAACATATAGAAGGGAGAATCCGTCATATATTCTTGATGTTCCTTGTGGACATAGTGGTGTATCCCTGGTCTGGCTGTGCCGAGTTATAAGGAATCCGTGAGCAACAGAAGCTGTTCCAGGAGGACCAGGTGGGCCTTGTAAGCCATCAGGACCAGGAGGCCCCTGTATTCCTCGTGAACCTGTTCACACGAGAAACACAACACACAGTATTTATTAACACCATTTCTTGCTCTTTTAGGACCAACGTAGCTCTGAAAGGTAGCCTGGTTTTGTGATTAAGGTGCTTGTGAGTTGGGGGACCTGGTATCTGCTAACACTATCTTCCTCAAATTATTTTTTCCTGTAAGTTTGGTTAAATCACTGAGGCTGTCGTAGCTAGTTATAAAATAACAGTGCAACTTCCCTGTGTTGTAGGGGTATGGTGAAGTTAAATACGTTCAGAGCTGTGAGGCACTAAGATAACAACTGCAGTGAGCATGACAGCCACTGGAATTAGTCCGAATCAGCCTCCCAATTCCAAAATGTATTAATCTCTCTATGCAGCATCATAAGGTAATGTTGAAACATCTTGCTCAAGATCACAAAATAAATGGCAGAGCCAGAAACAGAAGCAAGTCTCACTCTAGAGCACGCTATGATAACACCTGCACCAAAGCCAAAATGAATAGAAAAGCTGCAGTCAGTTTTGGAGTAGGTTACAAAAAGTGGTAATAGGCTAGAACAACCTGGACTGAGAGCAAGAATGAGTCATGCGACTCAAAGGTATCAGAAAAGGCATTTGTTCTTGAACAGCAAAAATATCAGGAAATACAACTACAAATATTTAGACTATCTTATTCCACAGTCATTATTATTTACATTTTTTCACTAAAATAACACTAACAGATTTCGTAGAGCTACTCCAAGAAAAAGGAAAAAAGGCATTATGTATTTTTGTACTGTTTTAACTGTTTAAATTCTAATATGTTTTTCTCAGAAGTTGCAATATATAGCTACTTAATATGTATCCTCCTCTTTAGAAAATTGTCCCAGTGCCTAGTCCTATTTCTGGTCTCAAATCATAATTCAGTAATTCTAAGCAATAGCTGCGTGGTAGCCTGATCTCTGCCTTTAGCGAAATTCTTTCCTTTAGAAAGTCTGTTTTTCCCCATTCATGATTTCCATGCAAAATTAAAATTATTTTACTAATCTCCCTCTTCTGTTTCTTACTGTCTTCATTATCTCCTGTGCATCATCTGTACTGCAAAGGGGATGCCATTAAGCTTGAGATAAAGCACTCTACAATATTATTCAATGACCGGCAACATATTTGTTCCAAGAATATTCCAAACTGAAGTATGTTCAGCTGCTTGTAATATTTTTGCATTAAGAAAATCCTAAAATTATGATTTTATTGTTATTCCCACAAGGCAAAGATCTCTCTTCCCAGTATTAGCCTGCAATCACAAAAGGGAGCATCTCTTTTTCCACTGGGTCCTCCCTCATAGGATAAAAACCATACCTGGTTGGCCGGGAAGACCTCTCTCTCCTTTACGTCCTGCTGGACCATCAAAACCAGGTAGTCCATCTCTCCCTGGGTCACCAGGAAGACCAATTGGACCTAGAATAGACAAATGCAGAAGTGAAATAAAAGCTCTTGAAATCTCACTGCAGAAATCTTTATATTGTCTGGGACTCATCTATTGTTTCTTCATGATACGTTAGACAAGAACAGACCATTAAATCAGATTTATATGGTAGAACCCAACATTTATCTATTACCTCTTGCTGAATTCAGTAACTTGTTTCTGCAGCCTATGCCAAGTGACTCGCATTGCGACCCGCAGACAGCTATACTACTTATTTTCTCTGCGACCACCTAGGATCATACCTGGCAGTCCCTGTGGCCCTGGCAATCCAGGTGGCCCTTTCGACCCAGGCTGTCCTGGAGGACCTGGGGGACCAGGGTCACCTTTGACAACAATGCTTCGTCCAATGGTACCTGGTAAACCTGGTGGACCTGAGAGAAAGCAGCTTAGTATTAGATAAACCAAGGTGGAAGACAGCATTAGAAACAGTTTCTGTTATTCTTTATTGCAAAGTCAGAAGCCAAGAGTTCTATCAATGCAAAGAATAAGTGTCTATATAAGGCATAAAAGTGGTCTTGGAGACACACCCCCACCCCCATCCCCCAAAGGACAGCTCTTGCAGGGGTTAATCCGTGTAAACTGGATAAAGAGTATAAAATATGGTAGGATTACTTGTAAGGCTAAAACGTATTGCCTGGAATCGTGTTTAAGCTGTTGCTCACTTAACTGCTTTCATTGCTGGCTGAGACCAACTCAGTCCTACATCTGTATAACAAATTCTACTGGCAGGGAGCAAAAGTGACAATAACACTACCCAGGACTCCTACCTGGTGGGCCTGGAAGTCCTTGACTGCCTGTGAGGCCAGGGGGTCCTGCAGGTCCAGTGGGACCCTTCATACCTGAAACATCAAATTCACACAGTTACACAGTGAAAGAACAAGCTGTCTTACAAACTCTGCTGCAGCAATGGCCAAAATCAGGCTTTTTTTTCCCCTGAGGGACTATTACTGTGTCTGGACATTTTCACTTGGAACGCTAGTTAAATGCCTGGGAATACCCAGTTAAATACCTGGGAATCCTGGAACGCCTGGAACCCCGGGGTCTCCCTTCATTCCATTCAGACCTGGACGACCAGGATCCCCCTGAACAGAATAGCATCATGTTATTCACTCATGTCCTCAGCAGTTTCAGAAAAACAGATAGAAAAGGTGGCTGGGGGACAAATAAGCACACTTTGGCTCTGTGAACTAGTGCTTTGAAGGGCGGAGGCCACGCATTCTGCTCACTGCACTGGATGCTGTCAGAGAACGCTGTAACATGAAGTGTCCGTTGACAGCTCCAGCTCTCACGGGAATGTAATGGGGACATCCTGCCCAGATACTGGGGGATAATTAAGGAAAGGACCCTCTTACTTGCTACAAGACAGGGTGTTAGCTACTACATTTTTGCCTTTATTTTACTATGATAAACTGCATACTCCACCAAATATATTCCATTTTTATTGCATTTAAAAATAAACTAGGGGGAAAATTGCATTCTTGTAGTACCTGGCGTCCAGGTGGTCCTTGATCTCCCTTTTGACCAGTCAAGCCAGGTGGGCCAGGTTGACCTGGGTTCCCTTTTTCCCCTTTAAGTCCTCCACTGCCTGGTGGCCCTCGTGGACCTTCTGGGCCTGGTGGACCTTAACATTGCAGAACAAATGCATGCATATATCAGTACATATCAACCATTCTCCCCAAGTTTGTGCCTTCAGTGTAAAAAAAAAAAAGAAAAGATCTTTTGGCTTGACTTCCCAGCTATATTTCAATGCTGAATTCAGGATAAACTAAAAGGAAAACAAATAGAGGGATTATTTGCAGTACCCAAATTGGGAACCAAGGCTCCTTATCTAGCTGATGAAGAGAAGCAGGTCTTTCCAGAAGGCACTGCAACGCACCTGTGTTAGAAGCTTACCAGTGACCAGACCAGTGCCTTTATAGGAGCCAAGAAACCCAAAATTAGATGGTACAAATATCCCCTCTGATGACCTACACTACATTCACCATCTCTTAAGTACTCTCTTAACAGACTGAATTCCTTTTGAAAGCCAGTCTCAATAATGTTAAATATTGCTGCTTTTTTTCTGTTAGAATTTACCATACCTATCGAGGAGCCCAGTATATACTGTCTACTGACTGCTGGGCAGCGGGAAGCCCATTGTTCTGCCTTGCCTAACTACTAATCTGAGTTGCAGAAACCTCCTTATGTTGAATGACGTTCCCTCCAACTGATTTGTCTATCTTTAGTAGAATTACGCTGTGTAAATCCAACACAGGAACTGGGCTGGTCTTTAAATATTTTCCCTTTGCTACGGCCACATTAATCCAAAGCAAAGCAGTGGATTTAAATTAAACTGAGGTATTTGGAGAACTGAAAGATGAGACCTCCACCTTTCTAACACCATCTAAATAGAAGGTTACCGATATTAATTTGTGGCAAAACAAACTGTATGCAAGTGCAGCAACAGCTAATAACATTTTACAAGTTAGATCTCGTAATTGGATTAACAAAAGGATCCCTTTGCAGGACAGTGCTATGACATTCTCCCCTGCAGTACAACAAATCTAATAACATTTATCCGTGTGCTGGATTTTCAATTCTTCTGCAACCTCAAATAATTTTAACATCTCCTTTGACATCCTCATAGTCTATATTCAGTGGATAAATTTGATGAGCTGTATTTCTGCATGCAAATCTGAGTATAGAATTCCTTCCAAAATTTTTCTTTTTAAATCAACAGCGATTTTGTACCAGATTTCACACATACCCTGTAGCAGTTTCAGCTACAGAAAACATCCCATCATGCAAAGATTTTTTGTGTTCATTTTGCTCTTGTATACTGGTCTAGTACTGTACATATGCAAAATAATACGAGGTTACCATCTGAGGCACGCTAATCAAACACATACTGCAGGGTAACCATAGTCCTTAAAAAGATAATCACAGAATTACAGGAAAACATCCGTTTCTCTTACATCAAGTGCAATGCAGTAAAATAAATCGACCGAGTTAAGAGTCTAACCTGGAGGACCTGGAAGGATCAGAGTTCACCAAAGCCCAATGATCGATGTTAGAAGGGTCAGACATCACACAGTACAAAACAAGATTACTAGTTAGAAATAGTACAGATGACAGCATATACACTACACAACAACCCATTTCACCAGCATATTTTGTATTTACAATATAATCCACATGCATGCATAAAACCATACATGAATACACAATGACACGTATTTTCAGATACAAGTTATTCTGGTGACTAGGCTCTACTAAGACTAATTTGACACTTCATTTAACAGCAAACTTAAAGCTTTACTAAAGAATGTGTTATTGCTTTAACATTACAGCTGAGGACTGGTTAGTCCTACACACAATGGGGTTTGGACTATATAACCATTTCACTGACAATATTCAACATCACAGGGCCTGGAGCTTGTCAAATATGCAGGTAAATCGTCAATGACAACTTACTCTTGAGCAAAATTCTGCATTGGGCAGGGGGGAAGCATGATTAGCAGAAGGACTTATCACCACTAATCAGGTATGAGCCTCAACTATCTGTGAATACAATTCTAGGACTGAAAAGTAGGCTTATACCTTCTTCAAAACAGTAAGCAGGATTGACACGGATCAAAAGGGCTGCGAATGCTATAAGCAAAAATACAGCAGAACTTACAAACTTAGAGTTTGTTTCTTTACTGTTGGCATTATTTTTTCTTGATAAAAATACCCCAAGATGCTAATTTACCTGTTTAAGGTTATTAAGGAGAATGGCATGCGATAACATCCTTAGAAAAATCATTTAAATGTCCTCTTTCAAAAGGTAAGCTGGTTGTCCCTACTGTGCTCCCGAATTAATATGTATTTTAGCTCCTGTGACATTTGCATCTTTCCTGTCAGTGAAATGATTTCAGTATATCAACATATCACCATGCAATTTGCAGCTAAAAACTACATTAAATGCTTGTCAGGTTTACCTTAATGCACTATTTCTTACATATTTGGTAAATTATTTTAAATACTAACTGTAATACAGTTGTTAAAAATAATGACATGGACATTTCATTGTTACTGTTATGCACTTATAAATTATATTCCACTGTTAGATAAGTTTTGCTATGATCTATAAGTCTGTCCTAAACTTGTTGATTATTGAATTCTGTCTGGGCACAGACACAAGGTGGAACAAAACATGAAGCAATTAAGTTCTTCTCAGCATACCCATGATGGTAGCCCTCTTTGAAAGTGCGGTTGCTGCTTGTGTAACCACAGTTTAATTAAAAGGTAAAGTCACATTGCTTTTTTTACATTACTGCATCAAGCTAGGATTCAAAAAGCAGAGGCTACCACATTTGCTACCTCACTGTGCTTAGGACAGCACACTAAAACCTAAATATTCCTTTATTGAATTTTGATGGCAGTTCTTTGCTTCCTGAAAGTTGTCATAGCAAAACCTAAAGACGTCATTATTATTAAATAGATATACCAAGTCATTTGCAATCTAGACACAGATGTTAAAAATCTTCCCAAGAGCTGGCTTGTGCTACATGCTGATATGCTAAAATTACGGTAAGCTTGTGAAAATGACCATGTTCTTACCAATCCTGTTCCACTGCCCTAGTGTTAGGGAGGGGAGGGCTGTATACTTCGTTTTCATTAAATACATGTTAAAGGAAGAGCTTTCCTCATTTCCTCTAAATGTGCTGGTGAAGCAAAACAATGGAAATAAGGATTTCTCTACACTGGAAAGTTACAATGCTCTAAGTTGGGAATGTAAAGTATCACTGTTACTCTGTATAAATTTTCCTACTGACACTGTTGGTATAAAAGAAGCATCTAATTTAAGTCACTTGACAGTGTGCAAAATCAACAGTAGCAGGTGTTACAAAAATGAATACTGCCACTTGCCCAAGCTGCAAACACAATTATACAGCAAAGACATGGGAGAACAGTGCAATGTGCTTTTCTTAAAAAAAAAATGAAAACCAGTATATATTGTTTTCAACTGCACTGAGAAATATGCTAAAACAAGTTTCACACTTGGGGACACCTGATAAAAGCCTTGCAAATCTGGACCCACATGATCTTCCACCACAGGGAGAGCAACACTGTGCCCTTCCAATGTCAGTCCTACAACAACATGGGGGAAGAGTCAGAAAACCAACTCTGAGCTTTTCTTTTCTACCCTAAATTAGAAATGTCTGAAAATGTCTGAAAAATGACTCAGCATATCTACACTTAGACACCACAAAAGTATACACATTCAATTTTCATGCAAAGTTATTATTTTGGAGTTAAGGGGCTAACCTGAGGGACCTGGGAGTAGGGGGTCAGAGTTCACCAAGGTCATCATTAGAACAAGGGGAAAAACATCAAAATTGTTAGAAATATCAACAAGCTAACATATTCAACTAAACCTTTCTTTTTAGATTTAGCTCAATATTCCTTTACATACAGTATGCAAAACACCAAACTATTATTATTCATAGCAATGAAAATAGACATGTGGAGTAACAGCAATGTTGTGTTGCCCTGGAAATTGGCTTAATTTTATAATCAATTAATAAATCTGTCCCAACAGCCTCTATCAACGTTTGTTTTAGGGGCAACTCAACTGAAGTCAGAGAGCTACATCATGTTTGACTTCATCACTTTTACTAATCTTAGAATATACCCAGAAGTCAACAACAAACAGTATACGCATACAGCTTCTGGTTTTATTTATGTCCCTAGAAAGGGGGTAATTTGACAGCCACACAGCTGCTTTTATGACTAACTGCCTTATGTTGAAATGTTACAAAATCAGCATTCCAACAATAGACTGTGTTATCATTTGAAACAAAAGGCTGGAGTGCTGATTGTACCAGAACTGCAATAATAGTTTGGTTTATCCACATTAGTTCACGCATAACTGAGCAAAACAAATGCTTCACTTTATACATTGCATGCAACAAAAATGGAAATAAGAGTAAGAGAGAAAGAGAGAGAGAGAGAGAACATGGCTGAGCAGAACCTCACTGGTTGTTTCCCCTCTGCCAATGCTCATAGACCTGCACAAAATGAGTCCCACCATTCCCCTACCTCTCCAGCTGATTAGAGTCAGTAAGCACCTGATTCATGCAGAGAAGTGTGAATGGGATGAGAAGCTTCATTAAAAACACCAATGCTACAGCAGAGCATAGAATCTCAGTCGGTAGTTTTATTATATGTCAGGAGCTGCTTAGATGGTTTACTATTTTTTAGCATTTGGAGATATCCTCTGTATAAGAATCTTTTAAAAATGAAAGCCTACACTCTTATGGACCAATCAACTTCCTGTGCCAAAATTTTAATAGCTGTATCACTCTACATACAGAAAAAAAATATCTTTGGAAGATCTTGACATCTAGGATGTCTTAGGCCTTTATTTGGGCACACTTAAATTACAAAGCCCAAGTCCAGCATCCCACCGTCTCTTATCCCTTCACTCCTTCTCCCGCTTGCTCCAGTTGCACTCTAACCACAGTGAGCCGGGCTGGGATTACTTGTCCCATACTCCCACCTGCCAGTGAGCAACTAGGCAGAAGAGGACAAGGCCACACAGAAAGCAAATTAGGTCTACCAACTTGCTGCAGGGATGCTCCACTGACTGGTTAGAGCCCCTGGGGCACAGCAGTGAGTGGGTTCCTCCAGAAGGGGGGAAGGCATGCAGTACTCCTTCCACTAACCGAATAGGAAACCAGGAAGAAATCGTGACTGGCTGTGAATTAACAACTCACTGGGTTGTTCCACAGCAGTCACATAAAAAGGAGGTTTAGCGTACAACACAATTCAAGTATTTTTACTAGGGCTAAAAGAAAACCTCATTATACTGGCAAACAGAACCCCAGTTTTAAGGTGCTATAAATTAAAACCAGATGTTGTTTATAACAACTCATTTTTTAAATGCACAGTTAGGATAGATGAGTTCATAGCCTACTCTTCATGAGAGAAAAGCTCATAGTGCCATTGAGAATAATCAAATATTACTCAATTCCAGTTCTAGTAAAAATACTTTGATAAAATTCCATTCTAAAAACATTTTTCAGTGGGATTGCCTCCTCCTGTATCAGAAGCAAGCATGAGGAAAAACTGAATCTTAAAATCTTTCCAAGTGTGCACTGCAAAACTAAACTCTCCCTTGATACCCAAAAATGAGCGATGTATGTGTAGTATTTTACAAATGTACTAACTCAAAGCTAACTTGCCCCACACAAATCTTTGAATAACAGAAAAATCTGAGGTCACGTTTTAAGGGCAATAAATAAAGAATTACTTCTCCATTAATATGCAAAGAAAAAAACACTGTAATCAACCAATAGCTTGGTTTGAAAGTAGTCTCCTTTAAGGAGAATATCAAGCACGCTAAGTGAGATGAGTCTTATGGCTGGCAAAATACTTCTGGAGTTGAGATACAGCAATAAGCTTGAGCCAGAACTGCGAGAGGTTCATTAAAGTTAGATTTTTCAAGAGCAGTATCTAAATGTAAACAAACGTTCTATGACAAAATATAAATCAAATTCTAATACATGCCAGGGAGTTGCTCAGCAATGTTATCTCTGTATAGTGGTTTTTTCATTCCCAGAGTTAGTTGGTGCAGGAACAAAATGCAAACATGGAATGGAAAGATGAACACGGTATGATGGTGCACTGAGTCCATGGGAGCCACATGACACAATGCAGAAATGACTTATGTTACATGACACGAAGATGAAGAGGCAGCTATCCAATTTGATCATGCTGTGATGCTAGCGTGAATTTGATTGTCATGACTCTTAAAATGATGGGGTTTGTTACTTTTGGGGTTTTGTGCGCGATGACATTTGCTGATCACGTGACAATACTGCAAAAGTATCAGACGTTCAAAAGTCGATATCGTGCTCACTAGATGATTACTGTGACAGCATGCGGAGAATCTCCCGTTTATTAACGCATTAGATTTTTGCTGCCAGGTATCAGAAATTAATAGAAACTGAGACTGTTTTATTTTTAGATGCTGTTACTTTTGGCAACAAAATCCTCTGGTTGCCCGCAAACATTAAGACTTATGCCATAAGGCTTGAACTTATCCATCCAAATAATTTGAGAAAGTTTAAAGGCTGATAACCTACCAGCAAAATATGAAAGTACTGGCAGATGCTGACAGGTATAGATCACGCTCTTACCTGGCCTTCCTGGAACACCTGGTGGGCCAGGGCTACCTTTAGGACCTTCCAGAGGTGGCCCTGGTAATCCTGGTGGACCTGGTGGACCCTGTAGACCAGGGAATCCCTGGAAACCTGGTTCTCCCTTCAGACCTGGAAGTCCAGGGGGCCCCGGTGGGCCAGGTAACCCCAGTTCTCCTTTTTGCCCTATAAAACCAAACAGCCATGTTTATGAATACTGTTACAGTTTGATATGCAAAAGAGTCCAACAGTTTACAGAGCCATTTCTCTCTCTTGCAGAAGGTGCAAGTCTGGCCACAACTCCCCTCATTAGCACAGTGAGACAGTGTAAAATTGGTCTAATTTTCAGAAAAGTGTTAGGGCTAATAGTCCTTGCAGGAGAAAGTGCTATAGCTTCTGACATGTTAAAAGGTCTTACTAAGTCTCACTTTAATACTCAGTGATGCTGTAATTCATTAACATCCTCTGAGTTTGTAAGCCTACAAGCAATGCTTTTTCTGTGAAGAAATCTGTCAATATTAAGGCTTCACCATCTTTTGGGACTGCTGAAAGTTAAGATGTACTTGCAAAATTTTCAAATAAACTTGAGGAATTTAGGAGCTTTAACGCTACTGAAAAGTAATATAATTTAGGTTGTGAAGCTGCTTCTGAAAATATAGCAAGCAGCTATATTTTCAAAGCAGTTTCATTTGTCATCTGTTGTATGAATGCTTTATTTACTGAGACAAATCAGAGAAGTTCCACACAATGTGGTAGACTATTATCCTGTGTGGATTTATTCTGTCTGCATAATTGCTAATTTACAAAATTCAGTAGTCAGTAATGAGTGTCTTTATTACCACGGTTAATTGAAAATGGTCTGCTGAGAAAAAAAGAAGTTATTTTAGTTGTTGCTACGGCATTCATTTGATGCAGAACATACAACATGCCCTTTTTTTGGTGTACAGATATATTTTACACTCAACCATTTAAATAAAGAACAACAGAGGAACTTTACCTGACAATCCTGGGAGTCCTGGAGGTCCTGGGCGCCCAAAACCCGGTAGACCTGAAAAGAAACAGATTCAGTTAATAATAAACTTTCCGCTTTCAGTTCTCCAGGAACAAGAATATGAGGCTGAGAATGATGAAAGTGCAGTTTGTCTAAATCTCCGATTCCTTCAGACTACTGGGATTCTCATCCACTCACCAGTCTACACCAAAGCTAGAGGTTGTGCTACAGAATGCATCTGTAACTTTCATAAGTATTTCCATCCATTCACAAGATGCTCTTTCAGATTTTGGGAGTTGAAACATTTACATTTTTGATTGAGGTTCTATCTTTAAGGCAGACGGTACACTGTTTATCCATTCTGTAACTGAGTTGAAGCAATACAGCTACCATGGTATACAGAAAAAAGGGCTGGTGTTGAAATCAGGTAATAAAAATCTAATTGCTGATTGAATTCTTGTCCTGAGCTTCATGGGCAGCTCGACAGCACCCTTTGTGAACTGTTCAGCGGCTGGGAACCACAGGAGCAGCTTTGAAGATATATGGGCAGTTATAGGAAAAACAGAATAGAGAAAGCAGGACATCACAATGCAGAGTGCAGAGGAGAAAACTAACAGGAAGGATACCTAACCTGGTTCGCCCTTCTGACCAGCTGGTCCAGGGATACCGTCTCGACCAGGCTGTCCCTTCTCCCCTGAAGGACCAGGAGGGCCAGGACGACCAATATCACCTACACGGGGGATAGAACACATTAGCACAGTAATGCCTAACCTGCAACTGAAAAAAAAAAAAAGCAACCTCCCCCCTCTCCCCACTATCTGAATCCAAAGGTGTGACAATGTAATAACAAATTCACAAGGGTGTAATCTTAAAATTAAAACCTTTCTCTCTCTCCCCTGACAATTTAGAGAAGGCTTTTAGGCCTGTGACCTTTTAAGCAGTTAGTGTTTGCTAAAAAGAATATAATGCTTCCCTTTAGAATAAATTAGAATTTTGCTCTTATAAAAACAGGTTAGGCCACTGGAGTACTTAACATAAATAAAGCTGGTAAATACTGAAACAGTTAACTTCTTGTTTCAATACCTAATGATATGACTGACAGCAGACACAAGTCATCAAGAGTAAGTTAAAACTTCTTTCTTTTCTGTTTAATTTCAGTGAACTAAGCATGTGCAATAGTGTTTGAGCATCCATACAGATAGATTTTCATGATGCTAAAAAGGTAAGAAGAAAGGAAGTGGCTTCATGTGTTATGTTTTCCACAGAAGCAGCTGACCTTCGCTGCACTGTTCATGCTCACCTACTGGCCCAGGTGGTCCAGGCAGGCCAGGATTACCTGGAGGCCCCTCGATACCTTTTGGTCCTGGAATTCCTGGCGTTCCTGTAAAGTATGGGCATTTCAATCAAATTAAGCACAAAACTGGCTTTTCAGATCTTGAAATGTCATAATCTGAGATGCCCGAGTAACAAATGAGCTAGTTTTATCAAGATACTGTATTTTTGCTCATTTTGCAGATTTACAGCTGATCAAGAAGATGAATTATAAAACAAAGAGCATACAGAAACAAAACATACTAGCACAGCTGTCCTTACTGCTACTCTCAAGACTCTGTCTTCTTAATTGTTAAGTGCCCACGGCCAAGGACACAGTGAGTCTGGCAGTCTGCTAGGAAATCACCATTTTAGAGACGGGTGTTTCTGCTTGACAACAAATTGAAAGCATTATGAATTGTGGTTGAATAGTCCTTCACCAATCCTCTTTTACTTTCCTGAAAAAGCATCTTAATAAAACCAGTCTTAATTAGAATTCACACCATATTCTCACCCCCTACAGCACGAAGTGAGTGGGAGGTAGGAAAAACAACTGCAGTACGTCTGTTCTGAACAGCATCTGAGCCAGATGAAGGCAGGGTCTCAATGCACCATTTTGACTGTTCACAGACTTTCAGGCATGGCACGAAGCAGAGGTTAAAAACTGTCAGGTTCATGGCCAGGTTTTGTTATCTTCTAAGCTTTCTGCTGCCATGACTACACTGTTATAAATTCCCTAACTTCCTACATTAAAGCAGCTCAAGCATGCTTGTAGAACAGTCTTTATTGCTGCAAGTGCAGTATAGGTAAACACCTTGCTTCTTTAAATTGAGAATAAAAGAACTGACATATACCCATAAACATTGTCTATTAATATTTTTTAGAGAAGAGCGCAAAGCCTAATTATATTTCAGAAAGACGTTTCTCTTTAGAACATATTTTTAGACAATAAATGCTATTTTAAAAGCCCAGTTTTCCTGATGACACTTTTTTATTGATTCAGGAAGGAAAAATATGGAGCCAAACATAGGTATTTTGTGGGTCAGAGGAGGTGAGAGTAACCGCTGTGGGGAGTGAAGAGCATTAGCTAACACAACCGCTACATCCCCTCAGAGCAGATGAATAATTTCCGAAAGCACTCTTCAGTGGTGCATTCACACACTTACTCTTGCAGTGACAATTCCAAGAGCCCAAAGCTTAGAAGTAGCAGATTGCTAAAAACGTTGAAAGAAGCTGCAGCCCTTCACCAATTACCCACTGTGTTTAGGTGTACATACCAATATAAGCAAGAGGGAAAATTAAAAAATCCTGTTCAGAATTACCTGGGAATCCAGGAAGGCCTGGTTCTCCTTTTGCACCCGGACTGCCTGGAAATCCAGGCAAACCAGGATTTCCAGCTATACCTTTACTGCCTGGACTACCCGGGTATCCAGGCAAACCAAGATCACCCTAGAAAACATTAAGCAGAAGTAAGAACCCAGTCTTTGTAAGATAGGTAGGCCCTTCTTGTATTTTCCCAGTTCCATCACAAAAAGGTCACCATTATATTGTATACGCTTGTCCTCATACCCAGTTAATGTTAACCATCTCACACAGAAAACTAATTGGAAATAGTAATTGTAAAGATTTTAACTGTTTCCCCTACAATTTTGTATAGAGAATCATAGCTTTTCCTCAGAATTGGACTACATTAAAGAAAAAAGTACCTTTCAGAAGAGAGAGATTTTTACCCCATGATAATGCTGACGAAAAAAAAGAAATCTGCGGGGCTTTAACCATGCAATGTTTTTGCTAAATTAATTGCTGCACAACATCAATTTTAAGGCATCAGTGGAGGCTGCTAGATATTCTGCACGTCTTTTTTGTCGTGTTTTTGTGGGTGACAGAAATGATGATATAGGTAAATGGTAGTGCAAATGTTTTATACAGACTTTAAAATTTTAAGCAGCAGTAATCATAATATATCAGCTCCTTTGTAATTTATTCTCAAATGCACATTGTCCTAATTTTTTTAGAATTAACTACATAATTAGACATGGGAACAATGATATTAACTGTATCAATCCCTACCAACTACCAAAATGTCAGCAGGTGTCACAGTGCAGGCTAGGGCACGAACCGAGCCCAACTTAAAAGGTCTGGTAAACAATCTTCTCCTTTAATCAGATTAAGTGATATATATTTTCACCTTTAAAGTGAGAAATTTGTGCTTTCACCTGAAAAGAGCAAACCACAGTCAAACCCACTTGTTTTATATATTTATATCCATATTTATAGTTATATATAATATATATTAAATTATAGTTAAAAAAATCAATACCAAATCCAATTTCCTCATGGAATTTTCTGTTGAACAATTTTGTAAATGTACCTTTGGTCCAGGGAGACCAGGTATACCGATGCTCGGAAGACCAGGGTCACCTTTCTCCCCTTTCAATCCAGGAAATCCTGCAGGCCCAGGCTGCCCTGGACGTCCTGCTATTCCTTGGCTGCCTTTAATCCCCGGGGGACCTGTCCAAAAGATAAAATACCAATTTCATAAAGATAAAACTTCTGAAGTGGTTTACTGGAATCCCTCAAATTACAGCAACTGAACAAGGAAGGACTAACAAATTGACTGGCTGGCTTTGAATACCTAAGTGGTTTTGTTTTTAAAAACAAACTAAAACAACTAAACATCTCTCATGACTTTTTGCATGACATTTCTAAGCTTTCTTATTTGATTCTTAATTTACACAAATCCAAATATCTCATTGTAGTATCTAGGCACAATTTAATATTAGAATCCTCAGGTACTGGAATTTTTGTTTCAGCAATCTTTCTAAATAACAGAATTCACTTTCTCCTTCCCTTTTTGCTTGTGTATAATGTCTGTCTAACAGATGGGTTTACAGAATCATCTTTTTTCTGAAATTTCAGACCAGAAGCTGAGAAACCAGGAAAGTATGAAAGTTACAAAGTGTAGATCATTCTGCTTCTACATCCGTGAGCACTTTAAAATCATATGTATTTACAATATATTTTCTCTTTACATTTTCTGTTTTAATGGGTATTTCCATTTTCTTATATACTATTTCAACAAATATGTATGTAGGGCTTTATGTATTCCTCACCTGCCCTGTCACTTAAATATATTATTAGATACTGCACACAAGCAAATCCACCTTTGTGGAAAGGAAAACGCTGGCCAAAATGAAGTAAAATAGAAACACAGAAACTAACCTGGAAGGCCCATCTCTCCCATGGCACCTTTTAACCCTGGCGGTCCTGTTGGTCCTGGCTGCCCAGGAAGTCCTGTGTCTCCCTTGATGCCTAAGGAAATTGTGGTTTTAGTTAATTAATGACAATAAATAGAAGTTTCTCATATTCATGTGTTCTCATATGACTATGCTTGTCATCTAATTACAAAGGCAATGGATTTGGAGCTGCTTTAGGCCTCATATGGCTCCTACATGCTTTTTCACACCCATTTATAGTGAAATATTCAACATCTTCAGTTTGTTCTGAGCCAAGATTTGATCAGGGCAACTTCTTTGTTTTGAAGATTAGTGTAATGAAATGGGTCAAATCTCAGTCCATGATTTAGTAACCATCTGAAACAATTTAGTACTGGCGTGACTTGGTCTCTCATGAGTTGTTCTGCAGAATGAACACATTATCTCTTTCTCATCTGCAATAGGTATTCAGTAGCTTCTATTATGGAATTAAATGTGACCTACAATGCTCAAACTAGTTTGGGTCCTGAGTGATTAAAAAAATTCCCCAAGCCCAACAAGATATTTCGAGCAAGACCTACATTAGACATAGTGAGTGAAGATTCAAGATTTCAGATAAAATGTTACAGCTGTAGGAAGAAGCAGTGCAAAACAGAATTTGTTTTCTTGATCCTTGCAATTCAAGCAAAAGCAAAGATGTGACATCCAGATAGCCTTTGCAATGCACTCCTTTGGCCATTTGCAAAGTATGAGCATAATGACTAACAATATAAGAAATAAACATACGAAACAGACCATTCCTGTTGGCAGATCCTGCTGTCATGTTGCTTGCTCAAGCAGCAAGCACTTTTCCAGTCATCCTAAAAGCTACCCTAATCTTCAATGGGGTTAGCTTAAAACCGCGTTTGGGTCTATTAGAAGGAAAGAGCTCAAAGCGTGCTGTTTGGATAATGATTTTAAAACGTCCCAAAACTGTGCTGCAGCTTTAAGTGTAAATCCCTAGGCTTTGCTTAGATATACCTGGATTAACATCCCAATCCCATGCGATAAAAACCCATGCAAACTTTTGCACCTCAAAACTGTCCATCTGAGGGCTTGTTTACTTACCTGGCAACCCTGGCACACCTGGCGGGCCACTAAGTCCTGGTGGGCCTGGGTCACCTGGGAGACCTTGATAACCTTTCTGTCCTGATAAACCAGGAATACCTCAAGAGAAAAAGATACATTTTATTAGTATTACTATTACTACTACTGCATGTTTTCTTTTACCTTAAGAGATCAGATACAGCTATAAATGAATAAAAATCCAAAAGGGGATTTTTCTTCAATAAATATAATTCCCCCTAGTTTAGGGAAGACAAGTATCACAGAACACAATATAATGCATCTGGAAAGTTTAAAATTAGTACAGAACGGGAACAACATAAGTAAATAGAGGAAAAAGTAACTTTATGACTAATGCCAATATACTTTATTCAGAAGGGACTGTCTTTTCGGATAAGCAGACTCCATGCTAACCTCTCTATATTCATCCAGATTATTTACGTATGTGTTTAATTACATTGCTACACCAGAAGCACTTTGAGACTGATACATTATAAACAGTAATGCAGGTATTTTAGCAGATTTTTACAAATTCTACATAGACCCATACAATAACTTTGTGCTGCCCTGCAAGCATAGTTAAATCTGCCCTCTGCAGCTCTTACTTAACGGAGGGAAAAAGAAAAAAAAAAAAAAGGTGTCTCAGAATCCTACCTAGGCTTCACAAAAGTTAATACAATATATAAATTAGCACAAAAGTGGCTGGGCCGACATTAGAGAAAGGCATTCTGGTTCTCTCTAGGGTAGAGTATTTTTGCTCTACTCAAGACTAATTTAGAGTTCAANGGGGGGGGGGGGGGGGGGGGGGGGGGGGGGGGGGGGGGGGGGGGGGGGGGGGGGGGGGGGGGGGGCAGGCAGCAAGTGAGAGAGAAAACAGATTTGAGTGAACTGAGAAAACCTTCCAGGCTGCCAGCTTCCTGAGTAGAAACACACACAGAGTTGACATTTAGCTCAGGGGGGGTAAGCTTACAGAGATACCTAAAGGGAGAATCTGGAGGTGATGCATGAGCAGATGACCATCCTACAAGGCAAAGGCCCAAGGGCCGTGGAGACAGTAGGAATGCAGCCAGCACAGCAGCCATGACAACTATCTCTCATCATGCTTAGGGAATAACACCTAGAAGACTGAATTGTAATGCTGCTGAAAGCATCTTAGTGCTATTACAACATCACCATATGAGAAATAATAGTAACAGTTAATGAGCAAGGACATTGTAAACTAACCCTACAGTGTAACTTGGTCACGGAGCCACTTAAAACAAAGCCTAAAATAAGAGAACCTTAAGCCACCTCTATATTCTGAGTTTATCTTTTTCTGTAAGAAAGAACGAACTGTAATGGATTCAGTTACAGGTCTCTTATCTGCAGAGGCCAAACCACCTCCGCAGACCCGCATGCAAAGTTCTGTACCTGGAACACCTGGCTCGCCTTTTTCTCCTTTTGCTCCTAGCTGTTTCGGATCAACTGTTCCAGGTGGACCTGGCAGGCCTGCTTCACCTTTGATGCCTTTCTGTCCTACCAGTCCAGGAGGCCCTGGCGGACCAGGTAATCCATTGTTACCTACAGTAGGTAGAGACAACAATAGAGAAAAAATATAATCCATAAGGTAGGCTAATATATTTGTAATGCTTTTTCTTACATAGGGAGTCTATGATTTATTCATGGAGTTGGAATTCACTAAATCATCAGTCAGTTTATGCAAGGTTCTCCACAGCATCTTAAGCCCTGGAACAAAGCTGAGTGAGCGGACTGCATGGGGACATCTGTATGCTGGAGTCTCTCAGCTCTGGCCAGCCCAGCTCCGAGGAAGCAGCTGTTTGTACGACCCACATCGAGACAGCTCCCAAAGCTCCACCACGCTGTGCCACTAGCACAGAGGAGTGGCAACAGCTACAGCAGCTTTGGATTCGCAGCCTCCTTGTTCTGGGGAGATGAATGGGCTTCTCTTCTACCAAACTCTTTCAAAATTCATCTCCAACAAGGGGACTGGGAAAATGTAAATAGAATAGTTTCTCTGTGACACCTATAGAGCTGATTCTGGATGACTCCATAACCCAAAGCTATGATTTTCTTCTTTCTACTGCTTAAAGCAGACTTTACAACATACTTCAGAAATATTGCCCTACTTCAGTGCCATCAATCCAAAGGTAAAGTTTTAACAATAGCTAACATTTCATGACATCAATTAAAAAAGAGTAACTGAATGCTATGGCTTAAGAGTGCAAAGCAATTCTGAACATCAGCACTGTCAAAAGAAGATAACCTAAGCAGATCCCAGTAATGAAGCCCTAGATGTTAATATCACAAAGCCTCTTTCCACACAGCACATGGAAAACAGCATTCTGTATTCTCTTCAGGGGCAAAGAAAACAAATATTACCTTTCAAGCCAGGCAGGCCATTTCTTCCAGGAGTTCCTGGAGGCCCTGGAGGACCAGGGGCTCCCATGACGCCCATCTCACCTTTGGCACCTAAATGCATTGAATTGCCATTGTCATTCTGAACAAAAACTCAAAACCTGTCAGTACCTAACTTTTACTTCCTTGCACCTCTATGGTATTTATCAACCAGCACATGCATATAAAGCCTGTTTTAAGGGAATTGCAAGTGTTCAGTTCTTGTACAGCTCTAAATCAGATAAAACAACACTTGAAAATTGTGGCAAGTTTTCCACAGTCAAGTCCTGAGAAGAAAATTTGCAGTGCACTGCTCTTTACAGTAGAAAGCCTATGTATACCTCCAATAAGTTTAGCTCCCTGGTTTGAAACATAAAGACTTGTTTTAAAGCAAACTTGAATTTATTGAAAGCCAAAAAGACAATTAGGTATACACAGCTTTTAGAATCATCTGTATCGCCCCCTCTATCCGAAGACAGAGATACTAAAAATTCACTTTTGAGATTTCTATTCCAGAGGGCGAAACAGACTATCTTAACTGAATAGTCTAACACAGAGAATAAAGAAATTAATATATAAAACTATATGTTGGATCCAACTGATAGCATTCATAATTATTTCCTTTAAACAAATTCTATTTCTAAATTGTAACAGTGACTAGAAAAAAAAAATCACAAAATAAATCAGAAAAGTGTCATAACGATGATCAAAGTCACGTTTGAAAGTTATGAAACAGAATAATGTCGAAAATACTTGAATTGAGTTACAGGGAAGAGTGGAGAGGTAACAAGGATTTTAATGCAACAAATTTTGTTATTTTTCTTTTTTTAATTATGAGATGTACAGGTTACATGTATCTAACTTTAAATGAATAGGATAAATATCGAAGCTCATTAAGCTGGCATGCACAAGTATAAAGAGCATCCACCTGTAACTACAGTTTGGTCTTTGTCCACAGCTAAAAAATGTGAACTTACCTGGAAATCCAGGTATTCCATCCCGGCCAGGTGGTCCAGGTGAACCCTGAGGCCCTGGGAGACCAGGAGGTCCTGGATATCCTGGGGTTCCTCGGTCACCTGGAGGACCAGGAACGTCGAAGCCTGGAGGACCTGGATCCCCTTTCTCCCCTGGAATGCCCTGCAACCCTAGACAATGTTGTTAAGACACAATCTTTTAGCAAAATGTAAGGCAAGGCTGAGATTTGTGTGTCTCTGGGCATAGTACTGTAGCAACAGCCAAGTTTTATCTGCAGTCCATTCCTAGCACTGATGAAACCCCTGCAATTCTTCTAAAGTAATTTATTTTTTAATGGCTTCCAGGTGCGTTAAAAGGCCATATTCTCCTAAAGAGAAGCATTACTAAAATTTTACCAACTTGTAGCAAATGCAATTCAAAAAATCTCAAAAGGGAGACAACAACTCTCTTCAACAACCCTTTAAGTCTGATTAATAAAACAAAAAGCCAAGATTGATTGGACTGGTTTGTATTTTATCGTTAAGTATTGAGATTCTCATAATATATTTCCGTTAATGATTCCATTTTACTACAGTCTAAGATAACATCAGCCGAAAGATAGCAAAATTCTGCATGGCATTATGTTTTCCTGAATAAAAAATATGAATTGCCAAAACATGCTTAAGACTTTTTAATGCTAATGATCCTGAGCTCAAGGCACTACTGCAGCAAGCAGACTGCTTGTTTCCCTCCAGTGCACTGTATCAGTGAAGATGCTCACTCTGGAAATGTAGCTGACAAAAAATTTCTTAAATCTGAAGTTAAGAAAAGGCTTTGGTAAAGAAACCACAGTACCTGGGGAACCTGAGGTTCAAAAGCCAACGAGTTAGAGCTCATCAGGAAGTTGAGACAGGTAGCAGTAAGGAGTTGTAATATTCGTTAAATTAGGAAACAAAATAAAGCACATACAGGTTAGAACAAAGAAAAAAATCTACCCTAAAGTTACCGAAAACAGATCTAAGTACAAAGAATACAACACTAATGCAGTTAAGAGAAACCAGACTGCAAGGAAACTTGGAGGTCTTTTTCAAAATGCAGCCACCACTGTATGCAGAAACAAGAAACTCAGCGAGGTATTTTCAAATAATGCCAGTACATTTAAAAAATAAGATTATTTTTCCCCTCTCTCCTTGTCTAGTATTCTCTTCGCAACTGGGGAATAAGCTTTTTCTGAGCTATTTCTTACACAAAACGGTCATTACTCAATACTGGCTTGCACACCTTCTGAACAGAGTACACTTTTCCAATCAGCTGCATCACATTCTGGTATATTCCCTTCAAACAGGGATTTTCAAAAAATGCTTCCTCTTTATAACACAAAAATCATCTAAATAATTTTTTCCCTGTTCTTTTAGTTCTGTTGTGCAAATTTACACTGTTCTACCTCCTGAGACAGTATAGTGCACGTTACATGCCCTAGCATAGTCTACTGAGATTGTGACAACACCATGCTAAAACCTCATGAATACCTACAAGGCAGCATTACTCTAACTCTGTAACGCTGATGCCCGCTCTCAACTGCGGGAACAAATTTAGGAGTGATGTCATGATGTGTTCTTTGCACACTAAAAAGGAAGATCAAATTTTCTTGACGGCATAGACTGTAGACTTCCTTTTACTTAATGATAAGCAAGCTCCCCTTTAGCAGCAGCTTATCACTGCATTAAACAATAGTGCCATGTGCCTGGAACTGCTTACTTTGCAGAGAAAAAACAGTACCAGAGGATGGATAGGGACTGCACATGCTCTGCGTTTAAGGAGTCTCTGTCAGCAAGTACAAAAAAAAAAAAGAGAAAATAATATATAACCCAGTAACAGGACAAACTCCATATCTAGAATGGTAAAGATACTTTTTCAAGTAGAAATTAATTCAAATTGGATTTCTGGTTCTCAAAAATGTAACCATGTCATAATTAGAACAATATAGACAACACAATAAATTCTGAAGTAATTTGTTACATATTCAAAAAATGCCTTTGAGTTACTGCAAACTATTTCAAGAAATGGTGGTGTAGAGAAAGGAAATTGTGAACAGGAAATCCTTTCAACAATTTTCCAAAGTACCTAAAAAACAGAGCCCCACAAACTTTACCCTAATGTTGCATAAAGGAACAGAATCAAAACAGCCTAGTAAAACAAACAAGGGATGGGAGATGGGAATGTAAGGCATTCTGCACAAAACAGAGAAATAGCAGTGCCAAGGGAAATAACGACTTATCAAGTGGGACCTTCAACAATGCACTAGATTTCAGAGCCACCATGCTGTTAGTAGCCACAGTGATTAGTCAGTACAGAGATGAAGAGCGAAAATATAAGCATTTCAAATACACCAACTCTAGTAATAATTATGCGTTGTCAAAATTGGTATTGTGCAGAATAAATGGAATCAAATTCTGGCTAACATCAGAAGGGATGTTACAGGAAGACAAAAGAACATGCATTGGATGAAATATTCAAACCTATACTAATACATCCCACCCCCAGACTCCAAATACACACCTGCGCTGCCTTCTGTTTCAATTCAACCTCAAGTGCAACCATAGGTTCAGGATGACATCGGTAAGCACAGTAAGCCAGGCAGAGGACCCACCTGCTGGCTCAGGGAACTTCTGTGCACATTGTCCAGACCCCTTCTGTCCCTAGCTCTTAACACTGGACACATTCAAGGCTTGCTGCTGCTGCAGGGACCACACATTCCTTTCCCCACTGGGAAACTTGTGAAAAAGTATACTTAAACATGACCCATGCTTTACGTATGTGAGTAGAACTCAAACTCCATGGGCCTACTTACTCAAGTGCTTGCCTACCTTCAAGTTAAACACTTAGCTGAATCTCAGCTCACAGTTCATAAAGATCTGAGTAAGATCAACCAATCTCTGACCCACGGTCTTACAGTTGGCCATGAGTTTTTCAGCATGCATGGCAAACAATGCCAATCCCAGTGCCGGCACACAAACAAATTCAAAAAGTGTCGCTCACAAACATGCAATGTAAACGGTCATACAGGCATGGCAAGAACCAGATGAGTCTTGAAATGTTTCAGCAGCAGGCATGCTCAAGTCCACAGAGAATGTTCTCACTGTGATGAGTGCCACACATTTGCAACATCAGGAGGTGGAGCACAGCAAGCCCATTCACCGAATGAAGGGAAAAAGGAATTTCCCAGAACAAACTTTGTGAATAGAATGATGTGCATGCATGCACATGTATCCTTTATGCACAAAGATGGAACAAGTTCATATCTTAGAATCATAGAATGGTTTAGGTTGGAAGGGACCTTAAAGATCACCTAGTTCCAACCCCCCTGCCATGGGCAGGGACACATCCCACTAGAGCAGATTGCTCAAAGCCCCATCCAACCTGGCCTTGAACACTTCCAGGGATGGGGCCTCAACAGCTTCCCTGGGCAACCTGTTCCAGTGCCTCACCACCCTCAGAGTGAAAAACTTCCTCCTAATACCTAATCTAAATCCATCCTCTTCCAGTTTGAAGCCATTCCCCTCGTCCTATAGATCTTCATCAGTCACCAGTCATTTTAGACAAAAGACAAACAAACTTCCATCAGAGACATATTCCTAATTATCACTATCCTTAGATTCTACTTTGTCAATCTACTTTAAACATATTGGGACTCATAAAACTTGTTGGTTTTGCAGAAAAAAAGTGTGTGAGGGAATCAGGAACTCCAGAACTCAGAGGTTTCTGTAAGAGGAATTCTAAAGCTCTTTTCGAGATGTGCACAAGATGAACGTGTATGACCTCTTTTACTGACAGGCTTTTGTTAAAATACTATCATGCCACTCCTTGGAAAACATTTTATCCTCTACAACACAATGAACCAGCTAGTTTGGAATACACGTGCTTTCTTTCTTTTCACATTAACTGAGTTAAACTGTGCTTCAGCTTCCACTGAAAAAAAAAGTGCCTAGCCATGTCAAGGAGAATCTGAGTTACTCCCTTGATTTTGCACTCATCATGTAAGTAGAAGGAGGACACATACAATAGCATTGTATAGGGGACGGAGTTTGACTCCTTTTTTTTCCAAACCAGAAATCAATTTTCTGGATCATAATGTGAAAAAGATACTTAAAAATACGTCTCACCCAGTGAATTTGGAATACAGTTTGGTAAGCTAGAAAACTGCTTTGGAATTTAAGAAGCTATTTGAAAGCAATGTAATGACAGCACAGTACGGGCAGCTAAAGGCAGCTTTCCTCTTCTTCTGTATCCCCAAAGCCTCTGCACTGACATTGTGCTGCTCCTTCTGCCTTGTCCTGGAGTACTGCAATAAACCCCTTCACAGGGATTTTGTCACAGATAGTGCACAACACTTTCTAGAATTTCTGCTGAGGCTCCAAGTCTTCTCCAAAGTGGCCTTTTACACCCTTCACACCTCTCTAAGTTGTGCAAACAGCAGGGCTGAATGTAATTCCACTTCTGATTTCAGTAAAAAACATGATATATGAAGCTTTACCTGCTTGACTGGCAAGACAGCCAAGCTAATAGACATGAAGTCTCTATCTTTCCTTGCCTATCTGTTCAGTGGGACCCTCAGTGTCCTGAATACCTGCTTGGTGTATGCCAGAAATAACCTAAGGGTACAATTCATGCGAGTTTTACCTGGGGGGCCAACAGGACCTGGGGGTCCTGGAGATCCAGGTGGACCTTGACCACCAATGCCAGGGATGCCTGGTGGGCCTGGGAGTCCTGGTGGTCCACTTGGTCCAGGGTCACCTAAAAGAATACTCTTGTTTAGTTAAATAGTGAATTCACTTCAGAGACACTTGCTTTTGTAAGCAGAGCGCCTGCGCGTTGTACTTGAAATCTCATCCTTGCATGCAAACAAATATGGATCTGACACAGGAAAAAAAAACCCCACTCTTCAGAGGCTATTTCTGAAAGCCAGAGATTTGTCCTTACTCTGCAGAATGCACGCAGTTTACATTTCTAGGCTACACAAAGACATGTTATTGCATCACAATCCACATCAAACTTAACAGATGGTCTCCAGCAAACCAGGCGTGCTCTGCAGTTTAATACAATGATTAACAATAGGAATTTGTCAATTGCTAACCCTCTGCACGTTGACACACAGTACATTTATATGACAATTATTCTATTGAAAACGTTTTACCCCCACATTAACATGATTTGTCTTTAGAATACAGACTTTCAGATACTGACCCACACACAGATTGGTATTTACCCTTTTGCTTGCTTGTCTTTTGAAAACACAAGCTTCCAACAGGGGTCTCTGATTAGGAAAAATGGACCCTGAAGTAATTGCTCTAAAGTCAGCACTGCTTGTATTTAACTGCCATATGATTCCAAACATGTCTATATTTTTTAAAGTTCGATAGGAACCAAAAGGGGAGAGTTCTCCATACCTTTGGGCCCTGGGGTTCCATCAAAACCTGCCCGTCCTGGGAGACCAGGGTTTCCTGGGAAGCCAGGATCTCCTTTAGGTCCTTGAACTCCTTTTGTGCCTGGTGGTCCTGGGGGTCCAGGTGGTCCAGGAACTCCAAATCCACGATCACCCTGTAACAAATTAACAATTTTTTTAAAAGGGGGTTTTCTAAGTTTAGCCTCACCTAAAAATGCTGAAGTAGTAAAGAAAAAATGCCCACCATCTTACAGTTCAATCTTTTTTCCTACACTCCCTCAAACCTCAAGTAGAGAATGTGACTTCCCCGCCATCAAAAGCTGACAACAAGAGGTGAAATCCTCCCCACCAACTTCCCACTGACACAGAAGACACTTTAAGAAAGTGAAGTTTTATATTAAACAAGCAAACACAGACCTTTTGTCCTGGGAAACCAGGTGGTCCAGGAGGTCCATCTAGACCAGGGCGACCTGGAGTTCCCGGAGCTCCGGGGGGGCCTGGAGTCCCTGGGAAACCTACACATGGCATGGAGGTTAGGGCAGCAGAGGGGAGGACACCAGAGAGCATTAGAACAACTCTTCCAGAAATGCTTAGGGCCCGTGAAAAGTAATCTCTGAAAAGAGGTTCTGTGCTAGCTCAAAAGCATGCTTGAGAGGTACCCATTTGCCTGAGATAACTGTTGAGTATACAGTCTTTGCCACAGAGGATCTCTGGGACTCCTCTTGGAGGAGGGCACTCCCCATGCTGTGTGCTCTAACAAAGATTACAAACAGTTCACATCAGAAATATTAACATCTTGAGGCAGTATCTGGAGATCATTTATTGATTTAAGCTCAAACATTCATAATTTCCCAAAGTTTTACCCATTTGCTTTTGTGTCCTTAGTTTACTGAAAAAATGTAAGCTACCATGAAGGAGCGGTACAGTGAACAGAGGAATAATAGCTCAGCAGATTTTTTTCCTGATATTTCTGAAGCTATTAAAAAGATGTATAAATTCAAGACAAACACTTTTTAAAGGATTCTAGAGACATAGATCAACTCACTAGGAAAACGTGAAGAGACACAACCCTCTATGTCCTCTCTTCCAGCCAGTACAATACAGTAATGTGTCTGTAAACATACCTTTTGGGCCTGGTGGACCTGGAAGTCCAATGCCAGGAATACCTGGCTCTCCCTTTGCACCTGGGATCCCTGGTAAGCCACGCTGACCTGGCTGACCAGGATCTCCTGTAAAAAGAAGAAAATCAACATAGTTATCAAGAACCAGTCAGAATAAAAAGCTCTTAGAATTCCCTGGATATCTAGTTGCTGCTTTACCTGGAAGACCTGGGTCACCATTTCTTCCTGGAGGACCAGGGGGGCCAGGAACTCCTGGTTCTGTAATAGTCTGGCCGGGGTCACCTTTTGGACCTAAAATCAAAAAGACGAAATATGTATCGCTCAGTAAGAGTTTCTTTTCTGCTTCTTTTTTTGAGCAGAAAAAGATACTAGCCACATCCCAAGCTTACAAAGAACTTAAACACCAGCACCACTTTCCCCAGTAGGCTATCTGCCCTTGAGCCCCATATAGCACTTATAGGCTTAGAGGCATTTTTTAATGTTAAGGCAGTTTTCCTGAAGTGTTATTTTTTCAGCTTCCTCCTAGGTACCATCATGTAAATAGTATTTTCCATAGCTGACACCAGCACAACCTGATCGGGATCTGTGCAGTTGACAAGAAAGTAACAAAAGCAAACTTGTTCAAAGCAAACCCTTGTTTTCAAAAACTGCTGTAGCTGCAGTATTATTAAGCATAAGCCAGATGGTAGTTACAAAGCATTTCCACTATAGTCAGTCGATAAGGAGAAGCTTCTCTAGAGGTCAGAGCAGAAGTGTGAGTCATGTGCCTATAGTAACATAGCAAAAATTCTGCTCACTTTGCAATTCTGTGATGACCTTCAGTAAGGGAGCTTATAAATACTACATCTTACAACACCTTTGGGAAAAGCTTAAAAGCAGCATTATGTTGTAAGAACTATCCAGAGCAAAAGGAAAAAACTTTATTTTATAGCTTTTGTTCAATAGCACACAGAGACCTACTCACCTGGAACTCCAGGAGGCCCTGGACGGCCTGATACACCTTGGATGCCCTTTTCACCAGGTAAACCTTGTGGACCAAAACCAGGAGGTCCAGGAAGTCCTTTGTCTCCAGGAAGACCTGGTATTCCTGGATCACCTGGAATACCTGTTTCTCCTTTGAATGCAACACTGCCCTGAAAAAATGAAGAGCAGAATGGGAAAGAGGAACATATGTTTAGTAGCGAAGGAGTAAAGTCTTTCATTGCTTCTATTTTGAAAGTCTTTGGCAGTTTCCACCCTTCTAGCTCTCAAGGCCGTTAGCTGCCTACATCTTACTAACGTGGTAGAGATAAGGTCTAAACCTGACTACTTAATTCTTCACACTACATAGGGGAAATATAGACAATGGCAGAACAGATCATCTGACGCAACCCAAGAGAAGTCTCAGCTTAAATTTAGAGGCATTGACAGATTCAGGGAGTACCTCTGTACATCACCACTAGATTGGCATCTACTGAAGAGAATTACTGCATTCGTCACATTCAGAATAATGTGCATTTGCCAGTCCTCTTATCCGCACTACATCAAATGCATCTAGGACTTCCCAAAACACCTGTCCAATCAAAGACAGCATAAAATGGAACTCACAGGTTCCCCCTTAGGGCCAGGTAGACCTGGGAGTCCATCTCGTCCAGGAGTGCCATCTATGCCAGGAAGACCTGGAGGTCCTGGGAAGCCAGGGTCTCCCTTGTCACCTTTCATTCTTGGAGAAGTCAGGACATCCCCTGGGTCTCCTTTAGGACCAGGTCTCCCAGGAGGACCTGGGGATCCTGGGNGAGAACTTGTTGATACCAATGTGGAAAAAAAAAAAAAAAAAAAAAGGCATTTTAGTTTTTCTTTCACTCCCTCTCTGAGTTTGGCACAATATAAGAATTATGCATTCAAGGTAGTTATGGACAAAAAAAGAAGTATTAGACAAGAATTCATGTCTACTGTATACAGATCTATCAAAGATGCAAGACAAATGAGACACTATTTTCCCACCAGAACATAACACCACCACTTACTGGTGGCCCTACAAGGCCAGTTAATCCAGGAAGCCCCTTTTCACCTTTTGGTCCAGGAAAACCAGGAGAACCTGAGTAGTGCAGAAAAAAGTAAAAGAAAAACATAAAACTGTAGAAGCTGTAAATATCAAGCATGCTGTTTGCATAAGATAACAGCTAAGTTGTTTTAAAATCAGGCAAGGTTTAATCTTGGTTTGGAGACAAGTTTGGAGAGCTTGATTTTATTTGAGCAGAATGAGATTTGCAACTCTAAGTTAAATCAGTAGCGTCAAAAAATGTCACACTTTTAAAAAGCTCCAGCTCCTCTATCATTATAGGAATAGGATGTAGTAGAAGTTAATTTCTCTCTTTCAGTTAAATCTATAGCAGACCATAAACCTTCAATATGAAGAATGCTTGCAAGTCTGTCTTTGATCAGAGAATTTTTTTTGAAAAACCAGATTTTCAAAAAAATGAATGGTTGTTTTACACGTATCCAGTCTGTTTCTTCCTAACACTTCCCAACTGTGCAAAACAGGACATGCAACTATATACTGTAGCTGACAACTGTGCATCTGAATTTGTACAGGTATATCATTAGCATTATACACAGACACTCAGATACAAAAGTGACTTTATAAAATTTATTAAGCAAAACAGTGAAGAATACAGCCTTACCTGGACTACCTGGAGGTCCTGGTGGTCCTCTCTCCCCAGGAGGCCCAGTTATTCCAGTTCCTATGCAATTGAAGCATGTGTCTCCTTGATCACCTAAAAAGATTTGCATTGAAAAAGCATACTTGAGCATCAAGTAGAGCATCTTAGGAAACATCAAAAGAATTCAGGACAACAGCAATTGTTTTCTTGCTACTGATCTATAACACCAAGTCCAAACCGACTATTTTATGTAATTATGATTGCTTAAATATTAGAAGGTTTCCCCCATGAAGGCCAGACTGATGCTTTTTGGTTGCTAGGAGTCAGACAACAAATATCAGGTATGATTAGAATTTATTTAGGGTAGTGGAAAATAAATTAAAACAAAAAAAAAATGCTTTCAATAATAAAAAATAAAACCGTGGATTTTTTTTTTCCTCAGCAAGAGAGTCCTCTTCTAAAGTAGGTACTTGACACTTCAAACTACAACTCTAAAACAGATATATCAAAATCCCAAACTTTAGTTAAACTCTAAGAATGCAAAATAAATACTGGGAATGTTTCATTGATTTGACAATAGGCTAAACTTATTTCATTTAAAAATAAAAAATGAAAAAAAAGAATGGTTTCCAGAAGTTTAGGAATTTCCTTCACATACAGACTTTTCTGACATTCATCAATACAGTATTTAAGCATTTCATGTAGGTCAATTATTAATCCTTACAATCTCCATGAGAAAAAAGACTTCTGTTTGAAAGGAGTACAAAATTAAGTGAGATGCCCAAAGTCATCAAGGATGTCCATGGCTGAGCTAGGAAAAGATTCTCACTTACCCATATCAGCATCCTCATTGCAAGGTTGTCTTTTTGGAAACAAGGATACACATTAAAGATGTTTGTCTTTTGCTTACCAAACAAAGAAACTCATTGCAGATTGACCAACTGAAATTAGGAATCTTGCATATATAATTTCAATGTTGCTTTCCACAAAAAATGTCAAATTTATTCATGAAGTAAGTATAAAACTTTTTCACATAGAGTTGGCAACTGCTGTTACAAAGCACTTGGTTTCTGTCTACCTGGGAGGTAACTCATAAACCTAAAGTTCCATTTTACTTTAATCATGATCCATGCTAGGGTATAGCAATCTCAGTCACTTTGACATTCCTGTGCTTTAACACTAGATGAGGGACTATCCTATGCACAAACAAAACAACTTTCTTACTCAGAAACAGAAAATATCTGCACTCAAACCTACTGGGAAGAGACATTGTTTATCCTTATTTAATTCAGGCTTTACATTGTTTAGCAAGCTTTAACAAAGAGAAAAAACAAGATAGCCATGACACTGCACCTTTTTGGCCTCGCTCCCCCGCAAAGCCTTGTTGTCCTGGAATTCCTGGAGGACCTGGCGGTCCCTGTTCACATAATCCTTCACCTAAGGAGAATTGGGAGACATTTAATGATCAATTTGTGTTAGACTGACATGATTAATTAATACACGTATTCAGTACAAAAATGTACTTCCTAGTATTTATGTGGATATTCTAATATACCCACACAATCACAGACCAAATGTTTTGGCAATTCAGACAGAGGACTGCTAATGAAAACCCACCAATGTAATCCAAACTCAAAAGGAAACACTCAGTGATATTACACAACAATCATCAGCTCTCCTTCACAACCTCAGCTATCTCCCAGTACTTCCCACAGCCTGCACACGTCCATCTCTACACTACATTCCGCTATTCAACCTTGTATCATAAAAGCATGCATATAAAATATCAGAGTGAGGGGGACTTAAGATGCCAGTGCCACCTAGATGCTAGATTCCTCCCCAACCGTGTTAACCCCTCTCCACTACAGCTTTCCAGTTCTCATATTCCACCTCCCATTCCCTACTTCCCCCATACCAAAAAGGAGCTAAGAGCCTTCATCCAAAGTGTCCACTCCCAAGCTAATTTTGTGTGGTCTATACACTAGAATATTTATCAAATGAAACTGGTATTCTGTGAAAAATTACTCCTTTGACTCTCCTGGTATCATAACTCTTAGTAGGAAATAGTCCCTCCAAGCATTTATTAGATCATATCACGAAAGGTAAATTTACTCAAGATGGTATCAAAGTGGTTAACTCTTGCTTTATGCACAAATTTTAATGTAACTTTCATTAGCTGGATTAAATAGGACATAACATAAATTGGAAAAATACTTAATTTTGTACATCTGGGCCAAATCTGCTTGGCCCTCGAGGACTGTCATTATTGTGTGAGTTAGCACAAAGGTCCCTCAAGTCTGACAAGATTTCGTCTCCTCCAGTCTAGCTGAATCACAAAGGTAAGTCACAGCAGGGTTCACCTGAGGTAGAAGGAGGTATGATAAAGCCAGACTGCAACTCACACCATTGAATTCCCAAATTCTGTAATTGCCCTTAAGACTAGAGTTCTCCTACAAATGTCCTGATTTGCAATGGGAGCGACTTGGAGAACGTATATGAATAGCTTGGAATCTCATGGGCTTCAGCTGCTGATAAACTACATCTCTGAAGCCAGAATTAAAAAAACAAAATAAAAAAAAGAATGAATGTCAAAGCTGTTCAGTCTCTTCTACTTGTTATGTGGTCATCACTTACCAGGAGGAACAGATGGTGCAGGTGGCCCTGGGGGACCTGGTGGTCCTGGAGGTCCTCGTGGTCCATCAAGTCCTGGTTGCCCAGGAATAGAAACGCCAGGTAAACCTGGATCTCCCTTCTGTCCTCTCTCACCAGGTAAGCCAGGTGGGCCAGGAGGTCCAACAGTAGTGATCCCTAAGATGGGAACAACTCAGTTCCTTGATAGCTCAAAGGTTTAAATCACTTTTTTTTTTGCAAAGATGACAACGATTATGATGAATCATGCTACAGATAAGTCTGTGTCTTTCCATGTAAGTACTCCATAACATTTCTTTTATGGAATCAAACTACATGTTGATGTGCAGTGTTTGACATATGCGCGTTTTGCCTTTTCAGACATTTTTGTTTGAAAAATTGCCCTGAGATTCTACAACTAAGTTTATGAAATAAAAAAAGTAGAACAGGACTAATGAAAGGAAGTACTGAAGGAAAAAAGAACATTTACAAGCTGTACCATTAGAATCAATGTTTTTCTCTGCATGTATAAGGCAAGTACAGGTGTCACTGCTCACTCTCGTTGTAGAGTCAAGTCATCTCCTCCTTTAGTACTGGCAGTACAGCAGAGTACTAGCAGTACTTTACTACTGATAGTACAGCAGAGACTAGGTTTGACAGCCAGGTACCAGACATCTGGTACACAATATTGTCTCTGTGAAATGCAATGAATAGTGTACGTTATAGGTAAGTGATATGAGATAAATTACCCCCAAGACCGTTAAGCTAGTATCTGTTTGACAGCCTTGATGATTAGCATCCTCTGTTCACCACAGCAGGGGCAATGAACATTCAGAATTCCTTATATGATCCCCATAAGCTAAGGACCACCCTTCAAGCTCAAAGGTAGCTCTACATAGCTCTACCTTCACTTTCTGTTCAATCCATACGTCAAAAGGAGTGTGGGAAGACTGTGAAGCTAAACACCAATTTTACATTTGAGCACATAGCTTATTTTAATGCTCGCACTCCTACCTGGAGAACCTGGCAAGCCAGGTGGGCCTGGCCTACCAGAGAATCCACGCTCCCCTTTGGCTCCTGGAAGTCCTGGCAATCCTTTGCTACCTTTTGGTCCCACTGTTGGATCAATGCCTGGCCTTGAAATGACCTGTAAATGTTTCATGCTTATGTGAAATAACTTGCCAAGAAAAGAGTCACTGGAACGGTAAAGAGATGTGAGGGAGCAAAAGTTCAACATACTTCAAACCTTATACCAATAACAGGATGCTTTCCCCACTCCACTGAATTATTAGGTAAAATTCCAATAAAGAGCAATCCCCAACAGGAAGCATTTTTACTGTCAAGCCACGTGGTTAGAACAGGCTTCAGTGAAGCTGACTCCATTTCTGCTGGTCTGAGGTTATAGCCTAGCTTTGTGTTTGTAATCTAGCAAATCCTAGAGCACAGAATCTATCTTGAAGAAAGGAAACACCATTTCTATTGGTGAATATATGAAATCTTTACTGGTTCTGTTATTGGTATACCTGGAGATGGGACTCAGTCACCCAAGAACTATGATGAGACAACACTCAACCAAATGCAGAAAGAAAAGAAAGGATCAGCAACTTACAATTCCAGGAGGACCAGGGGGACCAATGTCACCTTTTTCACCCTACCAATGAAATTAAAAGCATTTTTTATACTGCATATTAGTACACAAGAAAGTTATTGCAAATATTCCTCAACACTGTAACAGCACAGGCAATGCAATTACTACTCAGCCAGAACTGAACTCAGCGACAGCAGATTTTCAAGCTACTATAGCAATAATGACAAAAAAACCTGGTATACCTTTTCGCCTTCTCTTCCTGGAGCACCATTTATTCCAGGCCCACCGGGTAAACCCTTCAAGAAAAGAGGAAGATAATCACACTCAGATCTTCTCCATAGCAGAAGAAAAGCTGATAAAGAGTCTGCTTAGATTAGAAATGTATGAGTTACTCACATCCCTACCAGGCTGACCAGGTTCTCCGTCTTTGCCAGGCTTTCCCTTCAAAGACATAAACATGCATTGAAATAAAATGCTTCGGTGGTAAAGAATTCTTATGGAAATAGCGTTACTTATTTTCCACTTTTCAATAAACCAAACTTTCTCTAGAATGCAGTCCTTGTGAAAATTACGTCAAAGACATCAACGAAGTATAATCAATGGAGTTATCGAAACTGAGGTTTTCATTTTGAAAAACAGAGCACAAAAACATGACAAGTCTCAAAGAAATGTTGTGCGAATACAGCACAAAAAGATCTCCAGTTAGCCATTGCTGATTTTAATTATTGCTGTGTTTAGTAACTCCCTTTACTTTAACATTAGAGAAATCCTTTATTTGGAAAGCAGATCCTAACTCCCTAAACACTAGAACATTATATTTAATTAGGAAATTAGTATAATGTGACCAGTGAAATGAAATACAAATATTTGTGTTTTGAATTTTAACTCTCCTTTAAACCAAACGCAATTTTCTGAAGAATAGTATCAACAAAAACATTAAGTGCAATTCTGCTCAAAGAAGTGACTACTAAAAACCATACGTTCTTGCTGAACAGATTTGTCATTGCTGCAATAAAATTAGTGCAAGCTCCACTTTATTCCAGAGCGTTCACTGGACAAGACAAATAGAACACCATTGTTAGCATTACAGAAGCAGTATGTATGGGGGACACCTGCTGGAACATAACTAGAATAGAAGTTTCACCAGAGTGCCAAGATCAACTCTCAATCACTGAGAAGCTGATAATAAGACCTGACAGATAAAGTGTATTACAGTATTATGTGATTTGTGAATTCTCGATTATTAGTGATGAATTCTGATTCTCAAAAATGAGTTTTTAAGAATTCCTGTGAATTTGCAGAACTACCTGTTTGATTACATATACTGACATTTTTATGAGTATATCTGAAATGGGTTTGAGCCACACAGAATCATATGGAATCCTATAAGGCAGCTTTAGACTAGCTTAATAGCAAAACTGCACTTTAAGTATGCAACATGCCCAAATTCAGAGTAATAAAAACAAACAAAAATGTTGGTAAACAAGCTTTTGGCAAAAGGCATCTGCCATATCCCCGCAGGACTTTTACCCTTTCAGATATTGGCAAATTTATGTGGTTTCCCATTTACTTTTGCAAGAGAAAAGCAACTTGGAAAATACAATTCAAAAACCATTCAAGATATAATGAGAAATTTGGCTTTGTAAATCTGCCGCATTCCTTATGCTCCTTAAAGGCAGCAAATAAAAGCCCTCCTATAAATCTCAGCAACTAAGAAGGATTTTATCTAGAATACCAAACATTTGTTTCCATCTTATTTCCTTGCTATGGAAATTGGAAAACCTATTACCAACGTGTCTCTAAACAGTGATTCTATATTGTCCAATTAACCTGAACAAGACTTGTGTCTTGGTTTTCAAAGGGGCCCATTATGTTGATGAAACTATGGGTTCAGTAGGTGTGAAAGTGAAAATACAGAGCTGGTATCAGCTCATCTTTTCTTTGCTGATCTAGCCCATGTTATTTTCATTCTGTTTCTTAGCACCTCTATGACCTTCCTCAGCTATTCTGAACTGTGATATCCAGGATTGATTTCTAGACAGGGGTCTAGACAGGAACAAAGTGACTTGTGCTATCCTCAGATGCAGCTGTCCTGACTCGGCCCCTCCCCAGAGGGCACATAAACTAAAGTAGTCTCTTGGGAAGTGACAGATGGACTTCTGGTCTTAATGCAGTGTTCAGAGACTTGGTTTTGTGACTCACCTCACAAGTAAACCCACTGAGAATGAGTTTACATAGACCATCTTAAATATATACCAATGCTGCTTGCCAACCCAGTACCTAGCAAACTGAATGGAGACCCTCTCTAAAAGGAAACAGAAAATTCCTGCTTCAGTCAAGCAGTCCAACAACTTTGAAGTTTTCCACATGTAACCAGATAACATCATTCAAATTAGCTTCTCCTGCCTCCAAAACTAAGATCTACATGTAGATAATTCTATCAGAAAGCACTGAGAGATCCATAGCTAGAAGCACTTTCATGAACTAGATGTATCATCTACTAGTTTGCCAAGTTATGGAAAACAAAAAGAAGTCTCTTACCCAGAGGCTGATGGCCCCACCTGAATTCAACATATGCTTAATTCTCAAAGATAACACTGATTGGAAAGATAAATGTTTGGTTAAACAGACTACTTACTCTTTTGCCTGGTTCTCCTTGCTCACCTTTTTCACCTTTTACGCCACCGGGAAGACCCTGGACACACAAACGTCATCTTAAACTGAGCCCACAAGCCAGAGTAGAATGAATTTACAGTTCTGATACAAATACAACAAAAAAGAACTAAAAGAGGACTACTCACAGGAGGGCCTTGTGGCCCAGGAAGTCCTGGTGGGCCTGGATCACCTGGAATACCCTGTCAAGCATGGGCAAAGAAAAAGAGGATTAAAGCCTCCATCACTCCCTAGTAGCTCAGTTGATTTTTTTTTTTTAATAGAATCTTTTTTTTGCTGCCGTTTAGATTTCCAAGTACTATGAACAGTTAAGGATCATATTTATTCTTTCTTTGTGTGGAATTTCAAGTGCATCTACAAATTTTATTAACTGCTCATCCTGTTTATTTAGATGATTCACTCCACTAAGACACAACTGCCTCCTGCGTGCACTGCAGCAGCTGGTTTGGTGGCCTGCAGCTGCTATACGATAATAAAAAGAAGGAAGAAAAAAAAGGGAAAGAAAGGAAGAAAGGAAGAAAGAAAGAACGAAAGAACAAATGTCAGATCCTGCTGAAATTACAGCAACAACAGTCATTAGATTACTGGTAATTGTTGAAGTTGTGAGGACATCATGATCAATCATGCGTTCCACAGAAAAGTGTCGCAGGACCACTGTGTTAAAAAGTTAGGCTTTCTATTTTGTCTTGTTACACCTCTGCACAAGTTCTTAAATCTCTTCGCCATTAACCTAAAGAAAAGTTACAGGGTACTGAATCCACAAAATGTTTCTGTGCAGAGTTTCTCTTATTTTCTTAGGGGCCTCCCAGACTTTTATAAGCCCATCTATATACTTGATTTTTCAGTAAGAGATCATAGGTGGAGGTAGACACCAGAACTTCATGTGTACTTCACAGAAAGTGTAATGTTGACACTTTTTACTGATTGTGTACTACCCAAGCATAACCTTTACTGAAATAAAAACAGATTTTTAAACTTTGAAATCATTATTAATATTGGTCAAAGACAATGCACTCAGACTGTGTTTGGAAGTCTTAGTGTTTTAAAAGGAATGTAGTTAGAATACTTTTATTTTGTACATTTATGTAACTTAGTGACAGTATTTTAGTCCTTCAGAGATCCCTCATGACAGAGGCAAATTACTCTGACCCTAATAAAGTCAGATCAATTTTTGCTTCAGGTAGAGCGTGGTCAAAATGTCACCTTGTGTTTTCTTAGAACTATAGAGACACAATGCCGCTCTTTACCTTCTGTCCTACTGCTTTGGTATGCAGCATTATTTTATTTTGGCAGGGTGTAGGATAATTCTGCCCTTTACCTTGATCAAAACCATTTGTTACCCTTCCTTTCAGAAGATCATTAGGCACCACTAAGGCATTCCCTAGAGCTATCCACTGATGCACGTTTGCAACGAGCAGTCATCCTAGAAAGGTCTCAGTCTCTGGTTTTGTCTTGGAATTTACGGGTGGGGAAGGATCCATACAAATCAAACCAACAGTTTGAGCCTACTGTCATAATATGGCTTGATAATTACTTTTGAGAGGCCAGAAACAGGGAAAGCACTTCATTCAGACCACAAGAAAGAAAGATCTTGGGGCATTATTAATGACAAAAAAAAAAGAGAGAAGAAAAATTGAAGACAAAAAAAAGAATTTGAGTTAAAATTTTTGAAAGTTTTCTTCACACAGCTGGTTAATTAATGGGAATCTGAATCCCCAGACACCTTTGAAAATCCCAGTCTGGGTGTTCCAAGGAATGAGAATGTTTTAACTGCTTTTACTGTTCCTACGAACTTCCTTTAAGACAGTTTCTTAAGGATAGTTATTTTACTAAGGGAAGTAACTGAGCTAACTGGCATGCCTTCTATTAAAAGAAATAGTCAGTACTTTGGCAAAAATAATCAAAGTAAGCAAGCAGGATGTGAGTATATATAAGCCAAACCAATGGAGGCTGCAGCTTGATCACATGCTCATTGCAGATGGATATCATTTCCCACTCACCTGATCTCCTTTCTGAAACTCAATGTCATTTGGTCTCTTCTGCTCTCCAATTTGTCCTGGTGGCCCTGGAGGTCCCTGAAGACCTTGTTCACCCTAATGTGCAAGAAGATTGCAGCCTGTTACAGGCAATACAAGCCAAAATGGCATGCATACGTATTTTGAAAGTAATAAGCAAAAACATCACCATGATCACATACTCACTTTTTCACCTTTGGGTCCTTGGAAATTCAAACCCATATTACCCTGCAAAAAGTATAACTCATCAGCCCTTAGAAGTCACAAATGAACAGAAAGAAAAACAAAACAGTCCACCACCACCACCACTGAGGGAAAGAAAATACCTTAGGTCCTGGCAGCCCTGGTGGACCAGGAGGTCCCTATTAAAAAAGGAAACAAACAAAAAGGTAATTTCAAAGCACTTTACATGCTCCCTTGTGGGGAAAAAAACCAAACACCAAACCAAAAAAAATGAACAATATTGCTACTTTGACTCCTGTGCATTATGCCCATGTTGACAAGGCACCTTGTCTTCCGCTGAGAGCTCTTCCTCACACTATTCAACTTCACAAATATGAAAGAAACTAGTTCTTCCTTTAAGTGACAGAGTCAAATAAAATTAATCAGTCAAGCATTAAACATTAGGGAAAGAGTCGTCCTGGTCTAAAGAAGCTAAATCTTGTCCCTGAGGTTTCACACAAATAAGGAGCCTGCACAGTCAGCCTGGTTTAAAGCAAAAAGAGGTCTGGGAACAGGCTGAGTGCTTCATATGTATCGCATTTAAATGTCCACTGTGGCAGCTCCAGGGTAAACGGAATGCATGGTTGCTGTTGTCTTCATACCAAGTCCTGACTTCCAAGATCTCTGCACTTTACTGACCTGCCATTGAGGACGTGACAAAGAAGTAACTGCCTCATTTAACGCTTTATGGGTAACAGGTTAAAGAAACTTACTGTCAAACCTGGGGGCCCTGGAGGGCCAACTGGACCTGGTACTCCCATGGAGCCGGGTGGGCCCTGTTGAGAAAGTGGAGGAAGCTATGAGGCACCTTTTTATGGAAAAAACAGTGAGACAATCAAGATCAAAAAAACCCCAACAGCTGGCACCCCATACACGTCAAATCAATGTAGCCGGCCACTAACCTACCAATTTGTCCTTGTAAAAAGGCCTAAAGGAGCGTACATCGTGTTAGGAGTGTTCTGCTCTCAACATCAATACATCTTTTTGGCTTGGATAAGGGAATGCTTTTTTTTTGTTTTGTTTTGTTTTGAACTACTTTTGCTCTTTCTTTCTCTTCATGCACTGGGAGAGAACAACAAAACACTTTGTATTTGTGATTCCTTCCAGCAAGAAACAGACAATAGGGAAGCACAGATCAGAGGAACAAAAATGCTAACAGGCTCAGTCTGGTCAGAATAGCCTGGGGCTTGCCTCTCTGTACCAGGAAATGGGAGTCTTTGGCTTCTGTCCAGTCCAGGCCGATAGACTCATTTTCTGCTCCCCTTGTTCTTCCACTAAAGCAATGAATGGCTCAGTGGGGAAGCACAGGGCCTGGAGTCACTAGCTGTTTTCACAGAAGACTGCTGGGAGAACAGAAACACTGTTCAGGAGGTGCAACATGAGGAGAACAGCTGAGATATTACCCTCTCTTCCCACCATCCAAAATAGTGGCTACAGCCCAGAAAGGCAGATGTTACTTGCTTTACCTCAGGGTGAAGAAGGGAAGGGAACTCCAGAACTGATACAAAGGAAGTCTCGGAAGGGGGAACAGGCAGGGGAAACAGAGAAGCAAGTCAGTGTGAGTACAGCTGTATGCTGGATATCACTTTCCTGACCAGGGGACCTTTCTAGCTTCTGTGGGTCACCCTATTAAGAGCAATATGGAAGCACTTACTTTTCCCTCAAGCCATAAACTAGAGGTACATTAAACGTAAGCCCTGCTTCTCCATGTAAACATACGGATCCCTTAGCATCAAATGTTCCAGTTGTGCTGTAATGCAAATATTTTTCATGTTCTCTATTTGGCAGAACACAGCCTAATAGTACTTTACAGAACTTACAGGTATCCCTGGAAGACCTGGAAATCCTGGGTCGCCCTTCTGTCCTGGCAGCAAGGATGTAATTATTTCACCTGCTTCACCCTGGAAGAAAAAGAGCTGACTTTAATCAAAAGCACATTTTACAATTCTTTATCACCGTTCTGCCTCTGAAGGACACACAGTGGCTCTTTAGACTCTGAGAGACTCAGAGTTATGCTACACCCTAGTAGTACCCTTATATTAATATAAGTACTAGTTCCTCCAAGAATAGCTCTTTTTAGGAGAGATCTTTGTGTATTTGGAGGATTCTTTAAATGGCTAAACTATTAAAAGTTCTTTTTTTATATGTACAAATATGTCAGCATTGATTTAACTTCCAAAAGATTAGGGGACTGAAATACAAAAGCTTCACAAAAGAAAGAGACATTCTAGCTCCATGTGAAAGCAAGGGATAGGACACAACAGAAAAAAGGCTCATGCAGCTTTTTCCAATGTTCCACCGCATTAGACAAATGCTGAGTATGCTGTTATAATAGTCATGCTTCATGTTCTATATTGAAGCATAGTTTCTCACTGATTTCAGGGAAGATCTTTGTTTTAAAAGTATATGTGTTCCAATCAGCTTGCCTTTTAATACTTTTAAAACAATTGGGAAGAAAAGTAGCTGAGAAAAACAATTCAGCTTAACAGTCACCATTTCCCAGCACCAGCATTATGCTGTCCTCTCAGGAGTTTATTGAAATAGTTCTGTGGGCCATGTTTCCTTTCAAATAGATTTGAACCAAAACTCATGTTTTGGCCCATGCTCAAATAGGTCAAGGATACAACAAAAAAAAACCCGCTTAAAAAATAAAGGGGGCCTTTAAGGTCCAAAATCAAATTATGAGACTATTTACATTAGGAGAAAAAGCCATCTGCAAGTAACCTATACAGCAGAAAGCACATTTCTAAAAGCAACATGAGATGTTGCACTGCTCTCTTCACTGGATATTTTAAGCTATTATTGCTTAGTCTCTAGTAGCATTCTTGAGTGCGAATAGGTAGACTATTGATGCATTGGGTATTGGTAGGCATTTTGCTAACTTGATGCCTCACAACACAAAAAGACACTGTCCCTCACACTCCCAGGGAAATCAGCTTCAGAAAAGAGTCTGCTACTTCTTGAACTACTGACTCAAATTGAGTAAAGCTACTGTTGCACCGGAGTGGTCTAGAAACACTAAGCTTTCTGCAGAATGTCACCCCAGGTTCCAATGGATGCAAGTGATCTTGAATAAAAGCCAGCAGGTTACTTATGCCAGATCACACTGCACGCCCATGCCTTCTTAGTTCTTCAATGTGCAAGTACAGAACACTTACCTTCATACCTGGCAGACCAGGGGGTCCCTTTGTTTAAAAGAAACAAAAAACAAAAGAAAGATCAATAGAAATAAATCATTGGTATGTTATTTGCAAACCACAAATCAGATCTACACCACGAGACAAGCATTAAAGATAGAAATCTAAAAAAAGATATAAAAGAGGAGAAAATAAAATTTTTTATGATCATCAGAATCAAATGGAAAAATTAGAGAAGTACTTTCACAGTGAACGTTGAGCATTAAAGGGACTACATTTCCATTTCCTAGCAAGTTCTTTCTTTCAGTCACTTTGCTGTACATCCTTGTGTTTTATAATGAAAATACCCAACACACTCTCTTTTTTCTGCTGCATTAATCACCAGTAAGACTCTTTAGATATACTGGATGACCGTATCGAGATCATAATTCTCTGACACATATGCACTTATTTGTATTTTTCTGCAGGTGGCAAAGCATCTCAGCATGCGAGAATTCAAAAGGCTTTTTATTAGCTTTACCACAGCATGCAGCAGAAAAGCTCACTCTTATTTGACATCTGAAATATTCTGATTAACCCTAAAAAAAATTAATATATCCTTACTTAAGGATATATCCTTATATTAAAAGACCAACTGCAAAAAGAGGCTAATATTTATCTCATCTTTCACAGATCTAAGTAGAAGTCTTTCAGTGGATTACAGGTAGCTGATCCAGAAATCTTTTACTTACAGGAGGCCCTTGTAAACCAGGAAAACCTGGACTGCCTGGGAATCCACGCTCTCCCTTAGGGATGAAGCAAATGATTAGCCAAAACCAAACCAAAACATAGCAAAACCAGAAAAATTAATTTTGACTGAAAAGTCCAGTTTCATTGCTAGCTTATGAGTCTGGAGTAGCAAATTGTATGGCAACAAGCTATAGGATAAAGAGTTTGATTGAAACAGAATTTTCCACACTCAGATATTTCCACATGCTTCCAGGCAAAGTACTATACTACAGAGATGGAAAACACACATAGTGCTATAGAAGTTCAACTTCTTTTATGGAAAGATTATAACCTGAAGCTAAGTAACACGATAGAATGAAAGTGACTCCTTCCAACAAGGATACTGAATCAGTATTTTCAATGCAATATTATTAAAAATAATTAAAAAGTCCCACTGTTAGGAAACGAGTTTTCCTTGGTAGCAGGAGTCTACTACAAAGATGAGACGCAGTATGTGATCTCGTTATCAGACACTCCTCTCAGTTGTTTGCTATAAAATTAAGGATTAGAACAAAGAATTTAAGTATCCTGGCTGCAGAGTATAAATGTTATGTCTTAGTGCTGGCAATTTCTGGCAAAACTTGTGCTTTAAGTACTAGACCATAACCCCTTCTCTCAGATGTGTATCTGAATTATCTTGGAATTACCTGCACAAGTCAATAACAACAAGTACTGCTGCACGTAATAAACTAAACCTACTGGCTACAGCCAGGAGAACAAGAGCACTTTATCATCATATTATTGTTGCATTGTTAAGAATCTTAAAGGGATTCCACCTTTGTTCCATTGCATCCTGGGATACCCTGAGGTCCTGGTGGCCCATCTTGTCCTGGTAACCCCTTTAAAGTGGAAAAGAGGAAAGAAGAGTTAGCTTGTAGGATGCTCTTCTGGGCCTGAAAGACAAAAGGAAACAGGTTCATATATATACAGCCCATTTCCACTCACAGGAAGTCCTGGTGTTCCTGGAAATCCTGGAAGCCCTGGCGGTCCCTAGAAGAAAATTAACCACATATGTTTTAAACAGTATGGTACAAATGTATACGCAAAAGGATTTACCAAGATTTTACTAAGTGTAACCTCTTTGTGCATATGTAAGTAAAGACAAACAGAAACATCTGAATCACCTGTAAAACAAAAAAAGCCATGCTGGACAGCCATCGATGTTCTTACCCTTCTTTCAGTGAAATAGCCACAAAACCATAGAGAAGACAATGCAAAACAACTAAAGTAATAGTATATAGATATATAGAGAAAACGAATGAATGTTCATGGTGTGGAAAATGGATGTGTCCCAATGAAGTCAAAGATGCATTAATTGTCACCAGCTGACGGGTCTGACAAAAAGAAAAAGCAAAGGCACAAAACCTAAAGGATTTCCAGACAAGTCAGCCTCTCTCGTATTGACCCTACGTATACTGTGTCTACTTCAGAATAAATTGAAGCAAAGTTACTGGAGAGTGTTTAGGTCCTGTAGAGCGAAACAGACGAAATAAGTATTGGGGCTACTCTCCCTAACAAGTTTATGAAAGTAATACAAGCAATACATAAGATTGCATTACTTATGCAATCTGATATTACTTACAAAAAGTAATACAATCACTTCTAGCTGGTAGATAAATTACTCTTCAGATTTAACTTTATCCGCCCCCCCCCCAAATCACCACTTGAGTGAAGACCCACTCAATGCCTGGCAGTCTTTATCCATAATTCCAATATATCACCCTAAAACTGAACCATTACTTACTCTGATTCCTTTGGGTCCAATGGGCCCTGGAAGTCCATCGTCACCCTAAGAAAAACAAACAACAAACAAAAAAACCCCACACTGAAGTTTGAAGTCTGACTTTCTATCAAAATAAACTGTAAGCATAATAAAATTTCTTCTACGTGTTTACAGTAAGTAGACTAAAAGTTATATTACTTGTCATTTCCTGAGCAAAAGGGTTACAAATCATTTTATTTTGGGTGTTGGACTTTGAATTGAAAAGTATTTGCCACAGCTGATAAACCACAACTTTGAGAAAATGTTTTTTAAAAAATCAAAGCTATTTAAGATTGCTTATAAGCAGATATANGGGTGTTGGACTTTGAATTGAAAAGTATTTGCCACAGCTGATAAGCCACAACTTAGAGAAAATGTTTTTTAAAAAAATCAAAGCTATTTAAGATTGCTTATAAGCAGATATACATCATGTGCTTTCATCAAATATCCTACAGTGACCTCTTGCGGGCAAAAGAAGATATACAAGACTAAATGTGAACAATACTGTACCATTACTATTTTGTATTACGATAATGCAGAACTTCATATGAAAATCTTGAGAAAAGGCATTTATGAAATAAAAATATAATCACAGTTTCTAGTCCAAGACCCCTCTATTGTTTCACTCGTGTTATATTCGATTTTCTTATCACCTAATTTTATTTTTTTTGCTTCTTTTTGATGCGCTTCTGTAAGTTTATACTATGAGCATTTGCAAAAGAAATCGCAGATGCTGGATAATCTTGTGTATATTAAACATAAATGCATTCAGAGGAAGGCTTTTCAACATTTTAATACTATATTACACCATCTGAGCATAATGATGAAATTCAGTAGCAAATAAAAATAAACTGAAACCCTCCAGGGAAAACAAGGAGCATTCCTCAGTGGTCTCTGCATATGTTCACTGAGGCCTTCATTTGCATTGCCCCACCCCAAACCAGTCCAGGAATGCCACCAGGTGCAAACATCAGTTTACATATGTGGTGGGACCCCTCCAGGCAGCTGACACCACTCTTATCAGTAAACTAAGCGATGGAGCGCATTATTGCAAGGACTAATAAAACTGCATTACAGCACCTTGCCAAACCTGTTCTTTGACCTTCAACTGCAGTACCTAGTGAGAGGATACAAGCGCGCATGTAGTGTTTGCAAGCACGTGTGTAGGTGAAGAATAGGAAACTTAGAGCAATCTTTTTCCTCTGGTGGACCATTCAAACCAACCGAACAAAAAACCTATGTCATATTCCAACATCTGAAGATTTTGACTATTAATCCAATGATAATCAAGAGTCCTGGAATGATTTAGGATCAGCACTACCTAGCATTTTCATGCTGTTCAAGTGAGTTGGGACTTACCTTCGAGCCTCTTGGACCAGGTGGTCCTTCCGGTCCTGGAAATCCAGGCAACCCTGGTTGTCCTTCCAAGCCTGGGAATCCCCTTTCACCCTACAAAAAGAATAGGTGGCGGTGGAGATGTAACACGACAAAAGCACAAGTTATGATATAAAAATTCAGAAAACACATTATCTTTCTGGTTTTCTGTACGAAGTCATCACACAAGCAAACTAACACTGTGATTAAACATCTCACCTGCTTAGCTACAGAAATTCCTGAACATACACATGCATTGTCTTTAATTGGACCACTTAAACAGGTTTCATAGGATGTTTATCCTGTATTTAAGCCACCTATTTACCAAAATAATTCAACCATGTTTCACCTGTACTGCTTAAATACATAGAACTCTCCCCTCTTCCTACAAAAACAGCTTTATTAATAATGAAGTCTCTCCTGAAAACTCACCTCTGCTGCAATATCTATAAAAACTCTCAGAAGGGCGTAGATTGCTGCTATACTAATGACTTTATTATTTCCCAGTTGCAAGTTTGTTATTTGCAATACAAAAGCAACTAAGATCCTGACCATGCACTGTAGGCTAAATACTGGATAAACACAGAACATAAACAGGGTTCTAGCCCAAAGTGCTCACAATCTAAATCAAGTGAGACAGGCAGAAGGCAGGAAAGAAATAAGGTCTCATTCCTTTTATCTGTCACCTCCTGCTAAAATCATAAGCACTCAAACAGCAACCATAATTTGCTAAATATTTACGCAATGATTAGCCGTGATAGTCCATCAGTAGTGTAAGAAATAGCATATACCATCATATGTCACCCTCTAACTTGTTAGTGTAAGTTAACAATATCACTTACCTGCAGTTTCAAAATACGCATAGCTGCAAATTCATAAAATATTTATTTTTATTCTTTGTATGTCATAGATTCACAAAAAATCAGTATATTAAGGTTTCAATTGGTACAGAAAAGTTAGGAAATAGCATAATTAATACACCTTTTTGTGCATATATATATATAATGGTAAACTTTTCAACTGTGTAAACAGATATTTCCCACAGCTGTTACATCAACCAGTATGTATAATCAGTTATCAAACAGGAAGTTGTTCAGTGTTATTTGTTATTGCTCTACGGATAGGTTTGGTTTGGTTGGTAGGTTTGGTTCCTACCTGCAAAAAAACCCTTCTGTTTATTAACCCCAATTACTTTTTCATGACAACTACAGGAACTGCCAAATAAATGTTCCACCCCAACAAGCACCTTAATCACTAGGTTAAAGTTGTGCAGGCTTTTGCACATTCTCCTAAACCAATTCATCCTGGATTTTTATTTTCTTACACCATTTCAGCAAGAACGGGAGTAGTAGCTCCCGCATCTCTTAACTGGCAGTCTATCAGCTATGGCAGTCTCTAGGAACTCGGGAGGGTCCTGCCTCGCTGTCCTCAGTCAGATGAAAGAACCGAACCAGCAATCTCACATCTTCAAGATGACAGCAGCAGAGATCTGAAGACTGGGGATTGCAAGCAAACAGAAGCATCTACCTGCAGCCTTGAGCACAATATGCAAGAGGCAATATTAAGGCTTTGCTCGTCTTCCCTTTACTTGCTCTAAGCAGCTCTATGCTGAGTATGACAGCAGGTATTCAGCATGACAGCAGTGTTAAGTCTCATTCTTAAATCCTAATTTTCTCACTGTACTGCTTAGGTAGATCCTCTGTATTCCACTGTGGGGGGCAGGAACTTAGAAGCTGCAGTGTAAACATTTACAAGCTGCTGAAATCTCAGAAAAATTTTCAGAGGAAGTAACATGGCTTCTCTTCCTGCCTTCTTTTCCAGTCCTTGCTATACTGCTTCCTTGGAAACACAAGAGGAAAACCTTTTGGATGAGAGATTAAAGGCTGTGTGCAAACACAAGCTGCAACCTTACAGAGGAAACAACTAAGCTGTACTTAGTGATACCTATACAGCGAGACTCAGAAGGATTCCTTGGATGGGAATGGACAGCTCATTAATTGGTCTGCTAAAGTTGGTTTCCTATTAATGAAAATGTAAACATACTCCTCTTTTACTGTAGGTCACATACTACAATCTTATACAGGACAGACATCTTTTTTTTCTACCCTGTGGAAACGCTGAAATTGCATCATAAATTGAGGCTAGCTTAAGTTTGACAGTCAGTGTCCAGACTGCCTTTTTGCACACAAAGTGCCAGGCTATAGCATAGAGCTATGCAGCTGGCGTGCTACCTCATCAGAAAAATAAGACTGGAGGAGTGTTATTATCTCAGGCCAGGATATGAAAGGGTTAGTGTGTCCCTGAAGGAGAGAGAATGAGGAATTTGGGAGTGCCCAATAAGGAAAACATTAGACAGACCCAGAATTTGGAGCAAGCTCTGGCAAGAACTGTGTTTGCACACTAAGGAAACACACCTGCGTACAAGAGGCACGTCAGATATGTCAGGTGCTAGCTAGGCTACACAATGCCTACTAATCTCAACTTGGTCACACTTCTTCGCATTTTTCTTAGAGCAAGCAACATCTGCAAATGGTTACTAGAACAGACTTTTAGCAGAGGGTAGGCCTTGCGTGTCATCTAAGGCTGAAGAACTGCTCTCTAAATGCAACTGCTCTGAGGTCTCCACTCTAAGCAGTCACAGAACTGGGAAGCCGAGGCCTCTGCAGTGAAAGAGAAACATATGACGCCAAACAGTTAAGCAAGAGAAATACAGGAGGTAACAGATGCCGCTAG
>RSEF01000004.1:17085100-17106669 GCA_003993805.1 Himantopus leucocephalus | reverse complement strand
ATCTGCATACAAGGGCAAAGTATCTGAAATGCTTTCAGAGCCCATATTACAAGCTGTTCTTGCCAGAATCCCAGGCACCAAGCTTGTATGAGATCATATATTAAGAACCTGAAACTCAGCTGAGTCTTTGGAGTTGCACACCTTACATTGTGATCAACAAACCCAGTAAACTCAACACCTTCTGAAGTTCTCCTTTAAAAGGCCATGGACTAACCATATTTAATAACTAAAGAACAGCTTCTTAATCAATTTGTTTAAATTAATTTGAATGGGTAGAACCCAATAGTCCTGCTCATTGAAAATAGCATAATGTATTAGCAATTATTTTGAGGGAGAAGTGCATCCTGGGTACTCTTAAAAACGTGGTCCCTCCCACCTCAAGCCACATGTTTCCATCGCAGCTACACAAAAAGCATTGTGGTACTGCATAACTTGCATGAAGGAACTGATCAGGCTGAAAACAAGTTTCTTTGTAAAATAGGTTAGTTTTCAGTGAGATCAGTTCACTGACAGCTCCGAACATGGCCACACAAGCCCCAGAGGAGAAACAGGAATACCTAGCTAAGGGAAGGTATGGAAGCCTATTTGAGCAGCAGCAGCACATACTACCCATTTAAAGCAAAACCACAGTAGTCTTGGGGGTACGTGCCCTCTTAGTGACTAAGATGCATGCCACTTGCTTGCTGTAGCCCTTGGCTCTCAGTCTTCATCAGCTGGAACAGCTGAGATTCAGTACCACCCTCCTCCTCCTCCCCAGTCCCTGTACAGCTGATTTATCAGTATCTTTGGATCTTGTTTTCAGCTGAGGTAAAACCAGCCCAATAATCTACAAGTCCTACTGGTTTGTCTTAGAAATTGCCACATATGCAGTGTCTCTTGTGTTTATTTCTTTAGCTATCTTTTACTCATGATCTAGCTTTTAAGCATTAAAGCAGGTTAGTCTCAAAAGTGCCAAGCAATATTTATTTAAAACCCAATCATCATCCAGTCTCTTAAGTGAAAAGCAATTATACACTTCTCTTCCAGCTGAGAAGTGAGAGCAATTCCTGTAAGTACCTGTATGTAGCAGCTTAATCATTTACTTCAGTTTTAATACTCTTACCAGATCCAGGTTCACTACTCACAGTAAGCTGCTCAGTAACAGCACACTGGCTCCCAGCTGCAATCAATTTTTACTGACTTCTCCAGTAACTGCCTCTCATTTCTTCATTATACCATTTTAGGCATGTTTGAATTTTACACTATCCATTTTATATTTAAGTTTAGTAAGGTGGGCCTGATTGGAGGAAGAAAACTTTAGTGCACTGATTGTGCTATTTACAATGGGCTTAAAAAAAAAAAGCTTACTGTGCTTTGACTCTCCAACAGATAACATGTTACTGATGCTATAAGGGCTCATGGCAGAGGCAAAATTAAACAAGAATCACTGGCAGCACAGAAGCAGTTAAATAAGAGCTGTGGCTCCCCAAGGCAAGACGAGAAAATAGTTTTATTTTTTACAGTTCAATTTGTATTACTTTACCCGAACTGTTAAAACTTGGATATCCCAAAAGGAATGCTAGGATGCTTAGGAAAAAGGCTACTGTTGAGTCTCAAAAGGAATGCATTAGGCTCTGCTAAGCTGAACAAAGCAGCACTTCTTAGTTGACTTAATGAAAGCGGACAGCAACTTGGATGTGGAAGCTGGTTGTGGGCCAGAAGTGAAACAGTGGAACAGAAGCTCGGGGCTCAGCTGAGCATATTTGACAAGGCTTTTCCTGTCTTCCCAGTACAGAACCAGGTTCCATAAGCCTGACTTCCAGTAGTTCTACAAGTACATTGTCACACTCAATGGGAGAATCAAAAAGGGGAGATTATTTGAACAGCTCCTTATCTAATGCTCTTCATACGCCAATTAGGCAAGGAGCTATAGAGTTTGACTCCTGGTTCAGAGGTCACTGGAGAAGGAAGCAGAAAAAACAAGTGTCAAGTACAAAGAAAAAGCAGAAAGTTGTTGCAGCAGCAGTTTACACTCAACTGGAATAAAGATAATATTTGCAAGAAAGCTGGGTTGAAGATAGTATCAGGTTTTGAAGCTTATATCAAATGGGTAAGTAAGTGGTAAACTGTGATAGAATCAACCTCCTAATCATCTTAATATAGCCCTTGATGTCTTGTAGTAGTACAAGACCCTAGAAAAAGTTCGAGGCTGTAAAAAAAAGAAACCAAAGAATTAGTAAGAGAAAGCATTATGGATGTCAGTGATAGAGAACTCTTGTGGTTCCCCGGAGCTGAACTGCTGAATCCATCAATGCATCAAATACTGAGGATTTGTAATTATAGGGCAACATAATGGGGTGTGTGCACATATGATCAAACCAGTTCCACTAGCAACACATCATACTTAAATATGGGCTTTGCTTTTCGTTGTTCTTTTATATAAAGTGTACATCATGGTCTGCAAGCTTCTGAAGGGCTGTTTAAAAAAAAAAAAACCACCACAAAACCAACCTCAAAAAACCTTCTGGCATGCCTCAGGGTTACACTGTGTTTATCTTGATTTAGGTGGAAGATGAATCACAGTTCCCAGATTTCAAAGTGAAACTTCCATTCTAAGAATAGAAACTTGCCTTATATCTATCAGTTTAATAAGTGGGAGTCTCAGACACATCCCCCCCCGACTTCCCTAAGAGGACTCAGACATACAAAAAAGTGTGGTGGGTTTTTATTATTTTATTAAAAGATTACAATTTGATTAATTTGCAGCCCTCTAAGAATTTTCCAGGAAGATGCAGAACCATTATATAAATATTTGGTCTGAAGTTATGCTTGTTTTACTGGAGGCTTTTTTTCCTTCCCTGCTTCCTTTTCGCAAAAGGTTATCAAGCTTCTCACTCTTCTGCTCAGCATTTGCTATAATTCACTCCAGAAGAGGCCAGAGGCTGGAAACAAAGTGTGGAACAGTTCCTCCTGTGCAGTCCTCCTTGACAATTGGCTAGGACAGTCTGGAGTCACAGAAACCAAACCCACCATACTTAATGACATTTGAGAGCTTGATCAAGGCTCATACACTCCAGTTATTTGACGGTATTTGGACAAAAAGTTCCCTCTGACTCCAAACAAACAGTCTCAAGATAGTCATCTTTCCCTGGTAAAGAATATTTCAGTTTCATTAAGTGACACTAAAGGACTTGAATGTATTGAGTGGGTCATGGTCCCTGCATGCGTAACAGTTGTATAAAGAGAAAGCTGAACCAGTGGGAGAAAATAATTACTTGATTTTACTTAGAAAGCAAGAACGTTCACTTCTAGGTTTTCCACACTAGCCAGACAATAACCATTTGCTCACTGACTTCACAAAATAGCTGTGCCCAGCCCAGAAAAAGACCAACTGAGAATTACAAAAGTGTTCTCCAAAGTTGTACCTGCTACAATTGTATCGGGAACATAAGCCTAATGCTTAAGTGCCTTCAAACTAAACCTGAAATAGTCCTGTGACTACTGTTAGGATACACCTGGTTTGGCCACCTGCATTTGAAGATCCTGTAGGAATGCATGTCAGGTTTGTATTTTGGCTAACCCAACCTAACTGAGAAAGCTTGCTATCAAGGGGATACTGTTCTTCACTAGGTACATAAATCAGGAATATACTTGATGAACTAAAAGCAAGTAAATGCCAAGGAATGACCTCATCTATCTGGATGGCGGGTGTGGCACCAAGAATTACTCTGAGTTTTGGACATCTGCCTTGTTCAACGTCAGCCAATAGTAAAATTCTGCATCAGCACATTATAGGCCGAATGCAGTGACTGATTGCTGTGCATTACTTTAATTCATTTGAGGTTACACTTGTTTATGCAATGTCAAAAATCACCTTTGAAGTGCATCAGAAGTTAGAGCACTGAAGCCCTTCTAGACCCTTGCTAAGATAGGGTAAATGGTTTGATAAGACAGGCTTATCAAACTCTGTTATCAGTTCACATCTTTAAGAAGACTTCAGGCACAACTGTTTACAAGACTAAGAGCGGAAGTGTCTCGGGCAGTCTCTCGCCCTTGCAGTGATGACATCACATTCATTCCCTGTGACAACAGCAGTTACATGGAAACTATTAAACCACCATTTACTCACAACTAGGCTCCCACACTTGAGAAAAGGCTCAGTTCAGCCAAGTAGTGAGCTGTGCATCTACACTGCATTGTAACTAAGAGAAACGCTCGGCACCTGCTGTTTCCTNCAAGAGAAATGCTCGGCATCTGCTGTTTCCTCAAAGGGAAAAATTGTAAAATGATAATAATGGTGACAGAAACATGAAGTACTGCACAGACATACTGAGCTCAGGCAGTGAGACTGGCAGTCAAAGCTGCATGGAAGTAGGAAAGCTCCAAGATGTCAACATGCATCTCTTGGCCTTAGGACACTGGCGAGGCAGCCCAAAACAGCCTCTTGCACTGAATGAACCACGCAGGATTGTTTTGTGGGTTGGGGAGGTTTTTTTATTCTACTTGATCCGAGAATACATGTTTGGCCATTAACTAGGTGCTTACCTGAGTAGCAGCTATGTATGTTGGGAAAGCTGTATCTGAATTGCCTGATTTGTTGAGCATCTAGACAGCAACAGCAGTCATCTGAATATATAGCTATACAAGTTATGAGGTAAAAAATAGTGCAAGTTCAGAGTTCATTAGTGAGCGTCAACTACTCATGACCAGGCAATGCAGTGAAAGTGAGAAAGCAACCTACACTCACTCCAGTTTTAGATTCCCACTAAAGCATCACTAGCATAGCCGTTATTGTACAATCTCCACCTTAGCTTGTCCACACTAACTAGTTAGAGTAGGCAGGCCTTGGCAGTAAATAGGAATTCTTTCCATTTTACTAGAATTTGACTTTTCTGGTTTTTACTCTCACATAGCTGAAGAAATTTGTGCCACTATCCCCCATGCTTGAGAAAATAATTACATTAAATTCTGTATGCCATCAGATGGACCAGTTGGTCTGACTCAATACCTGAAGTCATTTAACAGCTACAATCTTCGGTGCATGCCCATGCTATGGTCAAAGAAAATAAGACATGAACAAGAAATAAAAGCTATCATCCATAAGTTTCAGTTAACTGAAGTTGGCATATGGCTCAGTGGTTTGTGTGTTGGTCTCCCAGTGAAATAAGAAAAAAAAGATAAGATTTACCTTTTCACCTTTTACTCCACTGCAATCACATTTGGATAAAGATGTACATCCATGGCAAGCCTTTAAAGACATAAGAAAATAATTAGATGTTTTTAATCAGCATAAGACTATATAAAGTTTTCAATACTATTACAAAAGTTAGTCTAAAATGTAAGCCTACAAAGTTTGTCATCTAGCTATTACACGTGTTCAAAGCAGATACAGTTAACTTAAAGTTCAATCACTTTTATTAATACCCATGCTTGTATGTAAGTATATTACAGTTTCCTTGGAGATTTTTGGCTTTTAATTTATGCTTAAACACCGTTTACTCTAGGGCAAGGTACAATCCAACACCTATGGTCAAAGAGGCTGGAAATTCAATAAAACAGGCTCTTTGGCACATGTCTCCACACTGAGAAGAGTCCAGTTATGGTTNGGCACATGCCTCCACACTGAGAAGAGTCCAGTTATGGTTCCCACCAGTAGATGTCAGTTTTTGCACAAGAGTTTAACCAAGCCTGAAGCTTATGAGCGTATTTGTGATAGTTATTGGAACAATACTTACTACACTACTAATTCTTCCCTCCACAGCTCAGTTATTGAGAACAGGCTTTAAAAAACCCAAACACTAGATTTCATCTAGCTGCATTCACACTTCATTACAAAGCATGACAAGTCAGCTACAAGAGTCCACAGCATAAGGGGAGCAACAACCAGATATTAAGAGGTCAGAGGAGGGAGATATGGAAGCTTGATTCACAAAGAGGATCCAAGTTAGGTAACCNGAGTTAGGTAGCCTTTCCATACCACATTTGCTTAGTTTATACTCTCTCCCCCCCACCCCAACATGACGGGATACTCATTAGAGCTCCGTGTTGATTTTGGAGATGAGCAGATGTGTTTACAGAAGCAAGATTTCTACAATAAATGATTTTTTTTTGTAAAACGTCTCTTCATAATACACGTGGTCATCAATTTTCAAACCTCTTTACAGTTAAAAACCATAACCCACATTAGAAGATCATTACCTGAAATACTTTAGGGTTTAACTTGTTCTGAGAACAGGTGTGGCATTGTATTAAAAAAATACAGCACATACTTTAAAAGTTTGAAAAGCTGAGCATTTGGGGTCCTGCCCCCACCCAGTAATCTACAGAGAACATTACGGACAAAGTTTCAATCAAGCAGGAGACCACTTGGTGTGTCAGATCTAAAGTATTCTAGTCTTCATTATCACAGAAGCATTTAGAGATGTGACCCATCACCTACCTGGCATTAGGAATGCTCTGGCTCTTAGCCTAAACACACTACCAAGCATCAGACTGAAAACACAGAAGTAGCTTAATTCACCTGGAGCTACACAAACGCATGATCAACTAAAGCATCTTGTAGGAAAAGGCAGAGCTTTTTGAGTTTTACGTACAGCAGTAGTGCTACACAACATGACTAGGGCATCTCTTCAAATCTTCCATTTGGCTTTTGTAATCAGTTTCTTGATTTGATGTATATGACAATTCAAAATTCTTAGTTAACAGGGGTTTATTGAGCTATTTCCTAAAGTGAAAGTAAACCTTACCAGCCAGTTTAGATTTTCAAAGATCAGACTGGACAAAGCCCTGAGTAACCTGGCCTGACCTCATGGCTGACCTTGTTTGGAGCCAGGTGTTTGGCTAGATGCCCTTCTGATGTTGCCTTTCAAACCATGTTATCCTGTGAATTTGGTATCAGATCCTTTTCACTTTTAAAAGTGGATTTTAAAAAAGCAAGTTCCTTGTGAACCAGTTTTATGATTAATCTTGTTAACAAAGCTTCATTTAAAAGGGATTAACCTTAGTTACATGCAATATTCCCTTGCCTCACACTGCAAGCCTAACCCAAAGAAATAGCAAGTTACCTAGCTTGCTGTACAGCAGCGCTGGTTTCTTACTACAAGGATAGCATAGTGACAGCTACATGAAAGTCTTTGCTGCCTCCAGGAGGCAGGGGGAGGAAAAATAAAGTAAATCAGTACTCATTAAAAATTACAGAAAGCTGTGCAGTGGTAAAACACACATAGGCTAAAGTAACACACATGGAAAGCATGATCAAGATCCTACACAGCACAAGGAGAATTTATTTAGGTTAGGAAACAGAAGACACTCATTTAGTCTTCCTCACAGCTTCCAGTGAATGTTTCTAATAGAAATTTCCTGAGTTTTCAGGTAGAAGAAAACTGCTGGGGTCAACAAGAAGAAAAGGAAACTGGAGAGGAGAAAGACGGTTTGAGATTGCATTGCCCCTTCACAAAACAAGTTAGATATACACAATTTTGTGAAGGCAAGTTCTTAGACAATGACACTCAGTCTCTACCCTCTGCTACTGTATCTCTACAGTAAAACTGCAGAAAACTACATTGTTAGCACCAACACATCTTCAACTGTGATCCTGTCAGCATGAAGACTACACAAAATAGATCCATTTAATAAAGAAAATGGAATCATGGAATAATTTGGTACAGAAGGGATCACTCCAAGCAGGGCAACCCAGGGCAGGTTGCACAGGCCCTTGGTCCAGTTACATGTTGACTAACTACAGTGGTGGAGATCCCACAGCCTCTCCAGGCCCTTAGTCTGGTGTCTGACTGCCTTCATGGTAAACCTTTCCCCCCCCCAAAAAAAATCTCACCAGAATTCCCTATGTTGCAATTTGTATGCATTGCCTCTAACCCTATGCTGTATGAGGGCAGCCTGGCACCATCTTTGCTATGCCCTCCTAAGCAGCAAGAAGATGGCCATAAGATTCACCCCCTCCCCTGAAGCCTTTTTCTCTCAAGTCCCAACACTTCCCATACACCCTGCCTCTCACCTCTGGGTGTCCCAAAGTAAAGCAGAGAGAAGTGATCGTTAAGTCAGCTTGTTTAGAATCAGGGACCTACTTTTGCTTGATTTTGAAAGAGCTGACAGAGAAGCACCTTTCCTGCATATGCTGGCAATAAATAATGGTGGATATGATGCCAAAAGATAGTGTGTCCTTCCCAACACTGTGCCATCAAAAAAAAAAAGCTTAAGATGAGTTTAAATTTTTCTGTATGAAGTTTTTGAAGAAAGTGCTTCTGTCCCTTATTCTATTTGTGGTTTAAATGAAAAAAAAAAGTGCTTTGATGTAATCAATAGTGTTTTTTTTTTTAAACCTGTGACAGTCTTCCAAAGTCATTTATATATTCAGACTGGATTCCTTACACTTTGAACAGCCTCTTAACGTATACAATTACCCTGTCTTGAAGTGTCAGGCGTACTCACTGAATGCTTTTTAACAAATAGGTTTGGATATCCAGTTCAGATGCATTACTTGCAGGAAAAGAACATGGTCTTTCCCAGACAGCAGTGAAGGGAAGCTAGAAGTCATCTGTAATCAGAAAACTCTTCAAATACCCACTGTAATCAAATGGTAGTAATTTTTGGCTTAAATCCTGGGAAGATCTATTCATCCACAAGCTTATCAAGAAGTACTCCCTCAGCAAAGTCACTTATCTTCCTGTACAAAAGCTGTATTTGGCAGATTGTGTTTCTTATTTGCATCAACTTGTATCCCTACCAAATTAAGCTTGGTTGTTTGGTTTTTGGGTTTTTTTTTGTTTTTTTTTTTGTTTTTTTTTTTAACTAAGCAGTTTGAAGAGAAAAGGCCCTAAGAATTCGTACTATATCAAGATCAATTCATGCCACTTATGGGTCATATTGCAGTAGAGCATAACAAAATATAAAGTAAAACACAGTGGCAGAGCAAAAAGAAAAAGCTTGATGACCTATCCTAAGTGAAAACTTTCTTCTTGTTTAGACTTTTCAATAATCTCAAGGCTTTTTTACTTGGGAAAGCCGGCACAAGAATTGTGCTACAGGAGAATGCATACTGCGTTACAAGCTAGTACGAGTTTGAAAGCCACTCAGTAGCCACAGGCTAGAGATTTCTGATGTCACAGATTTAATTCTATATCTCATATCAATGCAAAGAAAATCCATATTATGCATAGCAATGCTTGGAATTTCGCCTGTACAAGAGCAATAACTTATCTACACCTCAATCAAACAAAGAAAACAGATACAATGACTAAAACATTTCAAGCATAGAAAAATGTACATTAAGAGCAAGATTTAGAAGGCTATGATCAGTAGTTTGCCCTTCATAACAGCTTATTGATCACTAGTTCTGAAAAGCAGGTGACTTACTGGGTTTTCAGACATGGAAAAATTAAATGACTCCAAACCTCAGTGGGACTCCAAGTTGAACTTGGTACATTCGCTGCAGGTTGGGGAACCGAACAAGTCACCTGCCTTGTATTAGGCAGCCAGAAGCCTTCAGTAGCAGTTCAGTTCCTAGCTCTGGCCAGTAGGACACATTGTCTTATGTGACAGGGAAGATGATAAAAAATGTTGGATGTAATAGCAAGTTGTGGCTTGACCATAAGGAGCTGGTCACAATCTCCATGCCTATTAAAATCTTTCAGATTTCAACTACACAAAGATGGATAAGGAATCAAGGCAGCTTTTAAGAACAAGATGAACTGCTCAGGTTTGCTTCTTACCTACTGTAGTCGTGTTGCCTCCCCCTACTCCCACCATGTACCTGTAAAGATGAACTTGCTGTCATTGCCATTGCTGTGACGTTTGCATAGCAAGACACAATCAAGGGCTCTAATTAATCTATTCGAGTTTAGCTAATCCTTTCATTGGATTTTCCTGACAGCTTCTACCCCATTGAATCCATGTGTGGAGAGCAAGTTCTTTTCATTAGTATATAAAAGGAGGGATGGTATTGGTTTACTGGGCAAAGGGTAATTCTTCCAGAACAAGCTCAGTCTTTTGTGTCTTACACGCACTGAGGAAAACTGCTTTATGCCACCAACAGAACTGGGGGGGGGTGAGGGGGTGTTTGTTTTTCAGTTTGAAGAAAAAAGTACACATTTGAAATCAAAGTCACTTCTTACTCTTAGCCGCAGATTTGTTACAGTCAGCTCAGTGAAATAAATAAGCCTAAGTTATCCTTAAAATTTGTTTTGGCTAGAAGCCTGCCTTATGTATTGGGCGCACTCCTCTGCTTTCTCATCAGGCCTCGAGATGGCAGTTACAAGGCAATTTCAGCATATTCCACTCCCTCCCCACCTCCCAGCTGCCATTCACAACAGTATTGGACAAAATATTTCAAAAAAACCACCAGGGAGATGAATGCTATTCCTGGAGAGAACAGCAACTTGGCACTTCCTAAAACTGTGAAGGGAAAAGAGAATCTCTTATTTATTACTAAGAGCAAGTTCATAAAAGTTGTAGAGAACTGGTTAATGGCTTCAGGTAGGTTAGCCTGACTTTATATCTTAGTCTGACAGAATTAAAGTAACAGCACAATTTGAGCAATACATTAGCTGCCTAACTAAAAAATTTAGCTGGGAAATTTAGTTGTGCTTCAAAAGCGATTTACCATTACACACACACAGCTACAGGGAAACTGAACTGTTAATTGTGTGCGTGTAGGGAAGGGTACAAGGAATATCTAAACCCTCAAACTAAAGCACGCATTAGTACTTAAATAATGTATAATTACTTGAACATATAGGAGTTTAACAATATTTTAATACTCTTTCCATGGGAAAGATTACAGGGGTAGGGAGGGAAGCTCGTCATTTACAGAGCTTGAAATTTACAAATTAGAAATTAATAATCAAGAGAAAGAGGTGCAACTTCTTATAGAAGCAGAATAGAAGAATCAATAAGGTGCCTTTGCAAACTACCGGAAGAGTTCTGACATGACCCAGGTTGCTCAAATGAATTCTCAATCCAGATACCAAACAGTTGGATAAGAGAAAGAAACAGTCTGAACATTTACAGATAAAGCGACTTCTTTACTCCAACATCCTCCTTATGTATTATTTTAACATGAATCCAGAATTTCCTGCTTGATAACCTCACATTTCTAGAAGAGCATAGTGACATTACTGAACCTACCTAGCAATGCAGTTTGTACTGACTAACTACGTGCTTTTCTTGACAGCTCAGTTCTGGTGGCAGCAAAAGGTCAAGTAAGAATCAAAAACTGATTGTGTACAGCCACTGATTTTAAATGCTGGTGTGGCCTGTAATGTATTAAGACTCCCTTAGAGATTTAAATGACCACCAAGCTTCAGCATGCAACATCTGTTGGGATTAACATGCACACACTAACTGCATAAACAGACATTGTCCTAACGGGAACCAGGTAGTTATTTGGCACCACAACATTGTAAGCTAACTCATCAGGTGAGAAAATTTCCCTGCGGGGGGAAAAGATGCACAGAAATCACCAAAATAAGTTCTGCCTAGGAGAAGCTGGCCAGAGTTTTAAGGCAAATTTAAACCTCCGCAACACACTCTGATCACAGGAGCATAACTGAACTGTGGAACAATACTCCACAGTTTGTGAGGGAGGAGCAGAGAGCAAGCAGCAAAGGCTAGAAAAAAAAGTTAATATGCACTCAAGCAACACTAGGCAGCAATTGCTGTTTGAGACCTGTATTTGTATGTTCCCATACTTTTTTCTAATGGCTCCAGTAGGATTTATTTGAATACATTTATCAAGCCTTTTGATAGTTTGGTTTTACTTAGACTCCCTTTCACTAGAATGGTCAAAGGAAGAACCAGTCATAAAATCCATTCAAAAGCAATTCATCTTTGAGGGCTCCCATACAGCACACTGTCCGTCTCCCCACTAGTTCTTGAACCTGAAACTTGCAATTCAATCCCGTATACTTTTTCACGGATATGAGTAACAGAAGAGCTTCTGCAAGGCTGATGCGCTTATGAGTCATTCTAGTACCTGCAGTAGGCTTAACTGTACAGGTACTCAGGCAATGAGTTATTCACAGGTATAATCTCAACTTCAGGATGGACACATAGTAGACTAAATACTTCAGGCTTTATTTTTTCTTTTCCTTCCAAGTGTTATAACAAGGTAATACAAAGAGCACTTGCTCCTAATACTAACTTTTAGATTCACTACCAAGCACCTCAGGTCTCTCTTCAGTATTTACCAGCGTCACATAACAAGCTATTCTTGTTAGCAAGCTAATCAAGTAATAAAATTAACACAGTACTACTTTCTCTGGAGGGCAGAGAAAAAAACAACCCAGCCAAGTGAAACACTAGAGTCTTGCATTCTGATAGAGTCACATCAAACCACAAAGCCCCGTGGCAAACTACAGGTACATCAAACCCCTCAAGTTCTTGCACAACATGTATTGCCCCCACCAGGTTTTTATTGCCAAAAAGGAAGGGGGAGAGGTGTTAGAAATAATGGAAATGGTAATTAGTTTAAAGTCCATGTTTTTGAAGTCTTCTAGTCCAGAAAACAATGAAATAGGACTTCACAATTCACCAAGTCTATCTCTAGACCACATATTTGTTAAAATAAACTTATTTCCTGGAACTCCTACAATATCTAGATTAGCTCAAATGCACGCAACTACTGCTGAGAAGCAGTTTAACAGTGTTTTGTAGTTCACAAGACTGGAAACTTCAGATTCCCAAGCTGAGTCACAACATCTATTCTATGATCTCATCATTTGCTCTTGTTCATGATTTAAGGTTGGTAGAAGAGAATTTTCACAGTAGATACTGCAACTACTTGTTGGACAACTGTGGAAGACCTATTCCTAGAATAAGGCTTACACACAGTGGACAAGTCCTGCACCTCACATAGTTATTCTAGCTGCTACAGGAGTTGCCTAAATGCTACTAACATCACCCTCTGCATTCAAATATGACAGCTTACCAGTCAGGAATATAGGAATGTTTTAACATCAGAGAAAAAGGGAACATAAGGGGCAAAGGGGGCATTGGATAATTCTGTCAATATAAAGACTGACTCTGCTGTTAGAAATTCATTCTCATTAAAATCAGCAAATTCAACATACAGAAAGCATCAGTTACAAATGCCTTCACCCTAGGAGGATGACTACAGTACTCTTTCTGCTGTAACCATGCAAAAGTCTCAAATTCAATTATTCAAACCTCTATTTATAATGGAAAAGAAATTCAGCCTTTAAGTTCCAAGCAGACAAAGATTAAGCTTTATTTTGGTGGTGGTCCTGAAGTTTATTAGCTTGCCAAGATCTGTGTAACAAAACACCTGCACAGTTATCTAGCTAAGGATTTACTACTCATCCAGGTCAAAGATGTCACCATTTATCTTCAACAAGTTGAGTTCCCTTTCACTTGCCTGAACATGAATATAACCAAGAAACAAAAGGTTTTGTGAGGATTTAACAGCCAGAGTTGAAGCTGCTATTGTGAGTTCTAATTATGATTTCACATACATGCTCTTTAGGCTTAACAAGAGTACAAGCTTGCAGATAACAGGCTTTTTTTTCTGGACAGGCTGGATCAATGGGCCAAGGCAAATGCTATGAGCTTCAACAAGGCCAAGTGCCAGGTCCTGCACTTGGGTCACAACAATCCCATGCAGCGCTACAGGCTTGGGGAAGAGTGGCTGGAAAGCTGCCTGGCAGAAAAGGACCTGGGGGTATTGGTCGACAGCCGGCTGAATATGAGCCAGCAGTGTGCCCAGGTGGCCAAGGCAGTCAATAGCATCCTGGCCTGTATCAGAAATAGTATGGCCAGCAGGACCAGGGAAGAATGATTGTCCTGCTGTACTCAGCACTAGTGAGGCCCCAGCTCAAATACTGTGTTCAGTTTTGGACCCCTCACTACAAGACATTGAGGTGCTGGAGCATGTCCAGAGAAGGACAACGAAGCTGGTGAGGGGTCTAGAGTACAAGTCCTATTAGAAGCAGATGAAGGAACTGGGGTTGTTTTCACAAGTGATAGGACAAGGGGGAGATGGCCTCAAGTTGTATTGGGCAGGTTTAGATTGGATACTAGGAAAAATTACATCACTGAAAAGGTTGTCAAGCATTGGAACAGGCTGCCCAGGGAAGTGGTTGAGTTGCCATCCCTGGAGGTATTTAAAAGATGTGTAGATGTAGTGCTGAAGGACATGGTTGAGTGGTAACTTGGGTGCTAGGTTAACAGTTGGACTTGATGGTTTTAGAAGTCTCCTCCAACCAAAACTATTCTATGATTCAATTCTATGATAACAGTTTATTACTCAAATATCTGTGCGAAGTCAACTACAGCACCTAAGCCATCACAGCTCCATAATCCAAATGGCCATCCTTTTCTCACTAGAGTATTGTATTTGTGAGCAGTAACATTTCTAAAGCAGAATCTGAATTAAAAGATTACTACATACCCTTTTAAGTAATTGTTTCCCTCAATTTACCTAGCTAAAGATACTAAGAGAGTAAGTTTAACGGTCTAAAATGTAAGAGTCAACACATGTTTGCAGAAGTTCTTGACCAACTTTTTTTTTTAAACCAAGGAAACTTCTGACATGTAATTTAACCTGTTATACCTTGAGGCACTATCTTTCTTTGAAGTTTGCACAATTCAAGATCTGTTCAGACCTGCAGAGGAAGCTCTTAGCTGCAGTAGCCACAGTTTTGACCACTGAGAATGAACACACAGAGGCAGATTAAAAAGGTTCTGAGACACCTGATGGATAAACAATCCTTTTTCCTCTTAAGGGGCAGCACTAGGTTGTTTGCTATTTAAATACCTGAATAGCTTATATTATAGTAATAACATGAAACATAACTAAGAGACCCACTAAATCTAGTTCCCAAATGCCAAACAAATATTCTCATTTTACAGAAATTTTATGGATCAATATATTTTCTCTTAGGATACAGTTACTATGATTTGGTTGGAATTAAAGGGCTACTTTAAAAAAAAAAAAGGCAAGAGAGCCTTGGCATAACTACCTTCAGAATATGCAAAACTTTAAGCAAGTATGTCTATGTCAAAAATAGTGCCACAAGAAATAGAGGAGAGTTCTTTTTTATTTGTACTAAAATGATATAGAATTTTACTGCTTTAAACTGAAATAATTGTAGCTTTTTAACACACAGTTCTCTGTAAAGGTTATCACAGCAATTTCCAGTTAAAACAAAGGCAATACTTGCAGTGATAGATCTTTCCTTTGACCAGCTGACATAGCCTAACGACAGGCAACTTTTGGACTCAGAGTCTCTTTACTGAATTAATGCCTAAAAACTTGTTTAACATTCATTCATCCCCAAACTTCAACTATTTGCCCATAAGCATTTCTCCCTATACACCTGAAAGCAACAAAGGGAACAATTTCTCTTTCCTGGAAGCTCCTAAGAAAAGTTCAGAGACAAGATCTACGTAAACACTCACCTACAGATTTTGGCAGGTCGAGTGACCTGCCATGCAGCAGCGGCTACTGCTTCATGAAAGGCTCAATTAGCAAACAAGGGGAGTAGAAGTGTAGGCTATCCCAATGCCTAAACTGCTGATCAGAGTTTCTAGAAACAAACAAAAAAAAAGGGAAGGACTCATCCCTAGCAAGCCCCAGAGGGGCTGCAAGACAGCAGGAAGAAGCTCACACAGAATCAGTTTTTAACCTCCCAGAAGTTGGGGGTTCCCACCTCCTGGTTTTTTTAATAACTAAGGTGAAAGCAAATGTGCACAGAAGTTTATCCCCCTGGAACAGGAGGTAGTGCTGCTTGACAGAATCTTTCAGTCTCTGATTCTTGAACCAGAGAAGAGGACAGAAAGTGCAACAGCCCAGCTGGGCATCCAGTCAACTTCCCTGCTATCTCAGATGTTGCTCCCTTGCTCCATACTTGGCTTTAAGAGGGGGAAAACCAAGAACTCTTCAGGACATGAAGAAACTTTGAACAGGTAGTACAAGGACGGAGCTGGCCCTTGCAACTCACAGTAGATCATTCTCATTTTCTACAAAGCCTTCCACCTTTGAAAATGATTGTTGCCACTCTACCTTAATGAGCACTGCCAGCCTTGCACTCAACTGTAGGCCAGGAAAAGGCCACAGACAGTTCTCACCACTTCTGAAAACTCTTACATTTCTGTGGTCTGTTAGTCTTACAAGAATGGGCTTCAGTGTAGTATCTTTTACTGGGTGGGACACACAGAAAGCAAAATAATCATATCAAGCTCCACTGCTCTTCTCACAAGCATTTCAAGCTTTGAAGAGACCTGAGAAGCTAAGTACTTTTACTCCTGTCCTAATGAACACAAATTTCCAAACAGCTCCACGTCACGCTGCGTGAACTTGCAAAAATTTCCTTTAATAACAACTCAGGTTAAGTACTACCTTTATGCTGCCATCCAGAGGCAGCATCTTAAAAAGCGTCTGTTTGCATATGGCAAGGACACCTACTGGCAAACAGCGCAAGCAAAGAGCACTAAAGACAGAATGTAAATGTGGTCTTCTAGCCCACTTTGTCTCCAAGTTAATGAACTGGCAGATGCCAAACACCGCATTTCCCTCTTCAGCAGGCAGTGCAGCACCTGCTTGAATCTCTAAATAGCATTAATAAAGAAACACCCTAAACAAAGTAACACTACTCAGCTTTTCAGTTTTGGAATGGGAGGCTTTGGGGATGGACAAGTTTTTTACCACCCCTGTAGGCAGGCTATACTTCACTACTGCTCATTTCAGTTCTAAATGCTGAACTCAGAATGCAAGCCTCCCTCTACCTTTTATACAGACCATAACTGAACTCCTTAAACAAGTACATAGCGAATTAGAGGAATGGTTTGTTCTAAGCATGTCTCCATCTTTGCCTGTCCAGTTACACTTTTTTGCAACTAAATGCTTGTGTCTCCGTGCTAATGTAAGTACCTGACATTCAGTCAGTGGCAGTATACAGTAAGCCACTTTGCTTTTCAGGAAGTCTCAGTTTTACTTGAATTTTTACACACAAGTCTCTAATCACTAGCCTCTTGAGGTTTCTTGATTTTTTCCAGCTGCAAATAAGAAGTGCCATATGGTAGTCATTACAGGTTAAGATTTACTAGTCATTTAGGACCTTTCCCAAGTGACAGGTGTTAGATGTTGCCACTTTCTATAACCATGTCCAAATGTAACACAAACCTAGACCTAATTGTCAGCTAGGCTTGTAAGCCTCAGATATGCTTGCAAGCCAAGTATTATATAGTCATAACACCACTCATTCTGGCAGTCTGTTTTTAATACTTTCCTGGTTAAGGAAATGGAATAAAGATACAGGTTCCAGACTAATTCCCCAGGAAATGTCCTGTTCCCCACCTTCATCCATATAACATACAACAGAGGAAACTTCAATTTCTGAGTCCTGTTAGCTGATGTCAGTCATTTGTCATTGACAACTGCACCTTCATGTGTCAAGTGCACAAAGCAGACCACACAAGAAGAGAAATCCACTTCTTCCTCTGAGAAAGGAGACACAAAATAGAACAGCATTTCAGATTAATCCAACCCCACTGCAGTCTATTTTGAAACTACTGAAAGCACTCAATTAATACCAAAAACTAAGCAAGTATACATGCTAAAAAGAATAGAGGTTGTGCACAGTGATATCGCATCGAGATGTTATCCAAAGGAATACACACCCTCTTAACTGTCAGAACAAGACCTAACTCACTTAAGGCTTGGTGGGTGTCTGGGGGATTTTTTTTTTTTGTGGTGGAAGTGATTATTAACTCCATTCTCCTTCAGTTCTTGGACCAAGTATCATAGCTCCAAGGTTCTTCTAGTTAAAGTTGTTTTATCATTTGTTTATGCCTGTAGCATCAGCATACTCTGTGTGTGCATTTTAATACCTGAAGATAGCACTACAGGCAGTGTTTCTTTGTATTGCTTAATCCTAATAAAAGAAGGTACTCTCCAGCCTCAGGTAATCAAAGTTGAAAAAGTAAGTGGCACTGAAGAGGGCCAAGTTAAACAAGAAAGCAATGAAGACAAAGCAATTGTCCTAACCCTGTAAGTCAGAGGCACTTCTAAAAGAATAGAGTATCAGGACATGATGAGTTGGGAGGCCTCTTTCTCTTATTCACGCGGGTTCAGAAACCCCTAAAGCTGATAAAAGTTGGATATTTAGTGGGAACTCTCAGATGGCTGTTCAGTAACTCACATGCTTAACTTCAGCAGATAGAGGAGCCCTCAGTGTGAGCCTCTCAAGTTCATTTGCTAATGCACTGGCTATGTGCTAGCAATAGCTCAGGGTCTCCTTAGAGCACTTGTCACTTCAAGTGAGGTGCTTCATAGCAAGGTGCATCTTGCTATGAAAAAGTTACTATTGTGATCCTCCTTATCACTATAAGGTCATTTCCCACCGAGTATTTCACAGGGGCAAAGAAAAAGGGGGCCTGGATGTATTTTATTGCCTTTAAAATGCTGGAAGAGAATGATCTATTAGCATGGCCTGCAGCTGTCTATCTAGCACACACAGATCTTGGAATTAGACACTCAAACTTGATTAGAAGAAATAGATTTCATTCCCTTACACTAGAGAAGTTACATCTAGAAGCTATGCATTACATTATCCTGAGAATCAGTACATTCGGTTTGCACTGATCATCACTAAGCAGAAAGCATGCCCTGGGAATTAAGTTGCACTTGTCAGAGACTTACTACATTAAAAAAATTTTGAACACATGCCGAAGAACTAGCTAAAAGGACCATAGATAAGATCTTTACAAAAAGCATTGAAAAACCAACAAGTTTTTTGAAGTGTTAACATTGTATCAGTGGTAGGAAAGGCAAAAATAAATCTGATCAGTGCTAGAAGGGGGTGCAGAAGGGAAGGAAATTCACTTTATATTTTTGTTTCAAACAGAAGCTGATGTCTAAGCTTTTATAATAATTTCTCCTGTATTTTGTCTCTATTGCCCCTCCAGACCATAAAAAGATATATTTTTAAGAAACAGTCATAACGAAGTATTCCTCTAGAGAGGTTCAGTAATAAAAACATTTCAGTAGAATATGAGTACATAAAAAAATGTACCAGATAATGGTTTAGTAAAGACAAATTAAAATGTGTGACCCAAATACTCCTTTTTCAAAATAGTCATTGGGATACTACCCACTTAAAACTTGCAAGCGAAGTGTCACTTTCAATGGATGCTGTGTAAGTAGTTGAGTACTATTTGTTTTGGGAAGGGAGGAAGCCTTTAGCCATAGCATTAAGCTTCTCCTTGCTTTGACACATGTGAATTTACCTATTGCTTTCTCCAGTCATTGGTTTTATTCACAGTCACCCTCTGGAGGTTACTCAGTAGCAAGTTAACCATATCTAACCTAAAGTATCTCATTAAGGTGATTCTCTAACCATGTCTGAGGATGTCAGTAAGCTGTCTTCCTTGCAATCTTGCACTAAAATACCATCAGTTTAAAAAAAGTGGGAGTAGGCAAAGAGAGAGCATACACAGTTCCAACACCCTATCACAATAATTAAAGTGAGGAGAACCATTCATAGGAAATAGCCCTCAAGTATTGTCAAAACTCAAGATGCAGTTCAGTCTGAAGCTTGGCAGGAGTAAGAAACAGCCCCTGGCATTTGTACACATTCCAAAACAGAAAGTCACTTTCTCTAAGGGAAAGTATTCCCTGAGGCACCCTGTTTTAGGGAGTATACCAACTCCCACAAGCACTATTTGGAGCTGAACACATGCCAAGAAAATAGCCTGCTGCAAGTTTGTGATATATGCTCTGCATCCTGCAGTAACCAGCAGGTTAATTACAAGCATTCAATATGGAGCATTTCCACAAAGTTTTAACTGTATTCCTAGTGCAAGCAAGGTTTGGAATAGTTGCAGACTAAAAGGACGTTGCAACAGTATCTTCTATCAGAAGAACAAATACAGAACTCCGAAGACAGCTCTGCATTGAGCAAGAGGTCACCTAATCCAGGCTCCACAGCAGGAGGATCATGCTTGCAGTCTAAAGTTTACTGTGTTTATACAATAAATGACAAGCTTGGAATTTTAGCACTTTAATTTTATTCTCTACATTTAAGTGAAAGTATTCAGAGGGTTAAATCCAGCAATGGTTTTGTGGTGGGTTATCTTTGGCTGGATGCCAGGTGCCCACCAAAAAAAAAAAAGGCAGTACTATTTCCATCACTGCCCTGACTGGCTGTGCTGTTCTTCCACAATTACTTCTGTAGTATATAGCAACTTAAGGTTAGAGAGACCTGTTTGATTATTCTCACTCTTAGGTACAGTATGCTGATGTTCTAAAAATACACATTTTCTGAGCATGACTAGACCTGTCAACAAGCATTTTCTCATTCAAGTTAAGGAATTTTCTAGGTTCACTTAGGATACAAAAATTCATACTTTAGACATAGATGTTTTAACACTTTGTTACTGCTATTGTGTTAAGAGTTTGAAAGCTTTTAGAACAAAAGATAGTTTCAAGGTTTTTGTGCATGTTTTCGTGTGTGTGCACACGTGTGGAGGACTGTCAGGAATTCTAATGCCAAGAAGTTTCCATAAGCATTCCAGATCAGAAACTAAATGATACTACATATACACTTTCCCTTCAGTCAAAAATACAAAAAACCCCACCCGCACAAATATCAACTTTTGTATCAATGTTTTCACTGTTTGCCTGGGCAGACTCTGGGCACAGGCTTCTAGAGATTTTTACAGCACTACTTTCCCCATCAAGAAAGGGACAAATGAATATTGGAAGTTAAGCTGACTATCAAAACAAAAACCACTCAAGCCTTGCAACTTTCCTCATCCTCTCTAGATCTTCTCCTTGTTTTAAATATTTAATGACTTAAGAATTTAAAAAAGGTAATGGTTTTGCAGAAACCTCAAGGTTTTGTCCTCATGTCTGACTACACAGTGACTGCTAGAGGTACAGGAAGTCCAACATAAATTCTCATTTTTCAGTCCAGTGAAGAAGCCTCCTTTTCCTTCTGAATATCTTTGCCCTTTAAGGTTCAATATACAAGAGAAGTGTTCTTAAACTAATTCAGAATAAGTATTTTCTCTGATTAAGTCAATTTGTATTGTCTGAATGACAGACAGCTAAACTTACTTTGCCTTTCAGAAACAATGGTTTCTGCTGTCATTCGGTATAACAGGTTGGTTCAAAGTCAGTTGACTCAAGAAAAATCACTGCCCCACAAAAAGGATTATTTTTAAAAGGTTTTTAAACTGAGTTCATAGGCTCCTTCACCCAAACATTGTTTTGCAGTGGCATTTCTTGTCAGGAAATCAAGTTTTCTGGGAGCTGAAGGCCTGTCTAGCCTTGCCTGCAGGTTACATTAGTTTTCATTGCTTTAAGTAAAGCCATTTAATTGTGTTTTTTAATAATTGCTACTTTAATTCAAGGTGTAGAAAGAGTGTAATTCATTGCCCAAGGTGGTCATTTTCTTCCTCTCTATCGGACACCTGCAGGATTTAAGTGCATAAAGAGAAAGGTTTGCTTCTAAAGATTCAGTGCTGCATTTGGTAGACAGACTGATGCTAGATAGTCTCTTCTTCATGAGTTGTCAATATATTTCTCCCTTAATGGAGGAACATTAGCCTTCACT
>RSEF01000004.1:16941845-17085000 GCA_003993805.1 Himantopus leucocephalus | reverse complement strand
TGGAGAACTCCTACTATAAGAACAGCATGAAGGAATCGGTAACAGGGAGAAAAGATTGCCAGCCTACAGCATCATGGGCAAGCAAAAAAACTAGCACCCTTCTCACAAGAGTTTAAGGCTCTTAAGCAGGCAAACTAACAGGGTAGAAAGAGATGGCCTTCCCAGATCAGAAGTTGGGAATGAAACCCAGGCAACCAATTATTCCAAGCACATTACCAATAATTTGAAACATCATTCAAAACCCATCATTTTTATCAAACGCTTAGGGATTTTTCTTAAGTTTTGAGTTGCAAGAGAAACTCGGTTATCTTATTTCCTCCTGTTCACAGAAGGATACAAATTCCGCTTTCCTATATTAAATACAACATACCATATTACCAGTGCACATGTTTATGTATAAGAAACCTAATTTCTATTTGAGAAGGTGCTACAAGATAAACAAAAGGCTTTGACTTCCCAGCCACATAACTATAGTTAGAGACAGCATAGAGGTAACTCGGGTAATAAAATATAAAATGCAACATCTCTGATACCATCTACAAGCTTCTGTCCTTCCACTCAATGCTGCCAATCTTCTAAGGTGCTTGAAGTTCCTGAAAGACTTTAAAATAGAAATACAAGTGTCAAAAACAAGAAAACCCAACAAAATATAGCATTGATATTCAAAGCTCACTGCCTTTCTCTCAGTACAAGTGTTGGCAAGTTGCTTCACTTTATCACTATGGTTGCCAAATAAACACAAATTTTATGTTTAGCCCATTAAGACTCTTGTATTTTTGTCTAGCCCAGTAACCACACAGAAAGGCAGTTAGTCAAACTGAAGATTGAGCTTTGGAAAGTCTGTGTAGTTCTGCTTAATTTTCTATATAAATGCCCTAAAAAGATATTATAACTTATGTAACTTACAACATTAGTTCCTAAAACACTGCGCTGAAGAACCTCTATCAAGCTTTACCTTTCTCATGAACTGCTCTACAGTCTCAAGCTCTTAAATGAAGCCATTCCAATATAGCTCTGCTGATTACTTGCCATGGCCTCAATTGAGTGTGTGAAGCAATCAGCAGCGTCTTCCCTCAACCTCATGCAAGAGGCCCAAATGAACCAGTCAATATTCAAGTTCTTCTACCAGAGCCAATAAGGTGATCTTATCTGCCACAACTACATCTCCAAATACAACGCAAGGGCAGATGCAGCTATTACAGTAGAGAAAGATAGAAAGAGATGAAAGTCTTCATTTCATATCAGTGAAGCATTCTAACACAAAGTATTTCCTTCACACTCACCATTCCTTCTAGAGAAGGGTTGTCTATCACATAAACACACTTCAGCTGCAACTAAGGGTTGTATAAGCTTGGTTTCCAAAAGCATCCAAACTCCCTAGGAAACAGTACAGCATAAATATCTTTTTCTAAATTAATGCTGTGGTTTAAAACTAAGATTCACCTTGATAACAGCTAAAGTTAGTCCTAGAATAAACACAGTTTCCAATATGTTTAATATATTTCAGTATGAAGTCCTGACAGATACAGACACTGGCAAAAAGACTTACTAGCCTGTTTTCAGCCAGGGAACGGAATAGAGCTTTGCTTATCTCAGGGAAAGTTAAGAGGAGGGAAAGCAGAGGTTTCAGCAGAGCCGCAGTAGCAAAGTTATGTAGCATACAGTGGGGTTGTAGTAGACTACAGTAGGACAGTTTCACAGGTCTAGCTATATGCCTCAATAAAAACAATCATTTTGTAGATAATAGCTATTTTACTTTCAGTTCTAGTTTAAGTGCATTGCACACAGATGCCTTTCACAGTGCCAGGAGAGAGAAGAGATTGAAATTCAACCCTGACATTTTAATTCTCTGTAGAGATTAGGTAAAAGAAACAAAATACAGATGAGACTAAACTATTTTCCTTCCCCTCCAAACTGGGGAAGGAGACAAAGACAGAAATCCAACAACAGAGATGCAACAACTAAGAGCCTTGAAGGCTACCACCTTCAAGTCATCCGAAATCTGTATTTTTAGAGTTCCCCTCTCTGATTCCTAAAACACACATTTCAGGTGGAAAACACCTCACTGTCAATATTGCCACTACAATTTTTTTCTTTTGTTATAATATAACAGAATAATACATAAACAAACACACATTGCATAAGACACCCTCCACAAAAGGAAAATACAGAATTAAAATTCTGAATGCTTCTGTGCTGACAGCTTGAGATGGCTTCTTGACTAGTTGCAACTAAAAAAAAAGCATTTAAGTAAATATGAACCTTCCAACTCACAATTATGATTAATTTTCAACTACAGGATGTGTCATTTGTCTTAAAAGAAAGCACATCTAGAAGCACAACTGTACTCTTGCATAATTTTAGACTTACAGGACAATTCAGGCTGGAAGGGGCCTCAGGAGGTTTAGTCCAACCTCCCACTCAAATCACGGCAGACATGCAGAGCTTCACACAATATCAAAGTTTTTCCCAAGCAGACTAAAGTTATGTCTATTAATACATTACAGTTTAAGTATCATGCTTTTTAGAGGGAGACACACTAAAGCATTAACAAGTTTAAGCTAAAATTTTTCATTTGCACTATAGCTTCGCGACTATCTAATTGCCCAATACCCATCTCTCCTGAAATTAAGATCACATCTCCCAGTTTTTGCTTTTTACATCTCCTCACAACAAGCTGTCCAAGAAAGAATTAAGCTCTGCAAGAGAGACTTGAGACAACTGCAAGGCAATTTTTTAAAATAGGCATTAGAATTCTTTTTTACAACAGGACTCTTTCCTCTTCAGCTCAGCTATGTTTATTCTGTTGAGAATTTCACATTACATTGAAGCTTTTCCTCCACATATCACACACTTCGCAATTGCATAACGAGGATGCTCAGCACGTTTCCTTTTTCAGAGGCTGCACTGTACCAGTGATACTTAACAAGGTTAAATTGCATTGCTAACCTTTCACAGGAGGGCAAAGGATGCTGCTTAAGGATCCTTAAAACTGTACCAGCACGATATCTTTTGAACCAGTTTTATTTTAGGTACTCTTGAGAAGAGATGGTTTACAGCACAGAGAAGTTTGCAGTCAACATCAGACAGCCAAACACCGCATATAGCAAGAACTTAAAAGCACCCCAGTGGTTTAAAATATTACTAAGTTCATACAGCCTTATGACACAGACAAGCAGAAAATGTCTTCATTCAGAGCAATTTGTCTGGCATTATCATTACTGGCAGAGGCTGCTTTCCATTCAGGATGCTTGCATAATACTATTCCTAGAATGTATAAGGAAGCATTATCTGGGTATCTTGTTGTGTGTTGATATCAGTGGAGAGTTTACACAATCAATGCAATTAGAGAAGAAAGTATTTTAATCTAATTGAATGAAAGATAAAAATGCATGATACATCTTTGCTGTATGTGTGGAACAGATGCCTTACTGCACTTTGCCCCACATAGAAAATACGTGTATTAGATTTGTTGGGATGTTCTTACCGATTTCAGTTGTTTTGTAATATAGAAAAGTTCCCACATGTTCTAGTAAAATCAACAGCAACTAATTGCATTACAGTAAGCATTATTGCTTATTCACAGTAGAAAAAGATCACTATGTAAATTTACATTTGCTGTTAAATAAATTAATTAACACTATGTGCCAGGAAGATTTCCCTTTCCACTTTAAAAAAGGGTAAGTGACTTGGATAATTGCTCTCAGTGAATAGATTAATTCATTCATGACCAGGAAAATTAAAGCCTAGGAGTTTCCACGGATTTGTTTGTGTTTTAGTATGTGCCAGACCTTGAGATACAACTTTTACTATATGTCTTTAACCAAGAGCCCTGAAAGGTCAAAGCCAAAACACATGACAAATGACAAGTTGCAAGCGCAAGGGCTTGAGTCTTGATGTTATGAAACAGAGTCTTGTGCATGACTAATCAAGACACATCCACGGAATTTCAGGATGAAATACTTTTTGAATCCTAAAAGCCAGCACCCATTTCTTTCTGCTTTTACAGACTTAGCTTTCGTAACTAGAAAGAGCCACAGCCAGTTATGAAATGGGAAATAATAACCACCACAATAAAATAGTTAGGGCAAACAAGAGAAACACAGATGATCACCATTTACAAGTTAACCATATTAATCAAGTACAATGTAATTAATGACATAGTAGTATGTGTTTATATACAAGATATCTGAAATGAAAAAAGAAATCCCGACTAAACTTAGAGAACTTTCATTAATAATACATCACTTTCTTAATCACAAATGATACCCATTTTGACAGCCTGCCTTACCATATTTGAAGAATTGTTTCCATCTCTACACTTTCAGTCAAACTGAAGTTGTAATGGAAGGCAAAGAAAAAAAGAAGACATTGCAAAAGTTACTTTATTTTTAACAACTTTTGGGCTGACAAAGTCCATTTACACTCTAAAAACTTAGGCTTTAACTATGAGGGAAACTTCAATATAAACTTCCAACATAAACCAATAGACAGTCACTAACTTCAAGTGAGTTTCATAGATTAGCGCAATTCAAGAATCTGGTCCATCTATGTTCTTTAAATAGATTTCCCAGTCACAACTTGCAATCACTTTTCTATAACACAGTGCAAGTGTAAACCTGCTAGGAGAGGAAAAAAATTCTGCTTATAGGAAGAACTCATTGGCTTATATACATGTACATAGATTTATATTAAAAACACCAGGGCACTTAAGCAATAAGCTTCATTATAAGCACTCATATCCTCCGATGAAAGCATACAACAAATAAGCACCTTTTTTTATACTGTAACTTAAAATCACCCCATGCACTGATGACACCATCTTCTACCTCATTCATTCTCACTCTAGAGAAAGACCCTTCTCAGACTCCCAGCTACTTTTACAGTGTCCATCAGTAGTTACGTGCTTCATTCTACATCGACGAGTCTGCACAAGAGTGCATAACATCATCCATATACTAGTCCCCAAGTTCAGACCATGGGCTGTGGAAACCCAGCAATAAAATCTGAACACTGAAATTCATGTTTACTCAAGTATGACATTTTGGCAATTTTTTTTTTTTTAATAAGTCATTGGGATTTCCCTATGATGTCCTTATTGGCAGATGATTCTCAACTATATTTTGTCACCTTGTAACTAACTGATCATGCAGCTGTACACACTGTGAACAATCTGGAGCAAAGAAAGTACGACTTTTGCATTTGAAATGTGTGCTATGAGATTGAATAACAATTTCAGATATTAACAAAATAAGGACACCAGAATGACTTGAACTCATCACGGCAGATTTATCCTGTTGGGGGAAGAGGGAGCATTCTGACACAAGGCCCCAAAGCAAAATTCACAGAAGAGACAGTTTGTATCAAGCATGCTGCTACAGTGTTAATTCAACTGTTTCTGACAGTAAGAAAAATAAAATGGTGATCCTCATTAATAAGGATCAGCATCATTTAGTGTTATCACAGGAGGTTCATGGGCATCAGAACACCAAAGTATTGAGAAACCGTTGGACCTTTCTGACAAAATATCAGCGGGACTTACACAGGTTGGAACAGAGGCATCTCTCTCTTCCCCACCCCCATTAGGCCTTGGGCCTTCAGTTAATCTCATCTCACTGCGGGGCAGTAAACCCCCAGGGGGACTCATCCTAAACTGTGGCTGTAGCACAAAGTGGTGTTGAGAACCAGGAACTCCACTGTTGTCTTTTCTCCTTTCTTCCTTTCTCCCAAGGCAGAGGACTGCCTACAGGGTCAGCCTAGCACAGTCCCCTTCCCAGATCCCACAGATCCCCACTAGTCACACACAAGAAACTCTGCTTGGGCGCTTTCCTGAAGAAAGAAAGGGGACACATTTATACACACAAGCCTCCCCATCTTCAACCCCCAACTGCTAGAACAGTGAAGTCTTGTGGGTAGGACTGACTGGATCCTTCTTTGGGGGTGAAAGTTATGGGAGGTAGACTGGGGTGAGGTGGTACTTAACAGCAGCAGAACTAGTATTACAGACAATTTGGGGAGACAAGCAGTTCTCTGAATCAGCAAGCACTGGTGGCACACTAGTATCACTTACACTTGGGTACACACCTGGGCATGGTGAAAAGGAGGGGTAGAAGAAGGGAGTATATTATGGCTGGTCTTTGCTTTTTGGAAGGGCAGATGAAAGGTCTACAAAGTTTCACTGTAAAGGAATGCACTTCAAAGGAGAGTTCAAGACAAATAAGATTTTGTCAGCTCTAACTACAAAATTGGAAGGGGGGGAGTAGCAGAAAGGTATTCTACACCTATTACCGTAACATACTGTGATTTTTTCAACTAGAGAGTAATCCTAAACAACAGAAATATGGATTCTTTTTCCCTTCCAAGTAAACTTAAAAAAAAAAAGCTAACAGCCAGAGGAAAAGGATTGTAAAAGTCTGAAATTAACCCAAGTTAAAGTATAAGCCTTTTAGTTAATTTTACCACTTGTTAACAGCTCAAGGTCTTAATCAAGTACCTTAAAATGGGAAGCTAGTGATCACCCTCAGTTTCAAGGCCCGGCCACTCCAGGGAAGCTGGGATAGCATCCTTCTCCCAAAGAGAGAAAACAAAATTCTTCTCCAGGCCACCTACTGTGCACCCTCTGCAACGCTGCACGCATCTACCATCTCTGCTACCATCTCAACTGGGGTTTTAAAAAAGCAGAAACACAACCCAAGCCACAGTCTGAGGCACAGTCCTCTGGCAAACCATGCCCGCAAGCCTCCGACTCCCTGCCACCTCCAGGTGCGACCTACAGATGCAGGCGAAGGCTCAGTGGCGAGAGCTCAGACACCTCTTCGTGAAGGTCCTTTGTAGGGAGGGATGAGGTAGTGGGGGGATTTTTCCTCCTTTGTCCTGAAGGAACAGCGGGTTCAGAGCCCGCACAAAGCTCACCCGGGCTCCCCCCGCCTCGCACCCGCGCTCCCCGCAGCCGCCGGCGAACCCAGACGTGCCCGCGGCAGGCGGGTGCTGCGGGGAGCCGGTCCGACGCCGGCAGCGCCCAGCAGCCTTTGTGCGGGGAGGGCAGCGCCCGGGAAGGGGCCGACCCAGAGCCCCCGACACCTGAGGGCAGTGAGGAGAGAGAGAGACACCGAGACCCTCCCGCGCCAGGCCCGGCCCGGCCGACCCCCGCCCGCCCGCCGGGCTCCTGTCAGGGGCCGCGGCCCGCTGCGGCCCCCTCAGCCCTAGCGCGGCCACCGGGAAGCCCAGTCTCAGCCACCGCATTTTCGAAAGGGCTCGAAAGCTCCCGCCGCGCCTGAGGAGAACAAGGAGGGCGCCCCGCACTCACCGCCGCCACCGTCTCATCCGGCCCCCAGCACCCCAGCAGCAGCAACAGGCAGCCGGCAGCCAGGCTGCCGCTCCGCCACCGCGGCTCCATCCTGCCCGCTCAGGAGCTGCGGAGCTGGCCCTGCGGCGCGGGCATAGCCCGGCGGGGCAGCGCGGCTCCCTCCAGGCGGCTCCCGCCGGCCGCCCCGACGCCAGCGCCCGCCCCTCTGCCGCACTCGCCCGCTTCTCCCGGCTCAAGTGCTCCCGGGACTACTTGCCCCGCAGTATTCATCCGCACCGTGGGCGGGCGGGCGGGCGGCGGGTGCGTGCGTGTGGTGTGCGGGGAAGGGCGCGCTGCCGCCCCACTCTGAGGGGGCTGCGATTCCCCGCCGCCACCCTTCCTCCTGGGCGGCTTTGTCGACTCGAAGGGCGGGCGCCTGCCTCTCCCCGCCCCGCACCTCCACCGGGCGGGCAGGCGCTGGACCCCGGACTATTTTCTCCGGCGGAGGCACCTCGGGTGTGAGGGCAGGGGGGAAGCCGTTGGCAGTGCCGGGTCGCACCTCAAGAGGGGCGGGCGGCGGGGTGCGGGGCCGTGAGGGCCGCCCGGCGCGGCTTAGCGCGCTTCAGTCCCGTCCCCGCCCGGCTCCGCTCAGGTGCGACGCCTCGGTGAAGACCGCGCAAACTTTCTGCCCGGGCACGTTCCGGCGCGGCGCGCACCGGCGCGGGGAGCGGAAGGCGGCGGGCGCCCTGAGGGGACCGGCGGGGAAGCGGCGGGAAGCGAGCGGTGACCGACCCTGAGCGGCAACACCGGCGGGGCCAGCCCGGCCGCTCCCCCGGGGCGAGGCACCCTTGGCCCTCCGTCTTAGGGAGAGAGGGAGAGAGAGAGGGAAGGGGGGAAGGAAAGGAGCCGGCGGAGCGGCCGCACCGCGGAGGTGAGCGGCGGAGGCGGCGGTCCCCGCCGTGCCCGGCCCGCGCAGGGGGCCTGCCCCCCCCCCGCCCGCCCTGAGTGACAGCGGCGGGCCCTCCTCTTCCTCCGGCGGCGCGGAGCCGGTGCCCGCGTGGGAGCAGCGGCGGGTAACCGGGCTGCGTCCTCTCCGCCGTCCCCTGAAGCATGGGCCGCGGCTGCGCCCCTGCCCCGCCGGCCGCGGGGCGCGCAGGGTGAGTGCCGAGGGCGGCGGCCCCCTCCCCGCCGTGTCCCGTCCCGTCCCGTCCCCTCCCCGCGGGTGACTCTGTCCCTTTGCCTCCCTGCAGGGCGCTGGTGCTGCTGCTCCTCTGCCTGGGCGCGGAGCTGGCGAGTGGGGTAAGTGTGCAGGTGGAGGTGGACGCGCCTAGTCGAACCTGTCGGGGTTTGGGCATCCTTCGGACAGAAAACAGACACTCTCCCGCCCCTCTCAGAAAGACGGGGGGATTTATTATTTTTTTTTTATTTTTATTTTTTAATTGCCGTACGCCTATGCTTCGAAGTTCCTTTGTGCCTTTGGTCTGCTCGACTCTTGATTAGTTTTTGCAAAGTACGCTGGGGTGAAAGACCCTCTGTATTCAGTGTAACAGCTCTCTGTGTCTGAAAGGATGATCAATACCTCTCTTCGCAACTGACTGCCTTTCATTCTTTTCTTAGCCTCTTCTCAAACCTTTCTGTTAAAAGCTGACCCTTTAGATCCTTCCTTGCAAGGGATCCAACCCAGAACACCTCATAACTAAGTAAAAGTGATGTGAGAAATTAAAGGATTAAGCCGTTAAGTGTTGTATCAAGGTTCATGACTGTGAATTAGTAAATGTGTTTTAAGTTCCAAGTTGGCATACAGAAGCAATGACTTTATGATCTGTCAGTCTGACAATTTTATGACATAAACACTGATTTTTCTCTTACTATTCCTAATTAATGTTTAAACAGATTAGTAAGGGATCGCAGGCTTTTAAAATATTCATAATTTTTTTTTTGGTGTTGTGATAGATTTTCTGCAACTGGGGTGCTGAAATTGTTAGCCCATTCCACTGTAGTGAATAAAAGACTCCTTTGGAAAATCTGTAGCCTAAATTAAGTGTCCAATTGATGTACAGTCAGCAATTAAGAAAAAAAATCTCTTTGTCATAGTGTGATGTAAATTAAGATTGTACAATACACTAATCTTTATGGTCCAGATTTTATAGTGCATATGCTATAATGAACTCATGGAAGTAGTTTGTATAATATGTTTTAAATATGTTTGTTTTAATTCAACTTCTAACAGACTTCTCACAAAAACAGTTAAAACATGAGTTCTTGATTTGTCAGCCAATGTTTTTCTACTGCTTTTGCAACTCTTTTGATTAAATTTTTTAGGATTTAGAGCCTTCCTGTGCAACTGAGAAGAAATCTTTTGAAAAGGCTTTAATAGCAGAATGGTTTATAACTTTTCATAAATATGAAGGGCTTCGTTCTGCTTTGCACTTTTCGTAATCAATTGCACTAGTAGAATTTCATCATCCTGATCAGGTGGTAGTTACAAGCTCTAATCTTCTCAAAGATTAAAAGATTAGACAATGTGGGAAGCTGTGAGAGTTTCTTTTCTTTTTATGTTTTTTCTTCAACAAAACCAAGAACTGTTCTTCTGAGTGTTCTTGCTGCAGTGGAATCTATGTGGAGATTACTTTTATAAAGCAAGTTTTTTCAAGGCTTTTTGAAACAAATGTGCTACATTTTGCAGTCATTTTTATAAATTCATGCAGTATTTCAGTGAAACTATTGCTGATTGATGGAGATGTAACTGACAGCAGGTTTTTAATTGTTTGGTCCAATTTTGCTTCATACCTGTTGGAAAGCATGTCTCTTAAGCAGTCAGATGTTTGTTAGTTCCTTGACATGTTTCATTGCCCATAAAGGACTTTGTCTAAGTCTATTGCAATGAGGAAGATTAATATTTACATGCCATTTCTATGTCTTCCTGCCAGTTTTCTTCAGGGTTAGAAAACAAGCAAAATCTTTGTTGGATAATCAGTCTAAAAGTATGAAAAAGAATCAGAAATAGGTCCTTAAAATACTTGGTTTTAGTGCTTTATATGTCTGAGCAGTTAGTGCATTTAATTATTCTTATAAAAAATGCTGTCAGACGTGCTCAACAGGAAAGATATACAACTATGTTTTTGTCAGCTTTTCAGGTACAGTAGTAGGTGAACGACTTTCTGGTATCACTGAATTAAAAACACACCCTGACACCTTCCAACATGAAGTAAGCTGTTGAGAGAGAATACTAGTGATGGAAATTGTTTTTACAGTAAGCAGAGCTTTTTAAGGAAAATCTGAAACATTAAGGATCTCGGAAACATTTCTTAGTAGTCCTCTGCTATATAATTTGAAGTGACTGAGCATAGCGAAGTACAATGTTAATAAAATGAGGTTAAAACTTTATGTTTGTACAGAATAATAAAACTTCTAGAAGACTACCCTCAGAGACAGTCAACTATTAAAGCACTTGTTGCTGAAGACGATGTAATTTATAACTTTGTTCACCTTCTCTTTCTTTCAGTTAATCTCATTTCAATAAGTTATCCGTTGTAAAAGAAACATCCTAAAATACTGTACCAAGTTGCTGAGCATTCTTCTGGAATGTTAGTGTGGACATGACTAGTAGGCAGTGGCTGGCATGTCAGGCCAGCATCTTGAATAAAGTTGGATCAAAGATGGCTTTGACTCAGAGGTCTCAATTGCAAGGTGTAGTCATCTCTCCCTTTGTAAGAACAGGATTTTAAAGTGTATCAGAATTAGTTTCTCAGTTTGTACTTATTTTTCCTGGATATGAATGATGTATTTTGAATGGTAATACAAAATTAGTCTTGTAATGCAATCTACGTTTTCTTGAGCCAGATGTTGAAAACGTGGATGACTTCTTGTTACACATGGGGTTACTTTGCAGACAGATCATTACCTCATTTGTAGACCAATTGCTGGTAGTGGCATAAGAATTTCCCCTAACAACTTTCAGCTGAAGTCACTCTAGAAGCTATGCTTCATTCATATTTTCAATCTTTTATTATCAGTAGTTTTGCTTTAATCATGAACCAGGAGTGTCAGTACAAGATGCTGTGCAAGCATAAAACAGAAATGTAGTAATACCTTCAAGATGTTCGTTACATTGTAAGACAAATGACAAAAGTTGGCCCAGAGCAGGGGGAGTAAGACAAAATGTTGGCACAGTGCTAGAGAGGCAGGTGTTTGCCTCAGCTAACCACTGTCCGCCCCTGAGGCTTTTCCAGGCTACAGGGCAAAATACAGTTTTTAGAAAAAGGACTTCTAAAAGGATAAACAGAGTTTTTCTGATGTTTCTGGGATGTCCTCTCATAAACGTGAGATGGAGCATGAGATGAAAATGGTCACAAAGTCTAGAGACAGCCTCTTACAATGAAATTTGAGATTCTCATTTCTTCACAAAGCTCTCAGCTGAGCTCCATCATAGACCTAGCAGTCATTCTGTGCCCACTTGAGAGCATACCTGACATACAGGTGAGATAACTCTTTGTTTATTCCCTTTCTGCCCTTGTTCAGCTAGTTGAGCACACCTGGAATATGTGCTAGTCTTGATGCGATGTCCTAAGGAACTACTGCTTGGACTTACTGTCAGACATGTTCTCTTGGAACAACTGAGCTTTCAGATAGAGTTCAGTTAGCTTTTATTTTATGACTGTGAACTTCAAGTACTATTCCAACACTTCCAAATCTTCTGGGTTCTTTTTTTGCTAATAAATGTGCAGATTAACTAAGATATACTCTCTTTTTCTAGTGCTTAGTATCTTGTTCAGCAGAACATCTACAGTATCCAAGTAAGGCAAATGAAAACTACGTGCCAAAACCAGTTCTGGGCAGTCTGCTCTATTTTGAGTAACTGAAGCTCTGCTAGTTTATGACAAACTAGCCCAAGTGATCTTATTTCTCTCTTCTCTTAATGTATTCCAGGTTTTCTGGGGGATTTTTTTTTTTAAATCTATGATACAAATGTTTCATAATGCCTTTTCATTTAATATGTACTGGACCCGCTTAATTGAACCAAGCACATTGTTTTCAGTGGCCTTATGCCAAAAATAAATTTTGTCCCAGAGCTCTGACAGAGGGGAAAAAATAGCTGTTTAATTATGGATATTTAAAAACAGAGTTGCAGCTCTCATCATTTCACTTTCCACAATTCAGTTTCTGCAAATATGATCTTATCCATTAAGACCTATTTTAAAAGGGTTTTTTTGTCATTTTGCCATTTTAATCAGCATTTATAAGTATAAAATCTTTCTGTAGTTTGACTTTTACAGCTATAATATCTTTACATAGCAGTGAGCTTTATTGGGAAAGAAGTAATATCTAGTAATATGTAGTAAAGTTACTTGTGTAAGGAAGGAGCCTACAGAATTCAAGAAATACCATAAAATGCAAACCTAATCTTGTAAATATCAGGATTTGTTTACTGGATAAGGCAGCTTCTAATCTGTAAGAATGCACGGGTGTGGAGTCACTTGTTTGGTGAAGATTCACATACTGCATTGAGAATGGTCGTTCTGCAAAGGTCAAGTCTGAATAGTAATAAGTCTATAGCAAAATAATGAGAATTATTCCCTGGTTCTGTAGCAAAATAATGATAATTCCTTAAAGCAGCAGACAGTTCATAACAGTGCTAATTATCTAGCCCTTGCCAAGACATGTTGAATTTTATGGAAAATTTTCATTTAAAGCTGAATATTCCTTTCTCTCCCATATAAACAAAGAATTGTTTGTTTGCTGAATATTTTCTGGGTGCTAAAGATAATTGAGTGTCATCTTATTTGGCACTCAGATATTGTGTTAGGTCACAGCAGCTATGAAATGAAGTAATGTGTGTGCTTGTGTTCTGAAGAGCTTATTTCATATCGTTATCCATTCAAGGTTGTGGCCGCCTTTTGCATAGTTGTGAGAGGCATTGTGTGACCTAAAAAAGTGTTTTATTTCCCCTTCTGTACAAGCCAGCTTTACTGCCAGCCACCGTGTTCCCCTGACTTAGGAACTGCTATTAGTAAGCCATGCTGCTGTTCCTAAAGTAGGCAGGGCATTTCATGGTGGGGCTTCTCTATCCTTTGTCCAGCCTTGTAGTACAGACACTTTCGATGCGAGTAGGAGTCTGGTACTTTACTCCTTACTAACTTCCTTCTGAGGTAACTGCAGTAACATCCTGATGCTTACATATATTGTGAGCGTGCTACAGATTGCAAAAAGGTGTGACAGTAAAATGTCTTTGGCTTGCAAATCTGTAACTCCACAAGGTCTTAACTCTGCCTCTTTCTTGTTTGGTTTTTGTATAATAGTTGTACTCCATTTGTAGACATAGAACTGCTCCAGGAGGAGAGCTGGTAACTCCCTGACTTGTACAGGGAGAAAAGAACTTATTCTCTCATATCCCCAGAGACGCAGCATATGTTCAGGCAAAGTTGTCAAAGTATTGACAGCTCTTGGTGTTAAATCAGACAAATTTTTTGATCTGTAGGCAGTTGCAGTGTTTTTTGAAAAGAGCGTAATTGATCCAAAAGCTGTTTCCTGTTTATACAGATACTCGGCATTATTTCTGCAAGTACTTTTGCTGCTGAGTGCTGACTGGAGCATTAAGATTAGACATCCAACTAGTCTCTTGTCAGACAGTTTTGGTTATGTATCGGGCAATATGACCCACCTGTTTTTTGAGTATCTTTTAAGATTAACTTGGAAGGGAGAGCTACAAGACACTGCAAAGCTGAAGATTCTGCATTAAACACTGCTGAGGAAACAGAAATGTATTTCAGAGATGCTAGCCAGCTTTAACCTTTATTAGTGCCTTTTATGGGATTATAATTATTTCAGGGCAATTATTTAGTTACCTCAAAATAATAAAATTAAGATATTATTTGTGGTGAAAAAAGGTATTCTCATACTGTACAGTGGTGTAATAGTATTACAAAGTGATCATGAAGTCATGGTAGATACAGATGAAAAATTCTTTGCTGCCAGAATTCTTGATGTACTTGACCTCCTCTCTTCCTTCCTCAGTGGGTTTGTGTGCCCCTCCAAGGATAATGATTTAAAATTAAGCTATTGCCTAGATACCAGTATAAAGTTGTATTACCAGATAAAAAAAAAAAAAGGGACTTTGGTAATGCTTGTGTCTCAGCTTAAACATTGTAATGATAACAAATAAAAAATAAGATTATTTTTTTTTAAGCTTTGATTGATAGATCAATTCTCTCTGAGAATCCAGTCTCAAAATAAAGGACTGCTTTCTTTGTTGCTCTGGACAAAAGTACGATGAAAGCACTTCTGCTGTTACCTGTGGAAAGGATCGTTATAGCAAGGTCAGTCTGTGTTTTGAAAGGGATTGGAAGGAGGCTGAGTTGCTTGTTAGAGGGTACCTGCGAAACGCAGCCTTGATAGTGACTTTAATGTTAAGTATTATTGGAGGAATGAGATCAGTCATTGACATTATGAATTTTTATTTCCTTAGGTTTTTTTTCCTCTCAAAATATCTCTATAACCCAAGAACCCTCTTACTCTCCTGAGAAGGCTATAAACCTGACTGAGCTTGATGTACTTCTTTCAGTTTACGTGTCTGAGAAAAAAGAGCAGTTAGAGTGGAATCATGCAGTTCTTACTACTTGTTCCTTGCAAAAAGAGAATTTGGAGGTGTAGGCAATAAATCTGAAAATACTTGGAGAAAGCAAATAATTTGTTCCTGTGCTTTTTTTTCCTGCAGTTTAGCCTGCCTTGGGTTTTTCCATAAAACTTCCCCTTCTGTGATGGTGTGATTTATATGGAAGTCGTGTGGCTGCAGTCTCCAGTAGCTGTATTTAACTTGCTGCTTTTCAAAAGGTGTTGACATTAATCTTACTACTTGTGTTCAAAGTCATCTTTTCTTTTCAGAATGGCTTCCTCTTCTCTCAGGTCTGAGGAAACGCGAATAGGCAGAATTACAAAGTCAAAGGAACTGTTCCACGGATCTGCTTCTTCTCTGCCTTTTTTGTCACTTTTTTCACGGTTCTTGCTGGTCCAAAGTGAGTTTGCTGGACCCCTGATTCTGCTTTTACCCAAATGGATACAAAGCTACAGAGATGCCTATGGTCTGTGTTAGCTTCCCTTCTTCTTGTTGTTTCTGCAAGATTTTGATTAGCTTTGGTTGTGTCAACCTCATTGGGCCACTAAACCAGCACCATCCAGTTTGCATGGTCTCTGCTCACTCAGTTACCTTAATATCAAGAGAATCAACACTGTGAACCAGATTGGGCTGATGTGCTTCAGTCCACTGAGATGTCAATAGCTACTGTATTCTGAGTTTGCCTTATTCACTCCCTGGGCTGTTTTCTCCTATTTGGCTGGAACCTGCTGTACTTTGTGCAGCCTCCAGCCCTTGCCTCAACGTGCTCTTAAGCTCATCTGCCTTTCTAGCTCTCCTTTGTGTTTTAGGAGTCTAGGGAGGTTGCCAGTATGACTCCTGGCAGCTAATCCTGTAGTGCTTTTTCTGATGCCTCACTCTTAGCAGCAGGGAAGACGTGTCAGTGCCTGTTACCAAGGAATCTCTGTTGCACAAATCTGTTTTAAGAGGGTTGCACCTAATGCTCATTGCTTTTCCCATTACTAATAGGAACAAACGATTCCATCCTTGACACAAGCGTTTGGCAGGACCTCAGTGTGATGTATAACACAGGTAAAATCTAAACATCATCTAGGTGTTGTACGTGGACTAATCGGGAACTAGATGGAAAAGGCAATACATCAAGGTTTCTGTAAGAAATTAGAGTACTATTTCCTTTTCCTACAGCTGTGCATATTTGTCATTTTTCCATTTCCATTGAAGGGGAAAGAGGTCAGAAACAAGGTAGCAACAGTAACATTAACTGGTTCTTTAGCGTTTATTTTGGCTGGCAGAGAGATCAAGACCTGCGACTTTCTAGACATCAGGGTAAAATGTTTAATAAGCTGAAAGCCAACTGCATAAATGAATTCATAGCACTGTTAGGACTGGTTGATTTTGATCTAGAAAGCAGAGGAGAGAAAAATGAAAGTGAAGTTAAACAAGGAATAGACTTATGAATGCTCCTGTGCTTCTTAAAATCTCCACAAATTAAATGTCAGCGAAACGGAAAATAATCTTCCTACTTTTTTTTTTTTTTGCTAGTAGCATCATTGTAAAGCTCTAAATAGCAACAGTCAGTACTTTGTCTTTCCCCAACTATTTTTAATTAGTGCATGTACTTTACCTGTTCACATTGCATCAGGGAGTTTTCAAATCAGCTCCATATGTTCCTTATCATTTTGTTTGAATCACTGAAGATACTATTTTTTATTAATGAAAGTCATGTCATCACTAGTAGTAAGGCTGTCTCTCTGCAGACATGAAATAATATCTAGTTCTAAAAAAGGAGTCTTAAACTAAAAAGTGTTTCCTTAGAAAATGATACAATTATAAAAGGTGTGATGAAGCTATTGCACTTAATACTTTACTTTTAAGTTAAAGCCTGCTTAGAATTCATAAGCTGGCAAATCAATTTTCCAGAAACGCATATGTAAATGCATCTTATTACTGTAACAAAGTTAAATAGATTTACTGACACAATGAATAGTTGCTTGACTTTCCAGGAGCAGGACCATTTTAAAGTTGTAATAGTTCTCCTTATATCAGTCAAACTTTTGCCGTGAGGGAGTGTGCAGAAATCACTTGCTCTGTAGAGTATATATATGTATATATTTTTTTGAAAGCAGTTTGGAATTATTACTACTGCTATAGTGGAAACACATCAAAACAATAGGAAGGCGAATCATTGTATTGTGCTTTGATGATTAAACCTATCCACAGAGCAGGGTGTAACTGAACTGGAAGAACATAGCCTGCAGGAGCAAAACATTTGGCAAAAAGCAAGCTTGGAAAATTAAAAATTTATAGTAGTCTTCAGACTTTTCCATAAAAGGAGCCTGTAGGCTTTCAGCCTCAGCCCTCCTTGTGAGATTTTTGACTATCATCAAAGTGTGCATGAAGGGATTGAAAAATTGGAGCATTATCTGTAAAAGTAACATATCTTTGTAAGTGCCTTCTACGTGAACTGCAGCACATGTGAAGTGTGGATTTGGCTGGAAGGTGAGGTTGGCAGGTCCTGTATTGCATTGCTCAGTGTGTAGCATTTTGCACAGAACATGCTGACTATTTCCAGAAAGGATTGAAGTGTGGTGAGTCTCGGTCTTGTTGGCATGACTGAGGTGGTCTGCAATAAGCCCTGGGTGCCAAAAATAAGGTGCTTTATTTCTGGCGTGCTTTTGAAATGCATATGCTTGCTACTTTATGATTCTCTAGGGGAATAGGTGTGACACAAATACATTGCTTGCTATTTAGCAAAACCTTCTTATCTGTTTTCATCTCAAACAGTTTTTAACAGCTCTCCTTGTAAGCTTTATATGCCCATTTTTGCAAAGGAAGGGTAGTGCATTTTTAACCTAATAAAGTAGTTCTGGCTTAAACTGGAAACCACCCGTTAAATCTCCTCCTACAGATGGTACTTGTTTTTTTGCTGTGACTTGAAAAGGTGTAACCTTAAGAAAAATAGAGAGAAAAGATGTTAATAGGGTGGTGAAGGGAAAAAGATTTCAAACCACTCCTTTAACAAAGGTGAAGTATTCTAGTCACCAAAGTAAATGTCAGATCCTTAGCCTACTTTTACCACAAATAGATACAGGAAATACTCTTTAAACTCCACAGAGGTTTTAAAGTTAAATGAGTTGGTGAGCATAAACAGTACTTTAGATGGTCTCTTCAAGGTAGTGATTATATGGTTTTTTCTGTGGTACTTTTAACAACCTTAATTTCTGTGAATCTGTAATCTTGTTAGGATTAAACCAAAATCTGACTAGATAATTAGAGTGAGCTCCAAACTGTGGTTTGACCTGATATCTCTTAGTGGCACAATTTCCATGTGAATGGATTGGCCCTGGAGCATGTGGAGCGTTGAGAGCCCTCAGCAGACTCTTTGGGAGCTGAGGGCCTCCCTTACCTCAAGTAATGTGCAGAAAATCACCTCGGAGGTTTTGCAAATACTGACCTTCCCAGACTGTACAAACTGGGGTCTGGGTCAGAACATCTTTTAATGTCGCAGAGCACATTTTCTGTTGGAGGTAAAATGTGTTTGCAGATCCTCCAGAGTGCTGAGAGCTGCAGGATGGGTTGAATCCTGAAGTGAACGTGCCTGTTAAAATTACAGCAACAATATTCGGTCTGTTTTGTCCCTTTTCTAGGGTTCATTTACCATGGACATGCATCTCACACTGTTTCTGTTACATAAATACGAAGTAATGTGTTGCAATTTTAACTTTAAAATGCGTGATCGCTGGCTGCATTACTGGATTGTCTTTCACCCCTGGATCTGAGAGATTTGCAGATGTCCTTCAACTGTGCCTGGCCACATTATTTTGTGGCAGGCTAAATAACGGTATTACTGTCTTGCACGAGTGAAGAAAGCTTTGCCCCAAGTCATACGACAAGCCAGCGGTAGGACTGGATTGCAACTCCTAGTCCTCTGCTCTAGCCACTGGATGAAAAGAGACATTACAGCCAGGAAATGCAAAATATCACTTTGCGTAATGATCATAGGTCTATTATGTAGCTTTGCTGCTTTGAACTGTTGCACTGTAATTGGTAGTGTTTTGTATGCCCTAAGGCTTTTCTATAACTGAGAAGACTTACACAATCTGCATTTGGAGATCTGGAAGGATTGAACCTCTGACTGGTAAGGCACAAACTGTAAAAAGTTGATTATGGCTATTTAAAGAATCTCCATTCAATTGAATTTTCTTCTATGTGCTAGCGTGATAGTGTGAAGTTTTCAAAGAGTCTGGTTAGTTTTTTATCTTTCAGCTTCACACTATCCAGCCAAGTTCTGCACATGTTTCAGAGAGGAGTGGCAAAGATTAAAAACTAGCTAGTTAGTCTCAACTACAATCTGACAGTGGTAGAGTAGAATTAATTCATGTTTATATCAGATCTCCAGTGCTACTATGACTTTTCAACTGTATTCAAGGATACATTATGAACCGTGAACCAAAATATTTACCAAGTATTTTGGATAGAAGTAAACTAATGCTACATATAAAAAAAATTGCTGTGATTTTGAATGATTTGTGGTTTATTTAGGTTTTTTTCCAAACATAAGTCTGATTCATAAAACGGTAGATACTGAGCAAATTTCAGCAAACACAATAATAGGAATTTAATAATTTTCATTCTAAGCTGCTATTAACAGAAGTGTTCTGCAGCTGGCTGTAGCTCTCCAGATCTGTTTTCCCTTTCTTTCTTACCTCTCAGCTTGTGAAACAAAGGAAAAGGAAACATTTTGGGGATTTTTTTTTTTGCTTGGTTAGTTTTTTTTAAAAAAATCTTTTATTAATCTACTGCCCAGATTTGGAATGATTGTTTTACTGTTTTCCTGGCACGGAAGACTGTCAGACCAGTCATCTTTGTACATTGATACTGTTTACGGATTTTCTTTGGATTATATGATACCATTGAATTTACCAGAAATTAATTTTGCTGAGGTAGTTATATGTTTTCTATACATAATAATGTGTTCTCTGTGTGTAAGAATAACCAGCAAAATACTTCCAGCATCCATTTCATCAAGAAGTGTGCTTATAATTTCCATTAAAGAAATTCCAGTGAGAAAGTTATTTCCCTCCTCTTCATTCCGGTATTACGAGCTCACTCACAGGAGGGCAGAGGGGTACCAGGTTTCGGGACTAAATTCCTTTGCCAGAGGAATGTGCAGTGAGACACAGGTACAGGCTAGCTCCTCGACATACTTGTTTAGAGGGGCCCTTCTGCAACCCGGCAGCTTACAAATCTCAGATTTACAACATTTCTTTATCTGCATGTTTTTGTTTTAAAAAAAAAATAAAATAAAAGAAGAGACAGCGGGATTAATCTTTAAGAAGAATGTTGTGAGTTTTCTTTAATTTTCAAATAATGGATATTGTTTCTTTTTTCTTTCCCCTTTTATAGGTAGGCAGTAAAAGTGTAAGACCCTTAAAAGTTGTGGATGTGATAGTAAGAAAGGTAGAGACAGTTAAGCTCACTCTGCTGTCAGATGTAGCCTATGCTATTGTGTTTAACTGAGGTCAGTGAGAATTTAGCCTGCACCTTACATAGTATGTCATTTGGAGCCTCTTTGAACTGATTATACTCAGTTTCTTTTGGAATTTTATTTAGTGTCTGGCATGAGTAATCCTTATTTTCTTTATACATTGAATGTCAGTGGCATCCTATGCCTGATTATTTAGAAGTTACCTCACGCTGTATCGAAGTAACACTAGTATCAATTTGTGTCTTGAAAAAGTTGCAGAAAAGAACTAAAAAGCTTCCATTAAATAAGCTCATCATAAAACACTGTGAAAGTAATTCAAATTCTGTTTGAAACCAGATTCTCTCTGTAAGATGAAACCACTACAATTCATTCAATTACTTGGCAGAGTTGTGAAATTTACTGTACTTGCTCAGTTTATATCCACCGCAGCCTCTGCTCTTGAGTAGCATGAAATCGCTAATTCCCCTCTGATGCTATCATGAAACTGTAGCAGGATATTGAGTTCTATCAATATAGCTAGTGCAGGAAGCTAGTATTTTGCAGATAAAACATGCGGAGTTGGTTGTGGCATAAGAAATAAGGAAACCTTGATTCTGTTCTTGACATAGCTTGAAGAATGACTTCATGTAACTTTCTTAAATGCTCTGTACCATGTTTGTAGCTAGCTGTAAAATAATCGTGTGTATGCTGATCCTAGTGGTCTGTATGCTGTCAGGGGAAGGAAAAATAGATTTAATTCTTCTTTCAAGTCATTGTAGAAGAGAGAGCTGCTCTCAGAGGGGAAGGTATACTTTAAGACAGGTAACTGTTGGTAACACTGAAAGAAATTTAGGGGAGGGGGTTGCGTGTGTGCTTATTTGTGTTTTCCTGAAGTTTCCTAAGGTGATACAAGCATTTTGCTTTCTTGATTTTCATGAGTAATCTACCAGCTCTTCTAATATGTATAAATAGAGAATTATAATAATAACATGCGAAACATATAAAAATTTGTCTGAATGCAACTTTGAATTTGAGTTTTAATTTCACAAAACTGAAGAATTTACCTAAATCTTGTACTTTTCTTTATATATATTGCACAGAGGTCCCATAGGGCTGGTTAGAAATTAGGATTACATGACAGCCTAGATTGTACTGAACAAATAGCATCTGTGTAAAGCAACAGAATAAAGTTGGTGTTACTTTGCTTTACTCAAGTTATAAAGGCATAATGTAAATAAAAACATAAGTCATACAGTATATTGCCTAGGGATACAAGTGATGCCAGACTTTTTTCTTAAAGGATTACAAGAGGGTTGGGCTTAAGAGCACTAAGGACTTCACGAGTCTTAATTGTACTAGCCTTAGAATGCTATTGTTTTAACAGTAGTACTTACTAATTTTTTTATTTTAAAAAATCATGCTAATCTTCAGCAGTCCTGCAGAATTTCCAGCTTTGATTTTTACTGCAAATATTTTTTTTTTTAAAAAAGAAAATCTTACAGATGTTGGAATCATGTGAAGATTAGAACATCCGCTCTTATTTGAAATAAAAACTTGGTTTCTATCCCTAAATCTCAGACAAAAATTGAGGAAACGAAGAAAAAACAAAATAGTCCTAGAAGTATCAGTTTTTCTTCCATAGCTTTTAAGTCCGGTGCTTGATTGTAGGGGCCTGGATGTTTGACTCCAGCAGCATTGAGGAAATTAGGAGATGGTTTCCCTGAGACTGGGTTATCTCGGTCCTGTCAGCTGTGGGGTTTCTTGCATCTTTATATGAAACAATTGGCACCCAGTGCTGTAGGAGTCAGGATATCTGACAAGTGGGATGGAGGCCTGTTTAGATAGGGCTGGATTGAAGAACAGGGGAAAAAAAAAAATACTTTTCTGGCCTGCAGGATCTGCTGTGTTGGTTATGTCATGTTTCATGCACACTGCACTCAGTGAAGTGTTCAGAACAAAGTTCAGCTTTTAAAAGAGATTAATTGATTGTGCTCTTTCTATATATATATTTTTTTTAAATTTCTGTGTCTTTGGATGAGCTGGAGTTTGTGGGAGGAGAAAGGCTGTTAAATGGAGCAAGAAACTCCAGCAGAGAAGCCTGCAGTGCAGGTGCCAGGAATCCTGTTTGCTGTTGCCATTATCTGGCAGGAGGCTGTGCCTGTGCCCTGTGTATGGGCGCATGCGTATGTATGGGGGGAAGGAGGGCAGCTTTTATTGAGGTTTCCTCAGCAAGCCTCTGTTATTTCCCTTTTTGCAGTGTAATGTATAATTTGGTGCAAACTTTTACACCTCCAGCACAGCAAATGCAAGGTGTTTTGTTCAATGGGAGGCAGGGAATATTTCTGTAGCTGGGTTAAATCCAAATAAGTTAGACAACTTATGCCTTAAGATCAGTTATCTAAATAAATACATTAGCTAACTTCCTAGTCCATCCTTTTATTTCCCATAAAACCTCTGTGTTTTAAAAGTAATCAACTTAAATAAAACATGTTCTTTCTTTCAGTTACTCTTTCTGTACTCTTTGTTAGCAAAGGTCTTAAAACCTGAATTCAGTTGGTGAAAAAAATAACTTGAAACCTTTCTCAGGTCAGTACATTTGACTGAAATTTGATATTAATTAATTAAGCCTTGTTTGCTGAGTACCTGTGGTGTATAAGCTGCCATTGTTAGGGTACCTTTGCAAAATCTGAAATGAAATATTTTCTTTTGAGTTCACTGCTCATAGATAAGTGAACACTCGTGTAACCCTTTGTTTGGTTTTCTATAGAATTTAATTTAAAATCTTTGCTGGAAAATAACCTTTTGCCCTTATTAATGTATTCTGTACCACAAAGGATTCTGCAGGGTGTCAGGGTGTACAATGTATAAGCTCTGCTCTTCAATTTGAAGTTGCTGTTTGCCTCTTGTGGGGGTTAGGAAGTTAATGTTTGGATCAGTTCATAGCTTGAACTTTTAGCTCTGGTTGTATTTCTCTCACTGCAACTCTGGGTCTTGTACCCATCACTGAAGTTTGTGTGATGAATGTGGGAGTATAGACAGCTGTGATTTTTTTTTTTTCCTTGTGATTAGAGGAAGGAAAGGTAACACTTCTCAGAAGTCCAGAACATGCAATTGTATTCAGATTTTACGTTTCAAAAATACTCTTCAGACAGTACTTGTATCAAGTTTTTAAAAAATCTGTGAGGCTTAACTATCTCCATGCACACATAGAAGAATATTATTTTTTTTCTGAAACGTCACTTTGAAGTTGTGAGCTTTTTCACATTTTTATTACTACTTCTGTAATGCTCGCACCTGTGAACTCAGGTCACCAGATCTGACCCTACTATACTCTCACGCATGAAGTCAGAATTGAAATACAATCCCTACTCTGAAAGATTTGCAACCTGCCAGATAGATGCAAAACCTAAAGAAATCATGGGAAAATATTGCTCAGCAAGGGGCAGTCTCATCACACCAACTGTAGAATTGCACTGCTGCTGTTTTAAGAAACTGTGTACACACAGCTTTCTCCGATATTCGTTCTGTTTAATGATGGCAGCTTCTCTGCCTCTTAAAACATAGAGGACGCCTGAGCTAAATGTTTTTCCTGGGTATAGATGTCAAGGTTCAAGCCTGATTTTAATTTAAATTCACTATTGCAGTAGGAAGGTGTTGGTAATTAGCTAGCTGAGGGAATGTCTTGGAAACAATTGTAGTTTCTCCAAAAACTGTTCTTGCTGCTCCGTCTTGCAACAAAGTAGGAGCAGGACGGTGAGCTCAGAGCACAGCTGTGCTTTATGCTGCTGGCATCTAAATAGAGACCATAAAAAAGGAACCTTTCTGCAGCAGTATTTTATTGTTAAGCTGATTGTTGATGTGATAGCTCAGATCATAAATATTTTGAGTCAATGATCAGCGATCCAAAGGGATCATTCTCTACTCTTCCTTGCAACAGCAGAAGCATTGCTCTTCCAGAAAATGTCAAATTATTTCATATACTCAGGAAAAATCTGCCCCTGTACAGCCAAAAAAATACAGGAAACCTGCTCAAGCCAGAAAATACATCTCGGTGTTCACTCTGGGGACAATACACATGCCTCTTACAAATAGAGAAATTAATCAGGGTTATAATCCTTGGGTAAGATTAACATTAAAGTATCCAAAGCTGTTATACTGAATTCAAGTAAAAATGCGTGTGGGTGTATGTTTATATACAGCTATTGCTTAGTTTTGACCTCTTGGAAATCTCAAAGGGCAGTAACAGCAGGTGGAAAGAGTTTTCAGGGTAAATTTGGCATCATATCCAGATGAGTTATTCAGTATCTCTCATTGACTTTTGCTCTCTGGAAGAAGGTTAAAGGAGGAGAGGATATTCAGCCAATCTAGTTCTGAACTAATTTGTCCATTTAACTGAGGTGTGACTCAGAGGATGACCATTAACAACCTGAGTCCTTTTGTGGCCAAAGAAGGATGGTAAGAGGGGTAATTTGGAGTACCAAGGTTAGATGACTGACTGACATGGTGAATGTAAATGCTTACCTCTGACACAAAGATCCTACGTGTTATGAAAAACACTTTGTAAACTGGCATGTGGATGGGCAGTACATGAGAGATCAACAGAAAAGAGACCAAGGATGGAACACAGTACAGCTGTTCGCTTATTCTTTCCTTGCAATGATACTCAGGCAACTCTAAAGGATTTCATCCATGTAAACTATTTTTATAGGTCTCACTGCAGGGTGTGCGGCCTGTCCACATTCCATCACTCTGGGGAATGAGGTTGCAGCATAGTTATACAGGTAGCAAAACCTAATATAGCCATTTTCAGATAATAAATAGATGAAGCAAGTGTCATGTTATTGTGGAATACAGTGTATCAGATTGGATAGAAGAATATATGATTTTCTCTGAAACATGAAGGAATTTTAAGAAGGCCGAATATAATTATTTGTCTTGGAATATGCCCAGGATGCAATGCCTAATAACTCCAATATCTCTGGTTTCCTAATGGCCACCAGATGCCAGGACCTCTGGTTTTTATCTCATCTGAAAGAAAGGCTAAGTCATCAGAACCCCTGATAGCTCAGGATGGACTGAGATATAAATGCTTCCTGCTAATTCCCAGCCCTGCCTGTTCTATCACTCACGTTTCTGGTGAAGCTTCTTGTGACAACAGGGTTGTGCTGAGACTGGGATTTTTTGACGGGGTTAGGTGCAAAAGGTTGCAGCTTTCCTATGAGATATACACATTCCTTCATGTCAAGGCAAGGGTTATGGTGATTATTGTCATAACAAAGACAAAATACATGTAAACACATTTCTCTAAAATTTCTTAAAAATATGTGTTCTCTCCCTCAGGAATAACTTAATGGCCAGTCTTTAAAATGAGGATTTGTGCTCAGTGATGAATTTGGAAGTAGCTTGTGAGCAAGAATTAATTAGCAAACAGCTTGCTGTTTCTAATTTCAAGAAGGGATTTAGTGGGTGACCTTTCACTGCTAGTTGTCTTCTTTCCGTGAGCCTTCTCTTTTGTCCTTTTTTTCATTTTTCATTATTTTTTTTTTTAACCATTAAGAAAGCAGTCAAATACTTGACCGTGTGCAAGAAAGTAAGTGTTTCATGAAGTTCTTTTCAGAAGGCTTCCCTCTGGGATGTTCTGCAAATCTGTGTATTTGTTGGCCTTGTAAGGAAAATACATAAACAGTAATGTTCCTTCTTAAGTCTGAGTGATTCTGTTGCACTGTTGTGTGACACCTTCACTCAGGAACTTGAGGAGCAATAGGCTGTACAATACTTTTCCACACTTCTAGTCAGTAAGGATATTTTAATGCTTTAATATTACTAAATATGTTAATTTCCCTCGCCTGTTAGGTTTGATTATATTACATTACATGCTAGCAAAAGGATAAAAACAATCTCATTTGTGATTTGGAAAACATGTAACATTTCTTTAATAAAGTCATTTGTCAGAAAGAGAACCATAGTGAATTGGTTTTGCTTTCTGTATTTCTTTAACTATCTAGATATGTGTAAAATACATAACCAGACATGTTTCGGACATATTAAATAACTTTATCATGTTATATTTATTAAGAAATGTTGCGCCGGATATGACCAACTGCTCTTGATTATAAAGAAAACAAATCTTTTCTTCTGAACTTTCCTTCTTATATGTTGTGTGGTCAGAAATGTAAGTCTTGCAGCCTCTGAAATTTTGGACACTAGCTAGGGTTCACAAGGAGGATGAACAGTGACTGTATTTCCCTTACTGAGCCTGCAAGCAGCTGGTTCATGTTTTCAGCCATCACAATTACCTATAAATACAGGAACTGACCATGTGTCTTCGAGGTGAATAAGTAGAAACTTTGCCCACTGTTTTGAAGCACCGCCTTAAATTCCATGTGCTGTACACGCATCTTTGTTAATTGGGCTTGGAGAGTTGTGCCAAAAGCAGTCTGTTATCTCTCTGCTTTTTAGTGGTGAGTGGGACTAGATATGCAGAAAAAGCTACCTGTATTGTGGGACAGTAATGAGCCTGTGAAAAGTCATCCTACCATCTGCTGCGCTACAGGATTTTGCACTCCAGCTCCTGCACAATGTAAGTGCAGTGAATGGTTCACATAAACTCAGTCAGACCATAAGTAGAAAGAGGAACCTTTCAGTCATGGTCCTCCTATTCCAGACAAATCCTAGGAAAAGTTTTCTGGTTCTGCATTTATGACTACTGTACATCTTTTGTTCCTCTAAAAAAAAAAAAATTAAAAAAAAAAAATCAAGAGTTCAGCAGTAGCTGCAAACTAGAGCAGCAGGGTTTCTAGTGGTCCTGTTTATATGTGGAAATGGGGAGCTGGGGAGAGTCGAACTGCTTAGGAAAATGCATCTACTTATATTGGAGGAAGAATGATAAAAGATGAACTTGACTGTGCAGGTCTGAAGTACACAAGAAAAGTCTGTGTCCTGGGGAATGCAGTGAAAACCATACAGCACTTGTGTAGTGGTTGAGAGTAAGGTTGAATTTACAGTGGATGAACATGAGAGTGAGGCTGACTTTACAGTGGATGTATGGAGAGGTGCAATATCTGGTGAGAATGGAAAAGCTGCTTTATTTATTTTTACTACAAGTGCTAGTACAGTACTTTAGCAGGAACTTTTTTCATCCTTAAAGCCTTGCAAATGAGTTTGATATACCTCAGCATTTGTGGAAGAGCTGTGAGCAGACTGAATTTTTCTTTGTTTTTTTAAGTCCCCTCTCATTTCCCTCCCTCCAGCTAAATTCCAGCCCACATCTGCCCTTCCATTGAAAGCTTAAAACCTTTTTTCCTTCTGTGTGACCTTTGCCCTTCCTCTAAGCAAGTGCTAGAGATGGCCAGGGCAGGGGCCAGAAGTCTTGTCCGTCTCCTCCCAGCAGCAAGAGTTCTTCCTGAACAAGGGCAAAATCCAATGAGAAAATCAGGATACACATTCAAGTCAGTCCAGCATATGTTAAAGCCTTGACACTTGGATGTTACCAAAACATTAGCATCAAAATATTGCCAATATCGAACCCTTTTAATCCTGTACATTATTTTTTTTTTCTTAAAATCCAGGTACAGGTGGGTACTTCTGTTCTCATTTTTGGAACCAAAGTGCTAAAAGCAGAGGGTGAGTTGAACACTTCCATTTTCAATAGTTCTGTCAAGAAGACAGTACTGCTGCTGTCAAAATATAATTATTCATGCAGCTCTTTTATCTCTGATCTGACATGAAAATGCCTTAGACTGTGTAGGCTACATTTGTACTCAAAGGAATCTGCCAAGATCAAGACCTACATGTTCCCGCTTCCAAACTGTATGTAATTTATTTTTTCTTTTCAAAATGAATGATCTCTTTTTCCTTTTCATCCTGACCCTTAAAGCGGGTCTGAAGACTGGGAGCTGCATCTCTTGAAAAAATACTTCTGAAGTCAAAATGGTTGAAGCTGATAGTTATATATTCACTTAGGTCTTCTGAATCCAGTTCAGCATACATCAACCATAGGTTGATGGTCAAGATAGTACAGAATGACTAAAGAAATGTATTTCCTCTATTCAAAATTCTGGTTTAAACTACAGGAGAAAAGGGTATTCGTTTAAATATTTTAGATATTCATGGAAAATCTTGAAATTTGTAGATCCCTTCTACCCAACACATTCATAGTACTACTTTACTTACAGCGCACTGAAAACGGCCTGTAGGCCGTTGTTAGATGTGAAGTGGTGATGCCATTTCCCCGTCCAGTCAGTCTGTGCATCCTTTGTAAAGAATGTCATCAAAACAGCTATTGGAAAAGAAGATCTTAGGTATGGGAACTGTTAACCTCCAGCTTGTACTGTAAAAGTTTCAAAGGCTTGAATACAGCTCCCTTTTTTAAACATGGGAACGTGAACTCGGAAGGCTTAAGATTTGGGAGAGTTGGGGGTGTGAAGAATCTAAGATTGGTTCTTCCTTGTAATCACTTTATATCCAGCAGAGGTCTTTATTCGGTGGTAACTGAAATCTTCAAAATCTGAAATCTGTTTGACTAATGCAAATGTTTGTGATTGTGAGATGTTGACACTGAAATTGTATCCATTGTTTGTAAAGCAGCTTGAGCCTAAAAAGTAGGTGTTTCGAAGGTGAAAAATATTCCGATCCCTAGCAACGCTGTAAAGTTCTAATGTAGGAAGCACTTCTTCCAAAAGATGTATTTTGTTACTGCTGAATGCTCAGAGTACTTCAGGGTTAAATTTACATGACAGGAGTGTTCAAACAGAACTTTTCCTTTGTTCCAAGTTAATGCACGTATCTACTGCACGGTATAGATAATGGGTTTTGCTCAGCAACGGTATGTGAAAAGTTGAATGTTATTTGTATTCTCTTACTCTTTCTGTATGTACCATTCTAATAGTTTTTATGAAGCACAAAAGCAGGGAGAGATAGTTTACAGTGTCTAAGCTGTGAGGTGGCTACCTCTCTGTCTATTTTGGGGTTTTGCTGACCTACACTAATGCCAGGCTCATACATTTGCTATGTTATTTAGATCTGTTAGGAGATAAATTTGTCTCTACTTGTAGTTACTAAATTTAAAGGGGCTAGGTATAGGTCTGAGAAGTTGCTCAGATGAAGAAAAGAGGTCAGTCTTTGAGGTACTGAGAGTTTCTTTGGCCTTGAATAGCTTTAAATGACCCATTACATCGCGGTATCGTGTTTTGTAATGAGTAGAACTGTGGTCCTGTATAAAAGAACATGGAGACCATTCCTTTCTGCTATATGCTGGACAATATCAGTACTATAACTTACAGTGCCAAGATATGCAAGGATACTCTAATTAATTTTACGTAGTCTGTTCTGAGCATGTCAGTGTCAAACAAGTCAAAACAAACATGAGGCTGAAGTAGCAAAAATGAGCCAAATGTACTCTTAGTTGTGTTGACTTCAAGGTCTCTGCTTACATCAGTTGTGAATTTGGATCCAAGACTTCATGCAAATATGTATCTTTCTTAGAGACAAAATAAGGAGGCCAGGTAAAGTGTGTGTATTTTCTCTCTCCCTTTCCTTCCCTGACTCTCTATGTATTGTCTAAGAATGACCTGAATGTTGGGGATAACATATAATATTCATACAAGGTCGTGGAAATTATTGGCCAGTAAGACTCTTCAGCTGTCTTCGTGAAATCAGAGTTAAATGTGTATGTGATGAGTAGCTCTAAATGCATTGATAAGTAGTGGTGTTATTGACAAATTTTGCTTCCTATATTTTACTTGATATGCTGAGCAAAGAAAGAAAGAAAGAATGTGGAAGGGAAGAGCACGAGTTCTTCCAAGAGTGGTAGGGAAGTGGAAACCTGTGTATATTACCTAGGCTAGCAGAAATGTTTAAGAGTTTGATTATTCTTAAAAGAGATACTATTTTCAATTCAAAGGAACTGTATTTAAAAGATCCCAAGGCTGGTTTTTTTTTTGGTGTTAAAAAGATCTAAAATAATGACATTTCATCTGCTGATATGGAATCATTCAGTCTGTGGTCAAGGATACCTTAAAGATTATAAAAGCCTGAACATTTGCCTGTATTCTTATACTTCTAGCTTCAACTACTTGATTTCTGCATTCAATCTGGGTAGAAGTCACAGAACATCCAGTTCTTCCCATAGTCCAGCCATTGAGCTGAATGGGGAGATTTTATGATTTAAGAGGCCCTGGAGTGTCTTCACTGTTTAAGATGTCAGTGTTTGTAAAACTATCCTTGAGCTGTCTTCTTTAAACATGCTGTTCAAATTCCTCACTGGAGAAACAGAAAGCAATTCTAACAGATAACCCTGGCAGAATGCTGTTTACTTTGCTTTAACAGCGACACCATATATTTGTTGTAAGACAGAAAAGATACATGTACAAATGAATGCAGAATAGGCCTAACCATAGTGTGGGTGGGTGGAAAGTGAATAACCTTATTCTGTGAATGAATGTAAATTATTGTGTCTTTAGATAGCCTCCCAGATGTGTTCTCATCATTGTTTGCATCTGATCAGTTCCTGTTTTCTGAAAACACTTGTTTGCTTCACATTGCTGACATAAAAGGAGTCTTTGAAGATGGTCTACCGTAAGAGAAACAGCCTTGAGTAATAATGGAAGCGCCAAGCTGGAATCAAAAAAAGTCAGAGTTTTGATTGTTGAAGCACTGTGTGACCATGAGTAATTTTTCTAACTCCCCTCTGCATTTCACTCTGCAGCTGTCAATGGGAATAGTGATACAGATGATGAAAAGCTGTTGGCTAACGTTGACGAAGTATATAGTATTTCCAAAATACCTTATGCTCTAAATATCAGCAGATGCTATGTTTTCCTGGCAAAATGTTTGTCCATACAAGTTTAGAACATATAACTGTGCTAACACTGACTTATAAGTTGTCCTCAAGTATTGTGTTGCATCTGCACGTTGATTTTGCAGTGGAAATCTCTGATTTCTGCAATACTATTTCTGCTGGCATCCTGAAATCCACCATTAGAAAAGATGTTTGCAGAGGAGAGGAAGAAATCTAGCTAGGTAAATTACTTACCTAAAATATATATGTGCAGTAGAACGAGGTCGGTAGAGAAGAATTTTTAATTCATCCCAAGGATTTGGACAGTGCTAAAGCTTATCTTCTGCAACATAAAGCAGTACAGCATAATTGCAAAACCACAAAGAGAGAGATGTATTTCTGGTGATGCTCCAGCAATGTGTTAGGAAGGTGTACTCGCTTTTGGTCAGGAGGTTTTACAGAAGGGTGATTAAGATGATGTTTATGTCAGATGCGTTTAAGCATCGCGTCTTTGAGATTACTTAACACTGTTAAATTATGTTCAGGATAAATTATGCTTTGTCTGAAACTAGTGGAAGCTCCCAAGAAATCTGTGATGGTGGATTTTCTGTTCAACTACTTTTACCTTCTGGCATTAGTGGTAGTTGGTCACTTTTGAAGTGATACGAAATCAGAATTACGACCTGTGTTTGTTTCACTCCACTGTCCACTTTCAAGCCAATCACCTTTGCTGTCTTTTGCTAGTCCATTGCTTCTCTGTTGAGTGAACCAAATTATTTACAAGCCTTCAAATGATAAGGAACTGAAATCTCTAGGCTTGCTCCTGAGGAAAGATATCTGAGACCTGTCTGTCATGTGTCCTGGGTACCTTCATCCCAGCTGGATTGGATTAGGTCCTTTTAAAATTGTAACCACTGAAATAAAGGGCCCCATCCTCTATGATATTCAGCTTCTTTAATCATGATGACTTTATTCACATGTTCTCATGTACATAAACAGTAAAATTTCACTCAGTTTATTTTTAAAGTGCCATTTGAACCTAGCAATTGAGCCAGTTTTCAATGCATCTCACTGTCTGCTTGTCTAGCCTGAGCTTCATCAATTCAATTTCACTGAGATGAGGCTGACTGGCTTGCAGTTCCCCAGATCCTTCTTCTTGCCTTTCTTGAAGGTAGGAATGACATTTGCTTTCTTCCAGGAAACCTCAGGAACCTCTCCTGATCACCGTGACTTTTCAGAGATAATCAAGAGTAGCCATGCAACATCAGCCAGCTCCCTCAGCACTCGTGGGTGCATTTGTCAGGTCCTATGAATTTGTGTATGTCCAGTTTGTTTAAATGTTCCCTGTCCTGATCCTCCTCCACCAAGGATAAGTCTTACAGACTGCAACCAGTATCTGAAAGATACTGGATCCACAAGTAGGTTGAGATTCAGTAGGGGGCTAAAATGTTGGCTTTGTAAATGTGGTTGCGAAATGAATGAACATTGCTCTTGTGATTCAGTTTATAAAAGGACCTAATGTGACCTTAAAAAACATCTGCTTATAAAGAGGGTGTTAAGCAGGACTATAGGCCAGAGCACTTTGTTCCTAAAATGACATTTTTGGAACTTTTCGTTACAAGGACTGGCTGTTCCTTGGTTTGAGAGAGGCCTCTACAAAACTGTACTGACGTGTTAAATTCCTCTCCCATACTGCTGCTTCTCTGGGCTGCTGTGCTTCTGCCATATGCTCAGTCAGAAGGATTATTTGCTTATAGGTTTGACAATAACAGGAAAGCTATTCAAATGGTGAAAGTTCACTAGTGCTGTACAAAAGTGTTTAGTCTTGACTTAACTTCCAAGAGCTGAGGCAAGGAAGTTTATCAATCTCAATGTAATTATTTACTGTGTTATGATGGTGATTTTGATGGTCTAGTAGCTAATGCATTGCTGGGAAAATGCTCCTCCACCATATGTAGTCTTTATATTAAAATTCTGTGTAGGAAAAAGCAGCATAAGCAGACTAGTGGTTCCAGTCTTGGAACAGCATCAGTAGTTCCTCCACAACACAGTCCAGTCTTGAGACCACTAGATTGAAGTACATCTGTGCAGTGACTGCTGCCCTGCTTAACGTGTTGCTGAGCCCTTGCTAGCACGCTGCACAGTTAGCACGGCAGCTCCTTCCTTCACATGTTTGTCCAGTCATCTTGTGTGTCAGATCCACTCACTGCTCCCTTCTCTATGTAGCTTCTGGTATGAATTGAAATGAAATGTAAAATCTTTCATAGTGTGGGAAGAAAGTAACCCTGAATAGAGTTAAAAATACCTGATCTTGAGAGCTGAATAGCTGTGGACCTTTCCAGGGCTTGGGCAGGAGGTGACTGGGAGGGAATCCCAAGTGCCAGGGAGCAGCAGTGTAGTAAGTACAAGAGATGGAAAATTATTTTTATTCCATGATCACTTATGAGAGTTAAAAAGGAAGAAAGGAGCTGAGTATGTAAACTTCTTTCCTGTAATGGAGTATGTTTGCAGAGGTCTATCTTTGAAATCTACAGGTCCTCTCTTGCTGCTGGTAAACATGAAGATACCTGCAAAAAGACATTCAAATATTATTCATGGCTGTTCCGTATACATAGCTTTAAAATGCGGGCTGTATGGAAATTTGCTTTGTCTTTTTTTTTTATATAAATGTATGTTTGTATGTATATAAAAATACAATTTCTGGTGCATGCAAAAGGTGCTTTGTCTAAATATCAACTTAGAGTTGGGCACACAGTATAAAATATTCCCCCAAGATGCAGCCTATACTCAGTCACCGGATAAAATAGCATTTGGACTTACCTGAGAAGGACATTTTGATAACAAGCCCAACCTTGCCTCTGGAGTCAGTCAGGAGTTTCCATTGACTTCACCGAATGCGGGGTCAGATTCTTTGCCCCTCATGCTAGTGCACCCAGCAAAGAAAAAGACTAATCCTGCAAAGAGCTGAGCCCATCAAAGTGGGGGAACTGAATACAGTTGAATACTTGAATTCAAACCTTGTATCCTCTGCCTTCTGTGAAGTGCAGTCTTATATTGCCCTTAATCCGATCTAAGTGTGGGCTACCCTGTGTCCTGGTGATGGCTTCCTGCCTCCCTTGTGTTGGCTCAATTGATTACAGGGTGAGTTGGATCAGCTTATTGCTTTGACAGAAAACTAGTCCCAGCTGATAATCTGACCTGCTGTTACCAGCTGACACGATCGCTAGCTCTGAAGAGGCGGGGAGAGGAATCTATGAGAGTGGAAATGAGACTTGGGGCAGCAGCCCACGGTCCTGTGNTTGATAATCTGACCTGCTGTTACCAGCTGACATGATCTCTAGCTCTGAAGAAGTGGGAATGGGGAGTGACTAAGGCGAGGAGAGGAATCTGTGAGAGTGGAAATGAGACTTGGGGCAGCAGCCCACGGTCCTGTGGAATTAATGTGAAACTAAGGATAATTGTATGAGTAAAAGTTATCAAATCAAACCCTCAGTCTGGCCTATTCAGGTAACAAAAACTTAGTCAAACTTTTATTAACTCAGCAGAGTGAAGGAACCAAGTCTGCTAGAATCGTGGCAATGAAGAAACTCTTAATGTTGCAGCAGATGTGTTTTGTCCCTTATATTTAAGGGCTAACACAGCACCAGTTTCTAATTGTGTCAGGCTGAAANAGCTAGAATCGTGGCAATGAAGAAACTCTTAATGTTGCAGCACATGTGTTTTGTCCCTTATATTTATAAGGGCTAACACAGCACCAGTTTCTAATTGTGTCAGGCTGAAACAAGCCTAAGTGTACATGCTATTTTCTTCAAGGAAAGTTTTGTAGCTGTTTAAACACTGGTGTAAGTAATCTACTAAAAACATTCCCTCCTCTCAAAATCTTTTCATTGACCTCATTACTTAAATTTCAGATGAATGAAGGATGAATGACAGCAATACATATTGATGTAGTTTGGGTGGGAAAGTTGGAAAGAATAGTTCAAGCTACATTCACACCTTTTTTTTTAAAAAAAATTTTTTTTATTTTAATGATACCAACTTTCCCATCACTTCATGTCAGGACAAATACATGATGATTTCAACGGAGACTGTATTAATAATTTTCCTAAAGCAAATGAGTAAGATGCAGAAACTTTAACCTCAGAGTACTGTACAAATAAAGAGGGCCTCTCAAACAAGCATGCTTTTTCTGTCTAATGCCACTGAAACCAGATAGTGCTGTGTGTCTTTGTCTCATAGGTGATACTGTGGCAGAAATAGCCAAGAGGTGTGTGCTGGAGGTTGCTGCTAGCAGGATGCTGTTGGGGACTGAAGAACTGTGCAGCTCTTTCTCACTGTTGCTTCATATGCCACCTCTGGAGCAGAATGCAGTGCCTATATTGCATTGTAGGTGTCCTCAGAGCTAGGGCCTGGAGACTCAGTCTGACTGTTTGTTGAGATGCGTGTTGGCAAGAAGGTAGAGGAACACGGGATGCTTTAAGAACCGTGGCTGCTGGGAAGGTTCTTGCTCATGTTACTTTTCAGTGGCACCAAAAGATGTGACTACTCACTGAAGCAAGGATGCTTGATTGTGTATGCTAGAAAAAAACTTAGTTTTCCAAGTTACATTTTGTTGCTATTGAAAATTATTTGTTTCAGCTGGAGGCGTTTCCAATTTTTTTCTCCATAGCAACTGTTCAAAGAAATTCTTCATAATTACTGTGTTCTGCTTCAGAGTTAGGTCTATTTTATTTGTTATGGATGCCTCTGAACTTTATAAACATTTTTGGGATCTTTCAAAAGGGAAGGGTCTCTGTAAATGGTTGTGCTCGCAGCCCACTTTCATGCCATTGATTCTAAGGAATAACTGGAAGGTTGCTGGGCTAGACAATTGTTCTCCTCTGCCACTGCAAGTAACTGGTAAGCATGCTGAGAAAGAAATATATTTGTGTGTGCAGGTAATTAAGGATATGTGATCGTGCATATAATTTGTTGTGAAGGGCTTTTGAATTTTTTTTATGTGGGGCTTTTCAGCAAAATGAAATGTGGAGATATATTTTAATGATTTTCTTATTCAATTAGTTGTTCTGAAAATTTTTCTCTGCTTAATTGTGTTGTGAGCTCTGATGATCAGTCCTTTCAAAGAAAATGATCTGCTCTTCATTTTGCATATTCCAGGTCACTAAAATTAACTTGAATAGAGTTGAATATTCCCGATTTTTACTTAAAATTGGCACGTGCATATTTGAGTAGGCTGTCCTGCTGAAATAGTCTGGCTGATGTGCTGCATGTCTCTGATCTGTACTCATGGTTTCTGCATGCATTAATAATGCTATACAAAATGCAGTAATGGTGCATGCAGTAAGAAGCATTCCTGCTCTTATGTACTGACTTTCTCCACTAGAATGGCTTTTATTTGGTTTGTAGGTCTGGAATTCTAATATTATTTTGGTTTTTCTCACTAGATTAAAGATTTTCAGCTTTTCCTGCTGTTTTTCCTCTATGCAGAGAAAAATCATTGTAAGAGTGAAAAACAGGGCTTTTAAAACATAGCTTGTTTTCTGAAATTGACTTGAAATGGCTTTGACATCTTCAAGAATCTGAACCGGATTTTGTGGCTGATTGTTTTGGGGATTTTAATTATTACCATTATAGCAGAGAATACTTCCTAGAGCTTTTGTAGGTTTCTTGGATGTTTGTGTACTGCAAGCCCAGTCTCTGCCTTGTGAACATTTACTGTCTCCCCATCCACCCATAGCTGAAATATAAAAGGAGCTAGGGAAGAAAGGAGGCTGGAGAATCTAACTAGAATGTGTTCATTGGCAGAACACACCTGCTCTGTTCAAAATGTGGGTGAGGTAGCTGTGGTCTGTAATTATAACCTGCCAGGTAATGGCCAGATCCATCTGTAGGTACATGACTGCTGTAATCTTGCGGCTCTGGGAGTCACACCTGTTGGGAGCTGATGCATAAAATCATCTTCTAAAAAGCAAATGTATTTAATATGAAGCGATCTAAATAACTGTGGCAAGGAGAATCATTCTTACTGGACAGTACAATAAATTCTTTCAACTCCTGCATTTTCAGAAGTTCTAATTTCAGTGTATCCCAAAAGGTAGGCTGCCATGCCCAGCTATAGTTTTGAAATATTCTCCTAAATTACAATGCATGTAAATATTACTAAGCTCGTTCAGATGGCTTAAATTTCTCCAGATTTGGCAAAATATGGCAAAAGTTCTCCAGATTTTCTTCTTTAGGATAGCGTATTATCCTGAAGGCCATCCCTTTTTCCTGGCAGTTATAGGATCAGAATTCTTAAGTGTGTCATGTTACAAGCGTGAATACCCTGAATCAAGTGACAGGGCTGCAAGAAGGGTGGCTTTCATTGTGCTGTACGCTGCTGCTTTTTGGGGCGGGGTTGGTGGGGGGGAATTCAACAGCGTCTCAGTAATAGGCTCCAAAATCAAATGAACTTGTGCAAGGCAAATTTACAGTGTGCCTTTTCTCCTTTAAAAAAAAAAAAAAAAAAACAANTCTGAAAGAACCCAACATCTCAATAAGACACGGTCCCTCCCCTCTGCTCCCTGTTCTGAAAGGCACCATTGTTTCCAGGTTTCAAGGTGGGCTCATTGACTTTCATGTTGCCATGGAACCAGCGTGTTTTTCTTCCTGAATGATACTTGCTTGTAATCTCAGAAGCTTTTTCAGCAAATTAACACAGGTGATTTGTGAGTGGCCTTGGTTGGACTAAAGGCCAGTGAAGGACCTGTTTGATTAACCAGATGAAGAAATATAAGGAGTAAAAATAAAGTCTCGGGATAGGCCTTGGTTGAAAGAGGGAGGGCAGATAACCAGAAATGCTGTTAACTCCCAGTTTCTGGTCTATGTAACACAGAAAGGCTGAAGTTGGATTTACATGCTGGTAGGCTTAAATACAAGCAAAGCAAGTAAAGCTCTGTTAAAACTTAGAATTTTAAATCCACAGCAGTACTATGGACTTACCTAGATGAAAAAGGAAGAGGTACTTTTGATGGTAATTCATGGCCCACACAGTTAAAAGCAAGATGATACTAACTTGTTTAATAAAACCTATGCATACATTTACATATTTTCTCAATACATGTCAATGTACTGTCTAATACAACTGTGTTTAAAAACTTAGATGGAATGGTTTTTCTGCCAAAATTGCTGATTCAGTGAATTCAAGGAATTTGAGGCAATTGACGAATTTTTGTTGACCTTTTCTAGACAAAATTATAAATATTTTGATAAAATCAAAACACTTTGCATCTAGTCCTGTCATAGAACTTTCATGTTTAGATATTCAAATGAAGATTGGATGATTTCCTAAAAGATACATTGTAATTCAAACAGGAACTAAATTGAGAGATGGTACAAGATGATTGCAGAAGTCCTTCTGATTTTGTAGCACTTGAAAACGTCTATCTGACTTTTGAGCCAGGAGGTTCATTCTGGCTGAGGCCAGGTTGGTCTGGTAGGGCCAGCTTTGAGCCAGGGCTTAAATGAACTTTCCTTGAGCTCAGACTGACTCCTGTGATTCCACTTATGAGCCTTTGTGTCATGTTCCCCAGCAGTCCAGAAAAGACAGAGTTGAGAGATGGGGTGGCGTGCTTTGAAGACAGGGTGCCGGCACCAAGCTAGTAGACCATCCTGCTGGGGAAAGAAGTGTAGCATCACTGTGAATGAATCTGCTTAAGTCTGGCAGTGCTGCCCAGTTCCAGTTCAGCGCTGGGAGTGACAGGCTTGGGCCGTCAGGGTGGGTGATACAGGTGCGTATCAATTTGGCACTTAGTAAAACACAGTGGTTTTTCAACAGTATCATGTTAGACACGTTTTCCATTGGTTCTGAGTTGCTGAATTGCTGAGTGTGCTCTCGTCTCGCTGAATCTCTATAGGTTGCTCAGCACTTTGTAGGACTAGTCCCTGGTGGGCCCTGTGTCAGTAAGAACAGTTCCTTTCTCTGCCTGGCATTTCTCTGTGAGTGATATCAGTTGGAAATATCTGAGTCTGTTATTTTAAGAACATCTGTTGTTTCATGTCACAATCTATGGTATTTTTCAACTGGAGCCAGTGTAACAGTTAGAATCCCATTTACCAATTAAGGAAAAAATGCTGTAGTGTTTTCTTAAAACAGTACAACTTGAAATAGTGTGCAAATAAAAGTTTGGTCCTTTTACATCTGTGATCACCTGTTTTTTTATTATCTCACTTTCCAGTTTAAATTCTGTAGTCTATTCCATGTTTACATCCAAAAGTTTCACACTAAAAGAACGTGGGACAATGAGGCAGGCTGTACAAAAACATATAGGAGAAGTTAGTAACCAATATAGAGAAAATTGTTCTTCCATTAGGCTTTCTACTTGTATTTGTCATGTTATTATGATGCTTGTAGCAAAAAAAAAAAAAGCTTCTTAAGCTGGCAAAGTCCTTGAAAAACGTTGTTTGGAATAGTGTGGGTGTTAATTTCTCAGGAGAGACATCTGTGCTTAGCTAGCACATTGCACAACTAGACTAATTTTTTTTGCTCATAGCACTAATCTTTATTCCTTCTACGCTTTTTCATGAATTGTTGGGTTTGCTGTTCTGAGTGATAATGTTCAAGGTTGGATATTAAATTACCAAGAATATTCTAGTAGTGTGCTTTCTACATTGCATATACAGCACCTCAGTCTCATTGGGAGGTGCTGTATGTGTAGTGTAGATCATACGTTATCACGCTATGCCTGACAGCTAAAACCAAATAAATGCACTCAAATTAAGAACAACTTAGGACATTTTGGAAGCTTAAGGTGAGTTTTTTAGTGGTACTGATTCCGTAAGACAGTACACTATGACAGTGTCCATGCTGAGCATTAAGTCTCTTTTTTTTTTTTTTTTTTAAGNGAACTGATTTTGAATATGGTGGCAAATGCTTTCTAAATGAAAAGCCTCACCCTTCAAGTTCTCCATGTTTGAGCAATTCTAACTCTCCACAAAAATGCATTCAATCTTGAGGGACTGCTTGAGGGAGAGGATTTATAGAAGCAGGTCATAAGATGTTGATTTCAGTGACGCTTTGTGATTTTTTTTTTTAATTTTTTTTTTATCACCACTGTATTGTTTTTCCCTGGTTATGTGACATCTGTCCATTATTAGCTCTAGTAGGTTTCAGGGAAGACGGCCTTAAGCAGAATGAATGTGTCTTTACAGGATAACTTTGTTATTTTACAAACTAACTTCTACTTCCAGCATCAAATAATTGTTTAGCCTTGCCCATTTCTTTATGTTAATTGGTTGAGACTTTATTTTAGCAGCTTTTACTTCCTGAGCCACCTTTTGTCATCCATGAGAAGTCCAGGCAGTATGTCTATAGTTAGACATTACTATATCCAGTAGGTATATGGGGATTAGAGGGTTAAACGTTTTTACAAGTCACCATTTCAAACAGTTGCTTGCAAGGGCACACACCTATTGATAAAGATCTATGCCTTTGGCAAAAAAGAGTTCTGGAGATTATATTAAGTAGGCATTTCAGTTCTAAATTGCATCAGACTCCACAATCTAATTTTGTAGATAGTTTTAGTCTTTCTGATGACAGATTTTCCTTTGCATAGTTTAGTAAAGACTGAAAAAAATATTTCTTCAAATTTCATATCAGGTTCTGTGATGAACTAGACATCTGAAAATTGATGATGCATATGCTTGCTATATGCCTTTTCTTGTTTGTAAGACAATCTGAAGACAAAAGCCTTGTTTTCCATCCTCCCCACACATATAAAATAATACAGGAGACCAAAATTCTAAAAAAATAGGTGTTACATATAGAGAGAAAAAAGAAAATTAAAAGATGAAATTAGTTCTTCGCATTGTTTTCAATTTGTGGAGTTTTGATAATGATGTCTCAAAAGAGTATCCTTTCAGATTTTTCTTAGCTACTGCTAAAAATAGTTGCCTTTTGTCTCAGATTTTCCTTCCCTTATCCAGTACTAACTAACCATGACATTTGTCTTTGTGTTTTGTAATACTTCGTTCTAAAGCTAATAGTTTGCTTAGTAACCTAGATACACACTGAAAAATAGGGTATTTGTAAATAAAATGATACATTTATTCTGCCAGTTCTATGTTTTGTCCTTTTTTGGTTTCCTTAGTAGAAATGTTTGTGGCACACTGTCTCAGATTTAATCAGTACCTATTCCTCAGCAAACATATTCTCATCCTGTCAAAATACTGCATCAAGCTATACCTCCTCTGATCTGTTTAATCTAGATAAATGTTATAAAGGCATTTTGTCTTTTCCTGTTCCAGACAGGTAAGATTATCCGTAACGGAGATTGTACATTTTGTCTTGGCAGAAGTTTGCAACATCCACAGTTGATGAATAGACATCCGCTCTGCTTAGAAGTGTTACTTGAAATTAAATAGGCCAAACAGTAAATTAAATATATGGGTACACAATGGAACTACTTAAATTTCCTTTGACGTTTTATAGTTGTTTACCTCAGTTTATATTTTCTCCCTTCGTTACTTCTCCTTTATCAGTGTCACTAGGATGAGGAGTTAGCTGTGGTCTTCTCCAATACGTGGAACACATCCTTTTTTGGTTTCTCAAATTGCTGTCTAACTTACATCTGGCTTGACCGTGTAGTAATGTACTTGCTGGGTAGACAAGAGAGGAGTCCTTAAGCAAATCAGCTCTGCCCTGCGGGGAAGGGCTTTACTGGCTGAATTACTACCAAGGGTTGTTTTACCATGAAAGGACAGTTTGCTTGCCTTCTCTTGCAAAGCCAAAGCCTCCGGGAAATGAGAAGGGCAGCCCAGAAAATCAGTCTGAACTAACAGCTGTAATGCTAAATACAACATCCTGTTGTGTACATTATGTGCTATATGTAAGCATGATGAAAGTGGGGTTATTCTGTAGTAAGAAAATTGCTGGTTGATTTAAAGTCTTGGATTCATTAGATACATCACAATCCTCAAAGTCTTGAGTGATTGTCTTAAATTGTGGACTGTGGTGCTATGTTCGTTCTGCACACGTGTCCAGCCAGCTCAAAGATATGGTCCAGGAACCTTTTCCGGAGGCTGTGCCATTGCTGCTTTACAGAGCAGAAAGAACTGCAGAAAAACACAGTTTCATTTAGAGGATCCTCTGTAAACTTGGTTCTCCCCTTCTTTGAATTTCTGGGGCCCAAGATCAGGTCCCCACAGAGCAGTTGTATAAAAGCAAAGCTAGACGAGGGTAACTGAGAAGGCAGGAGCTAACTCTCTCAAAGCAACACAGAAGTACTCTGCTGGGGGATAGGGAGGACGTAGACTTGGCCATAGCTATGTTTTCACTGGGTGGGTAGAATCTGAAAAGGGGTTTGTTTGTGTTATTTAAAAGTCTTGCATTCCCAGCCTTGTGTCCTCCAACCCCTCGTTGCTATTCACTGCCTGTTCTGGAGCTATTCTGTCTCTTTCTTGCACCCCTGCAGCCTTGCCATTTGTATCTGCATTTTGGGATGTTGCTTGCTTTTGCTCCCTTCCAACTGATGGACAGTTGGTTTATTTGCCCCCATGGGTTTGAAAAAGCTCCTTTTCACTGGGCATGCTGCTTGGGTAAAACTTGAAAGCCCACAAGGAATCTGTTGATATAGATGGAAGCTGGGAAGGAAGTTTTCTCTGTAGAAAACCTGCCTTGTCTCTGGCTGCTTTTCTGTCTTCCCAGCGGCTCAGCAGCCTAGGCCTCCAGGCTCTTGGTTTCCCATGCTGCTGAAACCCAAGCTCCTGGGGCTTGCTGCAGAGTGTGAAAGGTGTGCCCGCAATTCTTTTTTCAATGTTAAAAACACCCATTTTATTTTATCCTGAAAACGCTAATTTTTCAGGATTCCTCCCCCCCCCCCCCCCCTTTNATATGGAATGAAAAAAATGCCTGAAATGTAGTATTTCCAGTAGATAAAGTGTTTGCCCTCCCTGTCTCCTCCCAGACATGGCTTGTTTGAAAAATGTTTTGGAGGACCACCACTGTGTTTGTAGAGGACTTTGAGATAAATGTGCTTATAGATAAGCCGTGTTTAGAAACCTATGGTTATTATCATCACTATGATAGAAGGACTCATCAAAGTCACTTTACTGTCTACAACTGTGGCTAGAAAAGGGAATTACTTTAATAAATCCATGTTTAGTTATGTAAGCCTGCTGGCATGGTGATAGAATATCTCAAATGAGTACTCTTGTTTTTTTTAACCTAATTTACTTTTCCTTATTTTCCACCTGTTGCTTACTCTTTGTATTTCTGCTATTTTTATACTATTGGAAAATTCTTAATTGCCAACTGATTTATCCTCTCTTGGAGCCTATAGGGGAAGCCTTTGGACTTCAAAGGGCATTTAGACTGCATTTGCTGCTTGGATGGGCCTTTTATGAAACTTTTCTTTTGCAGAGTTGTAGGGCTACAGATGAACCTATCTGATTTTACTCTTTTATTATTTTTAATTTGTTTGCTTGGTTTAAGGTGCATACAGGAGTATATGCAATTTTAAGAATGGACTATATGCATCATACATTATTTTTCATTTTAACGTAAAGGAACTGATTTTTCACTGACATTTATGCTAGCGCAATATATTTGTAGATGGTACAGCTGAACTGGTGGCATCTTAAGTTTCTGATAAAGGGTAAATGACCAATCAAGATTGCAAAGTAGTTAGCAGCCAGGAGTTGACAGTTGTTTTTCTCCCAGGAACATGCTTGTTCTGACTTGATAAGTCCACTCCCTGAAAATAGAAATAGTATACTAGAAATAGCATAGAGGATAGAGGAGCAGCTCCAAAGATGTTTACTTAAAAAAAAAAAAAAAAAAGCCCATTTTTCTTAATTATTCTTACTACTATGGTGCCCAAAGGTTAGTTAATAACAAGGACCCATTGTGCAGTGTCCAAAACAAACATAGGAGTAAGAGAGCAATTTCTCAATGATGCTACTCTTTGAAGTATTTTGTGGGCGGAGCACAAAGTGATTCCCTAGTTTCTTTTGCAATTTTATTAACCAAGAACATGCAATGGGCTTGGTACTTTCCAGAGTTGATGTAGTAAGTCTGTACTAGAAGACTTGATGAATGTGACACAGTGGGATTCCTTACTGTGCTATTTGCAATGGGTTTAGTCTATTCTTGCCTCAGTCAGTGACAAAACCTCCGGGGATATTAGTGAGGAGGTATCCAGGCACAAGCCAGCTCATTATTTGCAGGATCACAGAGTACAAGGTGAATAGAGATTACATGACTAAACAGGGAAAGAAAGCAAACTGGTGAAGCTATAGAGATAGGGGTTAGAGTTAATCATGTTGGTACTGTAACAGGTAGCCTTCTGACAGTTCCTGGAGACGAGTGCATATGTTTTTATTTAAATAGACTATAATTATATAGACTTTCAGCTCTTTGGGCATTTTGGTCCTTTTGTAACTTGTGACGTAGATTTAAAAAATAGGATGAAAGGTTAAGTGAGAGAAAATGAGTTGGCTGAGCTGTTTATCTGTCCCATCCCCAAAAGAAGAATGGGTGACCTTGATTTAGATAATGTAAGCAAACTGGAAAAGCTGGGTAAACTTTATGCCTGTGGGCCATAGTATTTTGCTAACTAAACCATTTCTGCACATGGGAGTGGTTCTTAGTTGGTTCCACCCTGTCTGCAGCTGATGTGTGCCATCCTATTTTAGAAATTTAATCTGGAGTAGGTGTATTAGTAGTCCGAACAGACAAATGCCACAGCCGTAACCATTAATTTGGGATACAGGCAGAGCTAATTGTTTATGTATAAAATACAGGCAGAGCTAATTGTTTATGTATAAAATGGAAGTGCCCAACCCATCTGTGTATAATTTCCATTATTTATGACAGACTCCCAGCAGTAATGATTTCTTGCTGCAGGAACTTTTTTTTTTAAAGTAAACCCTGTTCTTAATCATTCATTTTCATTTTCAAAACTGCAGTCCTCTGGTAATTATGGATGGGACATCAGAGTTTCTTAATCGCTGTCTATTGGTAACGTAACAAGGAATTTGAGTGCAAGGCATTGTCATTGTGTGAAACAATTTAGTGCAGATTTGGAACCCTTACTGCAGTTATTAATAGGAGTGGTTGCATTCCCTCCCCAAATTGTGGAAATTTTTTTGTGTGTAATAAGAATTCTTTGTCTAAAATAATGTAGTTCTTGAAGTAGTCCTAGCACTTTTATCATGTACCATGTCATGGGGAGAGATACAGGAGATTTTCTGTGTATGTATTCTGGAAATACTGGTGGCATGAAAATGGCTATGGCTAAATCAGGATTCTTTTTGTCACTTTGCTCTGGAAAAAAGTTGCTGTCCAGGTATTTTCAGTGTCTATGGAAATGTGCATACTTGTTTATTCAGTGCTGAGGGCAACCTTTTTCTAATCCTGACAAGGAAGGAATCTGGAATATTCCAAACAGTTTATTTTGTCCTTTGGGCTAATCACACAAAACGTGTGCCACATTCCAGCTAAAAGCTACATGGCATATTTATTTAAAATGAAAGTGTCAGATAGAAGAGGGAGTTTCACACACTTCCCTCCCTGTGTTTTGCTTCTGTTATGCTAGTGAAGGCGATTTCAACTTGAAAAAGTTAATTATTCCTGAAGAGGGAATAGTGCAATTTGCTTTTTCTTTCCACGTCATGTTCAGAGTCATCCCTAACAGGGAAGGGCAGGCAGTTGTACTGCATTGGTCAGAGGGCAGCCTTCGTGGGGGCTGAGGCAAATCCGGGAGGTTCTCATCTTTTGTGCAAGAAGAGTGGTAATGCATACGCTTCTTTTTTTTTTTTTTTTTTTTTTTTTTTNTTTGGCAGGATTGCTCTATGCTCAAGTCTAGGCCATTTCTGAGGCCTTCACCAAGGAAAACCAGCATGTGCCTGCGTTGATTTCTCTTTAGCAAGTCATTAAGCTGTGTTGTTTGGTCTCATTGAGGTCATCAGGATTAAGCATGGGTCTTAGTGCATTGTGGAATTGAGTCTTTCAATGTTTTTTCACTAAAGATATGTTTAACAGTGTACAGCAATGTGGAGCCTTGCTTTTGGGAAGGTCATGTTTTCATTAGGTAAACAAATTGAAGTAATAATTAATAAAGAGATTCCGAATACTGCTGATATGTGTACTGCAGGTGCACAAAGATAAAGCAGAGCTAGGAGAATTTTGGCTATTTCTTTTGCCACTAGTTGATTTACTTTGTTTAGGAGAGAAAAAGAGAATTGAATGGAAGAAACTGGCATGGAAATAATTGAAACAAACAGCATTCTTTTGCACAGGATTGGTGATGGGGTGGTTACACAAGTTGTACTACTTTGACAATATCTTCAAGGATACAAACAGAATAGGAAAGGAAAAGGAACCTGACTAGTATCAATGCAAGTGTTGTTTATTCAAGTGCAGTGATGGTTAACTGGCTGTAGCTCCTATTTTACAACTTCCATCTCTGTTTTAGACAGTGTTTTGGTGCTGGCTGCGTCAGTTGAGACTGCAGACCAAATTAAGTGCAGAAATGGCTCAAAAGTCACTTCTGTTAAGAGGCTCCACTCACATTCATAGCAATGCATTTCCTTGTGCTCATCCCATTCTTCACCGTCTCCCCAGGAGATAGATCAAGCATCCTTATACCAGTTGTCTCCCACACATAAGACTATATTAACCCCTAGTGTAACTCCACTACAGTAATCTCTACATCAGAGATTTTTTTTTTTTCTTCTCTGACTCAAATCCAAAAGATACAGAGAGAGATTAGTAATTAGTTTTGGAGTGGAAGGTCTGATGCAGCTCCCTCCCTCGCTTCTTAATCCATCTGCATTTTGCCAAGAGCAGCCAGTTTCTACCAATGTTTTCCTTGGGTTTTACCATTTGATTGTCAGCTCTGGAACTTTCATTTCAAAAAAAGTGGTTTTTTGTAACAGATGGTTTTTGGGAATGATGCATTTGAAAATAAGATGCAAATAATAAGTTGCTGCCATATTTTCAAAGTTGGTGGTCTGTGCAGTCTATAAAATTGAAGGATGAATCACAATGGACACATTCCAGCTTACCTTCTGGGATATGTTTTGCTGATAAGTACTGTGAGCATTCCCTTGACTTTTGATGAAGATTTTCCTTCTCTAGTATTTTTAAGTATTAGAACTGTTTACAAGATGAAGGAGCTGAGTCACTTTCAGGGCTGATGCTTGTCCACTGACCAGCTGTATCTGGAATGCATGCAAAACTGTAGAAAGGTAATAAAATTATATATAAGGAGTTGTTGCATTCACCTCAGTTCTATAAGCCTCTGGACAAGCATTTTAGTTGAAATGGATGAAGTTACTCAAGTTATTATTTTCCTGATTTCTGTTGCAATTCAATGAAAAGCTTTCATATTCAAACCCAAAACTTAACTTTATACTATTTTAAAAAAAAAAAGTCTTTAATGAGTGACTTCTCATGCAACATAAGTCTGTAGATGTTGAGTATAGAAAAGCAGGCTTGAAAATCTCTTTTGGAAAGCAATACCCTTATAAAATAGATTGAATGCAAGATTTTTTCTCCCTTTTAAAAAAAGGAAACATTCAGATTGTTTGACAGGGGAATGGTTAGTTTCATAGTGAATTTACAGAAGAGTCTTCTACAGAGTTATAATTGTCTGGGATTTCTTTTTGAAAGTGAAACATTATATTGCTTGCAAATGCTTTACAGTTGTTGAAGTTTGTGCTCCCATTTTGGCAACCGGTTAGAAATGATCAGACAGTTTTAAAGATGGCTCTAAAAGATCCATATTAATGTGAGAGGGTGATATCTATAAGAGGACTTGAAAACTGGCTACAAGACTGGAAACTTCAGCTGTTTGGAGAAAAAAAATAATCATTTTTCATCTTTTACACAGCTTTTTGCAAGGTACTGTCAGAAGTAGAAGGGTATCTTGAATCATGTTGTCCTTTCAGTCCATGAATGAATGAATGCAGCTGTTCATGAAAATTTGTTTCCAAGCTATATGCGCACCTTTATGGTTGTGTGAAATCTTATACGTATCACAGGGACATTTAAGAATAAAGTAAGAAGCTGTCTAAAAGCAAGTTGTTTGATGAAAGAGCACACATTGTCTGTTGCAAGTTATTTTGGTTTTTCAAGACTGACTTTTAGTTGCTTTGCTTGTGGTGTTTGCTTGGCTTGGTTCATGGTGTTATATACACACACCACAGAACACATATTGATCATAAGGTCCCCCTCCTACAACTACATCATCAATACTTTTTATAATATCCAACTATCTGGTTACATGGGGTTTAGTATCCTAACTATTAACCTGTTCAGCAACTTTATTACAGTAAATATCTGCACTAGTTGGCGATGTGCGTAGGATTTAGGTAGAGGGTTGTGTGAGGCTTATAAAGCGGTTGGGCAGGTACAAACTTGGTTGTGCTAAATAGTATAAATAACGCAGTTATTTCTGATTTTGGAATCACTGCTTTAGGTTCTATAGCTTACAGCTCTGTGTGGCTGCAGAACTAGGGCAATGTTTTTTCTTCTTGCTGCAGCATATACCCGGCTTTGACAGAAAGTAATGTAAAGACAGACGACTGCCAGTTTCGGTAGTGGTTTTTCAGTGTTACATGCTGCAACGATATGTGCACGTGCTCTTAAAAGTCACTTTTATGTAAGTTTCATGTTGTCTCATTCCTTACAAATGGATGTTTTTTGGGATGCATAAACACCACCCATGGGCAGTTTCTTTTGAAATTAAAACAACAAACTGACCATTCATTTCTTTTTTCCCTGAGGTGACACCCCGCCTTCCCTACAAGCACTTTTCCCTACAGCAGGGTGCAATGATTCTACTGTTCCCTGCTGTTAACACTGCCACATTTGCATGATAATGGATCCCATGGATATTCCTCTGCTGTCGCTGCACTGGCGTATTGTGAAGTTAATGCAGAGAACTCTCTCCCTCTCGACAGGGTGCAGGGAATGCAAACGTCTTTCCCTGGGCACTTGAGCACCCCCATCCAGGGCAGGGGCTCTAACAGAGAAGCACATGCCTGCCAGTGGTTCGGTTTTCTGGCTGCATGTGGGTAGTGCCTGCAGCCACATACATGTTCGTTATGCCTGGCTAAATTTAATCTGTTAAGAAATACATTGTGAATTTCAACAAGTAGAAGAAACAAAACTAATAAAAGCTCTTGCACAAATTTGTATTGTTGTGTATTAAAGGTTCTAAATGGTCTAATAGGATCTGGCTATGGAGTTGTTGCTTTGGAAGAACAAGGATCTCTGACAGGATCCTAAAGATCAGGGAACTTTCTCAGAGTGGATAAAGTCTTTAAAGAAATTAGGGTAGTGTGCAGTGTTTTGTAACACTTGTCATAATACTGAGTATTTTAAAATGGATTTATGTCTATCACTCAAATATAAAGTGTTCGGTCCAGTGCACTGGCCAGTCAGGTGGTGGCTGGAGTGACTGTAGGATACTTGAAGTCTGAGCGCTGCCAGGCCTTGCAGGCTGGGGAGACCAGGTTGAAGGTCTTGATGAGGCTGATGCTGATGACTTTCCAGCCATTTACAGAGACCTTGGCAGACACGAAGAAAGAAACATTCCTTCTGTGTAGCTGCAAAGATAAAGCTTTTGATTTTCTAAACCGCATAGAGCTATTTGGAATTTTATTACTCGTGTTTTCAGACCAGGTTTTTCACCTGTTCTCTGCTTATGAATTTTCTAACCTACTAACATGCGTAATGAGGTATGTGGCCATTTGTATGCCCCAAATATGATGAATAGTATACTTGGCAGCTGTCATAGGCAAATTTGTACTCTGGAAATCTTTTACTGCGACAACGTTTCCCTTCACAGAAAATGATGACATTATTAGTATGAGTGAAAATTACTTCAGTGAATAAAGAGTCTGCAAACTGTATCTCCAAATTCCATCCAATGGATAAAAAATGCACGTTTCCTCAAAAAATGAGAGTCGGGTAACCCTTCTGTTGTTCGAAAGACATCAGTTCATTTTTCCTGTGTCTATAAAGTGGGAGAATTGTCCTTTAACATTTATTTTGTTTTGTTTTAAATCTGTTTCCCAGTGCAACAGCACTCCTGTCTCAGTGGCAGGAATGAAAGCAGTAAGTGGGTATGGGACGGAATTTGCATCAGTCGGAATTTGCCACTTGTTTCTCTACACCAGGATTTCCTCCAAGTTCTGTAACCTCACGTGTCATTTGAATTGGAGGAGGGTTGGTTTCTATTAGTAACTATCATTTAGTCTTAGCTGCCTGTTAAGATGTTTGCCAGCTCTAGGAAATGAATGAAAATATTTGAGGACATTGGTTAACCGAAGAAGTCAGTGAACCCTGAAATGAATTAGTATCTTAGCTACAAATTCAAGTTTAATAGCTCCATTTGAAAGACCTTTTGTGCAGTAAAAGATAAGCTTGTGGCTTTGCGTTGTGTCCTTGATCATGTAAGCTGTAAATAAACTGTCTGGTTTTAACTACATGTTTGTCGACTGATATACTATTCAGAAAAAAGTATCTATAGCTTTATGTAATCGTATGAACAAAACTGCAAAATATCAGAAGACAGAGCTGTTCAGAGCCAGATTCAAATCTGTTAACATTGAATAACCAGTATGTGAAATTCCTACTGCTGCAGTGTTTGGATGCCAATCATGTCCGTGGAACTATAAGAAGAATAAGGTGGTACTCAGGACAAGAGAAGGGCTTACAGTCTGGCCTTACATGTGGTTTATGAGTTAGTATTTAAACTCTACAGATTCTTTCTTTTGAAGGAGTTTTTTTTACACTAATCCTGTTAGAGTCAATGAAAAATGCTTTTCCAGGCTTGTCACAATTTTACCCCAGATTTTAATGCAGCAAATCATAGGAGAAATTTGTAGCTGTAGAAAGCAGAGACCTTGAGGATAGTATTCCAACAGTTTTTCAGACTCTTTCGGTGCCAATGGCTGGAACTGGACTGGATGGGAAGGTGATGCTTTGGCATGAAATGCTTTAGCAACAAAGGAGAAGTGGCAGTCACTGAGTTCTGCCTCATACTGTGACAGGCCACTGTGTCGTATCAATCTTCCATTGAAAGTGATTACCAGTTCATGAAAATTGTTAAGTCTCTTGCCTTTATAACTGGAAGGATGTTGCCCTCTGTGTAAAAAATGTAATTTCTCCTGCATGTATTTATGGAAGCTAATGCATACTTGCTCTTGGGCCAGCGTCGTCCTTTCCTCTAACTAGTTAGTATAAGACAACCCAGTGTTGTCCCTGACAGTCACCCTTAATGCTGGTTTATATACTCTTACCGCAAAGAGATCTTTCTGTTGACGTACTTTCTCGCTTAGAGACAGTCAGAGGTGTAAAAATGCTCCTAGGCAGCAGGGTGGTATCCAGAACATTGTTTAAATAAAGTTCACTTCTCTGGCATTTACCTTTCTGATGAATGTATAGATGACCATTGTATCACCTCCAAATATCACCTTCATTTTGCTGGCCCAAATAAATCATGCTTTGTAGCAGGAAGACTCTTAAACCACATGTTTATGATCAGAAGGATTTTCTCGCTCTCTGCCTGTGCAGAGTTCATCTTTCTTGAAAGTGACAGAACCTGTGCACTGTATTCCAGCTAAAATTCTACTCATGCTTGTACCATGTCATTAATATCTCTGTAGTCACTTTTTCTCTTGGATGGGTGTACAGCTATGAGGCACTGTGATGATGTGTCTTGAAAAAGGTGAGTTCTTGGGACATGTCAGGTGAGGCAGCTTGCTCAGAGGCTTGTATCACCTTTCTGTTTGGTAGTTACTCAGGCTTTATCTTCATCTGCTGCTTCCCGTTGATTACCCACCCCCCAGTTTGAAAAAAAAAAAAAATCCTATTACTCGTTCCTAGGCTTGACCTAGCTCTCAATATTATTAAAAAAACCTGAGCAGACAGGGCAAGTCAAGGTTTGGGGAACCTCACTAAGAAAAGAGTTGAAATGAGTTCAGGCACTTGATATTCTTCATGGGGAAAAATGTGTTTGTATTTTAATTTTATCTGATGATTTGCTGACATGATTAATTTTGTTCTCACCTGTTCAGTATTTCACTGCCAAACAAATCCCAGCAACTGTTTTCATACAGTCTAACTGGCAAGACTGTTAGTTTATTTCTGCTCCGTGACACCTCATGTGGTAGGAAGAATTACTGAATCCATTTGCTGCATCATGTTATGCTATCTTTGATGGGTCACACTGCCATTTCTGAGTGCAGAGATTGCTGTGGTTCCTGGTTTATCGTTGTTTTCAAGGATTTTTAGCCTTAAAGAAATTCTTTGATGTCACTAAGGCAACTATGTATTAACACTATACTATACTATGCATAGCAAAGTAGAATCTGCTGATTTCTGAGGGAGGAGTTGAATGCGTGAATAAGAATTGGGCTCTAAATTCTGTAATATAACAACTAAAAGAGTAATAGACAAAGAAAACATTATAATGAATTTAATTCCTAAAAGCCATGAAGGTTAAAAAGACTAAGGTTAATGCAGCAGCAGTACGTAGCTCATGAAGTAGACAGAGATACTGTGTTTCACTAGTCTTTTCGCTGTGAAATTTTACAAGGGTGTCTAAATGTCTGGTACTGTAAAGATAATTTCCTTACTAGTCATCAGCAGATAACAGGATCCTGAACTACATGAAAGGCGTTTGTTTGAAGATTCCAGAAGTTTTCATTATGTTTCATTTCCAGCTTTTGATTATTAANTCTGGACTGGAGCAGTCCTTAACTGGAGTTGGGAAGTTACTGGAAATAAGTCTTAGGGAAAAAATTTTCATCCCTGCCATATTTCTTTATGCAAGTCTGAGTTTCTCCTCACTTTGTTTTACCGTCATCCTCTTTTTTATCCTCTTTTATCACAGGCATACTCTTTTTTCGGTGTACTTCACATCCTCCAATTTTGCGTGCTGGTGTTCTGTAGAATCCATTCTTTTCTAAAAGCTTCCAATTTATTTTCCCGTTATTGCCACTGCTACTTTAACTTCCTCATGTTGAAGATTATGTTTTCAGCCTTTCTGCTGTCCTTACATTCCTCTGCTGGCGTGTAGGCTCACCTTCCTGGCTGATTGAAATCATAGTCTTCAGACGATAGATTTCAAGTCTTCTGCAGTTGACCCTTTGATACAGAGCAGAAGTTTTGAGGCAAAATTGGGCCCCAGCTCATGCATCTGAGTTTCTCACACATATTGGTGGTACTTAAATAAAGTGGGTTTTCCTACATTGAAATGCTAGTGATTCCTATGTAAGCCCAAAATAACTCAATTAAAATCACTATGTATGTTACTGAGTTTATATTATGGCTATTTAAATCTCAGAGAATGTATTTTGTTAACAGTGCTACTTTTTATGTTTGTCTTCTGTTTTGAAAACCTTGGTCCACTTCTAGCCAATTAAATTAAAATAGTTTAATGAATTTCTGTTATAATGGTGGCACTTACCACTATAACTAGTACCTCTATTTCTTTAATTCTTGTTATTTCCGAGGGGCTGTATTCGTCAATCTGAAACGTATCTCTGAGCAGTTGGAAAGATCTCTTCCCTGAATACATACACAGAACGAGTATGAAGGGCCCATTCTTACATGTTCAGATTACAATCTATAAATGTTCAAATGACCTATGCATTCACACATTTGAATGGAAAAATGTATTAAACCTTTTCAGAAGAGAACACTGCACTCTAGAATCTTATATGCAGCCTTTAGACTTGTATTAATAAATATTATGCACGTGGCTGTTTGCTATTTAAGTAGCCTTGGAGTGTCTGATGTCAGCTACTTCCCCTAAGTAAAATACTTAGGACATATAACACCTGGTTTGGAGCCAACTGGTTTTGGTTTACTTCCTTTCCAAATGCTTTCATTCACAAGTGAGCAAAATGACTCCTCACACTGTGCAAAGGGAAGCTAGAAATACATTGTGAACACAATATTACACAAAATGGGGACATATTTTCAGTTTTTAATAAACCTCAGTGAGAGTTTGATCCAGCTTCCAATAAATTCAATGGAAAGATTTCTTTTGACTTCAGTGGGATTTTGACTAGAACCATATTTGCAAACCACAGCACTGTGGGGAGCAGCACCAGCAGCGGGGATGGAAAGAATCATTGCTTTTTGTGCAGTCCTCTGCCACTGGGAAGCTCCTGATTGCCACCAGAGGTGGGGGATTTCTAACAAGCTGAGCTTCAGTGCTCTGAGACAGCAACTGTTGCAAGGCAGTGACCTTAGAGGAGTCCAGACCTGCTATGAAATAAAGTTTCTTTGCCGTTACTCACTCTTAGGAAGCAAGCAGAATTAACCGAACAACAGGACCCGAAGGCTCATGCAAATTACTCTTGGAACAAAGAATAATCTGGGGGAAAAAATGAATTGCAAGTTGAAATCTTTGAAGAATTTAAGGTTGAATAAATGTCTGGGGAGGCATAATCTCATTCCCTGGTGGCCTCAAACTCTCTGCTGAGAGTGTAAATGTAAGGTTAAGTGTCAGGAATAGAGATCATAGAACCGTTATGGCTAGAAAAGACCTATAAGATCATCAAGTCCAACTGTTATCTAACTCTACCAGGCCTGCTTCTAAAACATGTCCCTGAGCACCATATCTAGACGGCTTTTAAATACATCCAAGGATTCAACCACTTCCCTGGGCAGCCTGTTCCAGTCTTTGATTATCCTTTCAGTGTAGAAGTTTTTCCTAATGTCTAACCTAAACCTCCCCTGGCGCAACTTGACGCCATTTCCTCTTGTCCTATCGGTTGTAACTTGTGAGAGGAGACCAACGCTCACCTCTCTACAGCCTCCTTTCAGGTAGTTGTAGAGAGCAATGAGGTCTCCCCTCAGCCTCCTTTTCTTCAGACTAAATAACCCTAAGTTCCTCAGCTTCTCCTCATAAGACTTATTTTCGAGACCCTTCATCAGCTTTGTTGCCCTTCTCTGGACCCTCTCAAGCACCTCAGTGTCCTTCTTATACTGTGGCACCCAAAATTGAACACAGTACTCAAGGTTCGGCCTCACCAGTGCTGAGTACAGTGGGACAATCGCTTCTCTGGTCCTGCTGGCTACACTATTCCTGACACAGGCCAGGGTGCCGTTGGCCTTCTTGGCCACCTGGGCACACTGCTGGCTGTCAACCAACACCCCCAGGTCCTTCTCCACCAGGCAGCTCTCCAGCCACTCTTCCCCAAGCCTGTAGTGCTGTGTGGGGTTGCTGTGACCCAAGTGCAGGAGCTGGCACTTGGCCTTGTTGAATGTACATTGGCTAGCAATGAGTCCGAATTTCACTGCAAAATACGCATATAATCATGGCAAAAGGTGTGTCTTGGTGCACTTCACTCTTAAGGCTTCTTAGAACCAGATCCTAAAGTCTTAATAATACTTGTGGTCAGAAATGACTTCTGTTAAGACAGGGACCAGTTTTTATGTACTGAGCCCTCGCCAATGTACATCGCAGACTCAAGTTCAAGCTGATCATTGCTTGTCTGAGCAGTTTGGAGATGCTCTTGCAGTCTATTATGTAATGTCTAAATACATTTTTTCTGCTCCTCTGGTTTTTTGGTTTTGCCTTTACTGCATGAAGCTTACTTTTATTTCCTGCTGCCTGGGGTCAGAATTGCCTGCATTGTGTTTCCTGTTCTGGTGCCTCTTGCCATGTGGCGCTCATTCTCTGTTTTCCTCAAGTATTGTGTTAGATCCTACCATAGGATGTTAATGAATAGTCCAAAAGCCCCATATCTAATAGGGTCTCAACTCAACAAAACTACCAAAAAGTCTGCAAAAGTACTGTTTGCACAGGGTTTTTTATACTTGATGCCTTTTAGAATTTCTTGAAGGTTGTTATGACTATTTTTCAGCAAGAGATAATGCTCCCTTCAGGCTAGGGAAGTATGGGAGGCTGGATTTAAGGCTTTTTGTTACTATCTGTTCATTCTATGCTGCCTTAAAAAGAAGCGTTTAATTAAGCAAAACGGTGTGAATATCAGGGTGTATAGAGCTTTTTTATTTACCTTTAGCAGAAAACTTATCAAGTGATGTCAGACTAGTTACTTTCTTTGAGAAAGCTGATGCAAAGAAGTTCAAAAGTACACAAGAAACTTGCATGAATTGCCTTTCATTTTTCACGTTCCTCACTGACAGATCTCAGGAAATTTTAAAAGCTTTAAAAATATTTTCTGTGAATGCTTTTAGTAAGGAAATGTTCAGTTCCAGTCTGAACTTGTTTCAGCACTGAGTTTGGTCACCTTAACGTGAGGAGCTTAAATGTTTATTCCACTCAGAGGTCCAAAACTTAGGAACTGTGACTGACCACACTTGACAGTGAAAGACAATTTCCTGAAAGAGGGGTGTTCTTAGTGAGTGGCTAAATTACAATGCTAAATTGAACATTTTTCCAGGGCTGTTACGGTGTTGTCAGTAGTGTTGCAGGGCTTTTGGCAGACCAGTACTTTCAGCCTGTTGAGTGTGGGAGGGAATGGGTCAAACTCTAAACTGAACTCACGTACTTTCATGTACTGTCACAATCTGCGTTACCTGGGAATTAAGTTTGTGATGTAGGGACTTAAGATTTACATAAATATTGTAATTATCCTTGAAATAGCTAATGCTAGTGCAGCAAATTCAGAATATATTTTCAAATTAAATCCAAATCCATGGTGGTTTTCTACTGTCTTCTTTGCGCATCTGTTCTTAGTTAAAAATGCCACCTGTTCCTATCCAGGAGTTTCTCTGTTCTTGTGGCTCAGGCGGTACAGCTTCTTGCTCTTAGAAATGTGTGAGGATCACAAACTTAAATTTGTCTTGGTAGCTCTCATTGATGTAGAGATACTTGGACATGAAAGATGCCTGAGGCACAAGTTTTAATTATCGATTGTGATCGTCTAGTTTTATGGGTTTTGGTAGCCTTAGGAAGCTCTCATCACATTGCAGAATAGCACCAACTTTTTCTATTTGGTGATTCTAAAAATGACCCTATTATGGAGAAGTTAAAATGTAACTATATTTTGCCACTTATTTCCCAGCAAATTCGCATGACAAATGTAACATAGGTGAAAAGCGCTGAAACAATGCATATTAATTAAAGATCTTCAGCTGACAAATAGTTATGACATTCCGTTTTCTTCTTTCTTTTTTTTTTTTTTNAAAGAAGTCTTACAGTGGGCCATGTGGGGGCCGTGATTGCAGCGCTGGATGCAAATGTTTTCCAGAGAAGGGTGCACGGGTAAGTTTGTTCTCACTAACACAAATAGTCCTTGTGTCTCTTACCAGTCTTTCTATAAATAAATAAATAAATAAACCCCAAGTTAATACGTGTAATTCTCAATCTAATGACCTCATGAAACAAGAGAAATGACTAAGACCAGCTGCAATTCAAATGCCCCTGGCCAAGATTTCAAAAGCTGTTCTAAAGCTTTACAAATTGCTAGCTTTGCAATGACTCTTCAATGGAATCTCATTTCTTTATGTGATCTGAGCCCTACTTCCAAAAAGTCAGATGGTTTTTAAGTAGATTACAACAATTAAAAAGGAAAATCAAAGTAGTGTGGCCTTCCAGTACAGATTTTGCCCAGTCCTTACTGTAATAGCTTCTATTTGTTTGTGGGAGTGGTTTTGACTTTGGTATTTGTGAAGGACAAAACTCTGAATGATTCTATTTCCCTTTGAGAGAGTCTTTTGTTTAGCTAAAGCCCCTCTCTCTGAAGTCTCTTTGAAGCAACCAAATATTTAAGCAAATTTTCTGTAAAAATCTTTGATTTCTTTTGATTGTATAAAAGGGTAGTAAGTTTTATCTTAATGCAGGTGGTCATTTTCTATATCTTAGGCTAATGCAGAGCTGCTGCCTTCACTCTTTCTTCAGTTACAATGTTAATTTTTGTGCAGACACCATCTACTTAGTATTTTCTCTTAAGGTCTCTCAGGTATTTTAGCACTTATCAAAATGAATCTTACAGATATTGCTCATGGAGATGAAAGGAGGAAAGAGCTGCATTGTAGGCACTTGAAGAATTAACTTGGAAGGGCATAAGGAGAATGGAAATACTACTAGTTGGCTTGCTTAGTAAAGCAGTTATTCTTGCTGAAATCATATTGAAAAGTCATCCTCTGACAGAAAATGAAATTAAGTCTTATTTAAACACCGGCAATCCTGATTTTCTTTCCCTTGTATTTCAGTGACACAGTATGGGTAAATTCAAGGCATTACTTTCTAGAACTGAACTTAGGAAAATGCTGCTATTTAGAAATGATCGTCAGCATGGGCTTAAATGTCCCTCTAATTGCAGACGGACTTGAGCATGAATTCTTAATTGATAAGTGATGATTTTTTTTCTCTGGAAGTATAAAAATTCTTTCAAATCATCATGAGGCGGGGTGAAAACATGTCTAAACAGATAAGTGTAAGAACTTTGCAAGGAAGTTCTCGACATAACTTAAAATATGAGCTAAAGCCAATCGCTCAACACCTTTTGTGATTAGATACAGTAAGGGACAGACCTAGTTTGGTTCTGGAACACAATATCCTGTAAATGCTTTGACCTTTAGATAGTGATGAGCATCATTCTTCTGTCTCTTTACATTCCCGGGGTTCAGCTTGATTGTTTGAACTGGCCACAACACTGTTGACCTTGCAGTATGAGCTCTTGGCATCTCTTTTGTTAAGATGTCACAAAGATTTTAGGCTGTTTTCATTGCTGACCTGAGAACTCATTTGGCTTTTAGCTTGTTTCTTATGTGACCTGTATCGGTAGGCATTTTCAGTCCTTTAAACACGTGTTCCATCCTACTGAGACCTGTCCGTGGAGTAAACTGTCTGCTAGAAGTGGTAATCTTTCCCTTTTACAACACTATTTCCATCAAGCCATACTGAGCCTTGCTGACACCTTCTTGGACATCTGCAGGCAGCTACTGGAGTCCTGCCATGCCAGAGGATGAAGAGGTGACTGGCTGAACTGGGAAAGGGGATGGTGTGATTATGTATCCTACAGCACAGCTTGTTTCTTGGAGGCGACTGTACAGCCTGAGGCTAATTCCTTGGCTTCCTGCCTAGCTTCTCCAGTGCTGCAGAACCTTTACATTCAGAACAGGCAAATGGGAGATGGGACTTTGCCAATGCCCTGAATCCATATTTTGTTTAAAAAAATGTTTCAACTGTCAATTTTACGCAATTAACCAGATCAGAATAAAGCTAAGCTTTCTTTTTAAAAGAAAGAAATAGCTAAAAAGCACAAGAAAAATGGCAATAAGCTGACAGCTCAATGAAAATAATATAGGCAGTGTCCTTAAATGTCCTCCTCCCTGGGTGCACTTCTGATCAGATCAAGCTGTGATGAACTTTTTTCTGACCAGATACTTAAAAAAAATTATTTAGGCAATAAAAATGTCAGAAGTGTCGAAGACCCACTGCCTAATTAGTGAAAGATATTTCTAGAAATGAGACGTAGGCATGTAGAACCCCCATGTCCCCATGTTCTTGTTTTTGCTGTAGACTGTTAGTGCATGTGCAAGATATTAAAAAATAAACAAACAAACAAAAACCAGAAAGAAAACAAGTATAACCTCCTTATCTTTAAGACAGAGCTTGGTAGAAGACTGATCGCTATGAAGTGACTCAGCTCTTTGTGGAATAGATTTGGATTCTTTTTAGAAGGAAGGGTGGTATAGTGTTTGTCTAGCAGTGACTTAGAGAGTTCTAGCAGAGTGGCAAGGCGCAAAATTTCACTTCTGTTTGTCGTCCCAATGGCTTGCATTCACTTTGAAAAGCCATAATGCTAGCTGGTACCCATTTTAGGCTGTTCAGTGAAGTTTGATGTGATCCAGCCTGCACAAGAAGAAATCTATTGTGGAAGCGTCCTTCATCTTAGCTAGTGATTCAGAATTGGTCCTTGTATCTAATCATAAGTTAATGAAAAGCCTGGCTGTGTGTAATAGAATGGCAAAACTCCTGGGCCACATTGCAACCATTCTCCCCTCTTTATCACTCCTTATCTTGTAAAGGTTCATAGGTAACAGCCCAGTGATTTGTGCAGAAGTCCAGTTCTTAGTGGAGAGGCGTTACCTTCACTGAAAGGTCCCAGTGAGGGCCTTTTTTGGAGGTTTTCTCAGAGGTCAAATGAAAAGATTAAACTGAGTTTGTGACTCTTAAGCGCGCAAGAAGATACCTGGTTAAGTTTACATGTCGTATGACAGTTTAAGAGTAAATATAATAGCAGGAGAAGCCCACCAAACTAATTTTGGCCAGTTATAAACCTAGGCGGTTTGGATATGGTTGTTCAGTTCCCCATAACTGCATTGTTAGAACTTATACTGACTTTAATATGAAATCTAACATGATGCTGTGCAAAGAAAATGCCAGGTAGCATCACGGAGAATATGCAAGCCCCTACCTACAGCTGCAGTCTCTAGGTGAATGTGTGGGACTCCTAAGTCTGTGTCCCTACTGCCTTTCTTCTGGCCAGCTGAGATACCAGCTATCAGCAAGCTAGTACAACAAGGCAATTTTAAAAGGAAGTCTGCGGTGATAGTGGAGGTACCCAAATGTAACCTGGTGCATGCAGTCTTTTCGGGAAAAGAGACAGTCTGACCACAAACTTACACTTACTGAAGCCACTTCTGCATGTAATTCTTACATACAGTCCTCTTTCAGAACAACAACTGATAGGTAGAAAAAGCACTTTCAACTATGAAACACAAGAGGGAAGGTGGAAAAAGCAACCGTGTTAGATTATAATGTGAGGAAGTGAATGTAAATTCTGATGCTAGTCTCTATCTAGTGAAAGGCTGGATTTCTAATATGTATAGTTCCAGTGCAGGTGGCTGATCTACAACTGGAACATTTTTGGGACTGTCAGAAGAAATTAGTGTGTTTAAAAAATTGTTTTTCATTCCACTTTCTCACTGTTTGATCCACAGTTCATGGGCAGGGATAATGCCCTTCGGAAACTTCATGCTGTATTGATGTCTGTCTTGCTAAGAAATGCACTGCAGATAAGTCAGCAGTGACCAGGAGGGCATTTTCCCTCTTTGCAGAGTTTCAAGAAGCACTAAGTAGTAGACGGCCTGCACCATTTCATCTCTGCAGCTCATTTTGCATTTGTTTATGATAGCGTTGGCTTTTTTGTTTTTATATACTGTCATCTACTTTCAAACACTCACAAAGATAAACTAGCAGACACGGTCCTTGTTGCATGTATACCTTCTCCTGATGCCTGTTCACTTATCTTGGAATTTATAACAATATTAGGGTTTGTTTTAAACTTTGCTCAACATGTGCTGGAGCTCTTCAGCTGATACTAATCTTTCATTTTTTCTTTCTAAGTCCTGTCATCACGTCCTCCACCAAAAAAAGAATTTCAAGGAAAAAAAAAAGTAGAAATTGTTTCCAAGACTCCACAAAGTACTCAGCAGAGGCAGCTTTTACAGCTTAGAATTGCTGTAAATTGGGAGAACTTGATGTTACCAATTATATTTCATTTTTTCCTGTGATATGTGATCATATCAAATAATACATGTATTTCTTCTGCATCATGTGTTCTTTAAAGCCCATTAAAACATGATTATATGATCAATTAGAAAACTATTAATAGCATTATAGAACCCCTTTCCCATCTCAGAAGAAAGGCACACAGAAGTTATTTCTAGCAACTGGTGTGATTGGAAAGGAGTGTATCTGTAGAATGAGGCAGTTGATTCTGAGGACACAGTGGACACTTTACACTAAATCGAGTCTGGTCCCATGAAGTGAAGGACCACTGGAGTGTGTCAGTTATGCCATGAAGCCCATCTCCTGACCTTGCCTCACTCAAGGGAAATCCTATTTTTGTACTCCAAGACTACACTGCAATGTGAAGCACAGTAAGTAGGAGCAATTGAGCAAGATTGAGAGATTTTGCTCAAAAATGCAGTCAGGATCTAAATTAAAGGCTGGTGTACCCAGACATACATGAGATTCCATAGGTTTTCTCGGATGTTAAAATGACGATAGTAAACGTAGTGTAAATTATCTGTGGGCAATCAAAGAGTTTTTGATAGAATTACTGCAGATCAAACAAGCTACAAAAGATAGACAGATCCCCAACATCCATGCACCGAACAGCGTAACCTGAGGTCAGAACTTTGGATGATTTAATCTAATTGTTATCTAGCATAAACTAATGTCGCATTGGCAAGAGATCTTAGATTAACTTTTGTCTGGAACTAATCCCCTCAACTTAATACTGGGTGTACAAAGTGCCTCTCTTGTGATAATTAGTTGAAGATTGGTTGACATTTCTTTGCTATGAAATTGTAATAATTACAACTTCTATTTTTTAATAATGTTTGCTGAATTCTGCTTTGGCTGGTTAAACACTCTAATTGGAACAGTTTAGGGATTTCCTGATGAAACACAATTTCTTTGGAAGTGTCGACTCAACAAAATTAATTTTTTTTGCAGAAGTGTTTTACACAAACATATTTGCTGGAGACAAAATTCTGTTAAGCTGTTGGTTCAAACCTCTGCCTGTTTCTATGTGGCTTCCTACTACCTGGCTTGACAAGCACTGTAGGACATAGTGATGCCATTTCAGTATCCGTGCCCTGCAGGCTGGCCTGCCATACCAATTAAAATCGAACTAGAATATGAGATGTTGATATTTCCCTCAAACCGACAGTGCCAAGATATGAGCAGTTCTAAATGTTGTGTTAGTGTACTACCCGTGGATAATCAGCCTGGTAGAGGTAATTCTAGGATCATTATATAGTTATTTTTTTTAAAGATCTCTTCACATCTGAGAGAAGGAGGCATTATTGCATTATAGTAGTTCTTGAGAAGTGTCGGCCATTTAACAGTGGTCCTAATTGCTGCTTCTTGTAATATGCTTAAGCTTGGTCAAGCAAGACAGTACACAGTAGCAAATACCACAAAATTCATATACAGGAACATGGAATCAGTTTCTAATTAGTGTGAGCTCGGAAAAGAAGGTTAGATAATTCAGGTGGGAATGAAATGTTGCTTAATTCTAGAGCGAGTTCTTCATCATCCAGTTTAAAACAATCTGTGAAGCCATGCTTCCTGCCTTTCTGTCCTTGTTACCTACATCCAAAGATTTCTCTCCAGGATCCTTCCTCTTAGAGTAAGTACAGCCGATTATTTTTTCCTGTTGCAAATGAACCCCAAAAGTTTGGACTAAACTACCTGTATGTTTTGCCATAATTTCTAATTTCACCTCTAGGCTTCTCCAACTGTTAATGTAGGTTCTTCCTTTCCACTTGCATTGTAGGCGACCTCCAGTCCAACTACTGTGCTGTGGTCCCTGAAAATGCTTTGTTAAATTCTCATATCCAAACCTCCAGGGCTCAGATCTGGTGGACATGGTAGGCCTCAGTACTTTTCGCTCTTTTGGCTTTTGCAATTCCTCTCTTCTATTTTTCTATTTATTTATTCACTGTCTCAATATAGTGAGTTGTTTTCCTTTTCTCTCCTTCTGCCATCAGCTGTACGTCCCACCAGGCCCGTAGAAATGTCCTTACAGATGTCTCACTGTCACCTTAGATGCAACAGTGCCAGAAGCCAATGTCCTGTTTTTAACTAAGTCCTCCTTTTCCTCCTGTTCCCTTTGCTGTTGTCAACACCAGCATCTTTTCAGTCTGTCAGCTATCTTAGATGCCATCCTTGACTTGTCTCTTCCTGCCAGGTTTTAACCAATTTCTGACATTCTCTACAATATCTCAAACTCCGTTTCTTTCCTGTCTACACATCAACAATTCTTGTCACTTTCTTGTGGCTACAGCAGAAGCAGCTATAGTCTCCTTTCTGACTGGTGTCTGGAAATACGACTTATAAACTATTGTCCTGACCTGCTTCTCTGTGTTTCATCTCTTTGTCTATTTTTATTGTCTTTTAGTCGTATCTGAAGATGAAAGATCTTGGACTTTTGCATCTGTCTACCTCATGTAAGAGACTTCATCAACCTGTCCAATTTCTCTCCTTTCCTCATCCTTCCTTCTATACCGGCTGATTGTGTGATATCTTAGGTTGAACTCTAAGGTGGACTGACTGCAGTATAACTGAATGTGCACAGCAGCTTAGGAAGGCAGGCAGGCTGCTGTCTACCATGGCTTCTGAACACTAGCAATCAGCCAGCAACCAGACCTTTCTCCTCCGAATGTGAATGTAAGAGCTATACGTTGTTTCAAATTATTTTCATGTGTTGCAGTTTTGACAATATTGCAGTATTTTCACCCTTAGTAAATACTGGTCATGGAATATATGTAAATGATGTCTAATTCTTGTTCAAATCGCCTTCTGGTTAAACAAATAAAATGCCATCATTTGATTTGGGAAGAGGATTATCTATAACATTGAAAAATGTTGACCATCTGTTCGCTGTCATTAAGAAGTTTTGGCAATATTTTGAGAGAAAATGAGGTAATAGTTAAGTCAAACAACTTACGTGCCAGCTGCTTTTTTAACAACTGCCAAGATTTTTTTTTTCAGTAATAAAGCTAACTTTGCCAAGTGCGGCATTAAGCAATTATTGTACGTGTCCTCCTGACCCAACCTAAATACATTGAGCCTAGCCCTCTAATGAGAACCACACCGTACACTGACTAAAACAACATACATAAAACAGATCTCATTGCATTTGAAAGTATCCCTTATGCAATGGGTATCAAGACCAAACCTGTTCACATGTATGGCCTTACATCATCTCTCATAATCTCGAGTACATTTGTGAAGACTTCTCGAGGGGACAGGCACCCGTCTTATCTTACTTACAGACGTTGTAGAATTCAGCAATGGCAAACAACTGTATTTAAGCAGGCTAACGAAGGAGTCTCTGGTAGCAAGTCACATTTGCATGATTTGTTTTGTAGTTTGGCGGAAAGGATGCATGCACTAAATGAGGCTAAATATATTCTAGGAAACATATTCCATTAAGATGATTTCCGCAGCTTTGGAAACGAATGAGAAACCGTAGCATTGCTGTATCACCAGGGTGGCTGAGGTGACTCTGTGACCTGAAACTGTTTCTAAATCTGCCTGCAAGGGCAGCATATTTTGTAATTGCAGTGGGGGCCTGTGTTTACTTTTGAAGTCAACCAGAACGTGGGTCCTCAAACTGCGCTCCACAGAGCGCTTCCAGATGGCTTGGAAAAGCCCAGCAAAGAAGTATCTGTCACTGTTCAAGTTAATTGTCGTTCATGTGAGTTGTAACCCAGGACTTTAAAGTCTTTTCAGTGTTTTTGGAGCAAATGGAGCATTTAAAAAGCTCCTTGCCACATCTTACAATGCTGTGAGTTGTTTTAGCTTGAGAAGAAGTAATGTAGTCTCACCAAACCAAGTGAATGTCTTTTCTATTTCTCCTTTCTAGCCTGAAAAGAGTCTCTGGTTTTCTCAAACTGAGCTTCTCAAAAGCGTGGTGTTACTGGTATGGGTTTAAGCTGAGATGACTACTGAAAGTCACATGGTTAGCTGGTGGCAGAGTCAGATTGCTCTACTGTGTGCTGTGATAAGTCCTCCTCATCTGAAGACACAGAAAACCGTGATTCTCTCCGTTCTGATGGTGGCATTGTGAGCTGAGGGTGCAGGCGTGTTGCCCTGGGTATAGATACCTTATAATTTCTTGCTTATACAAGCTGCCACAGCTACCATTAGTAACCTGAGTGAGTCAAGTACTGTTCCCCTTGAAGCCAATGCCATCACTCCCACTGATTTCATTTTATGTATGTAGACAGATGGGAAGACAGAACCAGACTAGCATTCTCCCTCCCTCTTTGGAGCCTTGCCACGACTGGCCTTCTGTTCTAGCTTTGTATCCACTTTCTCCAAGACCAAAAATGACAAGTTGTGCGACAGATTTGATCCATATGGACAAACCAGAGAGTTCAAAAACAGTTTCCTAGTAACACCCCCTGCTTCCTAAATACTGGAAAGCAAAAACAGCCCCATATCCAAATTTTTTCTTTATAAAAATTACGAAGTCTTTCTTGGCTATAGAATGGAGCGTTTGATGAATCTGTGATGGTTTACTTGCTGTATAACTCCTTAGAACAGGACTAACATTGACCCTTCAGTTTCTTTTGTTTGTTTGTTTATTCACAGTAGGTGAAGACTTGTAAATGTTCTTAAAATTGTTTTCTATCAGACACTTCACCTTGCAGTCAGAAAGACAACTACGAATTCCTGTAGGAGGCGCAACTCTCTGGTGTCCTGCTCGGTACAGGAAAAGCAAATGTTAACGTGAGTCTTTGGAACATCTAAATGTCTAGTTGGGCTTTTGCTTACCAAAAGCAGTAGGATTTTGTCTGATGATTCCTGCAATGTCTCAGATGAAACAAGATGCCCTCTTACATCTGAGAAATGGCACAAGACTTTGCCTTTCCTCTGCAAGCATTTAACAGACAAGAAGGAGTAACTTACATCCTGCCTTGAAATGACCCAATTGGCATTTTCTTCCATCACATTCTATATAATTCATGTATGGGATTTGCCACCTAGACTGTGTCTTAGTAGCCTTTTTCTCCAGGTTAAGTTCTTTTTAATACCTCGTTTTCTTTGTACCTCTCTCCTCTCACCCCATCCCAAAACTTGCCCATCTTCTGATTAAGTGTGATTGTTTCAGAATATTCCTGGTAGTAACTATATTTTTAAGCTTCTTAAAATGAGAAGAGGTCGCCTTTGCAGAAACAAGAGTCTTTTTTAAAGAGTTTCTGTTGGCAGTAAGTGAAAGGCGTGACAGAGATTTTCGGTGTGATCTCTTGAGTAAGTCAGCCTCTCGGAAACAGAAGGATCACAGAACCAATCTATGAGTAAGGCCCAGTTCTAAGAGATTTGGCCGACAGTCAGTTTAGGAGCCAATTCATGAGCCAGGAAAACAGCCGACAGCAGGGATTACTACAAAGCAAACTTAATTAGGCAACAGATAGGCAGGAAGTACGCCAGTCATGGAGCCTGCAGCCAGATGGCACACAATGAAGATGGTTAACCGGGCAAAACTGTGTTTGTAGTGGTAAAAGGGGCTGTAGTGCCTATTAGTTGGAAGTAAAGCCAAATGCATGGGTCCCCCAGACTAGCTGCCAATCCCTGTTTTCTGGGGAAATGGTGCAGTATTTTTAGTGTGAATTCCAGCTTTTCCTGATAGGAAATCATAGATTTCAGAAAATAGGAAAAGATTCTGACATTTGTCAGCTTTCCATGGTGAGTGAGGTTGAAAAGCTGTTTTAGAGATAGTTTCCCTGCTTCAGAAGAGAAAAGGACACATATATCTACAGCAAAAAAGAGTAGGACCCCTGAAGTAACTGAATGCTTCTTTTTGACTCTGGTATATAACACCTCTTGTGCCTTTGATGGACATAACCCGGCATTCTCTTGAGTTTCGGAAAGGTAAGACAAGAAGAAAAGAACAAGAAAGGGAGTATGAATCATAATGCCATGTATGCATTACTGGTGCAAAAGAGTTTATTTCAAAATTAGTTTTTATTGCTTAGAATTATCTGGAGAATTCTGGAGTCTGTTACCTGATCCCTCTGTATGACGGTCTGGTAAGTTTAAAACAAAAGCTGACATCCTCAATGGGCTATTTTGTCTGTGAGTAGGTGGGAATTAGTCTAGGATCATGGAAAAATGAGAGGGAACATTTGCCAATCATCCAAGAAGTGAAAAAAAAGTCAGTGATTCTGGGAAATAAAAAAGAACTGAAGATCTTAGTCTGTGGCTAGGCTTCATCAGCATTACAGAGGGTTATTAGAATAAATGCAAGATTGGTACAAAGAGGGTATAGCTTGTTCATGAATGATAGGCAGGCAAGGAGAACGGGGGGAAGCTGTCTCCCTGTGAATGAGGAATGTGTATGCTTGTTAGTGTCCAAGAAAATGGCAGGGCTGACTTTCTAAACACTTGATGGTGAAGAAAATGAAAGAAAGGGAAACCGGGGATTGTTATCACAATAGGCATCTCACTTAGGAGATCGGACCAAAAAGGAAAGGGAATGATGGCTTCATTTTGGACAAATAAAGGAGCATCCAAATAATAGAACATAGTGGGAATAAGAGAGGAACAGATAGCATGCAGGGTACAGAATGGTCTGGCTGAGAATCTGGGTATAAACGGCAATTGTATAAAAATAGCTGTAGGATGATGGCTCACATAGCCCTTAAAGAAAGATGAGGGAGCAGTGGGCAGGGATGGTGCGTTCTGAGCTTGTATGTAGGAATGAGAGCGCAGCATGGCTGAGGAGAAAATGGCAGTTTCTAAAAGATCCCGTATGAGAGAATCACAAGTTTCTTAAGTGTGGAGAAAGAGAGATGCCAGTAAAACAAGGTAAAGAAAGAGAAGTATCAACTTTTCCCTTCACCTAATNGACCTAATTCTTCAAACATAGGAGGAACAACTCAGGTGTTTGCCAGTCTCCTTTTTAAGCTGTTGCTTAGGGACATTTTAGCTGCTGCTCTCCAATAAGTCATAAATTCATTAGACACAACAAGCATTTTTTCACAACTATCTAATGTTAAGCTAATTTTGTGTGTGACATATTTCCTACTCTTTGACCTTCTGTGNCACCTAATTCTTCAGACATAGGAGGAACAACTCAGGTGTTTGCCAGTCTCCTTCTTTTTAAGCTGTTGCTTAGGGACATCTTAGCTGCTGCTCTCCAATAAGTCATAAATTCATTAGACACAACAAGCATTTTTTCACAACTATCTAATGTTAAGCTAATTTTGTGTGTGACATATTTCCTACTCTTTGACCTTCTGTGGAATTACCAACAAAGAAAACTTGGAGGGAAGGTGTGAACTGCAACAAGAAAGGGATACCGGAATTGTACCAGGTATCTCATCCAGTTACTTGTCTTGGAAAAAGGAACATTTTAGTAGTCTGAAAAGTAGCCTAGATACAAATGTCCTTGTTAATAATGGGTGATTTTTGAAAGATTTTTTTTTTGGTCTTTTTTAAAAAACAGCAGAGTGTTGCCAAAACTAATAATCAAAAAGTCAAAGTAATTTTAAAATGTCTGGTTTTAATCCATAATAAATACAGTACAAACGATGCACAACTTTGAAGGACTATTAACAAGAAATCTCTGGTTGTCTCTTAAAGCTTCTTGTATTTTTTTTTAAACGATCAAAGAAATCTGTTTAATAAAGTGACTCAGTGTGTGCTGAATTCTCAGTGTACAGTAAATGAAGAATTTTTTAGTACCTAGTGTCAGCGCTAGGGGTGATGCAATTCTGCACTTAATTTTGTCTTTCGAAGTTTGATAAAGCTTTTTATCTTTTAAGATAGATCTCTTAGATTTGTGTTCACGTCCATGATATTCTGCTGGAGCAGTATAGCAGAACTTGTTCTGCTGTTCAGTTGAGCTATGTCCTGTCCACCTGCTCCTGAAGCTGGGCTATGTATTAGCACAGTGGCAAATCGGCTTCAACACCCAATTTGTTCTGCTCACATCTCTATTGCCAGACCAGCAACATCTGCCTGTTTGGGTGCCTGGGTATTTCCATTTCATGTCAGGTTCCAAAAACACAGTCAAAATTTCTAAATGTGGCAAAAAATAACAAATGCATCAGCCAGGCTATTCTTGCCATAGCTATGATTGCTGCAAATTGCTACACTTAGGGCATAGATTTTGGTGTAAATGAACTGTAAGCTCTTGGACTACTGAGCTGGACTACTGCAGAGCCTGAGCTCTGCAAGGCAAAGTCACTTGATAAAGCAAATTTTCAGACTGTAACTGTGTGTTAGACATAATTAATGTGAGTCATAGAACCAAAGAAGGGTCTTGGATCCGGGCGCCCTTCCTCCCTATCATTGCAAGATTCATAAACAATCCTGTTCAGTAAAGGTGGGGGATTTTTGGTTGTTTATAATTAATTTATTGCTTGTAACTTGAACCTTTAACTGTAGCGATGACTGGTTTGGATTGATGAACAATGACATCACTCTCAATGTATACTTTGACAGATACTTCCTGGGAGATGTACGGCATCCTAGCTCCCAATTATTTGGAGTGGTGCAGTAATGCTTACCCGCAGCCCTTCCTGTGAATCACAGTGCATGCTTATCAGTAATCTTTTCGTTGGAAACGCTGTTTAATGTAGTTCTAGAAATATATAGAGGACAGCTTACCCTGTCATCATGAATCACACTTTGTGACCAGCTGGAATGTAAATCAGGATATTGTTATATGAGAAATATAGGTAATGGGTATTTTTCAGCAATTTTTTAAACAGGTTTTGTTTCTTCTTTGTGAAGCTTGATTTCCCTTGATACTTACTGACTGTGTTGGCCATTCTGAATACCTACATGATGTTGTTGTAGCATTTCTTTTATTATGATGACTAATGACTGAGGATCCCAACTGAGATGGGGGAAGTCCTGCAGTGCAGGGCAGTTACAAGCATACAGTAGGAGACGGTGCTCCAAAGTGCTTTCACTCTGTGAGAATTACTTTAGTTATATATTTTCTCAAGTTTTAATTAAGAAATCCACTACTTAACTGTATTTTCAGGAAAGTAGGTGACTTAATAGCAAATCTTTTGAAATAAAACACTAAGAAGTTGGCACTCTATACTCCTTAATAAGAGACCTCTGAAAATAGTTAATTAATTCTTCTGGAATATATTTTCTCTCCAAACTTCGAGACATGTGAAAGAGAAGATAGCAGCAGAGGTTGTTCTTGTCTCATTTTAATTAGGGCATGTCTTCCTAACAGTACAAAATGTTTTTGGAGGATATTAACCTTTGGAATATCCTTAGCAGTGGAAATATAGCCCAGCCTGTCTCACAGCAAATTCAAAATAAATAAATAAAGTCTGCATGCAAAATCTAGGCAGCAGGTGGTCATTCCCTGTATAACTCCAGCTGCACTTGAGCTGTAAATCCAAAAGCATTACAAAACTAGCAACAGGACACCCAGTGGTTCCTCGTAGGCTTGGATCAGTGTTCCTGGGACATTAAAGGAAATTTTCCTAAGATTTAATGTTTTCTCTTGAAACAATAAATGACATAAGTGTTATCTCCAGACTTTTTCCAGAGCAATGAAGTAATTAAACTTCACTTGTTTTTCTAACATCAGAACTAAAACCTGAACTAATCTATTCTAACCATTCCCTTCTTTTTTATCAGCCGGAATGTGCATTAACTCCTGAGAACATTTGGGTGAATAATAGTTCTGCTTACGGTGGCTTTATTTTGTGCACCGGGTGACAGAAAGCGGGCAGGGTTTCCTTCACAGTGTTAATGTAGTTGCCATATTCTGCATTATTTTTTCTTGCATGAGTGTGTGTCGGGTGTACCACATTTAGATGTCTTTGGATTTATTTCATTTGATAAGGCAGTATCTGCTGTAAGCAGTGCCTTTGCTCTGTCTCGTGCTGTTGTTACTCGTATTATGAACTCTTCAGTCTATACTGAAGAGGAAAGGTGGGTTCCATTGGTGTTATTGAGGGATTTGCCATCAGCTGTAAGGAGGCTAGAATTTTAAATTTTCAAAACTTTAAATCAAATTGCTTTCAGGCTTCTAAGAATGACTGCTCAAACAACCATTTATGTGGGCCATTTTACGTGACTTCTGCGTAAGGGAAGCGGTTTCAAGAGAAATACCTCCGGATGTATTTTTCTTTACGGTCATTTATAAGAAGCTCTGTGAATGCTACATACAGTGTTGGCAGGATGTTCCAGCTGAAGGAAGTGCATTTCTGTAAACTCGATCTCCTTTGCAAAATGAAGACTTAATTTATTTTGCAAATGATACTTAATTGTGACCGTGCTGGGTAGATGTGGCATTTCAGAGCTGTGTCCATCATACTTCACTGAGTTCCAGCGCAGGGCATTACCCTTGGAGGAGGTTTCAAGAACAGTTGTGTGAGCTGAGTACTAGAAACACACACAAGTTCCTGATGTTGAACTTTTGGTCAGTTCAGTTATTTCAAAGAGGTGAAGATTTTCTCCTCAGCAGATGGACAATCGGGAACGGGCAGGGGGTAGGAAGGAACACTGGGGTTTTTTCCTGTCTTACTCTGTCATAGTGTAGTTTGCCCTGGAGAAAAAAAGCAAGAAATGTGTCCCTCAAGGGTGGTGAAGCTTGAGTGGTCCTTACATCTTGTGCAATAGGCTTCTTTGAAACCTCCAGATACGTGATCTTTTCCAGACCTCCTCTTTGAGCAGCACAATTCTGCCATGTTTCCAGGCTCTGGTTTGCAGTGCCACATCAGGGGAAGAGTTTAAAAGTGGTTTCCTTGCCCTTGAAAATGGGTTTGGGATTTTTATTGTTATTTTGTAAAAAGTCTTAATGACTTCTCAGCAATTGTGGTGCTTGTTGTATCCGTTTCAGTGATGTTTCAGTGTTTAAAGACCTGCAGAGGAAAATGCAGTTAACACAGTCTTAAATTTTTTTCTTTTCTTACATCTTACACTTTTTCAGTAAACGCATCTCTTGGCACAAGGGAAATTGAAGGGGGAGTGTGTTTCATTTAAAAAAATAACATCCTCGTTAAATAATCCTGCACTTAATTAAATTTCCTCTGTTTTAACTGGACATAGAAACAAATAACTGTGACAAACAAAAATAAAGATTCTTGAGGAATACTGACTTAGCTCTGATAAGAACCGTCTGGCATATACATAATTAATTTCTTTTCATTTATGCTTTACTAAAAAGCTCAGCATTTAGTTCACGTTTCCCCTTTGTTCTTTGGTGTTACTTATGAGTAAAGCCTAATAGATTAAAAATATTTGACTTAAAGACTAAAGCCCTGTTTGTAAGATTTTTTTAATCACTTTTTTGATATGTATTGGAAAGCATATGGTACAACTGGCTTCTGTCTAGTAAGTACGTGAGCACAAACAAGTATCATAGTTCCCTATTTGATAATTGTGAAGGGACTGAAAAGAAAACAATGACCGGCTTCCACCTGGTTAATAGTACAGCTGCAGTTATTATCTTGGTAGCCAACTATGTTAATAGGGATTACTTTCAGTGCTTCAGACTGTGGCCATAGAAGTCTTATGTTTCATGTTTCAGTAACTGTTTCCATTTCCATTTATTGCTGGTCTCAGCTGTTTATCCCAGGGCTGTCTGGATTGTCTTCAGGAGCATAAGTCAGAGACTACCCAAGGCAGCAGTGTGTGACTTGGCACACCTATGATAAGGTCATCACGAATACAGGTAGCTCACAAGTCCCATCAGTGCTCGTTTCATGCAAGTCATGTCTTTTAGAGAGGGCCTGCAACTGCTTCTACGTCCCACACCGGTTATGCTATGTAACTGCAAGGAATGTTGAGTTTTATGGCTCAGGCTAGGAACTTGGACCTGTCCCTGCCAAGTGGCATGGGAGCAAGCATGGTGTTTTCCTTTGATGTATACTCAAACTTATCTAAAGCCCGTAGCTAGACAGGCACACGCATCTGCCTGCGTGGCTGCCAGCAGAGTGCGGGCTTCAGCTTGGAGTCAGGTCTACGCTCAAAATACGGTGTTGATCTATCTTATATGTTAGCCACTTGAAATGGCAGGGCACATGGATGGAGTTTAGGTCAGAGAAGAGCCTGGTCCTGTTCGAGGGTGGAAATTCTATTAATAAAAAGGGAGCTGCAGTTCCTGATAAGTCTGTAATTTATGTTTCTGGCCTGATTTTAGAAACTAAGTTGAATCACGGGCACACACAGGACTTTGTGAATGGCAGATGACCATCCCCAGGAGACTGACCAGCCCTGTCCAAGATATGTGGCAGTGTAAATAATTTACTTTCTACACGTCCTACTTGTTGTTTCTTAAAATAATCCTCTGGGATATTAAATGTAAGTTGATGGACTTCAACAAAGAGTTTAAATAATTTCTCACATATTTATTTTATGTGTGGAAATGTTGGTCTGAGAATAGATGTAAAGTAAACTGTGAACAGGAGAGTTATGTCTTTTATTCTTCCACGGGATTCGTACCTGCTTTTCCATCCCCTCAACAAATCAGCAACAGAAATATCCCCTGTAAAGAAGCTGCCTCTCTTCAGTGTTTGATTAGTTAAGAAGTGCTGTGGCCCATGTGGTTTTACTATGTTACTGTTTTTGGCATATGGAAATTCACATGTGAAAAAGCTCTGACAGAATTACAGTCTTTTCATCCTGTCTCAAATCACAAGGCCACATGAAAATGGTCTGATTCTATAGAAGAAGAATAGAATTAATACAAGAGATTGGAGAAGGAATGTATTGCCATCCATCTTTCAGTAGTCTCTTCCTNAATCACAAGGCCACATGAAAATGGTCTGATTTTATAGAAGAAGAATAGAATTAATACAAGAGATGGGAGAAGGAATGTATTGCCATCCATCTTTCAGTAGTCTCTTCCTGAAGGAGAGTAACACAGGAATGAGAAGTTCCTTCTAGGAGGAAATACTGCATTTTTTAATACCTCAACATTTTTGGCTGCTCTTGGCCCCATCTGAATTGTCTTTAGCAAAAAGTTGTTGTGAGTTTAGGCTGAGATTTTTTCAGAACCCTCTAAGAAGGGTTCTGAAACTGAATAGAATTGGGGTCCTTGTTCCCGGTAGTAATGGGATTTGGATCGTTTAGTATCATTGGTCTTCAGCTGACCTGTTGTGATTTCATTTTCTCTGACGGAACAGTGACCAAGGAGTGCCTGTTGCGCCAGTCATCTTCAGGGAGTGGGAAGGACTCATCACTTCTTGCATTCCGATGGTATCTCCCAGTTGAACGTTCCTGTCAATTCAGTGTGTGCTTCTGCTGTCACTCTCCCTGTTACCATGGAGCCTTTGCTTTTTAGTTCCCTCCCTACAGCATGGAGGACAATACACTCTGTGGTCACCCCTCGTGCAAAGAGAGGAACTGGTTCAGCTAGATAGCGCTGAGTCCACACTGATAGCTGAATACAACCAGGTTGCACGGGGGGAAACTTTCCAGCGCTGCTGGTCCTAAGTTATCTTGCGCTCTAACTCAGGTGCTGAANCTAACTCAGGTACTGAAATGAGAGTCTCTGGGTATGTGAGTGTAAACAATGCAAAGAGCTGTAGGGAGACATTCAAGCTTGCAAGATAAATACGACGAGAGGGAGACTGGGAGAAGGAAGCTAAAATGGCCTGCTTTTCCTGCCGTTGCTTGTATCATCTTCGGCATTAGTTGTCATTGTCAGACCCAAATCCAGCTGAAGGCACAGAAACAGGAACACAAGCTGAGGGCAATCAGGACATTGCAGGATTAGGTCTTCAGAACAAGCTTTTCTTCAGGCAGTTAGTGCACATGTTTGAAGTTGTTTAGTGTTAAGAAATCTGACTTGCAGGTCCTTGTTTGAAGTGGCTGTTGAGCCAGTCCTTCAGCAAGCAGAGTATCATGAGTGTGGTGGCATCTCTTCTGGGTGGGGATACATGAGGCACGACAGCATCTTCTCTTGGCGTCTGCCGTTGATTTGTAACTGGGGTCATTTTCCTCTTTGCCCGTAGAAAGGAGCATCTTGCACCGAAAACTTGTCTTAAGACCCTTCAGGAAAAGGCACTGTCAGGTGAGAGGAGGTTGCAAAATTGGACCTTATCCACATGCGTTTTTCAGAGTAAATACTTCCTCTGCTCCTATACATTACCTAATTGGTGAAATACATCCGCAAATGTTTATAGTCAAGGAAAGTTTGTACTAACACTGTGTCATGCAACTAATCTGTTTACATTATAAATAGGGAACACTAAGTTAACTCCATTTTGCTCCAGATGCAAGCGTCTTATTAAATATTTATACATGGACTAGACTGTTTACTTTGCACCTCATAGTATAGTTGTATTGGGAAGATCCCGAACACCTGGGTTTTAGTGAGGTCTTAAGGAAGGTTTGCTTCAACTTTCCAAATTAAAGATTAAGAGCTCACTGAATTACTGAGTATATGACAGGAGAGTTTTAAATGGAGAAGTATCAGTTCTAGAAGTACATTTCTGAAATTGTGATTAACAAAATATTGGTGAATACCAGATCTTGATTTCACTCTGGCTCTGCTGTACTCCTACACTTCTCAGATAGAGAAGTATTGGAAATATCAGAGCAATACCAGAGTTTCCCCTGGCTTAGCTTTGNGTGATTAACAAAATATTGGTGAATACCAGGTCTTGATTTCACTCTGGCTCTGCTGTACTCCTACACTCCTCAGATAGAGAAGTATCGGAAATATCAGAGCAATACCAGAGTTTCCCCTGGCTTAGCTTTGTTGGAGGTCTGTTCTTTACACTAACAGAAACCAGTTGCTAGCGTTAAGAAGTCTTCAGTGATGCTACTCTAGATTTATGTAAAAAAAGTAAATGAATGGGGTCCTGGATCATGGTGTTACAGGGGTGCTGGCTGTGTAAAACATCCTTTTCTTTTTTTAAGAGAGGCTATGGATCTAGCCTTCCTTTCCATCTTTAGGCGTAACGATACATATGTAACCTGATATCCAGAAGTAGAGACTAGTGTGAGAACAGTTTCACTGACTGAAAGCAGAAAAAAGCCTGAGTTTATTTTGCAGAGCATAATCCAGTTTCTTGGTTGCATGTGTGCTTAACAGTTGTATCACTCGAAGAAACACGTAAAAACCTTAACGCTCTTTAAACTACAAAAGTGTGTGTGAAAAGCACCACTGATGTGTAGAACAAAAGCTATAGGTATCTAAGTGAAAGCTTGTTATTTATGTGTAATCTTGCTAGGTTGCACATTACATTATAGAGACGGGAGCACTGGTTTTAAGCCATCGCCAGTGTTTTTAGTGTGCTCTCTAATCTTGCTCAGTCTGTGCAACACTGGAAGCATTGCTGCTCTGCCCAGTCATCTTGCAAATCTAGCAAGAGCTTGTCTGATCAGCACTCACCTCCAGCAAATATCTGCTCACTTCACCATGAGATGTGAACATAAAGGAACATTAACTGTTTCTCTTGAGTGTAGTGACCTGGGGTCTTAGGCAGCTTTGAATATAAATGGCCTCTGAACAAATTTACACACGTTTCTAAGATCTAGTGCCCTTTGCTTGCTCCTAAATGCCACTGCGTATCAGAAGCTCCCTACCCTAATTCTTTCTAAGCACAACTAGCTATTCAAGTTACAAACTTTGGAGAGTTTCCAAAACCATAGCAAGCACCACTTGCTTGTCAGAACTAGTAGGGTTTACGCTTTTTTGCTAAACGTATAGCATTTGATCTGATTTTAGCTTTACAGAGTTAATGTTTTAACCACCGTATTCCAAGTGAAGGAGCCTTATTCTTGCAAGATGAAGAACTAATGAAATGCAGTTATGACTAATAATGTGCTTTGCTTTTTTTCTGGTGGGTCTTTCTGAGCTAATGCTTCCTATGTTTAAATTAATTTCCAAATATTTTGCACAAGTTTTGGAAGTAAACAAAACCTACAGTTCTAGGTATGTACTCTTAAAGTCTGCTTTGTCCCTGCATTTGTTTGGATAGGATTTAAGAGTTGTATGTGCTGTATAAAATTTGCATTCCAGTCTAAACAAAAAGTATATTTACAAATTGTCTGCTTAGTTTAATTTCTATGGTTCTTGCCAGGCAAGGCACTGCTTGAGGTACTATTCTCTCGATACATCAGTGTAAAAAAATCAGAATTTCCCAATACTTTTGTGTTGAAACATAACCAGAAAATTTAATTGTGGAAAAGATTTTGTTTAAATCAATTACTTTTTACTTACTTGTCACTTGATTACTTTTTCCTTGCGCTGAACTTACATACTACTACAAGTACTACAGAGATTGCTTCCACCCTCTCTGTAGAAGAATCAAATTATTCCAGTAAATTAGAAATATATCTGTCCCGTAACAGCTATATTGATGTGGGAGGTGAAACACTATTTCCAGCAGAATTGGAAGACACCGTCCAAACGGTTGATATTTTTAAAGGAGCATTTGTGCAAAGACTCGAGTTTCTTTGGTCTGATGATTGTTTTCAATATTTATAGTACAGCAGGGCCTGGGGCCTCAGTTACACATCAGGATCAGTTGCTAATTTGTATAAACAACAAAAAAAGCCCTGCACTAAAGAACTTTTCTTCTAAGCATTATATTTACTGATTTTTGGAGAAAAGCACACAGCTGGGACAAAACCATGGAACTGTCCCAAAGTCCAGTTGCATGCAAGGGCAGATCAGGATTTTCATCCATCTGCTTTCAGCTGTGGAACATTTGGAGTTAGTGCTCACTGCAGATGTAATAGTGATGTTTAAAGGTCCATTTAATGGATCCACAATATAATTAAAAAAAAATGATCCCCAGTATACTCACAAGCAATGTTGAGGGATAAGACACTCAAGGAACATGAACCAGAGAAGGAGTCTGAGAGTATGTTGGTACAGTCTGATTCAGGCGAGCACATAAGTTTAAGTGACCCCTGCCCTGGAGGGACTCGAGGCTTGGAGTGGGGTGAGGCAGCATAAAGCTGTCCATACGTGACCAGGTGAGCGTGCTCTCAGAGCAGGCAGGCTCTCAACAGAGTTAAGGAGCCATAAAAACACCACAAGAAGCTGCGGAATGTCCTATTTCTAGTCACTAGACCATGGATCAAGTTTTAGCATTCTTCAATTTAAAGAAAGATAGATACTAATTTGACCCTTAATGGATGACTGAATATATGTAGATCACATAATTTAGATAGACTTACAGTCAGTGGTGCAAGATATCTTCAAGGTAGTATTGTCTCTCTGAGCGCTGGCTTCCTAAGTGCTAAATACAGTTCGGGATCCAATCTCTTTTGCTTTCATGGAGGGCTGCTGGACTTGGAGATACTTAGGAAAAAAAAAAAAGCCCCTGAAGCTGCTGATATTTTGAAAGGATATGCACTTCACATATTGCTTCAGTGGAGAGGAGAAAATAGTCGGTGTTAATGGTTAGTTGTTTCTTTAATAAATACAGTATGAGCTGTTAACATTAGAGTGGTGTAGAGATAGGAAAAAAAAAAGCCTGCTGTCAATCTAAGTAATACTCATTTGATACTGGTAAAGTATTTCATACTGGATCTGGAGAATCGAAGTCCCGGATTTCTTCCCCACTTGCTGTTGCATCCAGTAACACAAAGACAAGGAAAATGTATTTTCCTTTTCTTTTATTTGTTCAGCAAAGGCAAAGTTTCTTGATAGTTAAATTTCACTTCCCCAGGATAAAATAGCTGTTATTCCAGTTGACAGGTAAGAGCTTTGGCACTGCAATGTTACTTGTGTCAATAGAAAAATTTCGTTCTGGAAAGGAAAGAGAAGATGATGCAGCTTTTGAGACTCAAGCAAAATCCCAGTGTTCAGGATGTAAGTCCTGTGCTTGGGCACAGCCTCTGTGAGAGCGCGGAAAGTGAAACCCAGGCTCTGCCGCCTGCTTTTCCCGTGACCTCCTGTGAAACTGCCGTTCAGCGTTTGTGCTCCTGTTACTTGGCTCTATCATTTATCAGAAATTCTTTCCTGTGAGGGTGGTGAGACACTGGCCCAGGTTGCCCAGAGAAGTTGTAGATGCCCCATCCCTGGAAGTGTTCAAGGTCAGGTTGGATGGGGCTTTGAGCAACCTGGTCTAGTGGGAGGTGTCCCTGCCCATGGCAGGGGGGTTGGAACTAGATGGTCTTTAAGGTCCCTTCCAACCCAAACCATTCTATGATTTGGAGCAATAGTAAAAGCAGGGAGGTGGCAACCAGATTCACATAAAACCAATTAGCAAGTCTCCCATGCGCATCCTCAGTGCGTAGTTTCATGGTGGCAGCAGGGACATGGTTCGTTCCTTACCACAAGTTGAGACACTTCACCTTACCCTACTTGTAGAACTGTTGACTTTTATGGGCTTCCCTTGTGTGTACTCTTCAGCCCGTGCTGCAAACTGAAAGTGGACGGTATAGCTGTGGCTCGTCTGTATTTCTTACCATTATCTCCTTTCTTTTATTTCTCAGGTTCCTTTTCCTTTATTCTGCTTTTAAGCCTTGACCCGTTATCCTTCCTCAGTGGCGCGATTCCTCTCAGGCTTTGGTCGGCAGACACTTGCAGAGCTGGCATTTCCAGTCAGGGGCAGATGTAAGACAACATTTCTGCTGATGCTGATTCAGCCAAGCTAAGCTCAGCTGTGTTGGCAGTGAAGGAGTGCTGCATACTGGGCCTGATTCTTCTGCCTCTGACATCAGGGTTGTACTTCACTGAAGTCGTTATTTGTCTGTGTTGATGTCGGTGAGAAGACACTGGAGTCTTCAGGTGATGTAAAACTCCATAGAAGTGAATGTTTATTCAGAGATCCAGATACAGAGAATGCATTAACTCATTTATTGTTTTGCTGTTCTTGCTGGCTAAAAGATAGGCTGTTATAAATACCTATGGGGATTATGAACAACTTAATCTAGTGTCTGAAGGGGGCTGGTATGTGTGTGTGTGGCTGGGGCCACAGTTTACTGCACACTGTGCAAATACAGCATGGTGTGAGGCTTTAGAAAAAAACCCTATGGAAAAACATTGCTGCAGATAGCTGTTGTTTAACTGAAGTTGGAGTCAATTCATGAACAAGGGGAATACAAAGCCGGTTTGTAGCAGTGATCAATAGAGGATTCTTTTTTCTCTATTTGTTTAAAGTATGCTTTGCTTATTTTTCTCAAACAGCAGTCTAATGGTTGTTCCCTAGCTGATGGCTCTAGGGTAAGGGCTTAGAGTAGTTTGTGTAGCTCAACAGTGGCTGTTCTGGCTGCAAAAGGAGCACTGGCAGCAACTTCCAAAGAGTCCTGCTGAGTCTGTGCAGACCAGATCCGCTTCCAGTGCTTGTCCTCCCAGGGTTTCTGGGGGTTTGCAATTTTTTATGAGCTGCTGGGAGGCTATTTGCAGATCTGAGGCAGTTTTGGTTCCTCTGAAATGACGTGCCATCATGTTGGCATGTAGTAACACCACTCTTTGATGTACTAGGATGGTGCTGAACCAAAGCATCGCTGCATTGTGGTGTACTTGTCCCCATTCGGCGTATTTTGTTAGCAGAGGTTGCTGTCTGAAGCAAACCCATAAAAGTGACTATGCTGTGAACTTTGTATCTCTCAGGCCTTGGATAATTCCTGTCATTCACTGAGCTCCAAGTGAGTGCAAAATACAATGAGAAATGCAGTATCATCTTTCAGACCATTATGGCTAGATCAACATAACTAATAAAAAGTGGAGGATCTCAGTATTTGCTGTTTGAAACAAAGAATATGCATGCAAAGAGAAGGAAACCAAGCAAGACGGCAACACCTACTGTCTTTAAAATAAATAATAATAAGAAAAAGGCAAACAACTTGGTTTTGTAAAATGTGCTGCCTCTCTCCAGACTTTTCCTGATTTCCATCATTATACTGTCCTGGCTACAGTAATTCTTTAACTACTGAACTTCTAAACAGACTTAGCCGAAGCGTGGAGTTGCCATTCATCTGTAATTACAACTGGGTGAAGACAACTCTCCTCCGTCCTATCTAGACATCAAGATTAAGGCCTCACTTTTTCAAGTGAGAAGCAACGCGACTTTATGGTGTTATTTCAAGCCTTTTTTTCTTGGTTTTATTTTTTCGTTGGGATATGTAACTCTTAAGCATTCTGAAAGAAATGAGAAGCAATTCCAGCTTTGATTAGCAGCTAATTTGAAACAACTGATGAGCTACCGTACCCCTCCCTTTGGCTTGTTGGCATGTTTGCTTAACTGCAGGATGCATTCCTAACCCTCAGACATTTCACTTCTGCTTGGGTACAGTGAAGGCCATTATCTGGCTTGCGGTCTGTCAGAACAGGGAACATTTTCTCTTATTTTAAGGGAGAAGAAGCTGCTGAGCTGCTTTGGAAATAGTGGGCTGGTTATTGTCTGTCTAAAGCTCCCTAGACCCCCGTGCGGGACAGCACCAGTCAGGTTATCCTGTCATCATATACAGATCGCTGATTATCACACACCAGTGTTTGTGATCTTCTGCAGCACTGCTTCCTTCTGTCTCTCATCAAGGCCCAATGAGCACAGACCGTGACAGGTAAAATCTTCTTCCAGACCTCAGATGCTCCCATACAAAGAGCCGTGCTTAATCCCTGGCCTAGTGTGTAATTTAGTAATCTGCATGGTCATGAATTCCAGGGATATATGGGCAGGAAGCGCAGAGCAGTGTGGGTAGCAGGGCAGGCCTACAGAGTCATTTATGTCTTTGTTGTATTGTGTAGCAAGGGATTTTGGGGACAATGAGACCTGTCTGTCAAAGATTAAGCAGACTGGAAGTGTGGTTTATACCAACAAATGAATGAAGCTTTTTGGAGTGTTAATACAGCCACGTAGTAAATGTCCAAGGACTTAAACATACAATTTATGTGATGACAAGCAACATTGGAATTAATCATTTATTCTATATACCTTAGCCAGTGGGAATTCAAGTAGGTGAACAGTTCATTTCCATCCTTATCTTGATCGATATGCAATACTTATTAGGAGAAATGAACAAATCCTCTATTTTTTTTCTCTCTCTGCCTTTGGTTTGAAGTTATGTTTACTAACTGCAGTTTATTCTCTGACACTGCCTAGTAAACCAGCCACTGACTGACTGGCGCTTGTTGTTATCAGGCACTGCAGTAAAAGTTTGCCTGGACCTGCTCTGCTTAAGCCTCTAGAGATAGCTGGAATCTTGCCAAATGTTATGTTTGTAGATTTGCAAGCCTCTACTACCCTCCACTCCTTCTGCTTTGGTCTGTAGGTTTCCAAGCAATGTGTAGATGAGAATTCACAGACTCCATTTTTTCCCTTTAAAGTGAATTGTTTAAATGTTCGCAAAACTCCCCTCAGCTCTGCTGTGTAACAGGTCTCTGGGAAGAGTTTTTGTTCTAAATCTGCTATCTTGAATAAGCAAATGGTTCCCATCTGAGTTTTAAATCTTGACTAATATTATCTGTTCCAACAGATAATTTTGTTTTTAGCAGAACCCTGTGCAAGGAAAGACGCTCAGACCTTTCTGAAGTGCCAGGAACATGCTGGGAAGGCTATGGGAGGCAAAATGTAGGGGAAACTGCTTGCGGAGAATCTATTGTTCGCCACTGACCCCTTACTGGACAGATCTGTGAATGGCCTACTTTCACCGCCTGCCTTCTAACTAGAAGCACCCTTTGGGGCTCAATGACCTTAGTGGATAATGAGAACTTTTGCTGTGTTTCTCTCTTGTAAACAGAATGCTTAGCATGTGGAACATGGTGTGGTGACTAAAACGGATGCTTTTTAAAATGTGTGTGTGGTGGTTTGTTTGTTCTTTTTGGGTTCGTTTTTTTTTTGCTTTCCCACAAAAGGCTACTTTATTCACCAGATGAATAATGTTAATACATGATATGGTAGTAAGGCTTAGAGGTAGCTCCATGCTGCACAGATCAGATGCCAGTTTCAGACTTCGTTTCAGAATTACAAAGTACTAAAACTTGGTTGTAATAGCACAAAGACTGGATATTGGACAGGGGAAGGGACGTTAAGTGATGCATGAGTAACAACAAAGGAAAAAAGACAAGATGTTTTTCTGGAACATTGCTTTGCTTGTGGCAATTTATAGATACACGTTTTCTGTGTAACAGTGAAATTCAATAGAATAATTAGATGTTCCAGTATGATAAAAGTGAGCCAAAAAAGCAGTCTTAAGATCGTGGTCCAGAATAGGTCAGGCTATGACTTGGATTGCAAGCTAAGTTAGAGGAAAGGTTCAGATTTTAAATTCAGCTATCTCAGCACCTTACAAGCTTCTTCTCTCAGGAACTTGATACAAATTGAGAGAAACTCCTAAAGGCAAGATTTGATACAGGCATTTAAATCTGCTTTTAGAATACCAGTGTTACGCTTGTGATCCAAATCTCTATTGTTCATATTCCAATGATTCACTTTACGTTCTGCAGAAACAGAGAACACAATGACAAACACTAAAAAGTCATCTTTTATTTAATTATCATATTACTTACCATCTGAAAAACCACAGCGATGTTTTATTCCAAATACTAAAATAAATCTGTGCTATTTTAGTTAGTACTAAGTAGTTTCTGCAGCCAACTCACCTCAATATATAAATTATTACAAGATGCAGTAAGAAAAGCTAATATCACTGTAATATGAACAGCCACATTACTAGCTAGAATATCTGTTGATAGACAGTAATAAGAAAAAATTGAGCAACTTTTATGAAGATTCAAAGACAAGCTGTTAAATATGAATATTGTTGTCTTAGTTGGTAATTTTGCGGCATTTAAACCGAGGTAATCTTTTCTGCTTTAGCTGGAACACAGTGAAAAGGTTGACAGCAACACAGAAAACTCTCATAAGAAGTGTGAAAACTATGGGAGTAAACAGCTATAGCTCTGCTGAGGCTATAATTAACAAATTAATATGATATTATGATATCTCCATTAAAATGGTCCTCAGTTATGATGTTTTGAGAAAGGTTGTTGCTCTAGAGTAATTAACATGGAAGATAAATGATCAGTCTCCCTTGAGATGTGTCGTACACTACATTATCACTTTTTGCTCAGATTACATCTAGCCATTTTTTTACTACAATCTGTTTAGATAAACTGCAGTCCAAGGACATGTCCATTTATCAGTTCACTGATGTGATTTGTTGATAGCCGCCTTCAATGTAGAAGTAGCAAATCAAGTGGAAACTAACAAAGTCTTTGGAATTAGACAAGACTGTTTTCTGTAGCTGCGATGAACTGAATGTTTCTGAGCTGCCCAGGTATCCCATTCAGATTGAAAGTCTTGGCCTGGCAGAAAACATTTTGGAGGTTTTTGAATTTATGCAAAGTAAACAGATGCTTTATTGAGTGAATTTTCTTCGAACGACCAAACCCCTCCAGCCCTTTGGTATAATTTAAAAATGAGTTTGAGTTGGCATTGCAGCAATCTGGGAATAGATGAGCCTAGCCCTGGCTGCACACTCCAGATCTGGGTCTAAAATTGCCCAAAGAGAGTGAACACTGCTATTCTTATCCTACTAAGGCAGGATCTTGCCTATCCACTCCAGTGCGTAGCAGGGAACCTGGCTGGTGAGTATGAAATAATTGTCCTAAAGACTGGTACCTTTTAACTTCTTCCTGGCTCTTGTAGATTAGTGGGTGGTTTCTCTCTAGAAGTGCTCGAGGCATTAAATCTGCTAGAAGTCTTTAACTGATGGTTTTGCAATTGTTCCCGTATATCTCCATGTTCTTCTCCTCTGTGTGGCTGTTCCTGTAAAAATACTCCTAAACTGCTGGTCTTAGATGGATCTTGTGGGAATGAGGTCCCCAGGATAATTGCCAGGATTTAAACAGACTGGGAACTTAGTTTAGCTGCTGATGGGAACTAAACCTGGGAATAGCTTATCTGTAGCTGAAACTGCAATAAAAAGCTCCAGTGAGTAAAGTTTCTTTGAAAGGTTTGTGAACTATTTTTTTTGTTGTCTCTAGCATGAGGCCCTTTAAGAAAGGCCAAGAAGGCATCAGGTAAGTGATCAATAGAGCTCTGTAACTGTTTCCATGCATGGAAACCTCATGGGTGGGGTTTCTTTTTATTACTGGTTTCTTCATCCTCGTTCTTTTCTTTAGTGGTTGAATGTCATGTTCAGGGAAGAGGACACTCTCTGTTCCCACAGCATGAGGGAAATGGAAAGCTCTCTCTATCATCCACAGAGCAGAAGGGACTTCCCTAACTCTTTTTCCGTCTCTTCGTCTCTGTCTCACGCTTCTGGGTCTGTTCCTTATCTCTGAGTTATCTCCTTATCTCCATGTTACTGGGCGAGCAGGATGTGTCTTGACTGTGCTTGATTTCCAGTTCCAGGCAGAAAGAAAAGTAGTCAAATGCAGTTATAATGTAGTACTAGCAACTGTGAGCCAGTGGAGAGGTACTTTTCACCTTTTTATTACCAGTTCCCTGTTCCCTTCCTTCCTGTCTCAGTCTTCCATTTTTAAAATCCGTCAGCTCTTGATGGGTGCCGGAGAGGCTGATGGACAGAGAAGTCTGTGTGTGAACGAGCGAGTTGCCCGCTGAGATGTGCGGTTCCTCCTGCTCGTTTGCTTCTTAGAGAGTTGAACTGCCGCCTTCTTAGTGCGCAGCCTGGACTCTCATAGCCAGTGCCTTTGTGGGATGAACAAAAGTTAGCTGCTCTGCCCCTCAGTGCCGCAGGGAAGACCAGACCATCCTATCTGCTAAGGAATGGTTGTACTGGGAAAACACTGGTATGAGCAGTCTCTTCCTGCTAGATCTGCTCCTTGCCCACATCCTAGTCTGTCTCTGAGGAAACACTAACTTTTCACAGCCTTTGCTTGCAAGGGCAATTAGAAATTTAAAAAATTGGATTTGTTGTAAAAGAAAGAACTGGAGAGGAGCCCAAAGCAAATTAACAGATCTGGACACAGTAGACCCGGAGGAGGCTGGAGTCTGTTCGGCTTCAGCATGTGGCTGAACTCTCCTTGCCTTTCTAGATACAATGTCCCTTTAATAGCGTTAACAGGCCTGACACTGGCAAGATTTCACTTGTTCAGTACACTACTTAATACAGCTAATTTTCTACTGACAACATTTTTTTGCAACAATGAATCTTCTGTCACTTGAGCCCATGAAGAAGGCAGCTTGGAAATGCCAGCCAGAGGGGGAGGTAGCATTGTAGCTGTTCACTTAAACAGTTCTTTGGAAACACATCGGGCTTTTTTGGTTTGTTCTGTAGGGTGCTAGGGGTAAGTGGAAGAGCAGATAACACAACGCTGCGTGTTCTTCTTTCCTCATGAGCCCATAAGAGAGCCCTGAAAAAGGTGTGTGTTGTAGGGTGTATCTTAAGGAGAGTCAGCAGCTGTGGTTTCATGGGCAGCAGTCCCGATGTGACTGCCCGTGAAGTCGCTGTGATTCACTATCCACTTTCCCCAGGGAACTTGTCTAATATCTATAAATAATGCAGTATCTTCCTCAGTAAAAAGCTAGGTAAAACCTCTTTAAATGGTTTGTGAAAAATAGCGTGCTTGATCTTAGCAAATTTGTTGGAAAGACAATAATATGTATACATATTTATTGTATATACATATATATATACACAATACAGATGCAGAGCTATTGTATATACATATATACACAATATAGATGCATAATATTGTATATACATATCTATACACAATATAGACACATAGATATTGTATATACCTATATATACACATAGTACATACTGCAAGGCACGTAGTCAGGTGTTGGAATTGTATAAGCTCAGTTCATAAACCCCAGTGTGTGTCTGTGAAGTTCATCCATATTCTTTGTCATGTGAAAAACAACAGAGAGAAATAATTAAAATATGCGCTAAAACTAAATGATCCTATTTGATTGATTGAAATAAATAAGTTATTGAGTAAGAGACAACTTTAAACACAAAATGTAAAAGCAAACTGCAAAGTGTTTCTGGGGAACAGTAAAAGTACTGCCAGAAGTAAGGACAGTAACGCTGAAGAAGAAAAAAGCAGAGCGAAGGTGGCAGTAATTGGGGGCTGCCCTCCTTTGCAGGTCACACTTGTGTGTAGCGTATCACTGTGGGTTACTCAAGAATGAAGCAATTTAAATTATTCTTTTAATTCACACAGTTTTCAGTAAACATGAAAACAAATTATAACCAGTTAGCTGATCCTTTGCTAGAGCAATAGTGGTGTCGATACCTGCTGTTCCGTATCACCGTAAAAGGCTTTACTGGCCTCTAAGGGGCAAAAAAAATAGTTGGCAATAGAACCAGTGGTATCTGCAGATCAGTCTGGTTAGAGAAGAGCCCTGCAACCAAAGCCAGTAGACTCAGTGGCTATGACCCTCGCTTTTCATTCAATCGGTCTCCTGTTTTGGGGGCTGACTGCTGAGGAGCTGTCATTTGGTCATTTTCTACTGCCACGCTCTTGCCAGAGATGACTTCTGTGCATTCTGGGGAAAAAAATGCTTTGCGTATGCTACCTTGTCTACTGTCCTGTACAGCCACCAGGAAAATGGAAAGAAGTCCTAGAGAAACCCTGTGTTTTCTTCTGAAATAACTAATTCTTTTGTGTTAAAATTCAGCTCAGGACTCGTGCTGCTGTCAAGAGATGTACACAATATTCAGAAGTGCCCTTCCCTCAGTTAAGGGCAGGAAGATGTTATGACAGCTGCTGTCCTACGTGAACAGGTCGGGGAACTGTAAAGGCTTTCTAAAACATTTTTTAGAGATTAGGCACCAAAGACTTGAGGGAGAGAAGATGAACGGAGGTTGCAAAAGACCATAAAATCTCATAAACTATTCAAACCTTTGGCTGTACTGTGCTCTTTTGTTAAATAAAAAAATGCTTCGTTCATAAGTAAATTGAAGTCAGTTAGACCTCACTTGCTGCAACATTTTTGTGAAGATTTCATAATCGCGTAATCCATCCTTTCAATATAAGCCCTATTTTTTGGAATGTTGATGAATGTAATGTAATGCCAGAGCTCCATGAGGTGTGGGAGCGATTCCTGCCCACTGTTACCTCCTCCTTCATGCCTCATTTCCTCAGTCTCCTCTAAGTCAGGCTTAGACACGTGTGTGATTTCAGAGGATGAGTGCCAGTTGTCAGGCTTGTATGCTGTCTACATGAACTGCTCTCCATTTCTGTATGAACCTAGCATTGCCCTTCCAGTTTAAAACACAAAAAGGCTCTAAAGACATCAGTCAAGCTAGTGAAAACCCCTTTTGCCATGGCAAGTGGCGCACAGTTCATCTCAGATGCATCACCTGAGCCTCACGGCCAATTAGCTTAAACAAACAGTGGGTAAGCTGGGGATTCAGGGGTGATCACCTCTGCCGCGGTGATACTCTGGGATGCAATTCATCAGTATCTAGTTTCTGCAAACCGTGATAACTGTTTCACGCAGTTTCTGCTGAAATAAAGGCCCAATTCCGAGTGATGATCATGAAAAGGGCAAGTAAATGTCATTCAAATGTATAGCGTAGCTCCTTAAAATTAACCTTTAACCCATAATTTTCATACAATGGCTGTTCATTTAATTGAAATACAACGTAAGTCATCACTATCCTTCTTAAATCCTGCTGCTGCTTGTTTATTTAAAAAAATCCCCACGAATAGTGTCTATATTTCTGTAGTGCGCGTCATTCTGTATGATGCTCGGTGTTACAGATGGATCCCCTTCTCTCTGGAGTGCAGCGCAGGAAGGCTATTGCCTACCCAGCGCATCTCTCACACAGATGTTACAACCCACAAGTGCCTTTCACTTACTTTCATGTTATCTGTGTTCTCTGCGGCCTGGAGCATTTCCACATGCTCTTACTTTCTTATCTCTCTTGGACATTTCAGTACATCAAAGCAAAAAAGGAATCTGAGTTAAAGTCATCCTTTTTGACTCTTTTACATTTTTTAAAAAAAGTAGTTTCTCTAAAGGTTATGAAGTATAAAATGGAATAATTACTTATATTTAAAACTGAGTCACTCCTGGCATTGTCCGTGGTGGGGAAAAAGACGACAGTATGTGGTCTCTTTGTGTGCTATAAATAGAAATAGCAAATATGTGGAATTGATTGGATCACGATGTTCTGTGAAAGTTTTTAACTGGAAATTGAGCATTCTAAAGAACAAACTTTTCAGAGATTTAAATATCCAATTTAAAAATAAAGATATTTAAAAATAATTAAAAAAAAAGAGTCCAGGGTTTGTATTCAATTCTGTATTTGTAATGTGGCAAACCTTCCATCACAACTTTATTTATTTATTTATTTATGTTACTGAAGTACGGGATTCAGGAAGCAAATGGTTTATGGAATAAAATTTCATTAATTTTTTTAAAGCAGTTTAAAACTAGGGTGTGAAACCATTTATATATGCACACATACATTTTTTATCACCTGGATTTTCTACTTGTGGTCATGTCTAGTCAGGCTTAGTGAAAATAAACAAAGTATTTTTTTGAAAATGGAGTTTATCACATGAACTGAAATTGGAAATTACTATGAGAAATGGCCTGCAGTTGCTCATTACTTCATTAAAAGATTGGTCCTGAGATGACCAGAGCAGCCTTGACAGTCTGCAGAGTGAGCATGCCAAGCACTGCTTTGCATAAGCAGAAAACTTCTAAAATGGATTATGATATTATAGAATTTCACATGGTACGGGAATAATTTGTCTCTTTTCTTAAAAATAAATTAAAAAAATTATTACTCTGATATCGTTCCTTAAAAAACAGAGGACAACAAAGGCAAAAAAAAAAGCCCTATGAGATTTTTGGGAAGGTGCTGAATGAAGTGGGATTGTTGCACAGGATGTTTATTCTGGTCCATTGTTTCTGTGTGCGTGTAGAGTTTTGTGTATTCAGCTCATACAGTGTGGGTAAAAAGCTGTGCAGAGGAACAGTAAATTATATGACAGAAATAAAGAAGCCATTTTGAACCAGACTTTCCCAAAGTTTTAAGAAGAAAAGCTGAAGAGCTATTTTCTTTAAAAGCACAAAGCATTTTTCAGTAGGGAAAATAATTACTTACTCTGGAATGTGAGCAGGGCACTGGATACCTGACCTGTAATTTAGGAATATAGTGAAGGGTTTTTCATCAGTAATTATTATTATTACGGTAGAACTGTGGGGCCCCAGTTGAGACCGGGACTCTCTGGTGCTAGGCACTGTCTATCTAGCAGGAGATAACCGCTGCCGCAGGAATCTTGCTGCAAAGGCAGGGCAGACCGAAGAGAAGGGTGGACACGGAGGTCGAAAGTAGAAGTGGTTAGCCCAAGGTCATGCTACTCACTGACACTGCTGCCTTGCACTGAGAAGTCACCTACAGACACTTCATCTGAGTTCGGTGCGAGTCATTTGTCACCTTTTGTAACGTGGCATCCCTGATCAGAGAGAATGGCCGTGATTTAAATGGGTAATGCCATTTGCCTGTGCAAAAGAGGATCTCAAAGGATCAGTCCCTTGCTCAGGCTATCCTGTACCACGTGGGAATCGGGTCCAGAGATCTTCCTTCAAAGTTTCAGGCTAGATTCTGCTTAGTGAATGCAGTAGATGAGAANACATCTCAAAGGATCAGTCCCTTGCTCAGGCTATCCTGTACAACGTGGGAATCGGGTCCAGAGATCTTCCTTGGAAGTTTCAGGCTAGATTCTGCTTAGTGAATGCAGTAGATGAGAACATACATTTTTAGGGCCATAACGATTTAATGGTTGGCTTTTTGGTTTGCCTTAATGTAATCAGCCGAGTATAAGATGCTTCAAACTACAAAGCATTTGCTTGTGAAGTAAATCTTTGTCCCTAGCAATTTTTTGTGTTGCTAAATCATTGTTTATGGGGAAATAATGGTTGAAGAAATAGACAGTGTGAATATGGTCACTGAATACTTATAGAGAAGGAACTGTGTCTTAGTTTGAGAAAACATGAACATCTTTAAATTCGGTTGCTCTTTTCATACACTGGACCTTAATTTTGCTTAGAAACGTAATAATAGTGCTTTGCTGCTTGAAATACGGCAGTCTATGAATTTACTGACTGAAGTAGGGATCAATTCTGCCCTACCTGATCAGTAGTATTCTGCTTAGTTACTAGTCCCGCTAAACTTATCTCACTTTGTGAGTTCCAGTATCCTTTTTTGGTGATGAATCACTGAGGTAGTATTTGATAATGAGTGAGGTCAGTAGAGCTGTCCCCCAAATAAGTAAGCACTTGTACTATTTTTTGTCCCTGAAATAAGGGGCATGTCAAGTTGTTCCATACCACTGCCACGTGTGTTCCTTTGCACAGCGACAAATCAAATAGATTTACACTTTAGTCCCCAAGCACACAGAGGCAATGGGAAAAAAAAAGAATGTTTGGAATTTGCAATGCTATGTGTAGCAGCTCTGCTTCAGTGGGCGAAAATTTATGTGGGGTATTAGAGTTGGCAAAAGGGGTAGGGACAATAGAGAAACTGTGATGCATTTGCTTGTGTAGCAGTAGAGAGGCCCCATCGTTACGCACCATACTGGCCTTTCCGCGTGACACCCTGGGATGCAGATGAATAAAAGGGCGAAGGGAAGAAGGCACATGTTGCAGAACCTTTTCCATCTTGAAAGGCACTGTCATCAAATTACATTTTCAGGCCATTTTGTTTTACCGCCTTCTGTAGTGTGGTGATTCAGAAGCAATGGGAGCCTCCTGTCCCAGCTATTTTTTCCTTTTTGATTACTACACACTGAGAATGGAAACCTGAATGTCTGAGACATCTCTGTATTTTTAATGGTTTGCAATGGCTAAGTGCCTCACAGAGATGAGGATGACTCATACTGAACTTGCGGCACAAACTTGGTGAAAATCCTGAGATTATCTATGGAAATGCCATGGTATATCAAGAAGTACTGCCATTTTTTACCAGCATCATATTCATTACAGAGAGACAGGCATCTCGTTTAGTGCTGCCTGTGTAGTAAAAGCCTGGTGCACAAATATGTTTGAGAATGCAGGTCATGGTTTTCAAATATATGAAATTATAGCGGGCATTTGAGAAAACATTCACAAGTCACAGTAATTTCATAGATTTTGTCCTTGCTTGGTGTTACTAGCATTCTATAATTTTCCTTTTTTAAAAAACGGTTGTCATGCAGCCTGGAAACCAAGATAATACCATTTACGTTAATTACTAATGGCTTTTCTACAGGAGACTGGATTATATATGTTGAACAACAAAGATTAAAAATAGGGAGCTTTGTTGAATCACTGTAGTCTCTGTTTGATGTAATCCACATTTTATGTTTAAGCTTGTCCTCACTGCAAAGAGATGTTTAATTCTTTTTAATCATTTGAATAAGTAAGAGCAATCCTGATGCCAAAGCACAGTAAAGACTAGGCACTTAACTTTTTACAACAAGGTAAACTCATTGAGGTCAAACAGTAGTTCCACCGGGCGTTGAACCCTGTGAGTTTACCTTGTGGTAAAACCTAAGTCTTCATTGTGCTTTTATCCTGGAATTGCTTCTGCACACCACAGTGCCTGCTCTTCATAATGCTTTTATCTTGGGACAGTTCATGGGAGTGCTACTGAGTGACAAAAAATGCTGCTTTTTTAGCAGTGGAGGCAAGTCCTTTGTTTCAGCATAGAAAACATGATTTTCATCCACATAGACTTCAAAAGAAACAGTAGGAATTCTTGAGAACCTGATTATCATGGTATAATCACATTATCAGAGAGATTAGAAGCACTTTACTGTGTCTTTATGGTTTAGTGACACTCTAAGGCACTGGACAAAATCTTCAAGTGCTGTTAAAATCTTTCTTGTAGGGCACTAAAGTAAAAGAGGGCTTTTTACCTGTGGGCCCTGAAATCACAGAGAACATGTTTAATTTGTCTGTCAGAGAGCCGCAGAACCGAACAGAAGCAGAACGTGTAGTCACTGGTTTTTACTCTCTTGTCTAGATAGTCCTCAAAGTGACCTGCAGCAGAGCAAAACAAAAGCCTCCTAAAATTTTAATTCCCATCAGTTCCAGTCATTGTGAAGCACTGTCATTAACCAGGCAATCAAACTACTTGAATACAGAAGCATAAGCAATTCAGACAAGTGAGGAATTCACAGTGCGTTTTCTCTGGGAACCTTGGTGGACTCTTGGGTGGTGTTGCTTTTGTGGGTGGTGGCTGGCTGTAACAGTAACATAACTGGTTTTAGGGTATGTCCCTCCACTGCTGTGGTGCCTTGGGGTGAACAGTCCACAACCCGTGTCTTGTAGGTGAGATGTGGCCTGAAAGACTCTGAATAGCTTCTGACCATGGGAAATGGAAAAGTTAAAGCCGAGACTGAAAGTGAGAGCAAAGCATGTGATTTTTGTAACATGTTCCTTGTAGTGTATGGTTGCCAAGGGCTACTGAAGATTTGGGGATTAATGTTATGATCATATGGTTCCCAATATAAAGAATTCCATTGATAATTAGCCCAGAGTGAAGAAAGCTAAAAATAATCAACAGAAAAGCCTTTTCAGGTGGGAATCTGTGCTTCTGGAAGTGCACAGTATGGATAGTGTCTAGACAGAAAAGGTATGAAAACCAAAACATGCACTTGACCTCAGTTAAAAGGCCAGGATGAAACAATCGCAGCAGAAAGAGGGACACAGGGGAATTGCTGCACCTTAAAAGAAAACTGCTCCAGTAGTGAAGAAACATGGAATATGGGATGAAATGTTTTCGCCTAAACACGTACTAAAAATGATCCTGGAAAAAGATTTTTAGAACCAATTTGGGGTTTTTTTAGAATCAGTTCGTTTCACTTAGCTTGATTATTAACATGTAAAAATGCGTTTTTAAATTAACTGTAAAGTCTTTTACCTGCCAAGGCATGGAGTCAGGACTTTGTATGTCTCCAGCTGAGATTACTAAAACACTTGCAGCAGGGAGCTGCATTCCTTCTGCTGTTTTAAGGAGTTAGGGAAATAGAAGGGAAACTACCGTGGACATGAGTGTAGAGGAGAACTGAAAGGAGGATTTATTGGTTTTTTAACTTCCTCCTCTATAACTTTTAATGTAAGGCTGGATTCTTTGCATGGATAACTTCATATAATCCACTGACTGTCTTGCCAGTAGAAAGCATAGCCCTAAACTGCCATTTTCTACTGATACTTTGGGACCTTGGACTCTGTTGGTCTCTTTCAGGTTCTCTCAAAAGGAACCAAATGAGAAGTGCAAAAATGTTAATACAAAACTCCGAGTTAAGTGTTCAGCCGCCAAGAGGCAGCTTCTGAGGCTAATAAAAAATCAGGGCACCTACAGCAAAATTTTTTAAACATTGGCTTGTTTCAGAAACAAGTAGCAGACTACTCTGCACATCCATGTCGTGATAGAACAATGAAAGTTCATCAGTCGCATACGAATCTCCGCAGTTGTAGAAAAGGCTGCCATCTTCAGGCAATACTCAGTCATTGCACCCTTCTTTTTGTGCTCGAGAAATCAAAATCCTCACCCTGACCATGAGGTAACCAGGAGAGCACAGTGGAATGAATCCCAGTCTTGAGTCAACCATTGTACTGGTCTCAAATGCTCTAAAGTGTGTTTTCAGACTGCATGGGACCCGTGCACTTCTCACATCTGGTGTTACCTTTTTGTTGGTCTTGATCTAAAGCATAAGCAAAATCTTTTTGCACTTTGCAGCTTGGAAATAGGGGTGCAAACTCAAGAAGCAGCAGCCAGTTTGATCGCAAAGCACTGTTGTCTTCCTCTGTTCCTTCCTACAGCAATACGAGTAGTAAATCTTCCAGGAAAAAGGGGAGATTTCTTACTATTACTCATTACTTACCTGAATTAACCTCTAAAACTCTTTTTGGAAAGGGAAAACTTTAGGAAGTCCTAGCTACCCTGAGAGGTATAAAATTGTATTAAAGATTGAGTTGGACGGAGTAATTGCAAAAGGAGTTTGTGAACATGGGGCATTGACTTATTTTTTGTTGTATATTAGGGTCGACCAGGACCGATTGGGCTTCAAGGACCGATAGGTGCACCTGGATTTACTGGCCCAGAAGGTTTGCCAGGAGCAAAAGGTGAGAGAGGAGCAGTGGGACCCCCTGGACCAGCTGGACAGAAGGGTGACAAGGTAGGCTCAACAGTGACTTTTCTGTCCCTGCAATAGATCTATGGCCTTGTATATATTTTTGAATGAATAAGGTAATCTTGAACTATCTGCCCAGGGGTAAGAACACAACAGCATTTCATTAGTATCTTTAGAGAATCCCCTGCTTTCATTTTTGAATGAGAACACAGTTCCTAAAACTGCTGAACGTTGTAGATATCCTGGTGGGTGAACCACAGCCAAATAAGTATTGCTGTTGCAAGTAGTCTTTCACTTCACATGCCCGGGGATAGATGGCTGTTAATCACACTACGTTCAGAAAGACCTGCAGCTGGTTCCTGTGTAGAAGATCCTGAGTTGGTGTCTAGAAAAGCAAAGGGAATGGGTACTAAATGAAACCTACAATTCAGTTTTGCAGGTGCAAAGTTATTTATAACTGAAAAAATGTAGTAAAATATGTCATATTAAATAGAATAACCTCTAAGATTTGGGTGTCAGTGAATGCAGTGTACAAGAATGGACAGAACAGCAAACGCAGAAATGTTTTAATGCCCTGAGGATCTGTTCTGCTGTCTCTCCTTAGGAAGGAAGTGGCAGAAGGGGAATTTGGAGCTAGGCAAAAGAATGAATGGAAGTATGAACAAGTACTTCTGGTAATAAAGCATGGATACATGTGGATAGTTCACCGTAAGGAAAGTTTACGTGGTATACCAGGCCACGTGTTCCCATCGTGAGTTTTGGGTTGCATGCAGAGGACTCATTGATTCCCATCACATAGGCCAGAGCGGTGTCTGTGGTCCCACCACATAGCCTGACAGAGGTTATGTTATGGATTATAAAATGGGGAAGTCTGATATTGTCTGATGCGAGGACTGGGATGAGATTCCTACTCATATGCCTATGCGGTTGGAAAAAAGGAATGTTTCAAGGACAACAGCTTGAAAGCTTGACAGGTAGAGGAAGTCCTGCATGCTTGCCTGGTTTCTAAAATCTGAAGGAAGTCTGGGACATCAGGACAAGGACTTGTATTCTGGGACTATCCCAGAGCATCTTACCAGTCTACTTGATGCAAGGTACTCAGGTCATGTGTTCAAATAAGCAAAAGACAGCTAGTTTAGGTACCCGCACCTCAGAGCAGAGTTTGTCTTCCATGTTTTCGCACCTACTGATAGGTGAGCTAGCTAGATGAAAACTAGCTCAATCGTACTTTCATATGCTGCAGTTACACCCTTTTCTCATTTAATATTAGTCAATGCGTTGGAGTTCTAGTCAAGCTTTCTCAGAAGACAAAGAACAGAGTAAACTGAAAATTGTGACAACGAAAGTCATTGCTTCACTGTTGCATTCATCTGAAAGGCAATGGAGGATTCCAGATAAGGAATGATTACTGATACGAGTGATAGTATTTTCATAATTCTAGCGGATAACACTGAAATCATTAAACCTGGGTTTTGGAAGACACAGAAACCTAGGATAGGAACTGGCCTTTAACGATTGGAACCAATTTTCTTACACTGAAAAAATCCCCTGTCTACTTCAGAACTGCTGTTTTTATCCATTGAAATGGATACATATGCAATAACAACATGCAATAAGATTCTATCTCATTATCCGTCCTGGAAAAAATATACTTTACCTTTCCAAAGCAAAAACACTTTAGGCTGAATATTCTGCTTACATAGTCTATTTTGATACTATCCAGAGCAGAAGAACCAACAAAGTGGTAATTTCTTGCAACTCAGCCAGAGTGGTCTGAAGTTAATACCATGGTCTGCATATCTCTGGGTGGTGCTATCAAAGTATAGACAGAAAAACCCATAAGTCCTGTTGAAACTCTTGGAAGGTCAAGTGTGACACTGAGAGTTAAGCTTATATGATTGTTTATTTTCCTGGCATCTTGTTTTCCCCAGATGTGCAGTAGAAGATTATATTTTTACTGTAAATTGCCTGATTAAAACATTCCTGAAACACTCATTTGGCATCCAATAAAGCTCAGATGCTCAGTTCCTATCTTCACTGACCTCTGTGGTCAGAGAGAGTCTGCAGAGATAGTTTGCTCCTTTTGATTTTGAAAGCTGAAGTCCCAAGACTGAAAATGTTGGAGTGATGAGTATCTCACAGGTAACTGAAATATACAGATTGATGAAGTGAAATATAATGTGTATTCTTTTTCTTCAGGGCCCAATGGGAGTTCCAGGATTTCAAGGCATCAATGGGATCCCAGTAAGTTTCCGTATGTAAATGTAAATCACTGGAATGTTAGTGACAACCAAAAGCATGGAAGCACCATGAGACTGTCCTAGCACATTGTCGTGGTTTGGGCATAGTGTATCTTGGAAGTGCTTGCTTCTCTCTGGAGGGAAATGGCAGTGTTTGTTAGTCTACCTGGTGGTCCTGTGCTGTTTTGTAAGAGGTTTGGATCCTATTATGGGATGATAGGAAGTTGATACTTACCAGGAAGTGAGCCCGAGTTATATAGGGATCCACTGCATCATTGATAAGCTTTTCTTTCAGCACCATGTTCTCTCAGCACCATGTCTAGAAAACACCGTATCATAAAATTACAGACCTATGGAATTGAAAGGGACCTCAGACAGTCAAACAGGCATGGTCAGCTCTGCTTCAGGCCATTTTTAGTATGTGTTTCCTAACCAATTCTTAAAACCTTGTAACGATGGAGACTCTAACTTCTCTGTTAAAAAAGTTTTGGTAATGCCTAACTTCAGTCTTTCTTTCTGCAGTTCTCATCTTACTCACCACGGACACAGAAAGCCCATTGTTCCCTTTTACTTTGTAGTAGCTTTCTTGTATGTGATAACTTATCAGGTCTCCCTCAATCTTCTTTTCCTGTGATGTGAACAAAACCAGTGATTAGAGCTGAGGCCCTCCAGAGGATCCTTGCTTCTCCACTAGGTGCTAGTTCTGGTTTAGATCTGAGCCTTTCAGAAACCTAAGAAAGGAAGGATAATTGCTGTGTTTTCCAGGTGATAGGGGTAGGTAACCGCTTTGCCTGACCATCAGGAAATTTTTCAGTCTTTGGAACTTTAATATTCTAGTGACAGTTGTATTGCCTGGAGTATTTTGACCAGCTTTCTTTTGCTTTGGTTTTCCCCAGTGATTTTTGCAAAGATGTCTTACCGACACTTTACCTCAGCAGAGTTTTAGCTGGGTCAGCTTTAGAAGTTGCCCCAAACTTCCTTGCTCTTTCTACACTGTTTAGCTCATCCTGCTTTCTCCCTCTGGTATTAGGATTATTTTTCTTTTCTTGATGACATTTTTCCATCTTCTGTATCCTTGTGCCTTCAAACTATACTCATGCTCTTTCTCATCTTCCCTACTTCCTCAGCTGGCCAACAGCTCCAACAGTTGAGCTGTGTTTTCTTACTTCGTATCAAAAACTGAATTGTTTTGATAGATTGGCTGAAAATGCACAGTTGGCCCTGTAAATGAGCTTGCTTGATTCCAGTTCCTCCCTGGCCCTTGTCCTTCTCTCCCCCTCTGCTCATCCTTGACTGTTTTCTCTCCTGCTCTACTCCCTTGCTGCTATTTTTTTCTTTTCCCACCAGCCAACTTTCTAGCTCTGAAGAGAACAAGCTGTTCCCATAATGCTTAATTTAATTGAACACACTGTGGGAACGTGCTGTTCTCAGGGTATTTTTTCAAATGAGGCTCTGGAGAAAGGGGATTCCCAACAATGAGGGGAGGCAGAGATACAGCAACAGCTATTGCCAGGTAGCTGGCAGCGACAGGCATTCCAAGGAGAGAGCACGGGAGGTAGATGAGAGGATTCAAAGCCTCCAGCATATGCAGATCTACTCTGTTTGCTTTCATTATTCTGCAGGTGGGCGAATGGGAAAGAGGCAGATTTTGCTGCTCATGAACAGCAAAGTGCTCACCACTGTGGCTCTTCGGTGTCACAACTGCAGGACAGAAAAGAAGGAAGGGAAACTAATTCATATTGTTTACATTCTAGCCACTGAGATAAATACTTCCATTCTAGGGTGAAAATAGCAACCACCACTGCTTGAGAAAATCCTTACACTTTTGCCAGTTGCATTTCAGGGTAGGGAGTAGCTTAGGTTTGTTGTGAAATGTATATGAACACACGTTATATGGATGTGTGAAATGCAGAGCAAAGGAGAGAGAGCCTGTGTGTGCTGATACATGTAAGAGAGAAGTAAAAATATATTGCTATCTCTGCACAAGAATTAACATCTAAATAGAAAGAGATAATCTTTGTAGTATGCAGGTATGTTAGCGTGGGCAGGTATATTTTAGTCATGGCCAAAGGACCGTAAGGCTGTGATTCAGAGGGGAATCCCGCTATTGACCTTAAGGGAAGTGGTGTTCCACAGAGCTCCCTTGGGGAATGCTGGTGGCAAGTAAACCTTGTTGTTGCAGCTGGCCTCACTAATCCCTTTAACCTAGTAAATACAGCAGCTACATGTGTTTATTGCTAGTCTTTCTGTGTCACACTGCAGAAGAAACCCCCAAATCCTTAGCCCTGCTCGGGAAGTTTATTTTTTCCCGTAGGACAAGATTCAAGGACACTTCTGTTAAAGGCTGGAACGGGAGCTGGGAGATGTGTATAGTTTTTCATAAACTGTCCAAGGAGTTCTAGAAGGAAATATTTCTCTGAGAAGTGAGCCCTTGTCTGTACCATGAAAGCTAGAGCTACATGGAGAGGCAAAGTTCTCTGTTTTGTGACTCTCCTAGAGGAAACGCAAGCACTTGGTGATGGCTGTAAAAAGGCCACTTTGCTGTAGCAGTCCATGAAACTGCTTATTCAATTAGTTTTGTGTTCACCCTCGATTGCATTTGTTTCCCTGTTTTTAAATATTTGTTGAGCTCTCCTGGTGGGATTGCCTTTGTGCTGTTTGATTTAGAAAGGAGGCCCCTTGGGATCACAGTGTTAGTGTACGAGCAAGAGTCAGATAAAGCAAGGGCCTAGATGAGCAGTTCAAGTTTCCTTATCTGTCTCACAGGGAATGTCTCCTTTTGTGAGAACAGAGAGCACAAGTGATCTCTCCAGTCTGTATTTTAACTCAGGTCTGTAAACTGGTCACCCTTCCATGTGTAAGTAAAGCCTGTAAAAGTCTTCTGCTGTATTCAGTTGAGGTGCATGTGCTGAACTGGCACATCTGCCAAAACAGGAATTAGAGGAGGTAAGAGCGGTGAAACTATTAACCAATGTTTTTCAGGTCAAACCATCTCTTTAAATCAGTATTTTAAATCCCTGGAGAAAAGGTTCATTTAAGCCACAACTCTCAAGAAAGTCAGTTGTGGGTGCTCAGTATCTCCTCAGGTAAGGTTCTTAAAACAAAACATTGTGAACTCTCATAGACAATTAGCTAGCAAGTAGGAAATCCTGTGGATTTTTTCCCTAAAGCAAGAGACAGCATGTGTGTATGTGTGTGTGTCCGTCTGTGTCATGCTTTGGCTCAGACCCACAGACATGGATGCCATGTGATTAAGTGGCAGGGGCACAGATTTATTTAATACACGTAAGAAATCACTGTGGTCAGCATACTTTATATCCTCTTTTTGTGAACTTTTCTCACATATTAAGAGGATACTGAAATCCTTTGGGCTACTTACAGGCAGTGTTGGGCCAAGAGTTAGGAGATCTCACCCAAAGCGTTTCCCAAGACGTGAGACCACCAGTCAGCTGCCTGCCGTGGGCTGGCCCTTGGCCAGCACTGAAGGCTCAGCAGCTTGGCTCCCCGTTGCCTCGCTCTCAGGGGCAGATGTTGGCTCTTCAGCTCTGCTAAACCCTGCAGCTGGTCACCTTATGTTGTAACCAGATACACGTGCACTTGTCCCGCATAGCTTCTGGTTTTGTTGATGCTGTAAACAAAGTGAAAGACCCGGTAGACTTTGGCCACTCTGGCCTCCCTCTGCAGTCACAGCCTGTCCCGTCTGAGACTTGGCTATGGCATCCCACATGGATGGAGGAGGGTGGGTTGCCGGTGATTTGTTCCAGCTTTGGGAACCAAATGAAATCATTTCTAAGAGACAAACATAAGTGGCAATAAATGGGTGCTTCAGCCTTCTCCTGTCACTGTACCAGGGCTTGGCAAGTCTCTGCTTGCACACCACATATGGGTGTTTTGACAAACAGACTTTAATCATCAGGGCAACTGGTACTATGTGTGCAGTGGTGCCTGATGCTAATGCTTTGGGATGACTTCATTCCATGTCCCGAGGCCTTGTTTAATCTCAAATTTATACTTGTCTGGGTGAGCTGCCTTGATCTTGTAGTGGAGACACACTTTACATTCATTCAGTTTGCACCTTATTGGCTGACAGAGAGCAGATCTGAGCTCTCTCCCCTTCTCTCCATTTTGTTGGCACAAATCACAATACAGTTGCTAAATGAGCTGGACCAAGGAACTCATCTGGCTGAAAATTAACCCCAGAACAGTTATTTCTCTGCCATGTTGGTTTTCTGCTCTGACTTGCCTATTCTGCCCGTGCTTATGCCAGCGCAGGGAAGAGAGGTGTGAGTAAGCAGGAGTGTGTGATGGCCCTCCTGGCAGCAGCTGAGACTGGTGATCAGCGCGAGTATTTACATAATTGTGGCCTAATTTGCTCTGCTTCCTTGGGAAAGTCACTCTGCTACTGTGTGCCCCCAGCTTCTCATCCATAAAATGAAGTTTATAGCATTCCCACATTTTTGCAAGGCATTTTAAGATCCATAGATAAAAGGCTTTACATTACTGCAAAGTTCTCACTGAGTTTGCTCAGAGCACATGCTATTGGCTTGGACTGAGAAGACCTTTAGCAACACAAATGTGTTTTGTTTTAAGTGTCAGGCATGAAGGATTGTTAATGTTCTGCTTTATCTCCATTTTATCCATGTTTATTTTTTTACTTTCCTGGTGTGAGTCATAACTTGGTTAATGCCATATCTTAAGGATGAATCTTTGGGATCAAACAAAAGTACTTTTGGGATGAGTCAAGATCAGGGTGTACAGAGGGAAGAGAGAGAACTGTCAGTTGCTGATACTATCTCCGTAAGTTTCATTTTTCTTTCTGCCACAAAACACTGTCTTTGGGAGCCGCAGAACTCATTTCTATGAAAAGGAGGATGGAATAAGGAGCTGCTTGATACCTGGATAGTGTGACTGACAGTTCTGTCTTTCTGTGTTTTGCCTACACATACCCATATGACACTGAAGAAGAAGTAACTGAAGTCTCAAACTTCGATCTCCTTTGCACCAGTACCATGCTGAGTAAACTCCAGTCAATTTAGTCGAGCTATACCAGGCCAAAAGAGGTGCGAAATCAGAATTAGGTACAATTGCATTCTAGTCTGCTTGATTAATAATTCACCATTACAAATACTTTCTGTTAAATGCTGTTAGTTTAATTAGGTCTTTCTCCCAGTTGCTTTGCTTAAGGTTTTAAGTTTAATATAACAAGAAAAGCTGTTTTGCTTGAATGGGCTGATGTTGGAGCTGTAACATCTGTTGAACTATTAAAGGAAAGAATCCACACTGGAGAGGAAGAGAAGTCACTGAAACTTTAAGCAGATTGGAATTATAAATGCTCAGTATTGTTAAGTCTGCCTCTGCCCTTGTTTTCACATGAGTAACTTCCATTCCTGGTGTCAGGTGCACCCTTGCACGCTGTTTTACACTGTGTTACATGCCATATATTTCAGACTGCTGTGGGATGAGTATTGCCCTTTTGGGACCTACTCATGCACGAGTTATGTACTTCAGAAAATTATCCCTTGGTGAAAAAGATAATTAAATGAATGCAGCCAATGTTCTAGGATTTAAGCTTTGGGGAGGATAAACAATGCTGGCCGAAGAAACTAGTTCTGTTGCAGTCTGCCATACACTGAACTCGAGTGGGAGTTGTGCATTTCTTTTGTTTTGTGTTGCCATTTGGAAGAAATTAGTTTTCTGGGGACAGTATTACTAATAAAATAATACATCCTGTCATTCATTCTCTCTTTTTTCCCCTTTGCACAGGGTCACCCTGGACAATCTGGACCTAGAGGTCTGCCTGGCCTCGATGGCTGCAATGGCACCACTGGGAGTCCTGGCGTTTCTGGATCAGATGGGTTTCCTGGCCTACCTGGGCTGCCTGTATGTCCCAACTCGAATACGATGATTTGTAGTCACTAAGCCAGGATTTGCTTTTCGTGCCATTGTTGGAAAAGTAACTCCCAAGTACTTAGGAAGAATCCTAATAACCCTAAGTTTATTACCATTGTTAGAGCTCAGTATCATTTTCTTATTGAAATTCCAATCTGAGGATAAAATGAATATCCTGTGAATTCAGTATGTTCCCACATCAAGTTATACCATTGTCACTGGCAATACTCAAGCTAACTCAGGAGAAACCACGACAAAGTTTTTCAGAACCATGAAGTATCAGGCATCTTGCACCTGGCATGTTTCACATTAGTGAACGCTGATTCAGGAAAGGATGTTATCACGTGTCCAAGTCTATGCATGAAATATTGGACGTCTTCCNATTAGTGAATGCTGATTCAGGAAAGGATGTTATCACGTGTCCAAGTCTATGCATGAAATATTGGACGTCTTCCGTCAGGTCTTAAGATAGCCAAAAGCTTCGGTCTCATTGAGTGTCAATAGGATTTTCTTTCCAGGGTATGTGTTTTACTTTTGAAAACACTTTTCTGCCAGGTTGGAGTTTTATCTAGCCTGCATTGAACACCTTAAAGTTAGGTGTCTCATCTATTCATCTGGACTCCCCTCTTGCAGAGATTGGTACTGGTGAGAGCATTTCTCCCCCTCTGCCTTTCAGGATGAATTGTCTTTGAAGACAGATGCCCGTTTTTCCGCATTGACTGTAGAGAAAGTGAAGGTAGCTGGGTGACACGCTACACTCTGTTTTAAGCGGGTAGGATTAGTTGTAAGAACTCCACTCTTAGATGCTTTTGGGAATTATTGTCCTTCATAGAAGTATGTGGTTATTTTTGAACTGTAAGCAAAAAATATTTGACTTGCTATTAAAATATTTGACAAATNATACTGGTGAGAGCACTTCTCCTCCTCTGCCTTTCAGGATGAATTGTCTTTGAAGATAGATGCCCGTTTTTCCGCATTGACTGTAGAGAAAGTGAAGGTAGCTGGGTGACACGCTACACTCTGTTTTAAGCGGGTAGGATTAGTTGTAAGAACTCCACTCTTAGATGCTTTTGGGAATTATTGTCCTTCATAGAAGTATGTGGTTATTTTTGAACTGTAAGCAAAAAATATTTGACTTGCTATTAAAATATTTGACAAATATTTATATATTTGTTCACATTCGAAGCCTGATCTTACAAACACAGGTTGTGTGACTAATAGTACATGTAATGGAACTCCTTTGCACGTATACATGAAGAAGAGGAAGAAAATACAGCTGGCAGATGTAAATAATGCCATTTGTTTCAGCATTTCTAAAACGTGCTAAGACATCTTTACATGTCATCCAGACTTGAAATTTATATGATGTTGAAAAATACTGAAGCAATAAGATCACATTAAAGTACTGCTTTCTAGAGTAACTGATTTACTCATACCTGCTGCTCAAATTTCTATTTTGTAATGCTTGCAGGATTACATTTTTGGCAAGGAAAGCTGCTTGGATCAGCCAACCCCTCTCAAATGAAGTTGGCAATTAAATGAAATCATCCCAGATAAATGGGATGGGATGATCAAGATTAAGATAAATTGGGTAAATGTAGAATTATAATGGCAGCTTTTTCAGAAGATTCATGCACTCTACCAGTTTTTTCTCTCATTGATTCTAAACAAAATTCAGTGATTTACAGTGTTAAACGAGAGAGAGAATCATAGAATGGTTTGGGTTGGAAGGGACCTTAAAGATCATCTCGTTCCAACCCCCCTGCCATGGGCAGGGACACCTCCCACCAGACCAGGTTGCTCAAAGCCCCATCCAACCTGGCCTTGAACACCTCCAGGGATGGGGCACCCACAACGTTTCTGGGCAGCCTGTTCCAGTGCCTCACCACCCTCACAGTAAAGAATTTCTTCCTAATATCTAATCTAAACCTACCATCTTTCGGTTTAAAATGGTTGCCCCTCGGCCTATGGCTGCACTTCCTGATAAGAGTCCATCCCCACCTTTCCTGTAGGGCCCGTTGAGATACTGGAAGGGGCTATAAGGTCTCCCCGGAGCTTTCTCTTCTCTAGGCAAAAGAACCCCAACTCTCTCAGCCTGTCCTCATAGGAGAGGTGCTCCAGCCCTCTGATCATCTTCTTGGCCTCCTCTGGACTTGCTCCAACAGATCTATGTCCTTTTTATGTTGGGGCCCCCAGAGCTGGATGCAGTATTCCAGGTGGGGTCTCACCAGGGCAGAGCAGAGGGGCAGGATCACCTCCCTTGACCTCCTGGCCACGCTTCTTTTGATGCAGCCCAGGATGCGGTTGACTTTCTGGGCTGCAAGCGCACATTGCTGGCTCATATCCATTTTTTAATCCACCAATACCCCCAAGTCCTTCTGCACAGATCTGTGCTCAATCCACTTATTGCCCAGCCATAATCCATGTTTGGGGTTGTCCCAGCTCAGGTGGTGGACCTTGCACTTGGCCTTGGTGAACTTCATGAGGTTCGCATAGGCCCACCTCTCCAGCCTGTCAAGGTCCCTCTGGATGGCATTGATATGTACATGAACAGGGGAGTTATACCATGTCAAACAGATTCAAATAGGATCTTAAAAGTTGTTAAAGGCCTAAAATAAAAGGGAAATCTCATATAAACAGGAAAATAACAGAGAAAATGTTTGCAGAACATTGTTTTTCTAAAGCCGCTGGAAGTCTCATAATACCACAGCTTCTTTGACAAAACTGCAGTTGTATTTTTGCAGTTTACTGGAGCCAGGAGTTTGCCTTATTATGCTGAATATAAATTCTTTCAAAACTAAATCAGTATTTTTTCCAGAAATTTATTTTTGCCCTTTTTTTTTTTTTTTAACCAGGGTCGTCCTGGCCCAAAAGGCCTTAAAGGAGAACCTGTTTTTGCTCAAGGCAGTCTTAAAGGAATGAAGGTAAGACTTGTCATCACATAGGAGAAAATGCAGTACAAGAAACACTTTGATGTCCTTACAGGTTGCAGGGCTGATGCTGCAGGTTGCTCATGATATGAGACGTGGGTATCTTGGGCATGTCTGAAAGCAGAGTTGTGAAAAAGGCCTTATAACTACTTCATTAATGCCAACACAGAATACTCGCAGAACTTGGAACTGCTTGGTCTTTGCAGAGGTCTTGTTCATCCCATACTGGGATGCTGGGACATTGGTCATCCTGTTGCTGTGCAGTGTAGTTGCTGGACCTTCACTCGTCTCTGGAGAGCTAGCACCATTTGTCTGTGGTGTCAAACCATGGGTGTGAGGAATTTCTTGTAAGCTCATGCTGACTTATATGAGGTAGCGTATGTGTTTCTAGATGCGGATGTAGCAAAGGAGGGGCCCTTCACCTACACTCAGAACTTTCCCGTAACTGACATCTTTGCATGTGCCAGGTCTATTGAAATAACAGCTCAGGAAACTCACAAGTGCATGTTAAGATTTCTGCTGTGAGATCCCAGCTGCCTCCCTGCTTTTTTTGTACTGGGAGGTACTCGTAAGTAATCAGTCATATTCTCGGTTTAAATACATGAATATCATATCCCCCTCATAGTATTCCATCCTTTGCTGCTGTGAATTCAGGATTTTACTCTCTCTATTTAATAAGGACCTTGCCCTGAAATGTCTGTATCAGGTCTGTAATTTTATTTTCTGTACAGAAAATACAAACTACAGATAGACAAGTTCAGTTTCTTGTTCAGGACAGTGGATAGGTTCTTGAATACGCTCATGTAAAAGATTTGGTTCTTTGTTGCCTTGAAAGAAACACTCACCAGCTTACCATGGTTTTGATTTTTGCCAGAAGTACTAGGTTTGGAATAAAGTGATGCAGGATTCAGTGCCTCTTGTGGTACTGAATTCAGCAATATTTAGCAGCCTCATAGTGCATTAAATATTGAAAATATTAAGAAATTTATTCTGTCATGTAAGGCCCCTCATACTGACTTTGTTGGTCAAAGTTAAGTACTTTTCTAAAATTCTACCCACATTATATACACTCATAAGTTGCTAAAAGTTAAATAAATCTTTATTTATTTACTTTAGTATTCATGGGAAATACAGATAATTTGACATAATAATAATATGCTTTTACATATTTTATAGTGGTTTTGTAATGAAAATTTTTATAGTGTATTTTCCAGTGTTTTTACAATTAATACAATTTTTTTTCCATGCTACTTTAGTTTTTCTTGTTACCCATAAATTAAATGGTTGTAATTTCTCCGGAGTTTTGGAATCTCTCCATTACCCAATTTAAATATGGGAGCACAGGTGTCAAAATGTTTTCCCATTTAGACTTGATCTAATATTAACTAACAGCAAAGGTTTCTATTTATACAAAACTTAATGTTCTTTATAGTTTGTTGCAATAACATAGTCTATTTTTTATTTATGCATTTATAATTTTTAGGGAGAAAATGGTCTTCCTGGATTGGATGGAATTTCTGTAAGTTATTTAATTTGGGCAATAATGATTTTAAAGACTATTAAGTACGTAATTTTTCTTGTATTGATTCTCAAGGACACTTTTCAACTTAGTGGGCCGTGTATTTACATGTGTGATATCAGTAGCATGAGCAATTCCAGCTTTGTAAAGGTATGAGTGGATCCACATTATGGTAGTGGAAGTCAGCTTTTTGTTATTACCAGTTCCATTTTTCCTTTTTCAAATCAAACTCCCTTCTGCCATTGAACTCTGTAGTTTAGATTTTCAAAATACAGCTAATAATATGAAATGGATTGTTCTAATACTTAAATTGGCATACTTAATTAGGGGATATTACTTAATGTTTCCTGAGACTCACTTTGTCTTTGGTTGGGTTTTGATGGGGCAAGTGCTACACATTCTGTATTTGTCATGCGTTCTTCTTATAGGGCCCAAAAGGCTTTCCAGGTCCAGTAGGATCTGCAGGCCCTATAGGATTACCAGGTTTGCAGGTAAGAGACCTCAGCTGTTGCACTTATTGATAGAACAGTTCAAAATATTGTCAGTTTTCCCTCCCTGTGTCATGACAATGAGCAAAAGTGTGTGTGCAGCTAAAAGGCTGAGCACAGCATGGAATACTTGAACTTAGATAGTTTAATCTAATCACAAGAGGGGAGGCTCCTCTCTGGAGCAGTGTTCAGAGCAGCAATCATGAATGAGGGCTGCAGCAAAGCCCGAGAGAGCTGTCTGCAAACACTACGTTATACTGGTTTGAGCACTTCCTCGTCTTGGGACTCGAGGGAATATGCTGACCTCTGCATGTTTGGAGCCTTTGTCCGCATGAGATATGCTAAAGAGTTGCTTTTTCAAGATACTACAAGAGAGTTTCCATTTGACAGAGGTAAAAACGAACTACTTGTTTGTTGCTTTTAAATTAAAGTTTGCTCTTAATTAAGCACGGTGCCAAAGGGCTATGCTGTCTGTTATAGATGTGAAGACTTGAAGATCACATGTATCAGTTGCTTTTGCTTTGGGGGCGAGACGTGAAAGTTTAGGTACCACTGCAGATCCCAGCATTGCTCCAATTGTGTGCATCCCAATTAAGTCAAAAGAAATAAAATCTTGATCTTGTTCACATTTAGGGTCCGATGGGTCCCCCTGGGCCACCAGGTCCAAAAGTAAGTACCTACCTTTCCTGTCTTCTTTCTACACCTGATTGTTGGCTTTTTTTAGCAGTGCTGTGGGCCTAGATGATAGTGATGCTGTTGTTGCTGTTGTTTTATTATTCATTCATCTTTGGTGTTTTTTTCTCCTAGGGTAACATGGGATTAGGCTTTCAAGGAGAGAAAGGAGAAAAGGTAGGTGAAACTTGTTCTGTTATGGAAAGAGCATGAAATAACACTCTAGTGTTCTATCATACCTTGATCCTCTAGAAAGCGGCTAGATTCTAGCATTTTCTTCTTTTCCTTTTTCTTTTCTTCTCTTGGACTTATTAACAGTCCAAATACTAAAAACTTGCTGGTTCCTTATCTGTTGGTACACGAAAAAAGGATGAGAGCTTTTTCTGGATGAACAGGGGGAAGGGGAAAATCTCAATTCAGCGCAGTATTTTCATGGTTATCGAGACATGAGGTCCTCAGACATCTTTTGAATCTCTGTCTTTCAGTGTCTTTAGACCCTCACCTCTTATATTGAATTATTCTACTGACTTCATTCTTTTGGGCTTTCATAATATTCTTTGGGTCAACCAATGTGTAATTTATAGTTTTACTATCCTAAATGGGTGTCCTGTAGTCTGTGTGAGAATTTACACTGGCATAATGGGGCTTCTCAAGGTTCTCAATCTGGGACTTGATTCTGCTGCTGTTAAAATAGGTTCTCAGCATTCTACATTTCTAATTGTTTCTTGTCTTCTTTTCTTTCATATTACTCCCCAAAGTTTTTTCTGGAATGTGTTCCTGTCAATTCAAAAGCTGAGCCTTTTTTTCTTTTTCTTCTTGCCACGTTTTATATCCACAACTCTTCTGAAACAGAGTTAATGCATTTTGTTCATCTTAATTTTCAGCCTGATCTTTTGACTTCCACAACCAAACTCCTGTGCCAGCATTCAGGCACATGTATATTATGTACATGGGATATAATCAGAGTGGCTCTTTTTTGATTAGCAAGCCACTTTCACAGGAAATCAAACATGTTCTGCCTATGTTAATAGCTTCACCTCTTTACAGGGCGATGTAGGGCTGCCTGGCCCTCCAGGTCCCCCACCATCCACTGGAATACTGGAATTCATGGGATTTCCAAAAGGGAAGCAAGGAGAAAAGGTCTGTAAATTCAGTTTACAAACCCTCCCCCTCCACATGCTCCTTCATTCAAGGCTGAAAGAAATTACTGGACAGTAAGGGCTGTTATGTTTCCAAATCAAAATCATTTTCTGTACTAGTTTAATCTGCCAGATGGCTATTGAATAAAAATATTCTTAGCTCAGAGCATTGTGGACTACTGGAGAATGCATACCTCTCAGAAGGAGAAATCTGAAAGCTATTTAAAGGTTGTCATCATTAATCCTAAAAATAAATGAACTGTAGTTTGTTTCTGTTGGACCTGTGAAATTGTGTCAACTGAAGAAAAAAACCCCAAATCCATTTAGAAAAAAAAATAAAATGCTGCAGCTCTTTTTTTTTGGCTATGATGCACACTACTCTGAAATAATCAGATTTCTCTCCTTTACTTTGTTATCCTGGCATTTGCTGAGATACATATTTGGCTCATCAGTGTTTTTGTAAAAGCTGTATGGATCTTGAGTTAAGGATTCTCTACAGGCGTGAAATTTAGGCATACTGAATTAACCTGAGACCTATCCAGGCTGGTTTGGGAGGCCAATCTGAGCTTACCTAAGCCCCTGCATAAATCATGAGAGTTATCGTCTTACTTGGTAAGACAGTACCAAACAAATGCCATTCCTTTGGGCTCACTCTTGAATTTGTAAGCAGGATTGTGAAGATATTATGCTATCTCATTATGTGTTATTTTGCCGCTTTCCATGAAGTACTGTGCATGTTCCAATTCCCTAGACGACGATACAAAATGCTTCTAGTTTGACTTCTAGCAGAGGTGGAGGACAGGAGAACAACAGTTCGCAAGTGGTGGTCTTTGAAGCCATGAGAAGCGGTCACAGAAAATCTGTTGCACGCACCAGCACTGTGCTGAGAGACACTATATCTGACACATGATGACACAAATCAAGTATACTTGCTGACAAATTACACGGCCTTACTTTAGGAGTCAGGAGCATGATGGGTGGACTGGGGAAAGTCTTGCTTTCACGGGCACAGTGATTTATTGTGTTTACCTCTTCCCCTTGTCAGGGTGAGCCAGGCCCTCAAGGATTCCCTGGAGACAAAGGATTGCCTGGCGTACCGGTAAGGAGAGAGGAGAGTTTTTAATGTAGGCCTAATACAGGTTAGATGGTTCAACACCCTCTGAATAGCTCACAGAATCTCTACAGGAGTTTCTAGGCACCAGAGTACCTTGAAAATCTGATTGAAATGTCCACAAGTAATCTGATAGTTTTTTTTCCTGGAGATACAAAGAAGATGATGCTGTCCTACCACAGGTGTTACAAAGCATTCATCATTTCAGTTCATGTAATTTGGTTTGCAGAGACCTGCAAAGTAGACATACTCTTTACATGGCCGCTTGATGGCAGTGTTTCTTGGTGTCCCACAGAGAGCTAGACATTTTTCTAAAGATCCTATTTCTTTTTCTTTTAATTATGCCTAAACATATTTTTTGTTATTTTACTTTAAAGTTGTAAAGCACATGCAGATCTTTCTGTCTGTCTTTTTACATGTCCAATTTTAAAATGGGCTGTTGAACAGCAGTGCTCATAAACTCCGGAATGTGTAGCATCTTCTCTGTATGAATCAAGAACAACAATTTATCCCCGGATTCCAGAGAGCTATTTCCCATCTTATAACCTTTTGTAAACACAGGTTATTTTGATAAGTTTAGGGAATAAATATTTTGTGGAACTTCTGACTAATAAGATAAATTGTTTGTCAGTTTCTTCAACGTACAGATGTTCTTAGCAGAAAGACGTGCAAGAAAAACCTGTACGTGAAGCACAGTTTGTTATTAGCCTTTCTGGACATGTTCCATTATGTGCATGTTTAGCTTTATGCATCACAAGAGGCCCATTGAAGCTGATGGGATTGAACATATGTGTGAATTTAACCACAACCATAAGATATTTCAAGATTGAAGCCTGAAAATTGCTTAACTACTGTAACTCTCGCTGAAATTCAATCCTGGTGTTCTATCTCTGGATTTGATACTTCTTGCTGACTGGGAAAACCACCAAATGTTGAGCATGAAAATGCTCGTTTTATGTCATTCTTAGGCCTTAGAAAGGAAAAAGGGTGCTCTGAGCCCTTTTTAGAGCTGCTGCTGTTAAGAAATGGGATTTGAAATATTTTCTAAATGTAGAATACAATACAGAGTAGCAGTTGCAGGACTTTGCTGTTTATAGCGTTGGGTTACTTGCATTTGCTACTGGGAGATGTGCCATGGTTTAAATAGGTGGAAGTCATGGGGAATGAAGAAGATAATGTACCATGCATGCTGCCAAGTCTGGTTGATACAGGTTTTCTTTCTGGGGCAAAAGAGTCCCAGCAGAAACAGTCAGTTCCCCTTGTCTCTCTGCTGTACTGTTTATATTAATAGATGGATTTGTACTCATTTTGTCTTAGGGCTGTGCTATTCAATTCCAAACAGATCACAGATTTAATGTTGACATTTTTCCTCAGGGTTTTGGAGGTGTCGGAGAAAAAGGAGAAAAAGGTGTGCCTGGCTTACCGGGTGCCAGGGTAGGTAACTTTACAAAGTCCTTAAATGTCTGTTCTCAAACATGTGAAATGGGTCTTTCATCAAGAAAAGCATTTCCAAAGCATGCAGGAGTCTCAGACGTAGGACTGAGTCCCATAGTACCCAGCACCACACAACAACAGAACCAATGGATAGTACTTATGTCAGTAAAGTCTCAGATTAAAGGTGAGATGAAAGATACACACAGACAAAGCAGCCCAAGAAAATCATACAGAAGTATTTAGTGGAGGTATTGATACTGCAGGGCCTGTGTTTTTCCAGGTTTTTTGAAAGCTTCACAGAAAAGGAAGCTTACAGGAGGTCCAAATGAAGATAATGAAGAGGCCTTGCAGGGGCTTTAGGGAGCTCTTAACTAATGCCAGAACTAGCCATGAGAGAACACAGGTAGATATTAGGGGAAGAAATGGGCAAGCTGTCAATAGATGTTAGTTTAACTAGTCAATGAATGTGGGAGTTACCAGCACGCTCAATCACACGCCAGCCATAGATTCTTCAAAGCACCATGACCCTGCAGAGACGTGCTTATGCACACAGGAAGGCCAAGGCATTGTGTTCTGCATGTGCAGAATAAATTCTCAAGATTGTATTAACTTTCATGGCTTTATAATTACAGACTACCTACCTAACTTCCTACTAAGTTGAGACACCATGACTTACTTAACTTGAACCACTGATTAGAAAGACAATGGCTAAAGGAGATAAGTCTTCTTTTATCAGTTATTCTGCTGAATTCTTTCAATTATGATCGTTAATTTTGGGGAGATATGGAAAAGCAGTGGTAACTTCTCCTTTTGAAAGTTTTACCTTTTCATTCTTTGGTGCGGAGGTGTGTGGAGCCTGGTATAATAAGACCAGACAGAGATGGAGCCTTTGAAAGTTAATGTTCTTTTGCTGTTCTAGGGTCTTTTGGGACTGGATGGATCTGATGGGATTCCAGGGAGAAAGGTGAAATTTATTTTCTTTTTTACTCTACTTACAATTACAGAACCTGTCTAACTGCTTAAGATCTGCTGACTTCCCCATCTAGTGGCTCCAAGTTCTCTGCTGGATGAATGCACCTGCCTTATTCAACCAGTGAGAGCTATCTAGAAAGTCTGTGTAAAACTCTAGATCCCTTTAAGTGTCTCTTTAGTTATTCCTACGTATTCAGAGGACCACCTCCACAGATTGGAAATTGTACATTCCCTCCTGGAACAATCAACTCTCCCACTTTTTCCCTTTTGGGAGTGGAAATGGCCAGGTGATCAAGTGGCTGAAAATGTGTTAAAACACTTCCGCTTGCAGATGCAGCAGTGGAAGTTGTTCAAGAAAGCAAGTTTCAGAAATGCAAATTTCATTTTTCAGCCTGGAATTCAGTCACTTTCTTGTATATTTTGTTTTACGTGTGTCCTTTTCAAGATATACTGAAGGTGATGGTATCTCCTATATAATCTAATTTGTATCTGTATATTACATGATTAAAAACAAGCTCTTTATGACAAGTTTCTCAACAATACCATGTATGGGCTAAATTGGGGCCTACAGCTATCCAAGATGTCAGAATCACAGGCAAGGTTTAAAGTTAAGGTTCCCTGCTCCAAAGCTCTTGGAATATCCCATTTTGTCTGCAGTAGCAATCCATACTGGGCGAGGTTGAATATGTTATCCAATAGTGAACAGTAGATCGCTTCTGTGTAGATTTCCAGTCACACACCCAGCTAGGGAATTTTGGTGTCCCTGAGAATGCTACCAGGAAATGGAGAGCTGGAGAGCTGGATCTCCCAGTGTCGCTTTAAATGTTTTGGTGCCAATAATTTGTTGAAGGGGGAATAGAATGGAGGGGAAAGTGTGGGAGACAAGGAAAATAATGTTGTAGACTCCTCACTCCACAAGCATTTCTACGGTTCCATGAGAACTCCAAGGTGTCCTCCTGATTTGGACACCGTCATGCCTGCTCACAAGTTCTCACCATCTTTACAGCACAAGGAGGCCTAAAGGAGCTGTGGTAGTTTGTGAGTGCTGAGAAATTGATGCCATCAGTTTTCTCTTTCTTTATTTCTTCTGCAAATGTTTGGTAGGACAACGAATTAGGTTTGTGATTCAAGTCCAGGAACTGCAGATATCTCAGCTAACAAATAATGCCACTGTCTCATTGTCTCACTGTTGTTCCCGTGTGTGACTTTGCAGGGTCATCCAGGTATTCCAGGCTATCCAGGACTGGATGGAGTCGAAGGCACGAAGGTAGCTTTTCAAATGAAAATACTAAAGCATTGCTCTTTTAAAGATATCTGTATTAATAAATGTTATCATTGCCCCAATCAAATATCTTCTTTATCTCTGTATCACTGTAATTTTCAGTATGTTTCAGTTCCTCATTTACTTTATTGATAAGGATAAAAATTAGTGGTTGCTGAACTATGAACACTTGGCTATTTTAATACCTTTACAATGTTCGTTCATGTAACTTCATGACTTAGAGTTGTAGGTGTAGTCTCTCTGGTCCCCTTTATCCTTACGCCAATGCCATATTTACTGGACAACTGAGGCAAGATTAGACAGCAGTAAGTGGATGTTAAGATAGTTGCCAAGGCTGTCTGAAGTCTTCCATCACAGATCTTCAAGTATTGACAAGCCTGAAAATAATGCGTTCGATTTCTCGTACTGGAGATAGGCAAAGCATAGCAGGCTTTTCTGCGTATCTCACAACTTGGGCAGTCAGACATGTGGAAACTGAGTGGAAAATGGTTGGATAGTAGTTTGCTGTGAAAAACACTTATCTGGCACCAAGATTGGTGTATGGTTGGCAGACGTGAAATACGAGTACTGAAGGGCTGTTTTGTGCAGAGCACGGGGAAGAAGGAGTAGGACGGGTTTATGCACAGAGGAGTATTACTGGAAGAAGCAACAGTGTGCACTGCCTGGGCTCACTGCACCGTGTTTATTTGATAAATGTGATGGCAATTTGGGCGACAGTTAGATTTTGCACTTGCTGTTTCAAAGAGGATTTGATACTGTGTTAGGGCGAGAGGAAGGAATGATACTGCAGTTTTGTCACAACTTGCTTGTTCTACCTGTGTGGTTTTGTGGAGGAATCCATTTTCCTGGAATCTCCAGCTGTTGAAATTCGGGATTCCAAGGCAACAGATAGCTGCAGTGATGAATACTTTTAAAAATGGGTATGTTCATAGCAGCACTCTCACTTTTACCACAAGGTGAACAAATATGATCCACCTGATATTGGTCAATATGCTGATAGGATAACTGGTCTCCAGTACACGTGGTATGTCTATAAATGTCCGTGCTTCCTATTGAGGTAACGGGATGCCTTCAGAGGACAGCTGAGTAGCAGCAAACTCTTTACCTGAAGCAGCCATCAGTTTCATCAGACAGGCAGTAGGTAAGTCAGGACAGCAGATGATTGTGAATAGCAGAAGGACAAAGTGAATTCTTCACCAAGACAAAGAATGACGATTAGTCAGTGAATGACCACAGACATTGCTACCATAATACAGTCTGTCTCCTGACAAGCAGTCTTCCTCTCCATCACCCATCTGAATGTGGCGTGAATCTGTTTTCTTCTAACAGGGTGAATTAGGTGACATCGGTCCCCCAGGCCCTCCTATCGTTATTGACAGGGAAGGTGTAGTCATTTCAGGTACATGTTTCCATTTTGTTTTGGAACTCGTCTAAGCACTTTTTCTGATCCAACTTTCCTTCTTACTATTTTTTACCACTTTTCCACATTGTGTATTGGGTCTAACCCTTCCCTTGTTATTTTTCCTTTAATTTCTGTATTGTTGGCATATAGATACATTCGGTGCCATGTTTATAACTTCACAGTTTACAATATAACTTTCATCCCCACATTGCAGAATGATATGTTTCAAGGCAGAGTGAAATTTAGTGCCTGGGAGGCTGACTGTGTGTGAGCACAGGGAAGCGCTGTGTGTCTTTCTTCAGTGTACTAAGGAAAAATGGCTTCCTTGTGTTGCTTGGAAATGGGTACTCTGAATGTCATTCTGCTATTGTTAGTTGTTTAATGTGGTAAGAATATTGTTGAGAAAATGAACATAATTAATGCCACAGCTGAATGAGGCATGGATGGGAACAGTCTCTGAAGATATAAAGGTAAGGGGGCAAATTGTATGATCTCTCCTATTCTTCCTCCTTCACATGCAATCAAGTTTGAAACAACGTCTAACAGGTCAGGAGAAATTTTTCCCATTATTTTAAACTTTGACTAACAGGCTTACTGCTAACGGCTTTGCAACCTTTTCTGTCAATGATCAGTAGCCACCAGGGTAGTTGACTGAACAGAGTCTTTCAGCAGAAATTCTCATGAGATTTTCCTTGTTTTTCTGTATTTGTCTCATAGGTGCCCCGGGCGACCCTGGAAACCCGGGAATACCTGGTCCTCCAGGAGATGAAGGGATCAGTGGTTTACCAGGCCTTCCAGGAGCTCCAGGGTTTCCAGGCCTGGAGAGGGGTAAAGCAGCTGCCCTTAGCAGGCTGTTTTCTGTGTTTGTTGCTGAGAAGACTCTGGGTAGTGACCTGGAGATGGGGAAGGTATTGAAGCAAGCCTCTCCCTGCTGCTTCAGCTGGCTGATTCGCTGGCTGCTGTATGAGAGCTGTCACCCCTGCTTCATAGGAGTCAGGGGTGACACACAGGGAAACCAAGTATGTTGACTTGGATGGGAGCAGAATTAGTCCCACAGTGATTACAGCCCAGTTAAGGCTTCAGGTGTGAATATTTGGTGTAGCAGTGTACACAGGGGGTTCATTGTTTGATTTCCATTTCAAACGAGTTGGTTGGCAGAACCTTTCCTACATTTTAAATAATAGCAAATGTTTTTGAAAATATTTTTTTTAAAGTGACTTTTCATATTTGCAATAGAGAGCTGACATATTGGCTAGATAAACCCACTGTAGGTGGAACCCATTTGTCCCATCAAAGATCTCACTTGAAAGTTTCTGTTTCTTTTGAATGTCATCTGTGAAGTCCTGTCCGGCAATGATCCAGAGACTAGGAGCTACTAAGGAAATTATCTCACTCAAAGGAAATCAGAAAATAAATAACCACAGTCTTACATGGTTAATTGTCTAACTAATCAATGGGACTTCAATGCAGCCCTGTGAAGCTTTTTGGATGACCAAAGGAGTGTGTAAATGAGAGCCAGCTGGTGCCTCTGATTAGTAAGGTTTCCTTTGTGTGCAATTATAAATTGTTCGGTGTTAAGATGATTGCAGTTCAGGGCACAACAGTAATTTTCATAACATTAAAAATATTAGAATGTGTTTGCTGCTGGAGGAGAGCTGCTCATTGTGTCATTGTTGTCTAGATGGAATGGGCCCTGGAGGGTCTCCAGGTGTTCCAGGTGTGAAGGGTGAAGTGGGAGAACCAGGAAGAGCGACAATCGGATTACCGGGCACTCCCGGCAGAGGCGGTTTACCGGGTCTGCCAGGAGCACCAGGAGTGCCTGGTTCACCACGTATGTATATTTTTACCATCTATTTTTATATTGGATTTAGAGCGAAACAAGACAAATAATCATTTATGTATTTATTTCTTTGCCAGTGAGGATTATTCATCTATAAATCGTAAATGTTTGGTTGACACCTTGTTGTGATGGTAACTCACAACCTTAAATACACGTATCAGCAGCCACCCCTTTGAAATAAGAAAATACAAGTAGTTATTGTTAGAGTGGTAGCCTGAGATGCTGAAGCACAAGGTTGTGTAGACACAGTTTATGACACAGAGGACTTTCAAGTTCTAGGCTAGTCTCCTACTAGCTTAGATAAAGAATAGACCATGACCTTATGAGCACCTGGGGTAAATGTCTAGGCTTGTGAGTAGGTATTTTGGGTACCTGGAGTCAGACAGGATGCCTGAAGAGACAGCTTTCAGACCAAAGGAAATGTGATTTTATTTTTACATGCTCATTTGAATGGATTCCCTGATTGGATTAATTACGCATTGTTTTGTATTCCTCAGAAATTCGGTATTACATGAAAAGGGTTGATTTTACACAAACCTTGTGTGTTACCATTCTGCCATAAACTGAGTTCAAACAGCCTGTCTTATTTTTGAGAGCCAACCTTTCAAAACAGGGCACAGTCCAGTGATGGAGGCAATGAGCATGGTCTGATGAAATGATTTTCTGTGGAGAAGAAAGAAGTGCTCTCTTATCAATAACTGTTTGCTAGTCAAACCCGGCTCATTTTTCTGCAGAGTCTGTAAAGCTCTTGTAGCAGTTTTTAGCTGATGGTTGCAGTTTGTTTCCATGGAACACCAGACGGGTGCTGGTCAGCACTCCGTCTTACTGTTGTCACTGAGGGGAAGGGTTTTCAGACACAGTAGTTTTAGATTATGGTTGATCACTTTCCGCTGCGGTTTCTGTCAGCTCGTGTTTCATTCTGTTCGGCATGTAAAGAGATGTAGAAAATAATCCTGCAGTTATAAAGTGAGGGACAGGGAAATTCCCCTTAACCTTTCTTGCCATTTAGTGTCCTTCCTGAGCTGCAGTGACTTAATGAGAAGTCAAGGAGCTCTGCAGAGGGCATGTAGCCCTGGGGATGACTCTACCATGCCAGCAGCAACAGCTATCATATATGATAGCTTCTCTGCCAACAAAAAGGGCAATAGCTAGTCATCACAATCACCAATACACTGATTTGTCCCTTCAGCTTCTATCCATATGAGTCTCAGCTTCTCCCAGAGCTGTAAAGGCGCATCTGCGATGAACTAAGTCATTCGCCCTTCTTTATGCAGCCTGTTCATAGTTTGGTTAGTTCTTTGCCAACTGCTAAGTCTTTGAAAAAGTGCAATGGTAGAGCAATAGAGGAGTGAAACTCTGTTGCAACCACATTGTGAGAGCTTTTGCTTTTCTGTGTGAGAAGCTAGAAGCAGACATATGGCAGAGGACCGCAGCCTGTGATACCAACCAAGTTCCATCTCCTTGTGTAACTTCCACAGTTGCAGTTTTATCCGGTGCTGTTTCTGTCAGTTGCATAACTGACATTGTAAGTATTGAATGAGCTGGAAATGTAGCTTTCTCATGGCTTTTGCTTGCCTTCTTTTTGCATATAGGCCCTTCATTCCCCCCCGACACTATCCTGGATGGAAGGCCTGGGGCCCCAGGGGAGCCTGGACAAAGAGGGCTGCCAGGAGCTTTGGGTCCAAAGGGATACAAAGGTAATTGACTCTTGTTTTGAGAGAGCCTTTTAGCAGTCATTGGGCCTCAGAAAGATATTTACGCGTGGTTAATATCCTAAGTGATGAGGTGGAAGTGTCTTTATGACAAGTCACAGGAGGCTGAGATGGATTAAAGGAGCCAACAGCCTTTACAATTTTGAGAGAATTGCGCCCAGCACTGCCAGCAAAATCCTATTTCCTACTTCCTACTCTGCTCAGGCAAATAAGCAGATAAACATCTCATACCCAGAAAATGAGCTAAGTAACGTATACTTTAAAGCCATAAGATGTAACGAGACTTAGGAGTAAAATCTTGTTCACTGCTTTTTGCAGTATAGGTTGGAAATGACAGAGAAACTTAATTTCATTCTCCTCTGTGCTAAAAATGATGAGAATTTGGGTCTTAGTATGTGACAGAACCAGCAGCAAAAGCCACGGTGACGCAGACATCACTGTGGTTTGTGATTGTTTGGATCCACAGCCAGTTAAAATTCAGGGAAATATGAAGATATCCAGTTAACAGTCATTGTAACCTACTGTAAGTAGGAGTATGGATTTGCTTTCTCTGACACACAACTGTCTCTTTATAAAACCACAAGACTTCTGTCCTAAAACTCTCCTAAAACCACCTGTTTAGGAGAGCCTAAACCTTTGGGAAGAGGTCAAGAAGTGCTGAGGTTCACGCTGCACATGGTAATTTGGTGATGGGCATTGCATACAAGTTAAACTGGACAAAACCTGAGTTCCACTTGCTTGACGCTCACATCACCTGAGCAGAGCAGGCACAAAATCAAATAATATGAGAATGGCTTTGTCCTAATTGAGTCAAATACTGCTTTTGGAGATGTTGCAACTGAAAAGGGTCTTTATCCAAAGGAAACTGAGTTTGGAGTGTTGACTGTATTTTCCAGGAGAGGCGGGTGATTGTGCTTGTGATGGAGGAGTTACAAGAGCTGGTCTAAAAGGCATCTCAGGTCTACCAGGTCCATCAGGAAGCCCCGGTGTGCCTGGGATTAAGGGCATTGGTGGAGACCCAGGCACTGTGGGCGCACCAGGACTGCGAGGCCCTCCGGTAAGGCAGGAAGAGTTTATATTGGTTGACATGAATTAAAGAAGAAAAAGTGCCCATGTACAATTGCTGGTGTTGATTGTAGTGAAAGCAGAACACTTTTTTTTGCATCAGTTCTTCTACTTGTTTGAATTTAAAAAAAGAAAAAAAAAAGCAACCCAGAAACTGATCTGTGAAAAGCAGCTGAAAGTAGAGAAATTATCACCTACAAAAAATGGGAGATGAAATGGTTCTTAATTTTGGAGAACTGCATGTTTAGCAGTCAAGAGAAAACCAGTAACAATTATTCATCCCGGGGCTTCTTGGCCATAGGCATACATGGATTAGACCCAGGGTTCTTCCTAAGTGAGGGCTGGATGGGGAAGCAGATGTACATCTGCATGGAAGGAAGACCTGAACAATCGAATGGTGAGATCTTTTCACATCATTGCTTATAGCTATAAAAACTGTGTGCCATAGATGCAGTGTCCTTCTCAACTGTTGTATGCTAAATGCATTAGTGAGAGCTGAGCTGGTTTTTTTCATGAAACAGCAACCATAACAAACAGGATTTTCCAAATTGCTGAGCATTGCTCATTCACAGTATTTACTTTTGAAAATTGTTGTCTTCAGGGTATCTTTATCAGAGTCAGTAAATGCAGCACACCAAGTAATAGGGAAGAAGATTCAATACCTGGGCCTGGTTATATCATGGGTGATGTCATGTTTCCAGACGCCATCCAAGATTGCTGTCACTATAGTGCTGTATACCAGGGTTTGGCTTACCACTGTAAAGCTGTAGTGACTTGATTGAAACGCTTGGAAATAATCAAACCTCCTCTTTTTTTTTTTTTTTAGTGTAATGTATACAATAGGAAACCCTTTGGAGATTCTTTGTAGCTCCAGTCGTTGTGTCCTGTCCTCATATGATATTTTTAAGAAGCCAAGCATTTTCTCTGCATGTTCATATTCCTGGGTTTTTTATCTTTTGGTCTGTAGGCTTCAGCTGGTCAGCAAGGTCTTCCAGGCCTTAAGGGAGAAAAAGGCGATTCGTCCTATGCAACAGGCAGAGGTGCTCGTGGGGACCGTGGTGCAACAGCACCCAGAGGACCTTCAGGCATCCCGGGAACCCCTGGCAGGGATGGACTTCCAGGCTTGCCAGGCCCACCAGGCCCTCCAGTAAGTTCAGATTAATTTAGCAGTAGTGCTTCAGAATTGGAATAAAGAGCAGAGACAATAGAAAGGCTTATTAGTCCTGATTACCCCTGTAGTAAGTCTCCAAATACAAAAAAGCTCACAGTCCCTGAGCACAAATTTGCCTTGGTCAGGATTAATAATTGGCACTCATTATGCGTCTGGCTACACAGTCAAAAGATAAACTTCCAGTAGTGGGGTAGACGCTAATGCTGTTCTATGTTGTGTCCTAAAAGATAAAAGACACTGTAGGCATAATTATGAGTCAAATCTTGGAACAGAAAAATCACACCAGAATCTTTTTAATTAAAAAGAAAGTAAATGTCTTTCAGGATATGTAATATTTACATTTTGGCAAATAAAACATAAAGCTCACTGAGTTTTCCTGCATTTTGAAATAATGATGGATAATTTANATTTTTAATTAAAAAGAAAGTAAATGTCTTTCAGAATATGTAATAGTTACATTTTGGCAAATAGAACATAAAACTCACTGAGTTTTCCTGCATTTTGAAATAATGATGGATAATTTACAGTGGTTTCTGTGTACCTTCCCAGACCTATCTGAACCTTGCACTGAACTGATGAAACTCTCATGCATTTGTTAAAATGTGTATATTCTTTCTACATCTCTCTGATTTTCAGCTGTAATTGTCTTTGCTGTGCACAGGGTGATGGTGGGCTAGGTTTCCCAGGTGAAAAAGGACTGCCAGGATTACCTGGCTCCAAGGGCCATCGTGGAGAAACTGGTTCTCCTGGTGTTGGATATCCAGGTCCTAGTGGAGTTCGTGGGCCACCAGGTGACCCAGGAATGGATGGGTTTCCAGGACAAGCAGGTCTTCCAGGACCTCCAGGTAGGTGTTGCTGGGTCTGCTCTTATTTTGAAAAGGTGCAAAGCCACTACAAGTCAAGTGGCACTCAACTTACTGTTGTGCTTGTAGCCAAGCCAAAAGATTGCATTAGATTAAAGATTGCTTTTTAAATTAGTTGCAACTGGTTTTTGGGCTCACCAGGCCTCACACAGCAGTCACAGCTTTCTCAAGTTGTCATGCCCAGGAGGACACAGATAATAAGCAACAAATACTCAAACAGTACTCAAATACTAAGAGTGTTGGGTGGAGCTACTCACTGACTATTGCTGGAGAACCGTTTTACACCAAAGGTAGTTAGGAAGATTGATAAAATGAGTTTTTTAAAAAGCACAGCCTACTTCAATGTCCAGGTAAAAATAGTAACTGACTGGTATCTGAGACTTCTGAATCAGTTTTCAGAACTATTACTGTTACTGAAATAAGAAGAACTACAGATTTTTTTAAAAGAAGAAATTGTAGTACATTGTGTGTATGAACAGGCATTGGTGAATAAGACATTGTCGTGACAGCCAGGTAGGGAGTTCACTTATGACTGGTGCAACCATCTCCGGGCTGTTTGCTTCCTGAGGTACTCCGGTTTGGCTCAGCTGGTATGTCATTATATGTACCTAAAGCATACCAGAGTGACAAGTGAAAAAGTCGTTAAATATAGGTTTGATAATGTTTCAGGTATGATAAGTTTTATGTTCATTCTCAGAGTTCAAAGTGAGTTACAGGGAAAGTCGTATGTCCAAATGTTTATGGAAATTTTTTTCATAACGAAATGACTGCAGAAAGCTAGTCCCAATGTCTTGATTCCAGCCCAGGCATTTAAATATAATTTAAGATAAACAGTATTTTTTCTTTGCTGCTGCTGATTTTCAGTGTATTTTCCATTCTGTGTATACTTAGGCTTCTAGGTTTATAATTCTGTCGCTATCAGTAATGCAGAATCAGTAATATATTTGCAGGCGTAGTGTTGTTGCATAGGTTTCTGGACTGATAAACTGATGTTCTGAGTTCAAAAACCTTGGCAGTAAGACCACTGCAGTATGAGAGGTTGACAGAGGAATCTTAAACCCAGAGGGAGGTGAGAGCCAGGCCGGAACAGCACTGGGAAGGTTGCACAGACATGCCGGATGGCATGTTACCTCACATCAGTGTCATGCTGGGTTGTTGTTATGGGGTGAGGAGACAGCTAGCATTAATGTCCCCCTGGAACAGTCTGCATAAGCTTTTTTTCCAATTCAAGTCACATGCTAAATGCTAAAAGCTTTACTAATTCATCGCTATGAATGCTTACATCTTTGTTTGGTAAATTGTCTCTTACAAAATCCACTAAATTAAAATTGCATTGTAAGATAAGTAGAAGTAAAATGCTCTGTGCGTAATGTGAACTCTAGATATTGTGCGGAGCACATCAGAAGCCAGCTTATTGTGAATGCTACATCAAAGCTTTGCTAACAATGAATGGTCCTTTGTAGAAGAGTATCTATACTCAGAATATGTGGGAAAGTGTGAATAAGTCATTAGCCAGTTCAGTTTGCACCTCCGTAGAGATGTGTAAGAAAACTTCTGAATGCATCAGTCCCTCTAGGAAATAATTTGCATACATTAAAAGACCCTTTGATGTCGTAAATTTCATTTAATATTAAAAAAATGTGGGTGGGTGGAAGAAATAATCATTTCTTATACTGCCCAGACTGAAAGGCCTTATTGTGGAAATGAGGAAAGACATTTAAAAAGAGTCTTTGACCTATTGAAGTTACCACGTCAAAGACACCAGTGAGGAATTTTACTCAAGTTCATGCCACATGCAGTAAAACAGAGTGAAACAGTTTTGCTTTGGAAAAGTCTGTCAGTTTTTTATAAAAAGCTAGATTGATTTTACCTGGTGTCATAGGATTACTCAAAAATGTTAGAATTGCCCATATTTTGCTTTTATGCCTGACATGCTGGTTTCATAACTATTTAATTTCCTCGATACTGGGATATTATTGGGTAAACTCTGATAATGTAGGACAGTAAGTAGCTGGGGAACACTAAGTTTTGCTTATATAATTTTTACACTAAGCCTTGCTTACATCATTTCACAAAACACACAAGAAAACAGTCCTATTGGCATTTCAGTTATCCTCACATGAAATATCCATTGTTCAACTATTCTACTGCTGGCTAATAATGCAAAATACGGAATACGCTATTGTACAGACTTGGTTTTGTAAAACTCACATAAGACAGTCATTAAAGCCATGTAATGTGAATGCAACAGTAGTAATTAAACTTCCCTTTCCATGCCAGTTGCTGCCCCGAATGTTAGCTTTTTGAAAAATGTCATTCTTTATTGCACTGTGTCTGAGGAGGAAATGTCTCAGAAATGGACCTCAACTTCTTATTTTATAAAGCGTTCAGCATCAGGCTCACATAGAATTGCAGAACACCGGAACTGGAATTTTTGTTTTGTGTCCCTACCATTTAACTTTTACTTTATCAAAAGAACGCCTTAGAATCATAGAATCATAGTGTACCCAAGTGCAGGCAACTAGGAGTGTTAAATCTTGCAATCATGGTATTAGGTGCTCATATCCATTGAAAGCAAAAATTGGATCATGGGTATTTTAGTTTTGAACCTCTGTTCTTAAAGCTAGTGCTGACTATAAAGATGAATTGCTGTCACGGATGAAAACGGAGCATTCTGGCTTTGTGTGAGAATGGGAGTGTTATTGCAACTCTGTGTAGATACGTTATCATGAGTATAGTCATTTTAAAATGAATTTTGCTATCAGTGAATGCCTTACATCAAGATAAAAGTAATGAATTGAGAGCTGACCTTTGGTTCTCTCACATCAAAGAGGAAAATGTTCTGATGTTTCCTTCAGAATTGGCACAGCATCTCAATATGTGAGTAGATTAGACACCCTGGGGGTTGTGTTCCCTGCTACATCCCACTTTCCACATGAGCCTTGCTTGTTTCTTCGTACTAGAGCTGTTACCTGTTAGCAGCCCCCGACTAGCTAGAATTTGAGATTGTTCTTTCTTCTCACAAGTCTTAATAATGAAATCAGTCACACAAGTCAGAGTAATGAAATCATGAAAATTAGTGTTGAGGGTGGAATGAAAGGGGGTAGAAATGAGAGGCCAAACCAGAATCACTCTGTCATTTGGCACCGTGAGAGAGGGATGCTCAAATCTGCCTGCCCCGATGGGGCTCGGGGCTGGACCCTACACTGAAAGCTTAACTTTCTGTCTCTGGTTAGATGTAGGCATCAAAGTCAGAAGATTTTCACATGGCCTTTTGTGAACTGAGTTGGAATCTATTGAGAAGAACCCAAGAAGAATGTCATTGAACCGATTCTTAGCACCGTTTCAACCAAAAAATTTGTAAGGATCTTTACAGCCTTTCCACCAGAAAAGACATATTGGGTTGCTTTATGAGTTTTTGCCCTGGTCTATGTAGTTTTGAGACCCCTATTCCCACGATCAATGTCAGAAGCGAAGAGCCGCATTTATTATCCTTACAGCAGTCCACTGATTTGATTAGATTTATCCGGGAAATAATTTGACTCAGTGTCTTTTCTTAATAAAATTTGTTAGTCATCTGAAAATGTTCATCTTCTATGAAAAAAAGTGTTTAACTCGTGTTGCTTGCTGGAAGAAATACTTCCAGTGTTACCTGATTTAGACTAGATTACCTCCTCAGGACTGAAAGCAGTCACAGTTTGGAGTGCTCTTGAATGGCTGATGAATAAATTTAGCTTGTCAGTCTGGGAATGGAGCTTGAATAGAAGGATCCTGCAAAAAGAGTTGCAAGAGAATGGGAGGCAACGGATCTGTGANTAAGAGAATGGGAGGCAATGGATCTGTGATACCTGATTATCTCATCCTTAATCAGCCTTGAAGTTGATGTGAGATTTGAATTAGCAGATATTGGGCAACAGTGCAGTTAGGCAGCTGTTTCTCTGTGCATATGAAAGTGTTCAGAGTAATGAAGAAACCCAACTCTCTTCCCCAAACGTGCTTTAGTAGTCATCCTTTGTATGGAGTCTCTCTAACTAAATAGCTTTTAGAGTCCTTTAGATTTTCAATTTTAGAAAGTGTATCTGTGATCGTTTAAGGCTAAGCCAGCTGTTCCAGCGTAGGAACCATGGTTCTAGCACAGACTCCTCTTAAAATAACTGGAAGCATTTCTGGAGTTGGAAAGTCTTGAATTTGTTTTTGTGATAACCATTTCTGTGACTGTGTGAATGTGACTTCAAATTGTCAGTGACCTACAAGGAGGAATGTTGGAAGTGTTTGGGATCTTTCAGGTAAATCTGATGTGCTAGCAACTCTGATAATGCCACATAAACTTCATTCTGCTGAAGAGGGACTGCTAGTACAAACAGAGCCTTTTTTTGAGAGGTGGAAGTCAGTCAAAGAGCTTTGCAATTGCTGAGTCTTGTTTGCTGCTAATAAACTTTTAAGCCATGTGATTATTTCTTAGTCTGACAGTCTATGGAAGAAGCAGTTGGAGAGTAAGGCTGAAATAAAGTCCTTCTGTTGCACCCTCCGTGCATGCATCTCTCTGGCCTAAACTCTTGGGTGACAGATTTATTTAAAGGCCTGTCAATATTCCCTAGATATGTATTTTATCTTGTATGTGCACATTTATTTTAGAATTTCACACTATAGCGTACTGTTTACATAGAGCTTAGAAACATCCTCAATTTTTTATAAAGTTAGGAACACCTGTCAGCTCCCACTGACTTCGAAAGCTCTCAGCCCGGACCTTAAGCCCTCTGCGTCACAGACTGCCTTTTCAGTGCCTGTTGCATTGTCCCTGCCATAGGGAGGACCCGTTGCTGAGTGGAAGCCATGGATATCGTGCTACAAGTAGTCCACAGCAGTAGTTGCTACTTTTTACTGGTCATGCAGTAAGTCAGTAGTAGGGATGAGATAAGACCATTGCCAAGCTCCGAATGCCTTTTCTTTTCTTTAACATCACATATCTGAGATGTCAGCAGTGTTTGATGTGCGTAAGTTCACTCACAGCCACTTATGATATGTCCTGTAAAAAACATCTGGATATTAAATGTTCCTCTTCTGACCACGTCTCTGAAAGGGGCTGTGTGCAACCTCAGTGTTTCTTTGTTTTAGGTATCACCTTGCCCTGCATAGTTCCTGGAGCATATGGGCCCCCAGGGACTCCCGGCTTTCCAGGATTGCCAGGTAGGGAGACAAGCTGATTGCAGTGCACTGGCTGACTACCAAGAAGCACTTCTTCCTCAGGGAAGATAATACCTGCTAATTAATCTCATCCGAGTGAGAGTTATTCCGATGTTCTTTTTTTCCAAAAAGACTAGGCTTAAATCCCATGGAGGATCATAATGACTGCACCATTTTTTCCCTTTCAAGTAGACTCTGAACACAAACCCTCTCCTTCTGTATTTAGGTAGCTGATGAAACAGCCATAGCTTTGAGACTTTGTTTAGCTTAAATTGTGAATCCAGCAAGTATTTTCAGCACTAGCTTTGCAGAAAAGATCTGATCCTGTTTTCTCATGCTGTGTTTTGTCTTCCATTATTCATTCGTTAATATTATTTATTAATATATTTTTACCCTTAGGTCCCAAGGGCAGCAAAGGCTTTCCTGGCATTCCAGGCCAACTTGGATTACATGGGTCAAAAGGACAGCCAGGATCTCCAGGAATAATAGGCTTGCAAGGGGAACCTGGTAAGAGGGAAGTTGCTGAAGTTCTTTTTATTGTCTGATTAACGTCTACAATATTTTACCAAAAGAGTTGTCTGACCTTTTAGGCCTCCTTTCTGCCTGGTACATTCACAATGCTCCATTGCGCTCCTTCCAAATGCAATCACTGCAAGCAAATGGTTGCAGCTTGGAAGAAAACAAAAGAAATGTTCAAGATACTTGTTACCCGTCTATAGTATTATATCGCTTCTGGAAGAAAAGAGGACAACCGGCACAATTTGTTTCTCCAGAGGCCATTGTCATGTGCTTTGTTACAGTTCAGGTTAACTACAAGTTTAGTGCAAAACTTGTTTTAAGCCATGTGGTACTCTGGTAAAGGCATGCTGTATGCAGTGTTTGGACTCATTTTAGCTGTGGGAATTTCTGATGGTTGTGTAAATAAAGAGCAAGAAGCAGAGGTGGTGAGGGAAGATTCCTAAAGCTAGGTTGCTGTGTATCCATCAGGTTTCTCTGGATATGATTGAAGAAATATCTTAGCCTTTCACTACATTAAGGGGGAAGTCATCTTTGTGGGGTCACTGATTTCATGACACAACCCCTGGGAAGTGTGAAACATCCACACAGCAGTGCAGTTTAGTGTTTGCTTGGTACAGAGAGAGTACTTTCCAGTCCTCTTTGTACCAAGGCTGCCAGTGTCTTCTGCCCCACAGTGCCAGAAGTTGTCTGACATAGAGGACAGAATAAGAAAGGTGTGATGAATATAACATCTTTGCAGCTTTTGTAGTTGATAGTGGTAGTGAGATACTGCCTGTCTGTAACCTGAAATGGCCATCTTCCTCCTTTTTTTATCCTTTTTGACTAATCTGCCATCTAGTGAAGCCAAGCTTGTAAAGCTGCAACTAGTTGCAGCTCCCAGATACTCCTAAAGTATTATTTTCTTTAAAAAAAAAAAATCATGAAAGGATATTTTAACTGTTTTAAACAGTTTCATTGCTTTCTGTCACTAATTACTGTTTCTAATTCAGTACTGAACATTCTGCAACTTTACAAACAACTTTTTCTTGCATGGAAATTTTTTAAATGTTGATTTTGTTAGAGATGCTATTGGAAGCAGATACTCTGTACTTCCGCTGAGTGACATTTACTGTTTTTCTCTTTAAGGCTTCCCTGGGCCTCGAGGAGACCAAGGGTCACAAGGACTTCCAGGACTGGATGGAACAGATGGTTTGCCTGGGAAAATGGGCGCTTCAGGCTTAGCTGGAACGAAAGGAGCTCCTGGAGATGTGTTTGGTGCTGAGAGTGGAGCTCTGGGAGAGCGTGGCCGACCTGGACTCCCAGGTGATAAAGGGCTTACTGGTGATCTTGGATTTCCGGGACCAAAAGGTAAGCACTGATACTGCTTGTATCTGGGAATATCAAACTGTTTCTCTTTCAAAAATCTTTCCTCTTCCCAATCTCTTTAAGATACTGTGTTAGCAGTCCACTAAACTGCTCACAGGTGGTGATTTCCTGGTTTTCTCTTAGACTCTAATGCAACTCAAAGGCATTTATTAAAACTCACTTTTTAATTAAAAGTGTGAATTTTGTTGTATTTGTTCTGTAACCTCCCACCTCTCTGTTCCCAGGGCTAGACGGAAGACCAGGCCTCCTAGGTATTAAAGGCGAACAGGGTAATCCAGGATATTCGGGTGTCCCTGGATTGCGGGGACCTCCTGGTCCTGGAGGTCCTTTTGGCATTAAGGGAAAACCAGGACCCATGGGGTCAGTTGGCCTTGCAGGAGCACCAGGTATGTAATGTCTTCAAGACAAGTAGCTAAGCTGAAGCTGCAGTGTTGAAGAAGTGTGGGAGAGATTTGGCATTTGCTAGGAGTGAGTGCCTACCTCTGGTTAGGGGTAACAGAGTGCAGAATTTGAGCCTTTTGCCTCTGACTGCTGTACAACTCCTGCCTAGAAATGGTGCATCAAGGCTGTAAGAAGTACAGCAGAAAGACAGGAGAAAGCATCTTAAATGTCTCGATGGTTTTAACATCTCTGCTCTTATGTGCTGGCTATATCATTGACTAATCTTCATTTCCCATTTTCATGACAATTAATTTCTAATGTATGAGATCACTTGAAATATGACTTTGATAGATTGAAAAATTGTTGGCTTCCTCAGAACAAGCACTTAAGTCTTCTCTGTCTTTCTCTTCGCTGGGGCAGAAGAGAAATTTATTTCCCTTCACTTTAAGGGGAAAAACCCCCACCACTTGGGTACAGAAGTATCTCTCAAGCTGCACTGACTGAAGTGTTTCATGATAACAGTGCAAGACTTGAGAACCAAGCAAAGAGGGACCTGGGAATTAGTAGATAGTGGTCTGTGACATAACTCATTTGTTCTGATGTGCAGAATGACAGTGCTGGAGCACAGTGACAGCAAACGAATGAAAGCAGTGATGTCATTTGAGATGGAAATCATAGAGTTTTAACTTTTTTTTTATTTTGATGTTAGCATTGCTTTTGCCTCTCTGTTGGTTTACATTTTTGGACTGTATGCCATATATGACTTTTCTTCAACTGTTTTTAAAAACCTCCCACTGCTACAATGATAAGCTCCAAATGATTAAGTTTTTTGCAGCTGTAGTCTCTCTGAATCATTAATTTCTTTTGTACCCTTGTTCTTTCTGTTTACATGTTTTGTCTGTTTTTTCCTTCACCATGTTTCTATTCCATTTATCATCAACTCTCCTTTTCTGATGTCACACTGTTTGGTTATGCGTTCTTCACATAGGCTGTCAAGGTGAGAAAATGCAGTGTAGCATAAAAGCTCATGGACTAACAACCTAGCTTTTAATGCTACAAGAATTGCATTGACTATAGGTGATACCCCTTATTATTTCTAATCAAACCAGAAGGCAAAGAACCATTGCAGTGAGAATGCTCAGACAGTAACAAAGGCTGAAGCCTATAAGGAAATCCTTAATATGTACAGATTTTAAGTGTATGTGTTTTCTTTGTCTTCTTAAATAAAGCAGCCATTTCATCTTCTGCTTTAAAAAACACTGGGTTGTAGCTTAAAACGTTTAAGCCTTGAGTATAACGAAGCTCATATATTGGGTGCTACTGCTGCAAATGCCGTTTTTCAGAAGCCACGTGATTTTTCCTTCTCTTCCTCTCTTTGGATCTGAGCATTCTGTTTTCAATGGTTTGAGCCTATATTTAAAATTGTAAACCACCACAAAGCTTCAGCTAGAAACATGCTGAAACATTTAGAGGCAAAACAGCACATATGATGTTGGTTTTGTGACAGCACAATCAGAAGTTTGTTCCCTTAGTGAGCAGTTTGCTCTTGAGAAGTAACACTTTCACTACCAAGGTGGAAAAGAATCTTGAAAAAACAAGTCTCTCCAATTGATCTCTGGTCCACCCAGAGGATGGGGTAGGTAGCAGAAGCCGGTATTAATGATGCTCCCCATTCTGGTTTGGCTGCCTTGATGATAAAGGTAAGACTGGTGCACTACAGTTTAGTGTCTGGTAAAGGAGACAAAAATGGATACATCATAAGGGGTTTCACTCTTGCCGGTTGTGTAGTGATGTAGGTAGTAACCCTCTTCATAGGTATTTTATTATTAGATGACTAATGCTTTTGCAGTTCTAAGCTTTATGCCTTCTAGTAGGCTGCATGTGCCATAAGGTCCATTTGTCATATTAAAAACAATGCTGTGTTTGAAGAGTTTGGGAAGCTGTCCACAAATTGTCCGAGTGTTTGCGTGACATAATCTATTGAGTTCTTTCTTATACTGATTCAGGACTTCCTGGAGTCAAAGGCTTGACTGGGGATGTAGGTCCACAAGGCCCTGCTGGTATGAAAGGCTTCCCAGGTCTTGACGGTGCTCCAGGATCTCCTGGGGAAAGAGGGTTCTTAGGGCCACCTGGGCCTTTTGGTCAAGATGGACGTCCAGGTTTCTCTGGGCCAAAAGGTACGTATTCCACTGAGGAAATAGTCTGAGATTACTGTGCCCACAAAAGAATAACCTTGTTAATACTGATTTTAGGCCCAACTTGGGAGAAGAGAATGAATTCCCAACTAGTGTTGAAATGCACTTGTTTTGCTGCTGAGTTATGAATTATGAATGATGAATTTAATTATCAAATCATGGTCATAAGGAGATCCATCTTAAAGGACTTTGGCCCTTACGGATAAAGGATCATGTAAATCAAGATAGAAGGACAAGAGAATTGAAGAAATGGGGAACAGTGAATGAAATTTATAGAAATAAGAGAATGAAGCACAAACCAAATGGGAAGTAAAAATTGACAATCTGTATGGTCATTAAGCACCAGTACGACAATTGGTTACTTGGAGAATTCTGTGTTATTTTAGGTGGAGAGCAATAGAGCTATGTAACTGCATGTTGCTCTCTTGGAAAATGATTGGGTTTTGCTCTCCAGTGGAAGTAGGACCGGGCTTTCAAAGATGAACTGAAAAGTGCTAGTTGAAAGTATCATAAGTGGAGACCCATGAGAGAAGTGGTCATGCTGTGCTTGCGCCATGAAGTTTTACTACCCAGATTTGGGTGATTGGCCAGACCCATGCTGCCTCTACCTGCCAGCTAGGTGGCTATGCGGTGTACCAGGAAAGACTAATTTTCCCTTTCTGTTTCTCAACTTTTCTATACAGGTGAGAAAGGGTCTTCTGGCCTGCTTGGTTTCCCCGGCATGCCAGGCCTGCCTGGTGTCCCTGGGGTGAATGGGTTTAAAGGAGCTCCTGGTACAGCTGGAGGAAAAGGGAGCCCTGGAGTTGTGGGACTCCAAGGTCAAAAAGGTAAGAAACAGCTGAAAGGCTTTTGCTGGGTTTGCAGCAGAGGGACTTAGGAGGCCTGTCTGAGATGTCTGCGTATTTAATGTTTTCTTCTAAATATTGTGTTCTTTTCTTCCTTGTGAAATACTTTAGCCTGGTTGCCAAAGATGCTGAGCACTTACTGATGAATTTGCATCAGGACACATGGAAGTTCTGTTTTTGTCTGCCAGCTTCTAATGTTATATCCTTTCTCTGTTGGATTATTTTGCAAGAAGATTTCCCGACTTCTTATTTCTTCAGGTGACAGAGGTGACGTAGGTCCACCTGGTCTTCCTGTTCTTGGGCCTCCAGAACAGGCGCTGCAGTTCAAAGGAGACAAAGGAGATCCTGGATTAGCTGGACTTGGAGGATTCCCTGGGCCTAGAGGTATTTCACAACATTGTACTTAGTTGCCAGTATCAGTTGTTCAGTAACTGTGCTTATCTCAGTGGAGTATGGTCTGTTCTTTTGACAGCACCTGCAGCATGACTATTTTCTGTTCTACCATTCACATTCTAGCAAGATTTGCATATGGAAATTCTGAATTTTGAGAAAACAATTTTCCTTTGAAGCTCTGTTCTGCAGAGCTAATGTGATCCCTTCCTCCTCTTTAAGGGGATCTTCGGGTAACAGATCAATTGGCCCAAATGAGCTGAATGTCTGTATTACAAAATGAAATTACACTCTTTTGTATAACCCAGGTGATAAAGGAATCCCAGGAAGCCGTGGACAGCCTGGTCTCCCTGGTCCAACTGGGTCAGCAAGCAAAGAGAGAGGTCTTCGTGGTGACCCAGGCTTCCCTGGTCCACCTGGACAGCCTGGGCTCCCAGGACAGAAGGGTATACATGGTATCATAGGATTTCCAGGAATGCCAGGAGAGAGGGTAAATACCTTCTTAAGTATCTTCATCCTCTCTAAGTGTTCTGAGGAGAATCCTGTGTTCTAATTGGTACTGCTTTAGCAAAGCAGCAGAAGCTGGCAGGATTTTTCCTTACAAAACTTCCAGATTGTTTTTGTTTGGCTCATACTGTTGAATGACACTTTGGATAGTATGTCTTCCTACATCTTTGCGGTCTGTTATCCCACACGACCCAAACTTGGAACAGCAAGAATAAAAAACAAAGGCTAATTTGGGGAATTTTTTTCCAGGGTTCAGATGGTATCACAGGAACACTTGGATTCCCAGGACCTATTGGCGTCCTTGGTCCAAAGGGTAAGAAATCTTCCGTAGCGCACATGGTCTTTCAGTACACACAGTCCTAATATTCATGACTAAAATGGATGAGTAGTGTTCTAGAAGTGTCCACTGCTCTCCAGTGACTGTCTCTGAAGTACATGTCTCCTTGTAAGGGGCTTCATTCAGATGAGACCAGCCCCAAGCCAAATGCTGAAATACTTTATGATCCTTTGAAAGTTTGGCCACAGCACTGTGTGAAGCATGTTGGACAGTACGAGAGGCACCCTTCTCTCTCATCCCCTTGTGTCAAAAGTATAAAGGGTAGGATGTTGTGAAATTACCCATAAATGTTTGTGTTATCATACATTTGCATGGGTGAGTTTGCGTCCATTGCTATTTATAAGCATTTTCAGACTCAGGTACATCACTTGGTATTGTCTTTGTTTGCTCCATGGATTTGAAATATAGGCCAGGTTTATTTTCATAACCAAGGCTATTGAGCAGCCCTGAAAGCTGCTCCCCACGGTCAGTAATGGAATGGCCTCCTCACCTTGTCTTTCTTTTCCAGGTGACCAGGGAGAGTCTGTTGGCATTCCGGGCATTGCTGGAGCAAAAGGAGAGCGAGGAGACCCAGGCTTCCCAGGTAACGTAGCCCTTGATTGCTTACTTCGAGAACACAAAATTCGAGACATTAAACAAGATAGCATTGCCCAATTTGGGTATCTTTGTAATTTATAAATTTAAATACTTTAGTCCTCTCCTGGAAGTGAGATTTGCGGAGTCTGGAATCCAGGTGGGGCGCAAATCTGGATGATAATGAACATGCCCGAGAACAGCTCAATTCTAATGCTGTGTCCCACTTCACCTCTTGAGAAGGAACTTGTGAACTTGCCCTGGTATTTGGCATCCCGGGACTCTGGTGCAGGGCCCAGACCATGGCTAAGCAGACACAAATGCTGCAGCCTCAACATAACGCGTTTCTCATTCTCTTCACACCTTCTTCCGGTTTGACTGGTGCTCTAGCATGCTGGTTTTATCCTTTCAGGAGAGAGAGGGAGAGAAGGACCCAAGGGTGAACCAGGCTATCCAGGAAACACTGGGGTGAATGGACTCAAAGGCGGCCCAGGAGATCTTGGCCAAGAAGGACCAGCAGGTACTGGACTGGGCATCTAAGTTCTGCAGTTTATGGTGTGACTGTGGAACAACGTCACCTTGTTGTTTTCTTAGCCCTGGTGGGTCTGTCTCAGCTGAAGCTTAAAACAAGAAGGTTGACAAGAAGATGGGAATTTTCTTTGACACTAGTGTAAGGTGTCACCTTGTCCTGTCATGACCGATCCTGTGGGTCAGCCGTGTGAGGAACCCTGCACAATGGAAACCTAAAGGAATTCCTTTAACAAATAGGGAAGCCCTCAGTTAGATACAAGCAGTAGCAACTTCTTTGCAGCTGCTTACAGGCAAGGCTGCTCTAAAATCTTCCGTTGCAACACTTCTGTCCGTTCCCTCTCTAGAGCCAAACCTACCTAGAGGGATGGCTACAAGTGCCTTTGGGTAGTGGTGTAACTAGCAGGTAGATTCTCAAATTGTTATCAAGATTAAAGATGGGAAAACACCAAAAGTTGTTATTGGAATATTTTAGTTGAAAACAATTTCATTAGTTAATCAGTATGAACTGTTCCAGCGTGTCACTTGGTGGATGATGAAGAATGTCATTGCTGTAATAAAAAAAAAAAAAAAAACCATCAAATAAAGAAATAAATAGCTTGATAAGTGCTATGCTAGTAGCGCTAGTGAGGAGAGATCTGGTTTTGTTTTATCTAAATAGTAGTTTATTCACCCATTTTATGAGTTAAGTGCAGGAACAGAAGCTCTAAAACAGGGCTGTGAGCTATTCCATCCTGGATGTGTAGTACAGGAACATTTTTCTGTTTGTTTCTAGGAATCCCTGGAAATGCTGGGCTGAGAGGAATCCCTGGGCCACCAGGACCGCCAGGGCAGCCGGGATCTGTTGGATTCCCTGGAGCTCGTGGAACAGCAGGACCTAAAGGTATATCTGGAGCCTGCACATGGGGGAAGAAATTTGGTCAGAAAACCAGTGTTTCGGCCAAGTATATCACAGCAGGCAGGCAGCACTCCTATGTGTGGGCCAGCTGTGCGTGGGAAATCAGCTCATTTCTTGGCAATCTTAGTGCAGACACCAGCTGCTAGAAATGAGCAGAGGAGTGGTTGGAAAGGGAGAGGCTCTCACTTGATTTGGATCACTGATGGGTGTTCACTGAGGGTAAAACCAGTAAAAGCAGTGAGAAGAGTTTCCATGAATGGGGCCTGTGTGAAGGAAGGCTTTACACACTGTGTTCCCCTTTGTGTCAGGTTTCTCATACATGTCATAGTCCCTATGAAACATGTCATGCATTTCCACCTAACTAGATTATTTGCTTATTTGCTCACTTATGTGTTTCCAATGTCTCTTCAGGGTTTCCTGGATTTCCGGGTTTAAATGGTCTGAATGGCTTGCCAGGCACAAAAGGGTCTCCTGGAACACCAGGTAAAGGAAGTGTGTAGTAGAAGCATCATAGCTGGGGAAATGCATACACTGGTCCATCATGGAGCAGTATTCCCCACAAAATTCTCCTATTTCACCTAGTTCTGGATTTAATTATAACCTGAAGAAAAACCTCAGGATACTGAAGGTGCACGAAAAAAATCTTCTTTGTTGCCAGTCAGAATAGGATGCAGCCTGTGGAGTGAAGAGGCTCTTCTGGTGATGGTTGTCCTTGAATTCCTGAAGGACTATGTCACTGCTGGAAAGTCTATGGAATGAAATCATAAAACTCTTCCATTTCTAATGGGTGTTTGATTTTAGCAGGACAGCAGCAAATGGTTGCTTTGAGTTTGGCTTAGGGATGGCATGTGTCCTTACTGCTTTCCATAGCCCTCCATTATATGGAGCTCAAGAAAGGCATCAGTAAAATCAGAAGCTGATTTCTTTGATTAGATTCTGGATTCTGCTTTTGGGAAGCTTCTGGATTTTTTCGTATTTTTAACTGTATGAAATAGAATGTGGTTCTGTTTTGCAAACAGTGTTTTACTAGATGTCAAGAGGTGGAGAAGGACCTTTCCAAAGAGATTTATTTAGTTATAGCCCTCTTGTAAAGCAGCACTTAAATTTGTGGCATACATTTTATGCATTAAAATGGACAAACGGTCTAGATGTGTACAACTCAAACAATACCTGTGTTTTCTTTGTTTAAAACATTCTCTATTGGAAGGTAATGATTTACAGCATATAGATCCTCCACAATTTTCCTACATAAGAGAGCTGCTTAGTATTTACACCTACCAGAGTGACATGCTGAGCATCTCCCTGCAGCTCTTCCTGGGAGCCTCTGCTCTGCAGCGCTTGTGCCTCAGTGTGTCTTCTGCAGTAGTCTGTGGAAACTGATCTCTCCGTGTTGGAGCATGAAGCCTACTAGATTATTTAAAGACCAGAAGCTTGAGCTGCATACTCTTGAGAGACACAGCATATAGGCTGGCAGGCAAATCCTGTCACAAGAGTGCTATTTTCACATCCTTGTGCAAGAGCTTGTGGGAAGACCAGAACAGTCATATGCTTCTCTTGCAGCATCTTTCAGATTGTTCAAATTCACTCTGCACAACCAGAGTAGCACATGAGGCACCAAATCTCTTTCTGTTGCTCTACTGAAAACAGCAGAGAGACCAATAAATGGCTAATTTTTTATTACAGTTCAGTTTGTGTAATAATTTAACTGCTATTAGGCAATTTGAATAGGCTCTCTTATCTTTGTTAACCGTGTTTAATTAGGTCTGAGTGAAGCTGGACTGAAAGGCCCTGCGGGTCTCCCAGGTCCAAAGGGTGAAGAAGGTTCTCCAGGCTTGGGTAGAGGAGCTCTAGGATTTCCTGGACCAAAAGGCTCATCAGGAGACATGGGTAAATACTGATGTTCTGGAAGCCCAGCAGGATGTATTGCAGCTCAGGTTAATGGATTCTGTGGTCAGCAGAATTCCCAAAGAGCGCTCCTAAAGCCACAGAGGTGGTTAGTAGTTTGACAGGTAACCGTTAAATCTCTGATTTGAGAAACAGTAGGTTACGTAGTTCTCACAGTGTCCGTACCTCTCCTGAACAGCAGAATATAGTAATCTTTCCCCTCATGTAGTGAGATGTCTCTTTGTTCTGCTCAATATAGCTCAGTAACTCAGTCACTACTTCTGTCCATGTCTGTGAAGATCACCAAAGAGCTCTGGGTACACTCTCTCACTTTGTATCTCTTATTCTAGGTCCCCCTGGTCCTGTGGGACTACCTGGCTTGCCAGGAAAACCTGGAATTTCTCTTCCTTCTGAAATACGTGGGAGACCTGGGGATGCTGGTCATCCAGGAACTGATGGGAGTTCAGGTATGAAGAGAGGCCTCTTAAGGAAAGTGGAATAGCTAAAGGGGTTTCTGTTTCTTTATGTGCTTCCTTTGAAGAGCTCTGAGGGGAAATGACTTGGATGAGTACTGTCACTTTGATAACCTGGGTTTTAGATCAGGCATTGAGAATGAGAAGATCTGTTTTCAGTTCCTGCTATTGAATCCGGATTTGATTTAGCCTGTTATTAAAAGCTCTTTAGTCCATATTCATTTCACCTGTTGTGGTACGGAAGACAGACTTGGGCACTAAGGTAGATACTAAAGTCCAATGCAATATGTCTAAATTTGGACACTGGCTCCATTTTGGACTGTCGTTTCCACAGCTGTAATCATCAGCTCTGTGTAAAGCTCAGAAGTATCCTGTGTGAGCTGGGAGGCAGCAAAGTTTCATTGCTTCTTAGAGGTACATAAGAAGCACTTGCCGTAGGGTCTACAGCAAGGATAGTTTGAAAGATTTGTCACGATGGCATTGGTACCTATTCAATACCTCACAGCCTTGCCGGAGAGGCTGAGACTCTCCAAGGATCTGAAGCCACTGCTTTCATTCTCCTTGGGAATGTCTTGATTCACCACGCTAGCTACCCAGTGGGTCAAGGGCTGTGCTCAGGCCCAGAATCTGAAGCTAAATCGCTGTGGTTAAAAGGATTTAAAAGTTCATGAGACCTAAGTGGATATAAGCAGGTGGGTTCTGGTTTTCCTTCGGGAGGAGGACACCCCTGAAAATACAGACACCCAAACAATGTCTGTCCTCTAGAAAGGCACGCTGGGGATAACCCCAGAATTTCCTTTGCCCCAGGAGCAGATTGTGCTACTTACCCCTGTTGTCTCTAGGTCTTCCAGGTCCTCCAGGACCACGAGGACCCCCTGGCCCAGCTTCTGACCAAGGTGACACAGGCAATCCAGGTTTCCCTGGTGTTCTTGGCTTGCGAGGCGTTAAGGGTGATGTGGGACCCACTGGTCCAATTGGACTCCCTGGAGCATCGGGATTCAAAGGTAATTTTGCCTTGAAAGGGTCTGGGTGTGGTTTGGCAGCTGTCACCTTGACAGTATGAATGGCTATTGTGTGATCAGTGTCACTGCTTTGAAACAAATCCTCATTCAGGTGTAAGCACAGCTCAGGTTGTTGTCTAAGTCTTCCCTTTTGGCCTGTGCAGGTTTTATCTACTGACTCCAGAAGCAGCAGTGAGGCCAGCTCCAGGTGCTCTTCAGTGTGTCCCTAATGACTTTTTTTCTCTTTTCTTTGTTTTTTTCTGAGTAGATGATGTCCACATACAGTGGTGCTGTGCTTGTTGACTATGGTTACCCACTTGCATCTGCTGTCTAGACAAAGACTGGAGATGCTGTTTCTTCCCACCTGTCATCTATGCTCAGAGGCATAGCATGGTGGATTTAGGTCTCCACAAGAGGCTCAGAGGATTGTAGGAGTTAAGAGATCTTATTCTGGGCTGAGGCAGGGAGCAGGTTGCTCTTTCTTTGGTCTCTGCAAAAGGAGACCAGAGGGCAGCTGCAAACAAGAGCTCTAGTAGCAAGGTTTCAAAGAAACTGCACATCTCAAAAGCCAGGAAAGGATGGAGAACCATTGCCAGGTGAAGAACTGTATGCTGTCTTTGTAGGCTGGCAGATCCCCATCCCTCTGTGCTGTGCATAGAGGTGGAGTCCAAATAGAAAAGATGTACACTCCCCAACACTTTCCCTGGGTTACCCAAGGAAGGGGAAGAATACTTTCTATAAAGTGTAATTATGTAGCAGCGGAAATTCTTGTCTTGAGGCTCTACGCCCATTCTGGACATCAAAATGGGCACAGAGTTCCTTAAGGGTTATGGTCTTCTCCATCTCAGAGCTGAACTGCTGTTGCCATTGCTGCCATCAGTGTGTTTCTCAGTGCCCCAGCTGTGGATCAGAATCAGGACCCTATGCTTAGCCCCTGAGGTCTTTCGCTGTGTGTCTTTGCAGGTATAAGAGGTGAGCCTGGCCTTATGGGGATGCCAGGTAAAGATGGGCCTCCAGGGGATCCTGGTCACCCTGGGCTGAAGGGTGAAATGGGCCGTCGAGGTGAGTGCTGAAGGATTTGAAAAGCTGTACTTTATTGCACATGGTTTGTGCTGGGGAAAATTTCGGAGCTCCCTTAATAGGCTTGTTTGGGGGACTTTTAGTTTCTTAGAGATTGAAATACATAGAAAGAGCTTGACATACCACTTTTTACAAAGATACCCAGTGCTGATGTAGTAAGGCAGTCTTAATTTAACACGTCTTCTTTCTGTCGGTATTGTCATCAAAACTGAATTTTTTATGGGGTTCTTACACTGTCATTTGCACCATCTGCAGGTCTCCCCGGTCGACAAGGGGCTCCAGGTATAACCCCACAGCCAGAAGAAGTCACAGCNCGTCTTCTTTCTGTCGGTATTGTCATCAAAACTGAATTTTTTGTGGGGTACTTACACTGTCATTTGCACCATCTGCAGGTCTCCCCGGTCGGCAAGGGGCTCCAGGTATAACCCCACAGCCAGAAGAAGTCACAGCCCCTGCAGGCTTACCTGGTCTGCCAGGAATTGACGGTGTCCCTGGCTTTGATGGAGATCCTGGATTCCAGGGCCCAGCTGGAAAACCAGGTAAAAAGTACGCTCAAATCACTGAAACGCTGGTCTTCTGCAAGAACAACACTACTTTCTCAAATGCATTAGGAAGGTTTACAGGTTTTTCTAATAAAGGAAATAATTCCAGCAAAATGCATATGAATATCATATTTTATTGTTATTAGAATGTATTTGATAAATTCTGCTCATGCACTTTTATAGTGTTTTTTAATTAGGTTTTCAGAATTAGGTGCAGCAGCCTGTGATGTAGCTGATATGTTACCAGCTTTGGTAATAGCAGGTGGAGGGGCCATGAAAATAATTCCCCACTGAGAATTATTTGAATTGTCAATGAAATACTGTAACTGGAGAAGTGCTGGGAACTTCAGCCTGCACCACTGCGGTTTGTATTGTTTGGCAAAGCGACTTTGACGAGTCTGGCACCAGTTGGCTCTCCTAGGCCCAGCAAGTCCCATGATTCCTTTCTCAGTGCTGCCATTTAGGCAATTTTTAAATGTTAGTGTTCTCTTTTGTTCATGAAAACTCCTAGAGCGGGAACATCACTTAGCGGCAGTCCTTCCCCCAGGTGCTCTCCTGAATCCCGTCACGGTGCACAGAGCTGCGTCGGTGCCTGCCTTCCTCTGGTCAGTTCCTAACGTGAATAAACGTGCAGAGCGTAAAAGCTGAGCGAGCCTTTATTAACACTCGTCAGGCCATCAGAAGCAGATGCTGCAGAGCAGCGGAAAGAGAGAAGTTCATTGGGAAATTACCCCTATTTATACTATTTTTAATGCTTAATCTTTACAAAAGTTGTGCAAATGTACACCCATCTGTTTCCCAGTCACATGGTTTTTTTATTCTAAATTTAACCTTCCCCATTGCTGATCACATGGTAGGTATCTAGCTCTGTGCAATTGCGTAGCGCCTTCTGTTTCTTTATACTATTGTGTCATATTTTAACTGGTAACATCCTGAGCACTTATTTTATTGTTGGTTTATCCAATCCATGCCAACCTTTCTGGTTCGGGGTCAGGACAGTCCTGAACGGATTCTAAAGGTCCATAGGCAGCCACCTCCTCTTACATCCCACTTAATTCTAAGCCTTTATATTCTGAGTACCCTTCACTGCCCTGAGGCTTTTTAAAGATTTGTCAGTCAGATGCTCATCATTTAGTATTGGGGGAGGAGGGGCAAGGTGAA
>RSEF01000004.1:16919236-16941745 GCA_003993805.1 Himantopus leucocephalus | reverse complement strand
GACAGTGAGAGAGAGAAGTTGTTGTACAACTTTTGGCCTTTCTGTGTCAAAGGAATATCATCATGAAGAGCACTGTAGCAAAAACAAATGTATTAGGTTTTGGTTGGTGCTTTGAGATCCTCAGAATTATTGTGCTGTGAGATATGTGCTAACACATTGGCACCAGAGTTGAGAGACAAGAAAACTAAATGAGGTAGGAAATGGGTGGGTGCTACTGTGAAATGATTGCTTTTGGAACTGGCAAGTCTGATTATTCATATAACAACCGTCAATACTTGGGCTCCTCGTTGTATAAGTCTGACATAAACACAATGACAGCAATGCCAAAATTGGGTATAGAGCCAGCTGGTGTCCACGCTGCCTGTTAGTAATAGTGACTCCTTTTCTGTCTTCTAGGTGTTGCTGGAAAGCCAGGCTCACTTGGTTTGCCGGGAATGCCTGGTCGGAGCGTGGGTGTTGGATACACTCTAGTGAAGCACAGTCAGTCAGATCAAATCCCACCTTGTCCCATAGGAATGAATAAGCTGTGGGACGGCTACAGCTTACTGTACGTGGAGGGGCAGGAAAAGTCACACAACCAGGATCTTGGTGAGTTGACAAAATTCTCCCAGGCATAAACAACGTAGGCCAAAATCCTGTTTCAAACGAGCAACCTTCATTGGTACCGCAGGCAGTTGTAGTAGAGGTGGTGGAAGTCTGCTTGGCCAGAATCTGTGCTGGGCGCATTGTCACTTGTGCCATCCTCCGCCACTCGTGTCTGGTGTCTATGAGTTGGAGCATGTGGCAGATGCGTGATATGACCACCTCTCTTAATTTTTCCAGGTTTTGCTGGCTCGTGTTTGCCTCGCTTCAGCACCATGCCTTTTATTTACTGCAACATCAATGAAGTGTGCTACTACGCCAGCCGAAATGACAAGTCCTACTGGCTCTCCACCACTGCTCCTATCCCCATGATGCCAGTGGACAGTGTTCAGATCCCACAGTACATCAGTCGTTGCTCAGTGTGTGAAGCACCTTCCCAGGCAGTGGCTGTGCACAGCCAGGACATCACCATCCCACAGTGTCCCCTTGGCTGGCGCAGTCTATGGATAGGATACTCCTTCCTGATGGTAAGGACACTATTGCTAATGCAAAGGCAGCTTTAAAACATTTCTAGAGCTCCTCTTTGATCAGGTGACTGAGACTATGTTCTAGGAGTTGCTCACAGGAAAGTAGAGTCCTGTAGCTTCTTGCCCTCGTGCATTTATTCTTTATCAGTGAGTCTGCTGTAGGCTCTGAGTTTGTTCCCGTTTCGCCGGCTGCCTCACCTGTACTACTCAAATTCAGTAGTAACATTGACGCAGTAGTTCTGTATTGCCACACATACTCTTTGTTCTTCAAACCTTTAAATGTGGAAACGCCAATTAAGCTACAGTATTGTCTTAATCTCCTCTCTCAGTAGAAAAAGTAGAACATTTTCCATAGCATTCTCCTAGAAGCTCGTTAGTGTAAGACTGTTAAAAAGTATGCAGTCAGCATTATTGTTTCCAAATTTTCCCAGCTTGCAAGTGAAAATCTGTTTTCCGTTATACCAGGTCTGTATATTCAGCCTAAGTACATTCCTTTGTTTCTTCACCTCTAGCCCTGGCTCAGAAGATAGATAGACATAGCCAAGGTATAATTTTGGTTGCCTGTTAAACTCTTTTAACAGTGGAACTGGAGGACTCCCCCATTTACCTCCCATTCTGTCCCTTTGAACTCATTTAAATTGGCATCTTTATTTCAGCATACAGCAGCTGGTGCAGAAGGTGGAGGTCAGTCCCTGGTCTCACCTGGTTCTTGCCTGGAGGATTTCCGTGCTACTCCATTCATTGAATGCAACGGTGCTCGGGGAACATGCCATTACTTTGCGAACAAATACAGCTTCTGGCTGACAACCGTTGAACAGTCACAGCAGTTTGTCAGTGCTCCTCCCTCAGAAACTCTGAAAGCGGGACAGCTTCGAACAAGGGTCAGCCGTTGCCAAGTGTGCATGAAGAACTTGTAGTTAACAAAAATGCAGTGACATTAACAGTCTTTCTTACCTAAGAGTAGACATCACTGATGTGCAAAAGGATAAATTCATAAACCTGTTTTCTGCGTGGTTGATGGGTGAATCAAGACAGACAGAATTCTACAAAAATCAAGTGTCAAGGCCAGGAGTTTGACTGCACAGAGAAGAGGAAAAGACCAGTGCTCTGAAATCTGCTTTTTTTATGGAACATGGTGCTATGCTTTTACTTCAGTGGGGTTTTTTTTCCCCTCATTTATGGCTACCTCAGAAAGTCTCTGCAAGTTCGTTATTCAGAGCAAAGAGTAACTGATGTCTCCCAGTACACCACTCCTCTGTCCGAGGCACATGCCAGTTGCCAACAAGAGACTTTTCAACAGTTTTGCTTTATTAGTGTCTTTGCAAACAGTATTTGGTCTAGTGGAAGGGAACAAAGAGTCATTCTCCTATGAAATACAGAACTAGCTAAAATTTATCAGTGTATTGTAGGTGACTCAGAAACACTAAGCATTAATGGTTGATAACTGACTTTCTTAGGAAGACTTAAAGATTAATTTGTTTTGCTTTGTTTATTAAACAGATGGGATGTGCTTTCCTCCAGTGACAGGTAATCAATTCTAATCGACTCTCATCCACGGTTGACTTTAAAGAGCCACCCCAGTGAAAAATGCAAATATTGATGTGAAGATGAATCCAAAACACCTCTAGCATTTTTTGTAGCTTTCTACTGAAACATACTCCAGGTAAAATGTTTATTTCAAGGTCTGTGCTTATCTTCTTGCAGTCAAATGATGTGCAGCCACCAGAAACATTTCATTACTACAAACGTACATTTCCTTTCTGAGGTAGCTGTGGCACACTTGTTTTGTAGTTATTCAAGCTGTGTGTATTTGAAAAGTAGGGGCTTTACTAGCTAGCGTGTGAGCTTACGCAAACACAGGAGTGAGCAGTTATGGGATGTACATTTGTTACTTCTACAGGTACTACGTGTTGTATACTTCTTCCTCTGGGCTTTATTTCTGTTAGTTTAAAAAATTGTATTTCTAGTGTATGCACTGTTAGTTAGTCACGCTTTCCTTCAGGGCATAATTAAAGAGAAGTGCCACTAATTGTATTATGCTTGTATATTTTGGGGGACAGCCATGAAAAAGGTATGCTAACATATAATATGAATTCATTTAGTTGGGCTAAAGTAATTATCATCAGCCTCTCTAGAGTGAAGCATATGCAATCCTTATGTATTGACATGCCAGGACACTTGAAAGAAGTGCCTTGCAAATACGCTATCACCTTGGCTTAAATATCTTTAAGACAAAATTGTTCAGAAAATTATTATTAATGCAAGACATTTTAGAGTATTATTTCTTCACTAGGCTCTAGCTCTATCTCCAGCAAAGTACTTAAGAACATGATTACTTTTAAGCAGATAATATTTTTGCCTTTCATGATTATTTACATGCATAATATAACGTTACCATCCTAGATTGGGGTCAGAGAGTTCTGCATGTTCTAGAGTTGAAGCACGCTGGAGATGAGCAGGGAACTTGTGAAGAAAAATTTAGTGTTTCAATTAACTTATTCCTAATTGTGAAAGATGAGCAACTGCTTTGGATGTATTTTGCAAGTATCTTCTAAGGCATTTTAACACTCCTGAGTGGCAATCCCTTTACGCAGAATACCCAAGCTACTTCTGAGCTGTCTCAGCACAGACAGATCGCATTGTATTTACATCCTGGGTTATGCAAATGCAACTTTAAAACACTGTGTGCACCCAGGGAAGCTCACTACTTTTTGAAAATTTGTGCAAATGGCTGGCAAACTACAAAGAATTTTTCAGCCATTGGACTCCCACGGTGCTATGAAAAGGGGTGTCAATCGGGTATTGTGTCTACAGCGACTTGGGGTTTTTTTTTGAGTATGGACACATGCAAATACAATTATATTTTTTTCCAGGATCAGCACCTTACGCATTTTAAGCACTGCTACCTTTAGGGAACTGCTTCTCTTGCAATAACCTGCTCCACCGCTATCACTGCCCAACCTTCCACCCAGTTCACCAAGCCCAGCCTGCTCCCCCACAAGCCATTCCCTGTCAGGGGAGGGAATTCCAGTCACCAGCTGTTCTTCCATCAGCCCCGTTTTCATGAACACGTTTACCCCCCCCCCGCCAAACACTTCTCCCAGAGGTCTGCAGGGCCGAGACCTCTCTGAAGAACATTTACATAACAGCTAAGAGCTACCTGGGGAATACACATGCTGTACTCCACTGACTGATTTTTATTTTTTAAATTATTTTTATTTTTCAACTTAGGTGCTTCCTTTGTTATTTTTTTTTTAGCAGTTACTGCTCAAGACTGAGCATTTCAGAGCAAGGGCTTCATTTTCATTTTCTCCTGTGGGGAGGAGAGGGCTACAATTGCTGTTACACGAACAACAAGTTCATAATTAAGAAGTAATGCTTTGTTTTTAAAAAAACGCATGCAACTAATCCATGGAGAGGGGAAGAAAATGATATTTTTTCTAAGTGTATAGTTTCCTAACTGTGCTTAATAAACACTGAATGCAAACGAGATGAAATATGATCTGATTAACTATTTTCTTGGAAATCACACTGGCCCTGATGAAGAAGTGCAAGTGAGAGGAGACGGCATTCGGTATTTCTCTATGTTGTCATTTATTGGTGAAGATGAGACTGTGCGATTCATGTCCATTACACTATCATGACAAAATTACCATAATGGGGACTGTCTGATAGTAAAAAGGAACTTTATAATGGATTAAAAGATCTTTGCCTTGAATTATTCTGAGCTGTTTTTCTCATGGCTGCTAGAGAGATGCTCTGCCTTAGAAATAAAACTGCCCAGGCTGTGGTGATAAACCTGTAGAATTAAGGCACTTTTACCAAAACAGATTTCAAAAGGCAACAAGTCAAAAAACAACAATTATGTAATTTGCATATGCCTATATATTAAGTTTTAAGATAACCTGGTTTATATTTAGTTCACACAAACAAATTAACAAAATATAGCAGCATACAACCTATGAAAAGCTTAAGAAATTTATTAGATGCACAGATAAAGTGCTGTAACAGAGAAACTTGTGTAAATCTTTTTTAAAATAAATAAGGTACAGTTAAACCACCTTTGACTCATTTTAGCTCCGAAAGAAAAGTCAGCCTAAGTTTGAATGATTTGAATTTTAAGGTCAAGGTGAAATAGATCATAACTATAACAGTGGTTGTGATCTATATCAACTGTCTGAGTCTCCTGTTCCTCTTGAGGTTTCCCAGAAACAGGAAGGCTATTGCAAAACGTATACATTAGACATAGTTCCTTTTACAGAAACATTTTTGTAATAAAGTGTGGTTGCTCAAATACATGTTAAAATATTTAACAAGGAAACAATTTTCTTCTGATCCAGTCGATCTTTTAAACAAGACAATGTATTTTTTCTACGATGCAGCCCACAGGAGGGAACAGAAGTAAACATCCTCCTTAACTGAAGACTGTTTTGCTTTAAGAACTAAACTATTGCATTATATGAGAGCAAGAAATATCCATTTCGTGTTATCCCTTTCTCCAAACATACAGCCCAGTGATATACTTATTTTTGCCTTAATCTCAAAGGTCCGTTTGTCTTCAGGAAAGACACACATTAAAAAGAGGTTCCCTTTAAGGGTCTTATAAGAAGATCTTTTACTGCCTTGCCATCCGGGGAAGCGCTTTGACAGCAGGAACTGTCACTGTTGGAGTTCTGGATGCTACTAGGTTTTTGTGCTCTGCTATCTGTAACTTCAGGCACTTTGGGGCTAACATGGCTGTGTGATTTAAGTCAATGCAATAATATTAGCAATGTGTTCAATACTCAGAAGGGTCACCACAGCTTCCTTCATACACTCAGGATTTCAAATTCTTCTTCCAATTCAAATAGCTTGTCAGTAGATTCAATGAGTTCTGAAAAAAAAAAAAAANAAAAAAAAAAAAAAGAAACCATTTAGAATCTAAAGACTTGCCCAATTTTATTTACTTAAAAAAAAAGAAAAGAAAAACAAACAAACAACCCCAAAACCAACCCCAAAACACCCAAACACTTTTCTGGAATGTGTCCTTCAAAGTATTTTGTAAGATTGAAAAAATAAAATCTGTGGTAGCAACTGTATGTGCCCTGTTTGGATAACTGTCTGATACTCCGTAAGAATGAGGCATTTAACTGCGTGGCGATTGCTTGACGCTTACAAAAGCATAATTATTCCACCTGTGATTATTCTTATTTGCTAACAAGGAACATTCTGCTGCACAACAGCTCTTTCAGTCGGTACTGCACCTGCTCCGGTAGTTGTCACTTCTGGCTTGGTGGGAGGTATGAAAGGAGGCCAGTGCGGGGGATGCTTCTGGACCAGCTCAAACATCCGTAGACTCTGTTGCTTTAGAATCTCCTGAGGACACAATACTTTCATTTTAAAAGATGCCTCAAGAGAACCTTCAAACACGAAAAATGTCTGCTTAATTAAAAACATTTTTAATTATGTATGTCTATCAAAAAGCAAAGGCTATATGCAGACACACAGTGAAAACCTGTTATTTCAGGTACCTGCCATTACAAATCACAGCTTCACAGAGCTCTGTAATATTTTCCTAGTTGAAAACGCACCTGGAAGACAAATCCCTGGAACCGTCCTACAGGTTATCAGTGTGTTATAATTAGCTTTGATATCCGTACACCTATAATTTTGTTTACACATAGCAAACAGACACCAAGAACGTACGGTATTTTCTGCCTTTTAAAAGAAAATTACTTGCATGATCCTCTCTGTGTTCAAGTTATCTGTTGATCGATGGGAACAACAGGCAGATCTATCAGCTCCAAAACCACAAGAGATTTTGAAGGATAGGTTTTGATCAGGAGAAACAAGTTATTATTGCAGCCAAATTCCACTCCTTCAATGAGGTAAGCGACATCCTGCATTTCAGTTATTTACAAACTGCTTTCCTTAGCTTTTTTTTTTTAATAAATGCCTTTAGAGGTTGATGTGATTTACACTTGTGTTGCTTTGTGTACCAACTGCATGCAGAAACATCCTAAAGTCCTTTTCCTGCGGCAGCAAGCACCTTTTGCGTGTCCCGCAGTTCAGCGGGAGCTGGAGGGATCCAGCGCTTACAGAATCACATCTTCTGTGGTACCAGGGACTAAGTCGCAATTAGAACACGTATTATGACATGTGTTATGTCAAACAATAGAAAAGGATCAGGAAGCAAATGAATAAATAAATTGCCACAACATGGCAGTTAAAACTTACTTTTAACATTTATTTCTCAGTAAATGACTAAGTTTCAGCCAGTAACATAGTAGTGCTAAAAAAAGAAAAAACTTTTAAGGTGTATATATTTACACTCGTTTCCAAGTGTTTATGGCTGTCAAAATGCTGAACAAGCTCCAATTAGCCATTCAGTAGGATTGGCTTACCCCAATGCATGAATGCATTCTCCTCTATGGCTCATTTAATTTGCATGCAGAGAAAGCTGTAATGGGAATTTCCATTTAAAAAAAAACCAAAACAACAAACTCCGCATTATTTCATATAGAGTAAATAAAGATAGTACTATTACCTTTTGTACAAGACTACACCAGTTATCAAAATCACATTCTTCTTTGCAAAAGAAGCCCTAAGGAAAAAATACATACAGCAGTAGTATTAAATAATAACAATGTGTCAATGCGTGAAGGATGCTGTGCTATCTTTATGCATTGTTTAAAGCTTTGGAAACATATGACTCAAGTGACAATCACCCATAACCCAACCAAAGGATAGTGGCATGGGATCACATCTTCTTTATTCAACTACCACAGTATCCTTTTGATGTATACCGGATGACTTCTACAAGTAATTCCATTTAAAGATTTGTAAATTATGATATAAAATAAGTTAAGCTTAAGCAACTTGTCCAGAGCGACCAGGCATATGTGGTAGCGATGGAATAAAATAAGGAAATGGTTCCTTGCTTTGACCTTCTTGCAAAAGGTAAATGCTGCTCAATAGGGAAAATGAACGAGCTCCCCAGGATACAAACAGCCAGTTCCCTGCTTGACCCAAGATCAACGTATACTGTGCAGTTAATACATAAACTGCCACCTGTTGAATTTTAGATGGTAGAAGACTGCCCTGTGATCTTGAGTCTGCCCAAGGAAATGCATTACTGCCCTTATCAATATACAGAGGTATTACTCAGAAATAATGCATACACCTCTATTATTTCCTAACACTTACTAAAGCTACTGAAGGGTCCAAATTCATGATCTTCATTCTGTGTGGGGCTTGCTGGCAGTGGAAGCTCTGGTCATCAACTGTGCCATTTTCTTCCCAATCTACAAAACTCTGAGTGGTGTGAGGGTCCAAATAGATCAGCTCATTGCCTGTATGGGTAAAATCCGTATGTTGATAATAAGCAAGAGACTATAATAAACACTTATTCCATCCAGACTTGTAAAACAGAAGTTAGATTATCATCACAGTCAGTAGCTAGACTTTCTAGCTAGGGAGTCTTCAAGAGAATCAGAAAGTTGGACACAATAGTTTCCCACAGGGTATTCAGTGTAATTTTCTACTACTGTAGATTTTTTGGTTGGTTTGTTCTACCTTTGTCACGTACTTGCCTTTTTCTATGTGAGGTCCAGCACATTTTTTAAAAATGTCAACTGTTGTAATCCCTAACATTCCACAGATCAAAAAGTACAGGATGACCACAAATGCAATCCGTAATCCCATTAGGCATTCATTCAGAAATTGGAACAAAGAAATCTGACTAAACCAGTTCAGGTTTTACAAAAGCAGTAGTGCCACTTGACACTTTTCGACTGCTATCGGTGGTTCTTAGTGTGCTGTTCTTGCTTGTACCATTACTTATTTTTATGTCAAGCTTTGCTGCTACTTTTCCGTTCCTGTAAGGATGGTATCACACTGTTCCTGAAGTATTTGAGGTACGTTTCTTCTACTCTATACTCGTGCTTAAACTTCTTACTATTTCCCCTTCCAAAAAAACCCCAAACCAACGTCTCTTTAGATCATACACATGCTTGGAATAAGTTTCTTTTTTCCTTACCTAAAAATCCTATGAAATAATAGGCATTATTTGGTTTCCCTCCTAATGCTCCCAAAGACTGTGGCATCTTAAAGCATTCCTAGGAGTTCAAAGGGAGAAAACTGAAATTGTAGTTGCTTTGTTCATTGATGTAACAGATACCTGACCTCATTTCACAAAAACAAACAATTCACTGAAAAAAAACTTACTTTAAATGCATCGATATACACAGGATTTATGTGATTTATCCCTAGCCGTAGAGGTATAATAAGCAAGAGGGGCTTCCAGCCTGTGCAGAATCCTGCTGTGTTCTTATTTCGGCCGAGAGCACTTCTGTGCACATGTGCGCTGCTGTGGGCCGCGCTGCTGCTCTGGGGAGGGGACCAGCACATTTTCTCTGTGGGAATAAAACCAGAAATCAATGAACGCGCAAAGAACACAGAGCAGATCTTCCTCTCAGTCGTGAATTAAGCTACTTTGGCAGACGTCTTTCTAGAGCTCCTGTTTTAAGACAAAAGGAACAGGGCATGGAAATTGTAACTATTTAGCAGGAGTAATTCTAGCAGCCAGAGTATGTGCTGGCACATTACTGAGACACGACATAAACGACTGGGGGATGAAAATTTAAGACAGAAGCTAGATTTACTGCTAGCATTATTAATACTGTCAAGCTTTGCCCAGGAAATGACATGGCAGAGACGACAGCGTTAGAAACTCTTCAGGGAACTCTTCACTTCCAGTGATGTGAACATAAAATAAGCAGAAGTAGGGACTAAAGTAGAAATAGGCTGTGGCTAAATACCACTTGTAAGCCCACCTTTATTAGAACTGAAAATGAAGCCTGGCCACGTGTTTCTCTAGGATCTGCCCCTGGTTTCTCTTTTGCCTGACAAAAACACATCTCTCTGGCAAACTCTGTGTTAAAAACAATTCTCTGTATTTCTACGTACTGCAACTTCGTTCCATTTCTGGGGTAGGAGTTTAGATAGCACAGACCAAACTCCATCTTCTCCCAAACTGCATGGTATGTAAGTGGGCCACCAAAAAGGCCCACACCGTTCTGTGCTAGCTTTAGTTTTGGACACCCAAAACCTGAGTTTGCATTTCCTTTATTCCTTTTCTTACCCTGGGAACAAATAGGGATGGTGCAAAACTATTTTGTTCATTTAGATACATTCAGGAAAGTGGAGTCAAATCAAAAACTGTAACCAGAGAACCGGTATTTCACTTACTGATGTCTTCAATGACCACTGTATTGTCCATAGATACATAAACTGCTAATGAATTCCATTCATCAAATAAAGCAAGCTTCCTAGAAAACATTAAGGTAATAATTAGTATAAGCTATGAGGACCAGGAGAGTAGCTTTTCGTTCAGGACAATTAGATCGTTCTTGAGTAAAAAAATTGTTTCTTTGGAAAAACATTCACTGGATTTCTTTTGAGTCCCCATGTAATAAAGAGATAGCTTTGAATATTTAATGTTTAATATGTTTAGAAAAATAAATACTGAGTGGTACCAGGAAAAGTACACACACTGTACCATGTGAAAGCTGCTTTGCCCTTCGGCCAAATGCAATCATAGTAACAGCTCAACCACCTAATTACATTTATTACTTTTTATTATACTTAACAGTCTCCGCAGGGGGATCCTCCCCATTCTGCTTGGCATTTTCTAGAGAAGAAAAAAATTCCTGTGCCAGTTTTGCACATTACTTTTTGCTTAAGAAGTTCCACTAAATTCAGTGGAACAATTTCTGTGCACAGGTGGACAGCAGACTCGGGGCATTAAAAGCTAGATCAGCTAAAGGTTTTCAGCACCCAAAAGTTAGGAGGGAGACATCACAGCACATGGGTTTCTGTCCACCTGTATGAATCCAAAACTCTGGGAAAGGGAGCTGCACTCTTAAGATGCACAGGCAGAGTCAGCCGTCTAAAATAAGCCAGAAAAACCTGTATGCGAGCACTAAGCCATGAAGAATTTGTAAGGGAAAAGAGCTGGAGGCCAAGGCACGCTTTAGCTCCTCTCTCTCCAGAATACGTGTCTGTCCCAGGGCCGCAAAGAACTACTGCTGAGCACTTGGACCTGCAGTCTAGCCTCCACTTGAGATTTGGCACCTCTGCCTATCCCTCAGAAACAGAGCAAAGTCAACTCTTTCAAGTGTGGCTTCTAGACTAGGAGGAGCATGCCCAGAACTGCAGCTCAGACAGGAACTGCACTTCGGTTCCCTCCTTGGCCTGGATGGCTTCAGTCTGATGTTTCACGCCACCACTCTAATCTGCACCGGGGCACTCGTGACCTGTCAAAGCTGTGCCGCTTTGTGGAAAGGAATTCATATCTCCGGTGCTTAGTGGTTAGGGCAAGTAGATGCCATAGCAGGAGAGACCTTTCTGCAGGTCTTCCCCAGGCTCTTGGTATATTAAAATTTAAAACTCACGAATCCCAACTCAGTACCTGCCCACCGGGCTACAGCATGATGGTCCACATGGTACTTGCAAACACATGGCATATACATTCCTGACTCTGAGAGCGAGGCAGAGCAGCCTTTAACACTGTGTCTCGGGCCACATCTCGGACTCCGAGCTCAGCTGCCCCAGGGGAGCACACTTGGAATGAGCCAGCGCGACTTGACTTACTTCAGTACTTGAGCAACTGTATTTGGTCCAAACCATTCTCCAATTGATTTCCCCTCTCCAACACCCATCTGCGCTGTTTTTAGAGGAAAAAAAAAAAGACCACAGAGAGTCTGGTCACAATGTATGTTAAACAGCATGACCTGCTAATATTTGACATACATCCTAGAGCAACTGCAAACTGTATTTGGCAACAACAATTATTTTCTCAATCTACGCTCTTTTGGAATCTTAATGATTGCTAGGTCCTTTACAAGAAGTTTCTAAACTGTAATGAGAATTAAAAATATTAGTGTCCATTATTGCAAATTATGGCAATAAGCTTTGTGACTGTCTGTTTTAATGCTATCAACTCTGGTACCCAAGGCTTGCACACTTCATCAAGAGCTAGATTCTAGTATACAGATTTATTTAGGTCTTAATGAATAACATTTCTGAATTACTATACTTTGTACCCATTTGCATGCATTTTTGTTTATATATAAACATATACATCGTCTTCATAATCGCCTTTTTAAAATTTTGAATTAACGTATTTCAAATTAGAAAGTTTCAAAACAGTGGGAATTTCAGTGGAATAAAAAAACAACTTGATGTGTATTCTTACCCATTTGGTGGATGGAATAACAGCAATCTTTTCTATCTAGAAAGCACCGTAAGATTCTATGATATTCTTCTGGTTGTTTTTTGTGTTTTTCCCATTGCCAATCTTACAGGAAGAAAAGTTATACAGATTAAAAAATAATAATGTTTCCATCATCCCAATCAAATTTCTAGATAGTAGAAAGTGATACAATGAGAGGTTAAAAGACTAATGTACAATTCATCTCTAATATTTACATTTTGTTTAGAGTTCNCCTAGAAGTCACAGGTTGTCATTTACTATCAAGCTGCCCTTTATCATCACAGGCTAGATTGTGAAAACTGGGAAAATAAAATAAAAACGTCAACTGAAAATATATTCTGAGTGATTGCTGCTGAGAACTGATAGCTATTGCTATATGTGAGCTTCCAAGATTGTTTAAAACCATACACTCTCTTTAGATTTTGTTAAATTTGTAAGCATACATCAGATAATCAGATCCATAAAGCAAAGTCCAAACGCAGCACTGGTCCTCTCCCACAGCAAGATCCAAAACATAGCTTTGCCATGTATGCTCTTGCTTCTAACGTAAGTAACCTCCCAGTTACTGACAGAGAAGCGCATACGTGGGGCTGATACTCTGAAGTAGCTAGATACTACGAGTTCATGTTCTAGTTCTTCTCAGGTAATTTGTTTGTTCGCCTACTCCTTCCGTTAAATCTTTGCACCTCCGTTCTGTGGGTTCAGTTACTCAAGTGGATAAATCCTTCTGTGGAATCAGTTATTAAAGTAGATAAACCCACAAAGCACGCTGCCGTAGACACCACCGCACCCTGGTGTAAGGGTTACAGACCTAACCGTGACCATTCAATTGATGCAGCAGCTACACGCAGACCAGACCTGTGACACTTACCTGTGATCCTGGGATGTGAGGTGTTGACACAGCCTTAAGAGCTTGCACTAATGGGTTCTGCTGTGGGGTTTGGACCTCGGGCTGGTGACGGGTGAGTGGTCTGTGCAGTACTTTGTATGATGTCTATCACTATGTCACTATTCACACAGTCACTGTGTGCGAACATTTGGTGGCTATGTAAGCAATGAAGAGAAGGGTAAGAACTCAGACCCACAGCGGCAGGTTTTCCCTTGGCCTCAACTTGGGTATTCCTCAAAAAGATTTATAAAGTAACAACCATGGGATTCCCTATTTGTCCTCCCTCTATTTCTATTTCTCTGCTTAAGGCCAGCATGATTTCCCCCTGTGAGACAAGAATAAGTCACTAGTAACTTCTATCAGGGCCTCAAAGAAAGCTTCGCTAATAAATTTAGGTTTTGTGCTTTTACGGAAAACTAAAACAAAAAATAAACGGTCTCCAAACAACACAAAAATTCACTCAGCAACAGTACTCACCTCTTCCTAAATGTCTGCAGATCAGCGCTTGTGCCAGCATCATCTGCCCACACCGCAGCATACATCCCCAGCCAGCATCAGACGAAGGACCGGTGCCTCCTATGAGAAAAGTTCGTTACAATCAATATGGGCCTTAAATTGAGCGCAGCACCAGAGAGAAAATGTCAGTATTAAAATCCATCCTGTGGATAAAAGACCTTTTCTTTTTGTATTGCTGGTCTAACTTTACTGCTTGCTCTACAAACATGAAGACCTGATTATACGCAGGTACAAGTAAACAGTTTTCAATAGCTTTAACATTTTCTTTGCATAAACATTTAAAATGAAGCTCAAAATGTTCTAATACAGTAAAAAGCATTTTTCAGTCCATGATAAGACCACTAATTCTGCTATCTAATTTATAACAAGGCAGCTGGGCTGCTGCATACTCACCAATAGGCGAAAACTTTCTTCTATACGTAAACCAGAGACGAGCGCTTATATCCAACAATAACTTAGATTTGTCTGGAATATTTTTAAGAGGAAAGAAATTATTAAAACAAACTTTTAAAACTGAAAAATTCTAATTTTCCCTGTACAGTCAATATATAGAGTGCACGGAAGACTCTCATTAGCTTTTACATATAAGACCCTTAATATTTAAAACCTCTTTAGCTGTTTAAACACGGACAGCTTTTGTAGACTGCTCATTCAAGTTAGCTTATTAAGGATGAAATAATCATTAGCCAAAGAAGTTTTACAAGGTGTTTGGAATGACTATGCCCAGCTTGAATGAAACATCTGTGGAGAACTATGTCCTCAGGAAAGAACTGGTAAAGCAAGTTAAGAAAGGTGAAGAATTTCTACATGCAAACCAACATGGAATTATGCATTACCTCCAAACAAAGTCATTTTAAGAAAAGGTTAATAATATTATATGTAATTAAATCTCTTTTTTTTTTTTTTTTAAATACATGCGGTTACAGAATTCTCCCAAAGGCTCTGAAGAATTCTTAAGAATCCTACTTGCTGCATTTTCTCTGAGTCATGGCTCAGACTGACTGGCCTTTTCAAGGGATCCTTCAGCCGACCCAGGCTGTATGCGGTACCCTCGGCTGCCCTGAACACCACACCTGCACTGACGGCACTGCCTCTGACATGTAACACAGAAGGATGCCCTTGTCTTCTCCCCAAGGAGCAAAACTCATTTCTGAAATCTTATTTTTATATGATACATAAATGCATCACTCTGCTATGACTTTTAGGTCATATATTTGTTTTCATCATAATACAGTATGTGCCCTAGATTAATTTTACTATTATTATTATTGTTACTATTCTTATTATTCTTTTGAAATATCATTTTAGTTGCAAATAACAGGCTGCAGACAGCATCCCTCAAGGGAAAATAACATTAGTAATACTGAACATTCCCCAAAAGTTACTTATTTACCTATTTCTGAGGCATTTGATGTTGACAAGTGACCAGCCTCATACCTGACTAACCTTCGCTACAAGTACGATCTCTTTGCATGAATTATGGTAGAAAGTACATCGGTAAACTTCTCATTTCATTTTAGGATGAACACCGCTGCTTATAGTTCGTTTCTCATTGATGGAGAAAAATAAACTTCCCTCACGAGACATTTAGACAACGTAAGGAAATCAGGAGCTGCTGCTGCACGTAAATACAGGAACACTCTACAGATTTTACAGATGAATTTTCATTCTAAAGATACCTGTGTTCAGGTGGTGTTGCCTTCCTAGAATCCACACCGGCTCATCAGTTTCTGGAAATTCTTCTAAGTAGTCTGACAAAATAGTGATCTGGTTTTCATACCTAGATAAAACTAACAGGAATACGCAAAATTCAAACTCCGTTTTGTCCCTTTGTTCCTTTATACACAACTTTGAGTTCTTAGGCTGAACTAGTTGTAGCTACTCTTTGCAGTCTTTGGGTCTGCTGCGTTTACTCTTTTCCTTCAACAAGCTGTTCTGGCACTGAAATAGCCAATGTCTTGGATGGATTTTATTTTGATTCTCAGCGAGTGTCGAGAGAATAACATGGCTGGCACCTTGACTAAAAGCAGTNTAGTCTTTGGGTCTGCTGCGTTTACTCTTTTCCTTTAACAAGCTGTTCTGGCACTGAAATAGCCAATGTCTTGGCCGGATTTTATTTTGATCCTCAGCAAGTGTCGAGAGAATAACATGGCTGGCACCTTGACTAAAAGCAGTCTGAGTGAAGGCACAGCAGAAGTTCAGGATGGCTGCGGTGAGATTTGATTCACGGAGATGAGGAAAGGGAAAAACGATTTAGGCATCACAGCACGCGTGCCCATGCTCGATCTGAAATGCACAAATACTGCCACTCAGAGCGATTATGCCCTTGTGCTTAATGGGAAGCATGTGAAAAGTGTTAGCAAGACTGGGTTTTGCTTTCCTAACTGGAGATTTGAAACGCTTCAAAATAAAAGATGTATTAATGTTATTATTCAACGCTAGACCTATTTACTGTAAAATAACAAATTAATACTACTTAAAGAAGACCATTCAATCAATTTTTAGGTAAAGCAGTGTTTCTTGGAAGAGGAGAACAGGCCTTCAAGTGTAAAAATGAATGTAAAATCATTTCTTTCACATACCAATCATAAGGAATACACCGCTAAAAAATCAGAAGTTGAAAGTGAAAGCAAACACAGTTATATTTTACTCTTCAAGTAAGTACACGTATATACAGTATAAAGAACGAACAAGCGTCAGGGAAATGACAAAAAAAAAAAGTAAGAATATACATAATGGCAATCAGAAGCGAAATCGAGGCACAGCACCCTCGGCCCGGCGCACCCAGGGCACCCCCCACCGAAGGTGCGCCTTCGCTGCGCGTCGGCGCGGGCGGTCCTGAAAAAACACCATCAACTTCTTCCTCCAGACAGTGCAGAGGGCGAGAGACCCTCTCACACCGCGCTCTGCCCTCCCCGTCAGGAAACTCACCCCTCGGCGCGCTGACAGAGCCAACGCTCTCTTTTTGAGCCCTTTTTGCGACCCGAGAGACTCCCACCCCCCGGGGAGACCCGCGTCCCCCCTGTCCCGCTCCCACGGGACATCTCCGACCACCCGCGATAGAATTACCGGGCTCTCCCGGTTCTTCCCTGCAAAGCCCCGACCCTCCCACCGCCGAGGCCCGGCCGAGAGCCGCCCGCCGCCGCCAGCGCCGCCGCCGGCCTCGGGCGGCCCCGAGCCCCGGCCGAGCCCCGCACCGCGCCGCCGGCAGCCCCCGCACCCCCTGCCCCGGGGCCCCGTCCCTCCCCGCCACACAAACCCCTCACGACCGAAAGCACCGACCGACCCGCACCGACCGACCCGCACCACCACCCCCCCCACCCCTCAGCCCGCGGCGCGGCCCTGAGGCGGGCGGGCCGCCGGCCTGGCCCCTCACCACCACCACCGCCCCCGCCCCTGCCCCTGCCCCGCCAGCCNCTCCCCTCTCCGCGGCCCCGCGCCGCCGCCGCCGCCGCCGCCACCCCTCACCTGACTCCATCCTCCCGCTGTCACCATCCTCCTCCTCGCCCCGACACGGAGGCACAACACGGCCGCGGCGCGGGGCACCCTGGGAGGTGTAGTCCCGCCGGCGGCGGCACCGCGGCCACCTCGCGCCCGCCGGACTACAAATCCCAGCAGCCCCCGCGCCTCCGGAGGCGGAGAGGAGCAGGCCGGTCGGTGCGATTGGCTGGGCTGGCCCCGGCGCCCCTCTGATTGGTCGGCGCCGGGGCCGAGGTACCGCCCCTGTGGCAGGGTTAACATGGAGGGTGCCGTGTCCGACGTGGGGGTCTGTAACCTGGCATATGCCGGGCGCCTGGAGGAGCTGCGGGCCCAGCTGCTGCGCGACAGGGCCCTGGCCACCAAGGCCGACCAGGTCAGTCGGCCGCGGCCCTCCCTGCCCGCCGGGGCGAGAGCGGACGGCCTGTAGGGCCGCTCCTGTCAGCCGCCGCCCCGCTCCCCCCGCTTCCCGCCGCCCTCTCACCGCCGCTCCCCCCCGCCCCTCCCCCCTCTCTCCCTCAGGACAACCGGACCGCGCTGCACTGGGCCTGCTCGGCGGGACACACCGACGTCGCCGACCTCCTCCTCGGCCTCGGCGTGCCTGTGGGTGACAAGGACGATGTGAGTGTCGCAGCCCTCCTGGGACACCCCCTCCCCACCACCCCCACCCCTGTGAGGGGCTGGCCTGGGGCTGGCCGGGAGGCTGAGGAAATGCCGGGGACCGGCGTTTGTGTGGAGAATTCGGGGGCGAAGTTTCTGTCCCGACCCTTTGCCGTCGCGGTTTCAGCCGCAGAAGTGCCCCCGGCACTAGATCCCTGCCTTCCTTCTCTCCCTCTTCCTGGGTTGGGGTACCCAGTGTGGTTTCTGGGGGGGTTAAAAAGCGCGTACTGCTGTGCGTGCGCTAGAAAGGCAAGTTGAAGCGTTCCACAGCTTATGTGGGAGGTATAATGAGACTTGATGAGCCTTGCTTATTGTCAAGGGATTTTAGGAGAATTGTTATGAAAAAAGTGGCAAAACCAGGTGTGTTTGGGTTGTTGTTGGGGCTTTTCATGTTACCTTTATCTCAGTGTGATCCTCTTCAATATGTTGTGCCGAATTCTGAGGTACCCTGAAGATCTCTCATTATTGGGGAAGGCTTTATAGAGTAGGTGACAGGTTCAGTGATTTTACAGTTGTAAAGGAGATGGTCCGGTGCTGTTCTAGAGGAACATCCTCTACATACATCCTTTGTGAAGTATCCTAAAGATCATCCTTAAAGAAGAAAATGTTGTCCCATCAGTTTAGAGGGTAGGATATAGAAAAGATTGCATAAACTTTTGGACGCCCTTTTCTGCTACTCTTATTTGTTCTTAACAAAGCGCTACTGTTACTTCTGCTGGGGCGAAGTGCCCTGCAAGATGCCATGCGTAACTGCCTAGCAGAAGTGATTTCTGTCGTTTAACTGGCAGCTTTTCTCAGGTGCTGAATGCAAGCATGTGAGAGGATGTGAGACTTGTCTTTCTGGTGCTAATCAATAACGTTTAGCTTTACAGTTTTAAGAGTATGTGCAGTATGACTAATGAGTAGCCAAGTGTATTTTGGGCTTATGCTTTGTCATGACTTTTGCCTAAAACTCCTGGTTTGAATAATGTGGGTTTTTCCTTTCCTCTGTAGGCTGGTTGGACTCCGTTACATATTGCCGCTTCGGCAGGCCGCGATGAAATTGTGAAAGCCCTCATTGCTAAGGGTGCTCATGTAAATGCTGTCAATCAGAACGGCTGTACACCCCTACATTATGCAGCCTCCAAAAATAAGCAGGAGGTATGTTTGCCTGTGTTACTGGAGATGGTGTTGCTCTTGGAAGAAGTGCTTAGCTGTATTAACTTTTTCTCCTCCTCCCCCCCTCCATTCTCTTTCTACATATTCAGATTGCAGTCATGCTTTTAGAAAACAGAGCTGATCCGGATGCAACAGATCATTTTAAATCCACCCCGTTGCACAGAGCAGCAGCCAAAGGAAACCTAAAAATGGTACAGATCCTTCTGCAGCACAACGCGTCTGTTGATATGCAGGACTCTGAAGGGAATACTCCTCTGTAAGTAATTTTTTTACTTTTATTTTGCTTAGTATAGCATAATCTCTATGAAATGAAACTCCATTACTTCAATTTCTTTTTTTAATTTCTCGTTGCCTAAAAATACTCCCTTGCTTCACACCCCTATGTAATTAAAAAGGATTTGAGAAAATCATACTTAGCATTTTGCCTAAGTGTGTCTGTACATACGTGCTTTAATTTGTGTCACTACATCTACTTAAAAAGCATAGAACACCTTTTGTAATAATTTGGAATACGTTCAGTTGCCACTAGAGGGTAGAAAGCGAGCTAATGACAACAAAGTCGGAGGAAACTGGTCTTGCAGGCTGGCCTACTCTGTCCTGCCAAGCAAGAACTAATTTTGGAAGCTTTTCTTCACCTCTGTAAGGAAAATAAGTTGCAATTTAAGTACAATCAGTCCAGTGTTTGCTCTTGCCTTGGAAATCAATTTGAATCTGAAGCTGGTGGCAAAACTCTGCCTTGTCTACAGTGGAATCAAGATTTTGCCATGAATAAGATCGAGCAGTGTATTTTAGCTATACATAAAACCCAGTATTGTCCTGGAACACGTACATTTATTCTCAGATACTATGCTAAATGGAAAAAAGCGTTGGCTGCATTTGCAGTAACTCTTTACTTCAGATTATTTTTAAGCGCCGTATGATTTAGTTTATAACTTCTGATTCAAATAGAGACTACTATTTTCCAATTTCACTGTTGAGTATGTGCTCTTTAGCTTTGCTGACTGCAGAGCCAAATCCTGATCTAAAGAAGTGTCTTAATGTTGTGAGGGCAATAGCAGGAGAAATGTTCTTGAGTTACTTAATGACAACAGAGTGACTGGACAGCAGGCTTTGGAATCTGTGTAGGTAGTTGGTTGCGTGGGGTTTTGTTGTTCTAGGATGTATCTCCCCCCTTCCTCCCCGCCAACATTCACGCTGTCATTTTGACAAGGCATAATTATTGCTCTTTATAAGCTTGGACTGTTTAATAGCGGCTGTGGGTTTCTTGTTCTTGCTACAGTCATTTAGCCTGCGATGAAGAGAGAGTGGAGGAGGCAAAGCTGCTGGTGTCTCACGGTGCAAGTATTCACATTGAGAATAAAGAAGAACTGACCCCACTGAAAGTGGCAAAAGGTGGCCTGGGAGCCATACTTAAAAGAATGGTGGAAGGCTAGTGGGGACTTCTGACTTGACTCTCTTTTATGTTGCACTTGTATTTAAGACTGCAAACTTCATGTTTTGATAGTTCAAGTAGGATGTTGTGTATGGGCATCAGCGTGGTAATGAAATGTGTATCTCTAGCTTTCCTTCAAGTACAGTGCCAAAACAACTGTTTATATTTCCTGTCAATTAAACAGTTCACTGATTTTTAAAGTATTTTTCAATATCTTACCGTTTTCTTTCAGTTTACAGTATGATCTGTATAAACGCTGTCATTCCTTCTATTTCAGAACCTAGTTTAGGATTATTTCTTCCAAGCAACAGGACCAAAAATGCTTTAACCATTTAAAGTCAATTTTATTTTCGAAGCTTATTGTAGTCTTTGTTTATTCCCTTGGCCCTTGTGATTTGTGTGTGGTTTTTTGTTGGTTTTTTGTGGGTACTGATTCTCTTCCTTCCTAAACTACACCTCTCCCTTGGTAGAATGCAGTTTGCTCAGTTCCTTAGATAATTGTATCCATTTTTACTCTTCTTAGTCTATTCAACTGAGCTCTGAGAGTGTAAAACTTTTCTGTTGTTACCTATTGTTACCCTGTTTCTTTGAATCTTTAAATACATGTATTTGATGAAGTGCACTGGACTGCTGGCAGAATGCAGGTGCAGTTTCAGGGTTACCTCTGCAAATATACTGCTATATAATGGATGGCTCTGGATACTTCACTGGGACGTACTTCGAGTCTAATCTTATTTCCTCTTGCTCCTTCTGTAGATTTCTTTCTCTGTTCTGTTTGACTCCTATTATGTAGCACTGATGCCCGCAGTTTGCCATCTTATTTTATAACAGAAGCCTGGTTTAATCTCTATTTACTCATAGCAAATCCTGGTATTAAGTTATTAGAAGGCAGAGCTAATGCGTCTGAGTCTGAAAAGCGACCTTCTGTTCTGATGTTGGCAAGATCACTTCTGACACTAGTGGGATAGAGTTCCCCTTTCTGAACGAACCATGCTGATGAAATTGTGTGAAATAAAGAACTCTCGTAACAGCGGTCTTTGGTGTTATAAAACTTTATTAAACTTACATGTAACAAAACCAGTATTTTCTAAATAGCTTGTACACTTGGGATGCGAACAACAAGTTGGATGAAACCCTGCCATCCGTTACACAGTGGGGAAATAGAACATGTTTGTTCTGCAGCTGCAAGGAAAGGTTGACATGGAAGATGACAGTTTCTGCAGTTTGACTTGTAGGGATTAATGTAATGCAATTGATTTTGATAAGCAAGACAGAAGCTTAAAACCAAAAAAATATTTTCACCAAGTGCTTTAAGTCTATCGTAGAAAGCCCAATGCAGGTTGAATTTCACTGAGGGTACCTATTGAGAGCAGGAGGGGTCACTTGCCTGTATAGTAAGCTCTGGCCATGCAGACCTTGCCTGAAGGAGTGTCCTGGTCTGAGGACAAGGAGGAACCTGAGTAAATGTTTCTTGTATATTGTTCAGACACTGCTGTAAACTTGAATTGAGAAAAGCTGAAGTTAGAATTCTGTGTTCATCCTTGGTTTCTGTATAGCAAAAAAATCCTGCCACAGCTCTGTAGCTTTGTAAATCCACTTCCCTAGGAGATGGTGGCTTGAATGTTGGCTTAATATCTGGTTTCCATATTAATGATCCCTGCTCCCTCAGGAGAAGATAAGTGGGCCATGCAGCAAAGACTGTCGGAACATCTGAGGCAAATTCTGAAAAGTGTTTCTGCATCCTGCATAGCTCTGCAGGGTTTTTGAGCTACACACTGTGGATCAATATCTAATTTGGCTTGTGCAAGAGCATCAGTGGAAAGCTAGGAACAGTGCCCCATCCTGTTGAATAAACTATTTTACGTGAGAGAAACTTCATAATGAGAACAAACATCTGCCAGAAGGCTTACAAAAATATCTCAACATGTTAAGAAACTCCAAATAAATGTTATGTTCCTTACCTTCCTCCTCACCCCTAGCAATCTGTTTTGCTTCTTTTCTTGGTTTTGCCCTT
>RSEF01000004.1:16841599-16919136 GCA_003993805.1 Himantopus leucocephalus | reverse complement strand
TTTTTTTACTGCTATTTATTACACACTGGCTGTTAGAAGTATGAGAGGAATTATTAGTCTGGAACTTGTGTTCAATTGTTCTTTGTTTTTATATAAAAATATTAACATACTTTAACAATTTCTACTTTTTTAGCAAATATAAGAACTGTGGTGTTCTAGGAAGATTTTATTAGCTATAGAAATGTAATTACAACTTCAGCAGCATAAGCTCCTACTTTATTGTAGCAAGTTACTTAAGGAATACAGGCAGAGAAATTGTGGAGGCAAGATTAAGGAAAGATTTAAAAAATTACGATAACGACCATGTAATATGTTCCCCTCTTCAATCGCGATAGTGCTGTTGCGGAGATGTGAAATTAGGAAAGCTGTTGCAGTGAAACAGTGTAATTAAGACATATATACAGGAGATGACTTCAGAAGAATTAATACAACTACAGCAGTGTCGTGAAGTGACTTGTTTATATCTTCCCATGAAGGGCAGGAGTAAAAGAATGCCTAAACTTCTCTTGGTGTTACTGAGCGTGCTTAATGTCATAGTTCTGCATGCTCACAAAAATTCAGGTGTGAATATCAGAAAATTTCAGTAAGCTTCTAAACGTAGATTGAAGGATGTGAGTTTGTGGATTTTCCTTAGCAAAATTGCCACAAGAATAAATAAGAGAGATGCCTGATCAAGAAGAGACTTCCATACAGGTCATGACTCAAGGTTTACCCTGGGTAATTCTGAGCAGAGAGGAGTGTTGAGGATCCACTGGTAGAGTATGGCAGTGTCGGTAGTGGTAAGGGTTTGTGCCCTCACAGTCTGGCACAAGCAGTTTTTAGCAAAAACAGTATTATAAGAGCACTGTAAATGCTCTTTTACTCTGCAGTGAGGCTAAACACTAGGTCACATGTATCAAAGACAAACATTTGAAAGCCAGAAAACTGGGTAGAAAGGGCAATGAATACAGTTATGCTTATTGATCCAAACTGAATCTCAGTTGGGACCTCATGCCTTACATCTTCCATCTTCTTTAAATGTTGCCCCCTTTTTTTTTTTTTTTTGTGGTCACTTTCTTAATAAGCATACTTAACAGCTGTTGGAACAGAACCTGAAAATTTTAGCATGGATCTATCCTTTTATCTATTTCAAAGATGACTGTTGCATATAACTTACATTTACAGGCTAGGAACAGTCAACAAAGGATTTATGAACTTTAGATCCTATAAGAGAGTTAAGTGCCAAAAAATTCTAGATCCCTGAGCCAGATACATTTTTCTGCAGTGCGGAAGACTGAAGCCAGTGTCTCCTTGTGTCCGTGACTATCTGCCTCATGTAGTTCAGAAGGGAGCTGCCAAGGCTGTGTGTCTATTCACCTGAGCCCTGTGGTCCTTGAGCTCTTCTGACAGTAGGTATCTTTGCCCTTTTGAAGAACTGAGTTTGCTTAACCTTGGAAACGCAGGCCAGAGAGAAGATGTGTCTACTGGTCAGAGTGTTACCAAGTCAATTTCCTTTTCTCATTCCAAGAGAGTGCTCGTTACTCAGCTGTTGGCTATTGGTGTGGATGCACTCCTTACCTTTCCTCTTGGTGCTTTCACCTATAGAAAACAGTCAAAGTTACACTGGGCTAAAGAGACCAGAAGAAAAGTCGCATGAGTTTGTTGCTTAGTGGGTAGGGCAGTTGCCTGGAAATAGATTTAAATCATCTCAGGCAGAGGAAGCAATCTAAGGTGGTGTGTTATATAGTAGGCAGTATTCGCTTCTAAGTTTTGAAAGCAGCTGTTTCTGCATGTCATGAGGAATCTGATACTCTGTGTGCCTATTATAACAAGCCTTGCAAGGGATTTAGATCCAGTCGATCGACATCTGAACTGGGTACCTGAATGCTAGTTCCATTAAACTGAAAACGAGAACTGCTGGAATGCACAACTCTGGAATGGTGGTGCCTTGGGAACTTTAAAGCCAAGAAGGTCACTGTTAACAAAATGTATTTCACGTTAGGCAGCAAGAGGGTAAAGGTTTCCAGGATCTTTTTTTTTAGCTTTAAGTGGAATTCAGGCGCACAAGATTTCATTGCTCCAGGTCTTAACATCTGTTTCTGCACTCTGATGACATTGATGAAACTTTTTACTTCTGACATGCAAAACCAGATCCTTTAAACACTGTGATGTGTTGGCCATGATGATGGTTCTTGGTGCACAGGCCAACACTGTTTCCAGAGAAGACTGCTGTGGATCAGAACTGTATGGATATATACAGCATTACTGACAGTTGACTGGAAAGCTCTTACTTTGTCAAATGCTTCAGCCCATTTCCTAATCAGTTTTGCAAAGCAGGTTGGAAAAATGCAGATGATAGTCTTCTTATATTTATGTACAATTATAACTAGATAATAAATGAAATTGGGTCAACTTTAAAGGCCAAATCTTCTGCTATTCACAAAGTGCATGTGTAACAGACCCTTTTCAATCTCCAGCCCAGTGGTTCACAATACAAATGCCCATTTAAGTTTTAGTCATGCTTCTATGTTAATTCAATGACAACAATTTTTATATAAAGGGGTCCAAAGCTGAAAAGAAAAACTGTATTAAAACTCTAGGCTATTTCTTCTTTTTCCGCTTCTTGCTTTTCATCATTTTCAGGTGTTCCAGAGGCTGCTGTTTCATCAACACTAGGGTATTCATTTGTCGCATTGCTTGATGGAACTGTGGTCGCAGGAATGTTTTCTTCATTAGGTACCTGAACATACTCTGCATTGGATTGTTTCTGAGCCATTTCTCTGCAGGAAGACAGGATGAGGATTGTGTTGAAATCCCATCTACACTAGAGTCTTTCAAAATAATGACTCGTCTTAGTTTTGTTGTCTAAACAGTAACCCCCTTATTATTATGACTCTCTTCCAAGAGCACCTGAAAAGGCTACAGCAGCACTACTGCCAAGACAGAAAGAATGACAGAGTGTTAGATGGCAAGACTGATCTGCATCACTGTTAAGTGATCCCATCCAAACCTGATCCAAACAATGACAGATCCCGTTAGAATAAAATGGATTTTAGTATGTTTAAATGCTAGGCCGGGAAAGCAGAATAGAAAACTGAGTGCTGGCAAACAGTGTCTGAGAAGGAGCAGCAGAACACAGTGCTTGGTGTGAGCTTTCTGAGGAATTCCAGGCAGATCTGGTGTCACGCTCAAGTGCATTAAAAATAGAGGGCAGTCAGAAAGGAGCTACAGCAAGGCTGAAATCTAGAAAAATATTTTTAGTAGCAGATATGAATTCCATTTATCTTATCAAAACAATAATAAACCAACTCCGGATATTTAAAGACTTTCACATGTAAAAAATACCAGATGCTAGTGGATTAATTCAGTGCAGTAAGATTTATTAGGGTCTGAGCACAAAATTAGATGTTAATGCTACATCAGTTGAAAGCAGAAATCAGGTGCCTGAGTGACTGGTTGCTGGTCTGGATTAGCAGAATTCTGTGTTAGGAAGTCTTAGACCTGGGCTACAGGGAAGTGTCCAGATGCCATAATATTTTTTTCTGACCTCAGCTGCATGTATTCTTTCAGCATTTAACAGGAGATGAGATAAGATGAGATTATCCCTATTCAGAAGATTTGGTGATTTAAGGGATAAATGAGCAACCAAAGCACAGAGGAAAAGACATTGCCAGAGCAGGATCAAAATGGACAGTCTGGGCTCCATTCTGTTGCCATTTGAAATGCCTTAGAGTATCCCAAGCATGTGTTCCGTAATTTCAAATAGCACTGAACTGAGCCTTCTGTGTTTAAATCCAGTAACGTACAATCCCAGTAAATTTGCTGAGGCAACCCTTAGCTGCTAGTCCTTTTTTTACCTCCTCCACCTGCCATTAACAGTCACCATTAACTTTTCAATATTAAAAGCTGGTTTTCCAACTTGTCACTTTTAGTTTGTGTTGCTTAAAAAACACTTACTGTACTATTTTAGATACTGCTAAGTGGTAGCTGCCTGTAAACATAGGGAAGATGGTAACGGCAACTTCTGTTAAAAGAGCAGCAGCATAAGAGTCACACAAAAGCAAATATTCTTACCCTGGAAGTTTTCTCAAAACCTGTATTATTTACCCGTAAAAAAAAAATGTTTAAAGTAATTACATTTTAATTTAGTTCTGGATTATCAGCAGTGCTTTACTGAAATAATTGTCTTAAAATGAAGCAAACAGAAACTCTTACTGCATCTCATTACTTGATGACTTCTTATTCTTTGCCTTCTTGGTTAAGACCCAGACAATAATGCAAATGATAGCAGCTATCAGAATTGCTCCAATTAATGCTCCGGCAACAATACCACTGTCAGAATCTGGAAAGAAAAAAAGATTACTTGACTTTAAAAAGTAGTATTATAGCAAAATCCCATGGAAATTAAGTGGAGGGGGCTTTAGCAGAAAGAAGGCATTGGATTCAAAGAACTAAAAAACTGACCGACAGCTGTATTTCCAGGAGGGAGGCCAAAGATTCTCTAGGAAAGAGAGAACTGGGCTTTTATAACCTTTGCTGCCACCTTTCTTGTTGGTTAGCTCCCTACCCCAACAAACCCTGTGTTTATGCCTGGCTAAGGCTGTTAACACTGGCAATAGTTGAAAGCCTTTGCTCTTCACTCCTTGCAAACAAATTCTGAAATTCAGGTTGCCTTTATCTCTGTCTTTGAGCTGTGATGCAAAAATGTATGCTCTGATTGTTTGTGAGCCCCCCAAACCTTCAATTTCCACTTCAGTGCAGCTTCTAGCTCTGACCTGCAATATTTTCATTTTATAGACCACTGAGTGACCATTTCAGGGACATCTCTCGTGGCTGGTTGTACGACGTATTCTTGGCTCTTTTAAATGTTACTGGTTACGTGAAAAGTCTGCATGCAGATGTGGTTGACCACTGCTTGAGAACAGTCAGGGTAAGGTTGATCACTGCCTGAGGGCAGTCAGGGTAAGGCATTTTTCCGTGACTGCAGTATTTTTAGCTAGTGGACACATCTACAGTGCCCCAGTCCTTGTAGTACCACATTTCAGTGATGGCTGTAAATTCTGGGGTGGGGGGACCTCAGTGGGATTGTTGGCTGGAAGAAATTGCTCTAAACTCCATGTCTGTCGGTTCTCAGTAAAGGCTCTGCAGTCAGAGGCAGGTTCAGCTCTTGTTTCCAGTGGGAAATGACGCTGGAGATGTTAAATCAGTTGTCTAGGTCAGTGTAAATTCTGGGCACGCCTGGATAAAAACTCCAGAGCTCTCCAAACCCCGTTCTGTTCTTACTTGAAAAAACCCTATGCTTTAAAGTTGTTCCAGCACTTTCCTGCAGACCGTGCATGTCACATCAAATATGTGATTACTTTCTTGCATTAAACTTACGTTTTGCAGTTAGGTCAAGCTCACAGGTACTGTTCCCCAGGACGTTGCTGGCTATGCACCGGTAATACCCAGTTTCAAAGGTGGTGAGATTGCCAATGTAAAGAATGCCGGTTTTTGGATCTGTGACAAACAGAGAGCAAGTGCAGATTACTGTTTGTATACTGTAGAGGCAGATGGTTTTCTTTACTTTGTAATACTGAGAGCTACTAAGACATTAGAAACGGGGTTCTCCATTTATTCATTCATTTGGTTTTTTTTTATATTCTTTAAATAAAAAACATTTACCTTCCTTGAAAATTACTACAGTGGATTCTGCAGGAGTGTATTAGAAGATGAAAAGTACGCCCCTACTCCGCAAATCAGTCTGTCTGATGTTTTACCCACATTGGCACTCTTGTCAGTGTAACTTCACAAATGAAAATGTAACAGGTACTGAAGATTTTCGGGATTGGGGTCTTAGCACCCGAATGACAAATTGACTTAACTTATTCTGAGTATAAGCTCCCTCAAAATTCCAAGGGAAGGGAGATGTAAAGGCATAAACATTCTCCCATTTTAACAATTTAAAGTAATGGCATAGGCAAGACTATAACATGCCACACAGTTTTTATTAAAACAAATAGAAAAAACGTCCTGTGTTTGTGACAGCTATCAGTCAATTCGAATAAGTAAAATTACGATTTTGTGACATTGGCTGTCAGAAGAGGAGGATAAGTTTTAACTACCCTATGTGATACACAGTGTTTGAAATGGCTGGTACTACGGAATTGCAGATCTTGAGCATGGTATGGTAGTCCTGTAGTTACGTACTAAGTTGTTCGGTCACAGGCTTGAGGGTATTCTCATCTACTTTGTACCAGTGGTAGGTAGGGTGAGGCAATCCTTCTTCACATTTGCATAAGAGGTAGATTAGATGGCCTTTTTCAGGCGTTCCTTCTATTTTGCAGAAAGGTTTTGATGGTTTGACTGTAAAATAACAATGAGGAGAACAGACACATCATAAGTACGTACCCAGGGCTGCAAGCATCCACCTCGAGTTCTGGCACGGTGCTGCTTTAAGTAAAGAATTGAACCCCACCTGCAGATTTCCATCCAGAGCACGGTCTTGTTTATGGATCTGACCAAAGGCTCTCCCGTAAACATTTGAGTAATATTAAATATATGTACATGGCCTAGGATACATTTTTATTATATTTTCTTCCATTTGCATACTAAATATTAGTATGGAGGCATTGAGATGAAGACTGTCAATTACTTTAATTATAATGGGCCAATCACTATTCGTCATACACCATTCTGCCACATAGCAGCATGATTTTCTCTAGGGACATAGCAGGAACTTTCCTGTATAAAGGGAGAGAGTCAAGGCCTGATTCTTCAGTATATTGCAGTTGTGGAGGAAATAAATTAACTACAGTTCTGTTAAAAAAGATATCTGTTTTGATAGCTTTTCCTCACTTTGCACAAGGAGAAGACTCTGTATTCACTTACACCTATTATTTTGCATTTGCTACCTATAGATAATGCTGTTGTGGTTCTTTAGAGTACCGTCAGTGGAACTATACCAGCAATGAACTCAGCCCAATTTTGTGTGCATAAATGAACAACCTTTCTTGGGTTTCATGTGAAAAGTACATGAAAAGTTTACTCAGCTGCTCCAAGATTTACTATTTGTTTGGGGAATTTTAAATGATAATTGACTTTGACTTTTCAGGGACTGAGTTTGCATATATTTTTTCCTTATCCCTGGCAGATAGGCAAATGATATTGGAATCACATTCTCATATGACTTTGATTTCAGTCACTCTGACCAGGTATGAATTCTCAATACAAAAGCAATGATTAGATGGGGTTAGTACAAACTTTCATCTTATTAGGAAGTAAAATATCTCATTCCACTGCTTTTCATCCGTTCTGTCCTGCCTGTTTGTGGTTGAACTATTGTGTTCTTCCATCCAAAACAGTCTTTGTACTACTTCCATCCAACACATACTAAGTTTCTAGAGTTTCTGGTAATGGAGGTGAGCCAGAACCCTTGGGCTGTACTGCTGCCTTTCCCTAGATTTACACAAGTCACCATGACCAACATTAGGTAAAATTAGTAAAATTTTGGTCTTTGCTGTGGCTGGATTATTCTAAAAGTAACGGCTTCAGAGAGAAGTTGTCACTGCCAGCTAAAAGGGCTTTTTATTTTCATCAAAGTTAGTATCACTTGTGAAGCTGGGTAATTCCAGCTACCCGCCTACCTGCTTACATTATATCGTTGTTTGAGACCACAAAGTGAATCTGAAGGGCGCTCGTGGGAGAATAAGATTTTATCGCAGGGCAGGCAAGGGCAGGTGCGGAGTGGTGTCGGGTCTGCTGTGTCTGGAAGCTAGAGGGCAGCCCGGGCTCTGCCTGCCTACACAGCCCGTGCAAAAAATCTCTGCGTCAGTGCATCAGTGAGCCCTTTCTCTGCGTCACGGGCCTTGTTTATCACAGTTCGCTTATTCCCTCTGGTCCTGCGTAGTTTGAGCCGTGAATTCAGTGTTTCATGATAAGGGAAGAAAACGACAATACACAACAGAGAGGAAAGGCGCTTACCCAGCACACTGACAATCACAGATTTTTGACTCTGCCCAGCATCACTCTGTGGGCTGAAAACTTCACAGGTGTAGACACCAGTGTCTGAGGGCTGCATGTTGGAGATTGTTATCGATGCATTCCCTGGACCTGTTGCAGCTGTTATCCTGTTCTTAAACTCGCCATAGGAGTAAGACTGGCCTCCTGAATAATAATAGACCTGTGATAAAGAAGCAATTGTTAGTTTAATAACAAGAGATCTTACTGCCATTTTGTTTGGTACTCATAATCAGAATGTAGTTGATTTCTGATTAAGCCAAGCAATGTCGCCCCCCTTTCTTGCCCCCTGCCCTGAGAAAGCACAGATGAAAACATGGTACATTTAAATATATATTTCTAGTGGTTCTTAAAAGACAAACTTTTCAGAAATGGGATTTTTCAATTGTGTAAATGGACGGTAGCTAGTTCTTTGTGGATACTCCAGTCACAGACTGATGCATTTGCAAAAACAAAGGTGAGACCATCGTATGACAGTTCTATGGAAAAAATGCTAAGTCATGCACAATTAATAGTGGCACTAATTGAAGCAGTGATAGTTTGTGATATTAATAAGCGGCTCAGTAGAAGATGGTGACAAGAATGGACCTGTCATTGCAAAAAGTGGATGGCTGCAGAGCTTTCCAAATATAGAAGCTAGCAAACAGAGAACTGAAATGAATCCACAAGACAGAGGTCTAAGCAAACAAGGCGCCTGATCTGTTGGTAGTAAATTCGGAAGCAATAATATGCAATATGGTAACACCAGCAGAATCATCACACATGCAATTAGAGCAACCATGCTGTTCTCCTTGTTTGTGTAATCAAGGTCAGAGACAGTGTCACGGACAATCTTGGTTTTTTGAGTTTATACCACAGGTAGAAGTCAAGAAGACCTGTTGGCCTCAGTGCTTGGAGGAACACCTATTTGGGATGGAGAAGTTCCCCTTTTACTACACAGTAAAAAAGGTTTTGCAGAATTATAAACATGGTAAAGATAAATGTCTCTAAGGAATGCAACATTTCCTTCCAAATTTGCTGCTTAACATTGACTGTTTTCACTGACTTTAGTAGCATCAATCGTACTTAACAGCACTGTGTGAATAGAATAGGCCTTGGAAGCTTATAAACCCAAACCTGTTGCCTGTTGACTGAAAGGAGAGACTGAAAGAACTGTATTCATTGTGGAGCCTGGTTGGTAGTCTGAGACTTGGGCTTCAGGATCTCATCTGCTCTGGGGTAAATATAATAGTTCTCAAGGAGTACACATGCTCTGTCCAGTCTAGCTCTGCTGTGAAACAAAGATCTGAAAGAACAAAGCTAATGTGGAAAACTATGCAGCGTTGATTATTTTTCTCAAATGTTAATGATACTGTTGTGTAAAAGTGATAATATTTGGCGTAGGCAGTATATTCCCCAGTGTCTACATGGACAAACGCCATTGTCTAGGCAAAGAGAACAGTTGCAGCGTACTCAGTCATTTTTTTAAACTGGTGAGAGGTAATCATATAGAATTACAGGCTGGAACCTAAATAGATCTAACATCGTTCCTACTGACAATATTCCAGAATCAGCAGCGTAAATGTATTTATTGAAGTTGGACACCGACAGTGTGTTTTTTAATGGGAACACCTGGAAAATGTTTCCAAGAAAAAGCTCCACAAACTCCTGTGAAATGCCATTCACACTTGACTAGTATCAAAATTTCCTTTTAGTCAAAGTTCCCTGCCTTTAGGGACACTGCAGATGCCCAGGCAAGACGTATAATTTGCTTTACTTTGCAGATCAACTGATTGCATTTTGAATTAAGAATATTTATTCTTAATTCTATTTATCCACCCTGATACAGTGTTGACTGAAGTCTTTAAGCAATGTTATCTGAAAGCCTTTATTAGCTTAAGGCAAGCTGCACCCCAGAACTGCCAGAGCACAGCTGGTTTATGCAATGATAAGGCTTTCAAATGAAGGTCAGAACCCAGACTGCACAGCACCAGCAGCACCGGTACTGCAGCTTGGCCCCATCTCAAGTGCAATTTTGCCTACTTTCCAGCCAGGCTTTATCGTTCCCTGCCCCAGCATTGCAAACACCAGGTACAATTGATGCAGAGCTATGAACACCAAAGCTACACCAATGCATTGGAAAACTGGTGTTGCAGCGAGGAGGCTGAGGTCCAGCGTTAGCACGGCGGCAGGCTAGGTTAGAAAGTCTGCTGAACAGCTGGATAGACGCTCCAGTTTCCATTGTATCCATCAGTTTTAAAACTGGTTTTATGCTTTGCAAATGTCTAGATATGGACCTCTATTGCAAAACTAGAGTCTGGATGCACACCTTTGTATTCGCCAAGGAAGGAGAGTGTTCAAAATAGGGAGTTTGGTTTAAGCAAATCTCTCATCAAAAACCTGAGCTACCTGTAATTACAAAACCACACTGGCCACACTTCTCTCATTCTACGTTTATCTGAGTATTAGCAACAACAGAGTGTTACACACTTCCATGCAAAAGGCTGAAGTTACGAGAACTGTGACTTCTGACTACAGGCTCCTCTTAGCCTATATTGATCTCAGCAGTGATGGGCTGGATTTACATCTCCTCTCCATCAATTGCATCTGTTTGAGCGGGGTAGGGAAAGAGCTTCCATCAGCTCTTCACACTAATGTGAAATTAAGTTGTACAATGACTTAAATGAAGTATTGCATGACTTGCAGCAGCATGAGAGGAGAGGCAGGCCCATTATATCCTACTAAAAGGCCTGATTACTGAAAAAAGGGGGCTAAATTCTACTCAGAGTGATCTGGGATTTATGTGAGAGTAAACAGTAGCAGAAGCTGCCCACTGAGCGCTAGCTTAGCTATAGCACGTGTTCCTGGGAAACAGGACTGGCACGATGACGAGTCTTAAATGCAGTCAGGGCATGCCAGTAAACATTATAGAGGAGCAAGCGCTCCTTGGTATATTTGATCTAAAGTCAGGATGAATTACATACCTAACCCTTCATACAATACACTGAAAAATTAATCCCCTGTGTTCTCTCTTCCTGTCTGAATGCACGCGGAGAAAATATTTTGTGTACACTATGAAACCTGAGGCAGGTGTCAACACAGCAGAGAATATTCGTTTTCTTCATGGATTTAAACAGGATCTTTCTGGGGTTTTTTTTTTCAACTATGAACATAAAGGCAGTGGAACATCTTAAGGAAATGCGTTCAGTTCCTCTGCAGGCTCCTGCCTGTTCTCCTGCTCCTGCATGATGCTTATCTCACTCGCTCTGGAGTTTATTGCCTGAAGGAAGGTGGTAAACACCAAAAAGGCTGAGTAATGTTGTGATTAATTACTGAGTGTATATCTTGTCCCAGAGGTATGATTGGATTGTGTACACAGGAAATTTCATTTAAGAGGAACATGTTTCAGTTAATTGGCTGTGAATTCATAGCCCGTTTTAAACAATACACTTAGAATGGGTATTTTAAGCCCTTGTTCATAATGGTTTTATGCTGTCCTTGAAAAGCTCACGTTTGTGCCTTTCAAAAAGCTGAAATGAAAATCTTTGCAAAAATGTTTCTCTTCTGTTTCAAAAGTAAAAAACTTGTTTTCTGTTGAAGATATAGAAGACTTTTTATTTTTGGGCAACTGACAGTTAATGTTCCCTCCTACAGACACACATCTTATTGACATTTCTTTCCATTTTACCTAAAATGTCTGTATGGGAAAACTGTAAATTTAGTCAATGGTAGACTTTTCCTGGAAGCTTTTTTAATTTGATGCGATAAATATATTTAAAATGCAACATCTTGAATGTAAAAAAATACGAAAGAAATCTGCTGTGCTGCTCTTGAAAAAATAAGCTTTTTCTGTCCTCAAGCAAATCATGAGCAGCTATTAGTGAAGTCGATGATTTACCAGTGCAAAAACCACATTAAGGATGCAGTAATGGTCGCCGCTTCTCCTTACCAGCTAGTTTGCTCATGCAAATTTTTATATAATGGTGCCTTTTCACATTTCATGGGAGCAGCTGCCTGGGCTGACTAACCAAACAACTGACAGAAAATAGAGCGGAGATTATCACTCCTAAAAATGTTGTCCCTAATAACTCCACAGTCTGTGTTTTTTCAAACAGTTTCTGCAAAACAGCTAAGTTGTCCAGAAAACGTCTCCCTAAATACGCTTTAGTGCCTAAAGGCGCTAATGTTAGCAGCCGGCCTGTGTGGCTTTCTGAGGCAGTGGTATAGGTACTCTGCATTTCCACAGTCACAGTTTCTGCTGCAACCAAGAAAAGGATTTGGGCTCACAGACTTCCAAGGCAATTGAGTCCTGTACCTGTAGCTGTTTGGGGCAGCTGGGTTACAAACAGAACAGGGAATTGGAAATGTCCGTACTCATTTGGAAGAAAATCTTGGTAATCTCAATGCAGTCCACATGCTGGAGACAAGATAATTTGTGTCTCCCAATTCTGAAGGATCTGCTACATGAAGTAACATATCTTTTCTTCTCTAGCCTGACTTGTGGGAAGGCTGCTCATTTTCTAGTGTGATGGCGAGGAAAGTACTCGCCTGCAGAGGAAGCAGTTGGCAAAGCTGATGCTGAATTGAGGGTTTTCAAAGGCTGCCAGATGTTTAGCAGAGAGTGAGGAACCCACCTACAGGTTTTCTTTATACAACTTCTATAGAAAGATCTTCTTCCTTAGGGGGTGGAGGGTATGTGTGAAAAGCAGGCAGTAAATTAGAAGACACATGCCTCCATCTGCTTCCTTTCTTCTTGGGGCAGGACAAATACATACTAGAATTTGCATAAATATGTGTCTTTCACAAGTCTTTGGATGGATTCATTCATAATTTCCAGGTCAATATTCCTCCCACCCTCCATCTCCTGGTGTCATTGCATCACATTGCTGTACATGCCTAGTACATCTGGACATCAAAATTGTAAGATGAGATGTATTTGAAGATGTGTTAAAAAATGTCCCACTTAATCTCCATAGTAGTCTTAATTTCCTGACTGAGGGGCAGTTTCAGTACATAAGTTCCTTTCCAGTACCTGTCTTCCCTCCCGCAGCCCCTTCTCACTTTCTCCCACCAGCAGATGCAATGCTATAGCATCCTGTTCGATGACGTTTCCCTAGGCCCATGTATTCAGCATCTGACTCACAGTCTTTCCCTGGAGAGCTGTAAAGCTCAGGCGTTCAGAGGACCCTGTCATTGGGCAAGCTGCTAGAAAAAGAACCATTAAAGTCTCTTTCTCACCAATAAACGCAAAGGAGGATATTAACAACTTTACTGGTTTGAGATCATGATCTGTTTTTGAATTTTGAGTACAGACAGAATTTATAAAATAACAACAAAGGAAAAAAATGTTCGTCACTCCCTTAAGCATCTTACCATCTAATTAGAGAACAAATGCCGCACGCTCAAAGTGTTAATTAAAGCCCAAGGCTCAGATTCTGAACTCGGCTAGATAAGAAAGCAAATGCTCACACGTGCATTGGTTTCTTTGACGTGTGTCTGGCCCCAAATGCCTTTTTTCATCCACAGCTTCTTTTCACACATTTTTGTCAAAACTCTGATCTTCCAGACTGTCGTAGGGATGTTGTGTCCTGTATTACTGGGATATTTGCGTGGGTAATTGAGGATGTTAATAATGACTAGAAGCCTCTTGTCACAATTGCGCATTGGTAGAAGAAGAAAGCGATGGAGTCAGAAGCCTTTAGAGGATTAATCATTCAGCAGCTTTAACTGGTGCAAAATACTTTTGAGGAGCAGCTCTTTCACGTTCTCACAGTATCATTCTTGTGGCTGAACTATTAGTGAATAATTTCTACCGTGCATCAAGCCCAAACATGTTTTTTCAGTGCACTTGGTGTAACTGCTTTTCAGCAGTTATTATTAGACCTCAATTTACATTGGGTTGTACCCTGTCCTTCATGGTGAGACAGGAGTCCCACTGCAGTGAAAGAGAGTCTGGAATGGATTATGGCTGGGACACTGAGCTGACAGCTGAGAGGAAGTTCAGCAGGCAGCGTAGTGTCCCTCTGTATCCATTGCCTCTCAAAATGTTGTTATATTCTAGAAAGGAGATCCAGGATGATTTTTTTTTTTTTTTTTTGCTATGTAAATATGTAGCCCTAAATTTGGCCTATCCAGACGTGCTCACGTTCAGCCCAGAGGCTGCTGGTGTGTGGGCATGCCCTTCAGATACCCTTTGGGCAGAATATTCCTTACCGTGCTAGTTCAGCCACCTAGAATAGCTGTGGGAAAAAAACAACAGCTACATCCAAAATAAGTTTGACAGAGAAAAATGCAATGAAAAATAGGGTGAGTTAAAAATTCTGAATGATGCATCTGATTCGGCTTATCTCAGTCATGTGCCGGTTTTAAGATTTTAATCCAGAACATGATTACAGGTCTTACAGTAGCATAAACGCAGTAGAAGCTATTTATTTCTTTTTTTCCCCTTAAGATTGGGGGGATTTTTTTCTTACCTTGTGTCTCCAGCTACATCTTCCCCGTGCATCTGTCACATACACCATCTTTTGACAATGACTGACTGACTTTTCATCCATACTCAGAATACCGTGACACGGGGAACGCTGTATTTGAGTAAAAATGTGCTGATCTGAGAGTTAAATGAGACTTTAAATGTTCCCCCAAAATCAAAGAGCCTCTTCTCTACACAGCTCCCCATCAGTACCGTCAGTGCTGTTCACAAGGGCAGGGTGCCTCGTGTTCAGCGGATTTTGCAGCAGATATCTCAAGCCCTTGTCAACAATGAGATGCAATAGAATCTTGTTTCTAAGTTTTACCTAAAATTAGGCAAACTAAGATTGAAGTCTAATGTTTGCTCCAAACACGCCAGCTACAACCTGATCATTTTCGATTTGTCTCCACTTTCCTGTGTGTTCTCGCTGTTGTCTGCTTCAGTGTACCTGTTTATTTTATCTTCCCTCTGCAGACTGCCACTCCAGTGCCAGAGATAACCACAGGCAGTCCACAGTAATCCCAGTGACATCCAGGGAGTCACCCTGACTGCAATGACATGACACCAGGGTCTCCATTCCTCTGCACTGGAGGTGTTGCCTCTGCTTTCCATGAAGCTATTCCTTTTAAGTGCCTACTCAGTAAGTGCTAGATAAAACTCGATTTTAAAAAAATCATTTCTGGGCAAAAAGAAATGCTCATGTATCAGAGAGGCCCTTTGCAGGAAATTTGCCTGTGCTGCTTCAGGAGGTGCTTTGCACAGGCTCGTCTTTGCTCGCGGGTTGGAATGGACTGCTGTGTTCCCAAGCCAGTGTCCCTTGCAGCACTGACAGCCTCCGCAGCACATGATCTCGGTTCTCTGGCTGAAAGCGTGTGATGGGGTCTCAGAAACTACTCATACTACCAGGGGAGGAATTTGTTCTTTCAGTAGTTTTTATGGGAACCCCACACTTACAGGGCTGGCTCGCCCCTGGCTCTCACATGGTAGCCCAGGGCCCGTGCCTGTGCCTTGCTTTGCGCTGGGCAGCAGAGTTGTGCTGGCATCCCGACTGCTGGTAATCTCCATTTGGGGGTTCAGGGTGAAAGGAGCAGACACAGTTGTGCTCGGATCGCTCTTCTTGCATCTCTTTCCTTCCTTGGGCTCCACTACCCTGTCCCCCGTTCCTGAACAACGTGACACTAGCCTGCTCACTCCTCTGAAGATTTTGCAAAGTGGCTCACCAGGCCTGCAAGGCTGGGTAGAAGGACATGGCTAGACTTCTCCCAAGGGAACGGTGCCATCTACCTTTTCTGTAGGGTTTACAGTAAGTGAAACCCTGCTTGCCCCTATCCACTAAGTGATACTTTCTTGGTAGTACAGATATGAGAAAAATACAGGGCTCTGGCAGGGTAAAAGCCAATGTATAAAATAAATGGAAGATATTCTTGCTGTTACATGCTGCTAACACTCTTTCCCTCTCAACTGCCCATCAGCAGTTTTACCAAAGCCATGTCAGTGCCACTGTTTGCAAATATTTCAAGCTCGCTTTTTTTAGAGAAAATTTTCATGAGAAGTCTATCAATAATTCAGTTTCTTTTACAAGTAACAGTCATTCATGACCTTTACTTATCTAGTGAATTTCACATTTCAATCAGGGATTCTGCCCTGGGCATATCTTGGGTAGCCACAGAGTGTCTCTGATAATTCCACTTACTTTAACCGTGGGTGGCCTGGGCTGGAGGCTCGAGGTGTGGCCCTGGTTAGGTTCAGGAGTCGTATTTAGCTTTGCAGGGCTATAGCCTCGCCTGTGCAGAGTCAACAGTGGGCTTCAATCTTTCAAACATTTACTTAGGTGCCTTACACCGAGGCCAGCCGAATGACTCAGAGCATGAAATGAAGCACAGATGCAGATCTTAGCAGGAGCTGAGACTTTATGAACCAGGCCAGGCTGTGGGGCACTCTGTTACCCTGGGTGAGCTGAATAAGTAGTGTTTGCCTCCGTTTGTCTATATGTAAAATGGAGATAGTTCAGTATTGGAAAGTTCTCAAGATCCTTGGCTGGGAGTTATTATCTAAAAATTAAATTTATCATTAAAAAGACATGTTGCTAAGGGGTAAGTGGCAAGAAGAAAAAGTGTAAAATACATATGGCATCCTATTTTCCATGACTTGATATTTACATTATTTAGTTCAAATGAAGGGAATTGCTTCCACTGGAGAAAATTCTCAGGAAAAGAGCAGAGTTAGGCTCCAGTTAGTAAAAAGATCTATATTCGCACACTATATATAGCCGCACTCTCTTCAAAACGGCACCGCGAACACCTGCCATTCCGCTGTTTGCTGCCTCCCTTTTCATCATACTGTCTGTGAACAGCCTGTTTGCGGTATTTCATCCTCTCCGGGGTAACTGCCATGACTTTTAACTGTTGAGCACCTGCGCCAGCGTTGTGTAAGGTGGGCAATGCGGAACAGGATATGAAAACACCAGAACAAGCAGCGGAAGGCAGCAGCCAGCTCCGCAAAGCCAGTGCTGGGAGGCAGATCTGCATCGGGTCTGCAGACGAATGCAGAGCACTGCCTCACCGTGAGGCAAGGGAAAATCTGTTGCTGAATACTCTGGGGCGTTAAATTAACACTGGCACTAGGTCTGATCCCGATCTTACTGATTTCACTCCAGACAGGACTGTACCTGAGCCTATGTATCTCAAAACACTGCGAAATCTGTAACATAAGTGACAGTGTAAAATACTGACATTCTTTTTAAAAAGGGTGCCTATGGCCTCTATGCTTCTTATATATTATGTCCTAAAATCCAGTACTTTAAAGCTCACGTTCATTACTGCTTCAAGCCAAAGGCACCTTAATGACATAAATTTGCCTTAGTTAATTCTAACGTTCTACAGTTTTCTCTATTTGCTGCCACGGTAGAGCGAAAGGGCCATATTCTTAATTATGTACATAAACATTATTTATTAAAATCAAGATTCCCCTTCCCCCCATATTTGTTATGGAGAACATCCCCTCTGCTTAATCTTATTATTGTGAATATACTACCCATGTGAACAACATGGTGATCAAGACATCTAGCATTTACTAATATGTTAGGAATATTTAAAATTGTAGCAGATGGGATAAGAAGACATATTTTCTGCAATTTTTCTGAGAAATTGTAAGGCTCCTGTCTTCAAAATATTTGGCAGAAATTTTCAACTTTAAAAAATGTAGTTTGAAAATATCCATTTAGTTGCTGAAAAAAATGGCAAGTTTTGAGTGGAGCAAAAATTTTCAACAAACTTTTTCAGGGAAAACATATGCATTTATCAAGAAGTGTTTGTTTATTACTGACATTTTAGAAGAATGTAGATATCTCATAAAATTAAATAATATTATCCACTTAAAATGCAAGCTACTGTGCTAGTATTCAGTAAGGTATGCTGCCAGTCTTTTCAATTCAGTTGTTTTTGTCATCTTACCAGCAAATGTATTTTTGACTTGCATTTTAGTATTCTTTAATCTAAACAATGCAAGCCAAAGCTGGCAATCTCCTCCGTTGCCATGCATATATTTCCTCCTTGGAACAAAATGTGAAACTTAACTTCAGCTACGTGCCAAGCAACCAGGGCAAAGCCAGGTTTGTAGAAAGAGAGATTATTTTTTGTTTAAACTTGTAGGCGAAAAGCACCCATGCTTTCAGGCACTCTGTCCTTTCTGAAACTCAGAGAAGTCACCAGCCTGAAACAGAAATAGCAACCTCGTATTGCTGTGGGTTCAGAGGGAGGTTGAAAATCCAATTTCATGTTCAGCCATGTTGTGTAATTTCTTAGACCATATTTTCCACGAGCAGTCACAGTCCTTCCTTCCCAGTGTTTGCATTAACACGATTAATTTTATTGTGAATAGGTTCCAAACGGTAAGGAATCACCATGTTGTGGTGAATGGATACAGGGTCAAGTAATACAGGACTGAATCGGTTGCTAAAAGCATTTTTAAAAGAGTAGTGCCCCAGTCCTGCAGCTCTTCAGGACCATGCGCCCTCCAGGCACGTCAGCAGGCTCAGAGGAGCACAGGGTGTCCTGCGAGCCTCGCCGAGCCCACGAGCCAAGGAGAACTGGTGCTGCAGCGAAAGGGAATTTTACCTCAGTGTTCAAGGAGAACGGGATTAGTCACTAACCCGTGGCCTCTCCAGATTGAACTGAATTTATTTAATGAAAATGCAAATAATCCATTACACATGCCGGCGTGTTGCAGTGTGAAAGTGAATTTACCGTGAAATTAGTTTCAGATAGGGAGAAAACCAGATGCAATTTTTCCCAGCAGTGTTTCTTACAGTCCTTATGCCTAAAGTCTCGGCTTGCCCATTGGCAGCAGTGGGAGCTGCAGAAGCCGGGAGTGAGTGCTGACGGGACTGATCCATAAGGTTTCCCTGACATTTGGCAACCTCACACCAGTTAGTTCTTGTTGAGCCTATTCTGAACCACCCACAGTATTTTAGGATTATAATCTTCAGGGGGTATTTTCTCATCATTGGTCACAGTTTACAAATGGTTTTCCCCTCCTGGATCTGTTGAAACCGTTTGATTCTCCCTCTAAAATACTTGCGACTGCAATCTACTTATTTCTCTTGGTTGTGACCAGAAAATGTATTGGATTTAGTGTCTTGTAATATGGAAAATTTGATGCAAGTAAAACTCTAACCAAATCTGGAGAAGATGGGCTTGATCCTATCTCAGTGCTGTACTTCCCACCTGAACAAGTGATCAAAATTTATGATATAACGTACTGGAGCAAAATTATAATATATTTTACTATTTACAACTTACTTAGGAAACCTGCAGCTACCACCCTTTCATGAATAATTATTCATTTAATGAAATAGTTTTGGCTTAAAAAAAGCAAATGATGAGTAACAACTGTTCATACAATGAGTCAGGCAAGGTGGTCATATGTCGGTCTGGCATTCAGCTAGAGTTTGGGATGGGCCCAGTGTTTGTACTTAGCGCTGATAAGAGTCTTTATCCGTGGCGACGATATACTGCAGGGGGGTGAGCGGTTCTGTTTTAGGTTAAATTGCTATGACTTACATACTGGCCAAATTCAATGCCAAATATGTTACGCACTGTACGTTCTGCAAATTACAGACAGTCTAATTCTGCTATAACTGATAAACCAAATAGAAGCTATAACTCTGTCAGCAATGGCAAACCCCCTAACATAAGGCTATTAGGAAACTGGTGAACATGACAAGGATATCATCAGTGTGGACTGTGACACTCTTCTAAGTCAAATCTCTTTACATCAGCTCTCAGGTTTAACACCAGGCAGGAGGACTGAACTTTTAGGAAAAAAATGTTAGCAACAGGATAAAAACAACGGGAGAGAAAAGAGACTGATGGGCTAACAGGCACAAGCCCGACACCAGGACATGGAAAAAAAATCACAGTCATCTCCAGGGATGCAGTAACACTTCTAATCAGCATTTCTTCCTATAAAGGAAGATGTTGCTGATTGCTCAGCACCTGTCAGGGCTGAGCTGATGGGAACTCACACCCTGCACGTTCTGCTGGGAGTGAGATTCATCAATTCATTTCCCCACCAAAAAACAAGATTAATGGATAGCTCTGGAAGTCTGGGCAGTAGTGTGAGTACGTATAGGAGGTTACAGATCCCATCCCTGCCTCCTTCCAGGCAGACCAGGCTGCTCTGCAAGGTCTTTACAGCCACGTGAGAGGCTCGGGCAGTGGTTACAGCACGTAGCTGGCTAGTCCTCAGTGTCCTTCACAGTCCTGATGCTGCCTCTGTGCCGATACTCCAACCTGCCACGCGGTCTCGATATGGCCCTGGGGGGAGGTACTGTTTGGCTCTGCTGCCTCTCGGGGTCTCAGGAAGGGCAGGGAGCATTTGCCTTTGATCTGTAATTGTTCTGCTGCCACAAAGACACCCGTGGGATGCCGCGAAATACCAACGCAAGTTTGCTGTGGCAGATTTCCTGCTATGACAGATTTCTACAAAGTCCTGCCAAAATACTCACTGTTCACAGTGTGCCAATAGCCTATCATGCACCGCTCCTCTTACTGAGCCCCCTAATGAGTCAAGGAGCTCTCGTTTGACCCTTAAATGGGGGAAACGTTGTCATAGGCAAGGGCGTCTCACCAGGAAAGCAGCCTGCACAATGGCAGGAAATATCTGCCAGACAAGAGAAAAGGGAGGTGGTCCAGGGGCTGGAGCGCTTGTGTGATTTTTGGACACCTGGTCTTTGCTTCACGCTTCCTGTGTGACTTGGAGCAAGTCATCAGAGCATCTGAATCCCTTTTGTACCTTCTCCTAAGTTTCTAAAGGAGGTCAGGCATGCCAGTAGGAACGGGGAGCCTAGATAACTGTGCATCTGCCCCCAAATTTCATTGCACCCCAGCCCCTTGTCTTTAGGGTGGGAACACCAACATTACCCCCCTCCCTGGCCTGTAGTGAGGATAACACTATCAAACGTAACACGATTCTTTGAGGACTTAAGGATATCTTAAATGTAACTTCATATTAATAATAAATAAATGTCTTACGGTATGCAGTTGGCTCTCTTTGGCACTGTAAAAGCTCCACTGAATAAAGAAATTTCCCAGCGGTCCAGAATTCATGTATGTACAGAGGAGGGTTGCGTTTCCACCTGTAGTGACATTCACTGTCTTCTCGGGGACGGTCACCACAACACCGCTGACGTGGCCTGTGGGCAGTAAGTGTGGTGAGGAGAGATCAGCTGGGGCCGACCCCGGGAGCCGTGCGGGAGTGCCTCGCTCCCTGCGTTATCGAAGAAACCCGCAGGACATTTCTAGTCATTCTCCTTCGCAGTACAGTTTCCCTTGGGCTTTGTGTGGAAATCTCAGTGATAACAAGCTGGGAGTGGGTAAAAGCTAACAAGCAAATAAATCCCCCAGAATATGTGCGCCCTTAAAAGAAATAATACTCTGAAAAAGCAGAGTTCCTAAAAACGTACTTGTTCTCACCTGCAGAGACTTGTCTTCTCACTAAGAGCCTGTGGCTAAACCGAACCTTTCTTCTGCACTCGCAGTGCTCTCTTGCACCTTGCACGCTCATTCGCAGCTGTCTCTAGCCCTCTTTTACACCCGTCTTGCCCTCTTGGCCCCTGCCAAGTTACTAGCCATGGTGACATACGGCAACAAAGCTAAAACTGTCAGAAAAATAAGTCTGAATTTCAGGGTTTTGCTGGATCACTGAGTCCAGTTTTAAAGCTACTGTCTAAAGATTCTGAAGGATGATATATTTCTTTTGAATGTGATGGAAAAACATTCAAAATATTCTTCTCAATGAAATATCTGTGGATCTTATGCTCGGGTGCTGCTTTTGAGAGTTTAATCAGAACCTCCAGTAATACCAAAAGAGTATTTTGCTCAAATTATCAGCGCTATGAGAGAAAACATTGTTTAAAAAAGAAATAGAATCAATTTTGACATTTTTAACGGAGTAATTATTGCAGATTCTTCAGTTGCTGCAATATGGATACCTATCTGAACCTGGAGTCTGAACTCTTCGGGGTCTGTTTTCCTTGTTTGATGGCTGCAATAGTGAAAGCTCACTGCAAGGAAGAAGGGAATAATCTACTTTCCATGTTGGTGGTGGCTAGGATGAGAACTAGCGGCTTTAAACTACAGCAAGATTTACATTATATGTGAAGGCAGCCTCACAGGAACGCCTGGAGACTGACCTAAATGTGTCAAACCTGCCTTGGGGAAAGAGGGGATCCCAGTGGGCTGCAAGTCCTGCTTGTCCTGTGAGTTCACAGTAGCTTAATCCTTACTGAGATCTAATATAAAAGTCATGTAATATTATTTTAGATATCTCAGTTCACTGTTCTCAGGTTTATGAGTTAGACTTGGCCAGAGGATGATAGTTTCTTGCCACAAAAATGCTTCCAGGTTTACACGTATTTATTTTCTGCCCTTCACTGGATTAAAGCTTTGGTCTTTCAACACAATGTCATTCTACTGAAAACATCCCTTTTCCAGTCATCTGCTCCACATATTTCTTTCATCATTCTCTCTTTTTGGAGTCAGGAGTGCCACAGAGCCTGGCTGTTACAAGCTTTTCTAGAAGAAATTAATTTTAGCTGAAACGACTCCACAAAGCATTCTAGTTTTCATGAAGTTGTATATTTTGAAGAAATACATTTCGTTGAAATAGGCTTCACTCTAGTAAAAATATAATGCCAAAACCTACCTAACTTCTGTTGTCCAGCGAGGCTGTTTAAAGCCATCACTAATTGTAAGATGGAGCTTTTGACTGAAAACGGAGCGAACTGGACCCCCAGAGCCTGTTCCCTCATCACGGAAGTGAATGGGAGTTCTGCTTTGCAGTTAGTGCACCGTTTATGGTTTCAAACTCATAATCCCATTTCATACATACAGTCCTTTTGGTTTCAATGAAAAAAGCGCATGAGTAAGAAGTAATTCAGTGAAAAAAGCTAGCGTGAACAGGACCATAACTTGTTAAAAACAGTTGAGCCATGTCTTTTCCTCATCAATATCATGGTAAGACCGCTTCCTTGCTACAGAGAAAGTCATTGCAGTTAATTGGGAATCCCCCACTTTCACTGAAGTCCCATGCAGTTTTTAACGCCCGTGAAGTAAATCCAAGTTTGCTGATCTTTTCCTACCCGCTGCAGAAACCCCCAGTCAGTGGCGCCCATCAGTATGGACACACTGCTAGTCTTAAATCCAGAACTTTAAAATTAGAGGACATTGTTTTGAAAAGTATTGGTACTAACACTGAATTGCTTTTCATTTCTACGGCAAAAATCAGTGGGGTTTGTGTGTGTGTGAGAGAGATAACATTGAAACACCAGGAGCAACTATTTAAAAGATTTCTCTGGCATCTAAACCAGATAATTCCATCTTGAAAAGAAAATGTGGAAACTAACTTCCATTTTCTTTAGTGGATACAGAGGCTGTTTATCTCCGTGGAGCATTAGACGTAAAATGTCTGCTTCTGTATATATTAAAAATAAAGCTTAGCACAATGAAATGTCCTTGAAACATGAATAATATATAATGTACCATATAATCCCTAGGTTTCACAAAGTATTACATCCTCACTTAACTTCAGGGAAATCCAAAGGATTATTTGCATGCTTAAAGTTAAGCATCCCCCAAAATTTTTTGGTGGGGTGGGACGGAGGCAGCATCTCCCAGGGCTATTATCAAGGGGAGACAAAAGCCGAATGTGGGAAAACCTAACCTTGAAACACTTGGAAGACCCTAATGCTTTGTGTGAGAACTCTTTGCCTCTTCCTGGCTTTAGAGCAAAACGTTAATTTACCAAAGCTAAAATTCTGTTCTTGAGCAAAAAACTCTTACCAGTCAGTGGTCAGCTTGCTAATTTCCACGAAATGGCATAGCATTATAGCCATGATTTTCATTCCATCCTAAAATAAATCTTGAATTCTCTCCTAGTTTGCCAGTCAGGTTCACCCGCTCTCTTATTTCAACAAGTTCCTTTATGCCAGTGCTATTTCGATCAGTTTGTTATTCTTACCTGTAAGGGTGGCAAGAATTGGGAATATCTTCAGCACCGTTGTAAACATCTTCTTGACGTTGGGAGAGAAGAGAGACCAGATGCTGATTCTGACTTCAACTAAAGCTCAACTGGTATTTTTTTAAGTGGGTTTTTGTTTTCCTTATCAGCTGTGTATCAACACGTCAATAAGCTTTTTCATTCTCCTTCTTTATCACATGTGTGCCTTTCTCCGACTAGTGGTGTGACTGTTCAGTTGAAACCATTTTGTGGGGTTTGAGTAACTGAGGGTTTTGTTAATAATAAACCTTTGAGTCAGAGAAGCCCAGATTCTCCCACTTTTACCAGGGCCCAGCAGTATTTGCCTACACAACTACTTCCACTGAGTACAAGAAAACTATTTGTGGAGCTATTTAACAGTCAATCTGATTACCAGTGTTGGAGTCAGGCCTAATACGAATAAGGAATAATCTTTATTTCCTGTTAATTCTATAATTTCTTTTTAAAAATGGACGTGTGGAGATAATATGTTAGTACATACGATAATACGTTAGTACATTACATTGGACTCATGATTGCCTTGAAATTTCCATATTGAACTCATCAATAAGATGACACACCAAAATAAAGATAAAATAGAAGTTATCTTCTAAACTGATAATAAAATCTGTTTCATCTAGTTTTAATCCATGAAGTTGGATGCTACTAATACAAAATAACAAGGTGAATATATTGATTTTTATTTAAAAGTTAATACTTGATTTATATAGTGAAAAAGCTGTGGATGAAGGTTAGGACTTGAAGAACTAATTACAGTAACTTAAGGTAGATTACTTTCTCCTTAGTGAAAGCAAAACACCTTCTCTAAGTCTCTGAAGCTCATTAGGAACTGAAGGTGCTCTGCTTCTTGCAGGAGCCAGCTTGGCTTGCTTTATTCCATGTCATTTGATGGAGACTAATTCAAGCTGCGATGGGAGGAGCTGGTTCTGCCTACGCAGCCGTGTGTGAGTGAGTAGCTGAGGACATAACAGAGGGCAGCATTGCCTTTTAGATGTGTGCCTATACCTGGGACCAAGACAACGAAAACGGTCCGTGACATTTTTTTCAGTGCTTGTTGAAAACATGGGTCTATGTCATGCCTGATGATCCCATCTTTCTTGTGGCAGGCAAGGGCGGCCACCCTTTCCATGGCAGGGGCCATGCTGTGCTGGGGAAGCCCTTTTGGCAGGTGGGGCTCAGCATCTGGCCATGTGCGGTTGGAGGGGAGAGAGAGGTATGTCCAGGCTCTCCCTCATCTCTCATGTGATGTGGTGGTGGATTCTTCAGCGCGGAAGTGGTGAGTTACTGGTTCTGTCAGTTACCGTTGGGATCAGGCTTATGGACTTTGTTGAATTTTATTCTGCCAGATATTTCTGTGCGTGGCAGATCCCTGAATAATCTCTGGACAGATGTCAGGGTTTGATTATATTCTTACATGAGCTGTCTTCAAAAGCTTTATAAAACATGTCTTTTCCTTAGTTTTGACTGTCAGCACTTCACACAGCATTCCCACAGGGTGGGCAAGACTTGCAACAATTAAATGTCTCATCCAAGGATGCACGGGTGACCCAGGGTCCAAAAAGGAATATGTACTTTGAAAGCCTGAAATTCAAATTCAGGTTTCTTCCAAAACATGAAAAGTGTTTAGATTCACCTTCACTAAAGAAGCATGGAGGGATCCCAAATGCACATGGGAAGTTCTCACTGGCTTTCCCCAGGTCGGCCTAAAATGGGAGCTGCTGCTGTTTTCCAGTCATTTAGCTATGGATGAGCACAAATGTTCTGAACATGAGCACAATCTACAGACCCATTTTGGTGATCGCCTGTGGCAGCGCCATAATACCCAGAAGGAGCCTGACTAGTAGCTCACAGAGCCTTGATCATTTGCAAAAGACAGCAGTTTTCAGGAAGATGCAAAAAACGTTACCATCCCGCACTGCAGGTCAGCACGCACCTGCATGATCCTGTGTCTTTACTGCAATATCAGTCTGTCCTCTAATTCCCTCTCATTTATCAACACCGAAGTCCTTTCTCTGGCACTTGAGGCACCCTCAGCTGATACATATTTTCTCCCTGTTATATTCACTTTTTGTCAATTAAGTCTCTGAAAGATGGCAGAACTACGTTCCTGGAGGGTGAAATGCTCAGTTTGACCAGCGAACAGGAGCCAATAGCACAGCTTCTGCACTAATATGCGCCTGTTTAAGCTTGGGACATGGGGCTGAGATTACCAATTACGGAGCGGGTATATCTTGTAGCGAATGATTACAACCATCAGTCCTGTTTTACAGAGGATACTGAACACCAGTAGCATTTACTTTTGACTATTACCCGCCTGGGGCTTATTTCACACCATCAAACCAGAAGCGTGTACCCTAATGGTAATTTCCAAGCCATCCGGGGTTACTCTCCTGTGAAGGTAATAGATGGTACCTGTCACCTGCTGGGTTTGCTCAGCGCTACCAGGGAGCAGCACCGCCCGTTCAGATGTCACCTTAGGAAAAGAACTGAACGCAGAAAGCAAAATCTGGTTTGGTTTGATGATGATTAAGGTTAAGTTAGAGTGGGATGACAAAGAAGCTCTCTCTTACGCCACCGGCCCTCGGCTACGTGGAGAGAACAGCCCAGAGTGCAGCAACGGCAGCAGTCACTTTGCCACGGGTGGAGCGAAGACTCTTATCTCGAGATTAAATGGAAGGGGCCAGTACCAGGAACAGTGTGTTAACAGACTTTGTGACTCAAATCTGTGTACACTGAAACGTATTCAGAAATGCTCCCTTCAAAGCAACTCCCTTGTGTTCACTCTATAAGTAGAAGTGTCAGTCATTAAAAAAATGGAGCCCAGGGGCACACCCAGAGCAAGGCAGCATTGCCCAGCCAAGCACTGCCCTGATACTCAGCGGTTGCTTCTGTCGGCCTGAAACCTAATTAAAAAACTTCCTGTAGAATTCCATGTTTAACTTGACAAAGCTCAGCAGCACTTCAACTGCTTTGTCTTCCTGAAAAATGCTAAATATGCGATTGTTCAAAGACACCAAACCCAGCATAATGTGATTTACAAAGCTCTCTAGTTCAGTATTGCATCTGATTGCTGGGGATGAAGAGTGTAATTAAAGATTCAAACACAGTAAAAGAACTGCTTTAAGCCTCTAAATCCATCATTAGGTTGACTTTCAAATGCACTTTACAGTTTGCTTGCTTATTGCACAGCTTCATTTGTTGTCTAAAACATATTTATAAGCTTTTGCTGGAGTGTTTGCAGCCTAAAAGTTAATTCATGAACTCCCTGTTATTTTCAAGCTCACAGAGGGTCAAAGTTTGTAAAGATACCAATAATATAAACTCTTCTGAGGAGAGCACTATGGCCTGTCACCTCAAAATAACTTGATCGGAAATATACTTAATCTTCTGTATCCACTTCCCAGAACAGACACAGCTTATGATCAAAAAGCACAATACCATTTCCTTATAAAGGTGCTGGACTGGTCTTTTTTATATTGTCCCTTTTCTCACTGCAAAAAGAAGTACTTTTACCTTTTAACCATTCAAAAGGCAGGCTGCCCTGGAGCAAACTCTCTATCCAAGAAGTTTTCGTCTTTCTGGGGGGGTGGGAAAGGCACTGCAATGAGATACAGCAGTGATTGCCGGGAGATGAGAGGGCTGCATGGCCAGGCTCCAGCACTTTGGGCTAGGTTTGGTGGGCTTGTACCTGGGCTTTCTGACTTCCTTCATATGGTTCTCTGCTAGCCATGTCTCCACGTGGGTTTCCTGGGCATGACAGAGCAGCGTGGACTCAGAGGTCACATCTGGCTGTCCTGCCTTCGCAGGTCCGTGTCCTGAACATGGCATAAAAGCTGTTGGGTCAGTGTTGTGGCTGTATCCTCAGTGGCTTTGGCAGCCCTAAGCATGCCTCCTTTCTATCCTCCTTGCCAGTTAGCACCTTTATCCACAGAGAAAAACTTTGCCTTATCGTGAGTGGTGTGTCACATTATGCTGAATTCCAGCTAGATCTCCCATGCTCTGTGTGGTTGGAATAACTCCTCCTTTGAGAAGTGATCTGTCAAGGCACATGCTGGCAATTCAGTAGGTGTCTGTGCTGAACTCGGTAGCCCCGGGTGCAGCTAGGGGTGCTCATCAGTGCTTGAGGTCCTCAATTTTTCCCTTAAACTTACTGATATCCAGTGGAAACGTATAGAGAAAGCTATTCAAGCATCCAGCATCATCTTCATCAGAGTAAGCGTGGATTGCAGTGTTCTGGCCCTGTCCTAGCTGGGGAGAGTCAGTCTGTCCTTGCCGTGCCCCTGGCAGTTTTGGGTGGATGTAAGCACTCGTCACTGCCTGCCAGGGACAGGTATGTTGGGTGCAGACAGGCATCACCCCAAAGCTGGCTGCACTCTGCATCCTCACCAGCTTGGTGAGGAGTAACGCCTGGGGAGCACTTTGGCTATGTATGAATCTTTATTTTACACATGAGCACTAGTAACCCCAGGTTTATCAGCACTACGCTCCCAGTCGGTGGCTGTGATGTGACCCCAGAATGCTCCATAATGTGAAGGTACCCTGACTCCCTTCCCGCATCGTTCCCACCACAACCTTGTGCTTCCCGTTTCCCTGTTTCGGTACTGGCATTCCCAGCACAACCCCATGATTTCTGTCCCGCTCCTCAGAGAAGCTGCGGGCTGTGCAAGTCTGCTGGAGGCAGGACTTCATGGGAGAGGATGAGGACCGAACTCCTTCCCCAGCACAACGTCCCATGGACCCATCCCAGTCATGTCACTCACCGCCCAACACCAATGCTGCCTTCGTCACTGTAATTACACGTGACGGCTCACTTTGCTTATGGCAGGGATTACCATAAAATTACACACAGCTCTCCAAAGAAGGCTGCCTTCACACTGTCCCCTGCTGGCCTCAGCGGCCTGTGGAGGAACACTTGTAAAGAGCCTTTAGTGGAAATACAGTCTGAAAGTTTTCAGGAAAAATCAGATGCAATGTACCCTTCCATCTTTCTCCTCTTCCCAGCCAAGGGAAGGCAGCAAGCTGCAAACTTTCAGTGTGTTTTTTGAATCCGCTGTGAACAAGCAGATAGCCGAGCCAGACACAAACCCGAATCAAACCTGTCTTTTCATCAAAGGAAAATAACAGCGCTGGCAGACACAGAACTTCCCCTGTGCAGACAACTGTTCCTCTTCAAAGGGAACAAAAGAAAAGGAAACCAGCATGGAGCTGTAACTGAAAAACAATCAGAAGAAAAGCTTGGAAATGGAAATAAACAAACAGGCTTCCAGTAGGCTGGGGGCTTAATGATGCAGGGAGAAAGGTTGCCTGAGGAAAGCTAAGAAAATGTCCCCGTCCTTGGTGATGATAACTGTGGAATCCAAGAGAATTGTGTGTTCCTGTAAAAGCTGCAGAGGATAAATACTACCCAGCCACAAAAGTGCAGTCCCCTGCCAGACACCCTAGTAGGTACCTAAATGATCTTTATCACCCGAACATTGTCCCAAGTGGGTGACTCTCCGTGCCAGTCTGCCCACAGTATTTCCGCTGCTGCGAGGAAAATCACACCTGACAGAAGCAGGATGTGGGAGAGCAAAGAACATTTGCACCCACCCACTGCTCCTGTCCTGCCGTGGAGGATGCTCCCGGGGTGCCGTGGGCACGGCACTGCTCCGGCCGTGCCCTCCCCGCAGGCTGGTGGGGGGCAGCCCCCATGCACTGATCCTTCCCAGGGCTTTGCAGGGAACATCCCGGAGGTGCCAGGAACGCTGCTCATGGAAGAGGGATGGCAAATCTCGTGCAGAGGGTGGCTTTGAGCCAGCTGTTAAGGCATGTTTTAAATATACCCCCTGTGGGGCTGGCAACGGCCTGGGCTGTTATTCTAATCTTACTCACACTTCTGGAGTGTTGAAGTTGCGGCAGCTTGGACATTCTAGATTGCTCAAAAGCGTGGCAGGCTTAAATTCAGTGGGATTTTGTTAAGAGCATGCAAAATTCTAGACCTCTGCCATCTGATCTGGCCTGTTCGACAGACACAGAAGATGCAGGAAGTTTTCTTATCCTGCATTAGCCGTGGGAAGCCGATGCCTGCCGTTGTTGAAGGGATTTGTTCATGTGCAACACTTTGCAATGGAGCTCTAACACCTGTACCCACAGCGGTGTTTATTTAGTCAGCCAAGGCCCACGTGAAATCGGTGTGTATGTAAGCACCTGGATAAATTTGTGGATCTGGCTCAGGTCTTTTCAGTTGTTGGTAACACTCCCCTGTCTCCCCTGCCTTCTGTCCTGAGAAAAGCATGAAAAAGCAGAGGAGCTGCTGCTCCTGATGCTGCCCCAGACCTCCTGGGGATGCTGGTGTAGCATCCACGTAACCTGGAACTGGGCTGCCCTGGATTGTGCTGGACTGGGATGATGGGAGCGCTGGAGAGACTTTTGTTGCAGAAACAGTGATGGTTTTGCAGCAGTCGTGGTGTTAGTATAAATGGTAAGTTTTACTCCCTCGTTTGGCGGGCGAGCTGTGCACCACGAGTGCCCTGGTTGATGCAGGCTAAAGAATGACTTTCTAACAAAAAGTGCCACCATCAAATAATCCATTTATGCGCTGTGGCTTAGGTGTCAAAACCAAAGCGAACTCTCAGCGGCATGATAAATCACAGTAAAATGGTTCTATCTTTGTAGAATTGCTTTTCCCCTGAATTTGCATTGGCTGCATAACCTTTTCACTGCATATGATTAACTCTTGTCGTTATGTCTTTATTTTCTCCTTGTTCTTTTTCATGTAGTTTGAGAATTGAAGCTAATAAAGCAAAACAAAATGGAAAATTCACAGTGGGGATCTGGGGATTAAATTGTCTATCAACCTTATCGGAGGGAAAGGTCTTTTTTCTAATCTTCATTTGCATTTTCATAGGTTAACAATTTCTGAAACTGTTAAGTGATATTGTTCCTTGAGTTTGGCAGCATTTGTTATACTTGTCTAAAATGAAGAATGCTTTCATCTTAAGAGTGCATATAACGGTATAATTTATATGGTGCCTGCTTGCCTTAACAGGTATGATAATGTCATTTTAGGATTACCGTGCCAAATTAAAACCTGGCATAAAATTAATGCAATTGCGCTGAACTCTATGGTTTCCACCTGCTTCTGCCGTCTCTGAAATGGAGGGTTTTGGTGGACAGATGTTAAAGCAATGCTAGTGTTTGGTGCTTTTCAAACACACCAGCTCATGTTGTCAAATGAATACAAGGCAATCTCATTCTTTATTTTAAAAAATAGCTAGTTTTTAATTCTGACTGTTTCAAGGAAATGCTTGGACACGGGAACCTTAGTGCTGACCTCATCTGCTCCCTACTCCAAGGAGGGAGGAATTGCTAAAATCTCTTTGCTTTTGGCGTGCTCCAGTTTAGGAAAAAGACTAAAGCAGCCTCTGGTGTCTGAGTGTTGCTTTGTCTGCCCGAGTTTCACCCGGGTGCTAATCCTTTTCATTTTACTCCACATAACTGGCAGCCGGAGGGAATTGAGGTCTCCGGGAGAAGCTGTTCCGTGTCCAGGTTCTGCAACTGGGCTACCCTCGGAAGGAGACGACATTCAGTGAGACTGCATGGCCTTTTTCTTGGGGAGGTGGAATACTAATTGTATATGCCATTAATCATTAATTAATAGTTGTATAGCTTATTTTCCCTCAGCTGCCCTTCTCCAGGCGTGTGTGCCATGGGGTCCCCAGCAGTGCCTGGAGCCTGGCTCTGCCTGCCGGCAGCCGGCTATCCACCGCTGCTCCGGCACCAGCTCCTCCAGGTGGGATGTGACGGGGTGTTTTCCCTGGGAGCCTCCGAATTCCCCAAAGCTGGGTGGTGCTTTGGAAATGCTGCAGTATGTTAAGTTGCGCAAGCTCATGCGAGGTGAACTAAGAGCGACTGCTTGCTTAGTGCCTGGTTTTGAAGAGAGTTTTCCTTTTGATTCCCAGGAGCTTCGTACTGGGAGAAGGTTACTTGTTTAGATGGTTTTAATTCTCAGGAAGAATGATATGATGGTTCCTATCCTGCTTTGTTAATAATCTCATTAGAGTTGTCTTAATTATTTTAATTACACTGAGTATGACAGTGCAATCATGTGATGTGATGAAGGTGGATCAGCTATCCTGAATAAAAATCAGTGTGGAAGACCAGCGGAGATAAACTTGAAGCACTTTTGTTGTCATGCCTTTGATACGCTTGTGGCAGGCAACCGAAGTTATTCATCAACTGATCGGGACTCAGATCCTGTAGCCCGGCAGCTTTGGTGCACACCGCGTGTTAGCAGCTGGAATTCTTTGGAAGCACTTGTTATCCTTCGGTGATCAAGTAGGCAGTGAGTTTGCAAACTGGAGGGAAGTAATGGAAAATGAAGCTGTCAGCAGCCTGTACATCATGGGAGCAGCTGGGAAAGCAATCACTCAGATGACTTCATCTGAAAAACACATGAATCTTAATAGTGTGTAGGGTGTAACCTTTGAAGAACAACTGTCTAATCCAGTTGTACACAGCAATTTGATTCAAATAAGCTAATAAAAGCAGTGGGGCAGCCTGGCCTGGCACAGTTACATCCCTGTCATGCCTTTGCTCGCGGCAGCAGGGTTTTGCAGCTGCACAAACATGCCCCGTTGGTGGAGAAACCACTGATCCGCGGCCGGTAGCTGTGGCACGCTGCACACCAGCCCCTGCCCCGCAGTCCAGCTCCCACAGGCGAGGAGCGTGCTTGGTTTGTGCTGCCTACAGCCAGGCTGCATCCTGCACATCTGCTGCGTGTGTCCATGTCCTTGCTCCCACGGCTTCCCTGGCTTCCCCAGGCCAGGCTGGTGGGTGCTGCAGAGCCCTGGGCACCCGGGGTGCTGCACCCCAGCCCCGCTCCAGCAGGCATCTCCGCTCGCCCGGCTGGGCTCCCCATCGCCTGTGCGGCTTCACAGCACTCGACTTACTGCAACGATCTTGGTTTATAAACTACCCTGGAATTCCCAGGCTCTCACAAGGAAAAAGCAAAAAGCCGCAGGCTTGTACAGGCAGCCCCGAAGAACCAAATTGCTTTGTAAAATTATCAGAAGTGCAGTGGGGCTCTTTTTGCTTTTTTCCTCCCCAGCACTGAATATTGCTGCTGTGCCAGAGACGATGTAAAATTCCTACTGGGTGGCTTTTTCTATAACGTTCAATAAGTAAAGTGATATGTTCTTGGAGCCTGTATGAAATGCTGAAAAGCTTCCAATTCTATAAACAGACGGCCCCCAGAAAGAAATAATGGCTTAAAATCCAGTTCAGGGGCATATTTATTGGCACCACTGATGTGACTGGTATTGAATTAACATTAGCTTTTCATTCTGCAGGTTAATATCATATATCCAGCAAGGATTGTTCCACTCAACATGCGTCACGGTCATCTTTGCATCTCTAGAAAAAGCTGTTTTCAGTTCACTGTGATTTTGGGAGTCAGGTCACACCCCGGTTCACAACTGACCTGTAGCAGCTGGATTAGAGTGGTTGTACATTGCTAACAGTAATTACATGTAATTAAAGTGCCTTCCTGGGACAGCAAGACCCTGACCTTGCAAATGATCATTTTCCACCTTGATTTTAGTCCCGTGGCGTCAGTGGAGTCGTTGAAGTCCGCCTCGTGCGCGCAGCTGTGGAAGCAGGGCTGAGGTCTGGGGAGAGGAGGACACCACCAAGGACACGTGCTGTAGGAAGCTGCTATTTAGCCTCGGTGTTTCGTCATGATAATATGTTGCATAGGATGAGACATCGACCTAAGGTGCACCAGGACTGTAAAATTTATCATGAACCATGTAATAATTAATGGTTTCCCCTAAATCCCTACCTCTGGGCATGGTGGTGAATGATGACATGAAAGGTCAGTTTACATTTGCTCTTTCTTTAAAGAAAGGCTGTTTCTATCCTTTTGGTTGCATGGAAAAATCTTAAAATAGTTCCAAATATACCCTAAAAGAGCAAAAAACAGAAGCAAATCAATTATGTACATAATTTTTATTTTTTAAAAAGTATTTTTAAACATATTTTCATTATTTTTATGACCCTGTTCATGGTTTTTGACTATTTGGAGTGGCTCCACTGAAGCACACAGCTACCATGAATATGTCATCATATGGCTTTAGAAAGGATTAAAAACTATTAGCAGCTTCTTGCAGTTTGGACTTCAAAGCCAAGCAGGACAATGCCTCTCCCGAGTTTTCTACTTCAACATTGTATTAACAATAATAATAGTAATATAGTTGACAATTAGTTGGCAATTTCTAGAAAGAAATTTATTTGAATAACATAATCTCCTGTGCAGTTCAAATGCCATTCATAGGCTACTTTCATTTTTGCAAATATCTCCTTTTTTAGAACATGAACTGAAGAAAGGGATAAACATAAATGGTGTGGGAGTTCGTCACAAGGGCTGGCTCTTGATGATTAAAAAGGACTTGCTTAATTGTGATTGAGCACAAATCCATGTGACATTTTTTATATGCCTTAAATGCGTTATCCCTTATTGTAGCAGCTTAATTTTCACTTCCAAAGAACATGCAGCAAATCTTTCCTGTTTCTTTAGAAAATGCTATTTTTGTGATCTCATTCCTGTAAGCAAACTCATTTTGTGCAGTAGTCCCTCAAGGCAAATACAGCAAAGGCAATACTTCCTCTGAGCAAATATCAGCATAATGCATTTAGGCATTTTTTAAATATTTTAGTCCTATAAAATTCTGGCAGAGTCCTCTTTTATTCCATGCATGTTATGAAAACAGCCTATTTTTATACCTTTTTTTGCAATACAAAAGCTTTGTAGTGGCTTAAAACCTCATTGCACCCTTTTGAGATGGGAATACACGCAGGTGAGCATTTCAGCCTTGCTTGGTTTGCTGGAGGGAGCAAGGGGGGAAAGGAAGGGATACCTGAGCTCTTGTGAGGGGACAGGAAAAAAAAGTTCTCCTGATTTTTCGTAATGAGAAATCATTTTCAAACTAATGTTCTTTTTTCTTTTTTAAAAAATTACTCTTAAAATTTATCTTTTCTGCTCTGACTGCTTATCAAGACACACCAAATGCATTTTGTCCTTCAAAATTCTGGGTATAAGCAGTTTTGAAACCCATTTGTTTTGAGTAGGAGTTCTCACACTGATGTCTGGCAGTTCAGTGGGACTTCTCTCAAGACAGACATTTACTCGTAGTACTTAAAATCTACTGGGAAAATGTGGACTTTTAGTTCAAAATGAGTATGTCATGAAGGGTCTGATGCAAATCCATAATAATGACCTAAGTGAGAGACTGGATGAAAGCATGTATACTGGTGAAGAACCCATCTTGAAAGTATCAGCTTTCACAACATACAAAGTCGGTGCCCATTTCTGGGGAAATTAGTCCATATGACGTTCTGTGAGTTCATACCGGGGATGGTGCACAGACTGGTGCTGAAATTTTGAACTTTGCCCGCAGTGTATTTATTCCAAAATAGGTTATGTTACATAGGCATGTTATAGGGGGCAAAAAAGGAAATTCCAGAGCTGACCATGTGCAGTGCTGATTGTGACGAGGGGTTTTGTGGACCTGAAATGTTTGTGTGCCGAGCCTTGTGCTGGAGCAGAGCACAGTTTCACAGTGCTGAGCGGCACTTCTGCTTAGATTTCCTTTTTTTACATGACAGATCCATGAACAAACCCAGCCTCTGCTTATCTCACGGGTAGGAGAGCGGGTCGGAAAGGCCCGGCTCTCTGGGATGCTGGTACCCTGTCCCGGCCGAGCGCTCCCGCAGAGAAATGCAGCAGGCTGTGGAGCGCTGGTGGTAAAACAGCATCTGGGGGAAGGTTGCGCCACCCTGGGGAACTCTGTCCTCCGCTTTTATTCACTGGAGTTCGTTCGCTTGCAAGCTAATGTAACTGCAGATATTCTCATTAAGCGGAAAAACATCTACTGCTTTTTTGGTATCTTGCAAACAGCTTTGCCTCTGTGTTATCTTTCCTTGTCTGGTACCACGCTGCACTGTAGCCTTTACTTAGGACACCCTGTCAGAACCAAAGGGAAATCCAGTTTTAAAATGTGATTTGGACTGCAAGAGGGCAGCAAACTCACTGATATTCCAAAGAAACCGCTGTATGAAAGAAGACGTATTGTTTGCTTGTTGTTAAAGGCATGCCAGGATGTGTTCCCAACAGGAGAGACTGTATTATTTCCTCTTACAGCATAGTGCGTTTTCAAAGCCAGTTAGCAGCAAACGTGTATTTCTGATGGCTTCCTGCTGATGTGAAGGGAGCATGCGGAGCGTTCAGAGGGCAGGGATGGGACAGTGCGTGGAAGGGATGTCAGGCAGTGTCACTTAACCATCAACAGCATACTTCTGTCTGAAAATGGTAAACCTTTGCTAATCGTCTGTCTTTGAGAAGTCACCTTCTGCTCCATGTTGTCGTCTGCTGTAAGCTGGGCTACTGCACGTCTTGGCAGCCAGAGAACAGATTTCTCCGGATGCTTTTTGCCATAGGCACCATATGTCTAGCCTAAATCCTCAGTTCAGCACAGCAAACACGAAGCGACAGTGGTGGTAAGAGCAGCTCCATAGCATTTCCTTTTCTGTGATGGTTTCACTCTGTTTTAGCACTGCCCTCAACCTAAACACATGTGGCCACAACTGTAAGTATTGCTCGCAGAGCAGTATGTATCAGTACGCAGTCAATGCTATTTTATCTCATGCACGTGTAAACTTTTACCTGTTTCCTCTACTAACACTGATCAGTACCAGTCTTGACGCATGGTTGGGGGTCTCAGGCTTGTAGGTCTGTTTTCCAGAAGGATTTTCCTTGTGCCCGCCAGGTTTTGTATGGTTACTTGGCTTTCTGGCCACTGGAATGAAATAAGCCTTAAAACCCACCAGTAGTCTCAAAGGAGTCTGGTTTGGGATCAGACTCCGCTTACCTCATGTAGAAGCAGGACTCCCTGGCCGTGTTCTCTCAGTTCCTTACACAGTGGGTGACAGAAGGTGAGGCACCTCAGGAAGGAGGTCCATGCTCTTCCTCACCTATTGTAGGATGGGGTGATTCACCTCTACAGGTGCCCGTGTTCCTCCATTTCCACAGGGAAACCTCACCTCTTGTAACCAGCTCTTCTCGCTACAGGTTTGGGCCTGGACCTTGCCCCAGGAACTGGGTGCAGACCCAAGCCCCTCCTGCCCCTCGAGCCATGGGTGCGCTTTGCCGTCCCACTCTGTCACTGGTAGCCGGGATGAATGTGGCCCTATAAAAACAGTTGGCTTTGCTGTAACCAATTAGTAACATCTTCCACATGATTTCTAACCCCCTCAGAAAGTTCTCTGAAACATGAGCCAATTTCTCTTTTAAAACCATTATTAAATTAAAAAAAAAAAATAATCTTACAATGCTTGCAGTGCTGAGCATGATAGTATCAAAAATCTTTCATAGTTGTCACTGCCAGCCAATGCAGATTTATATCTTACAGTAGAAAGGACACAGAGCCGTGGTTTTCGATTAAAACAGTTCAGCTTTTCATCAGTAAAAACTGAGGCCCACAGTGCCAAATAAAATAAGGCCAGGTTCTTAGCTGGTTTAAACTGGACGAGCTCCATGTAACTCCGGTTGACCTGCACTGAATTTTACTTGCTGGATTTTGGCTGTTCCGTGACTTTCCTTCTCTAACCAAGTAAGACACAGAGCTTGCAAGGGATGTGGCTAAAGAGCTACGTTGCTATTCTGCACCTGTTTAGTCCCAGATCCACAGTTCCTGCAGATGTGAGTAGGATCCTGCTCATACACAGATTTATGGGTTGTTTTTTTTCTCCTTTGCAGTCTTCATTTATGTTTATGGCTTGCTGGTGGAGCGTTTGCACTAATGGACAGGGGATTTTTATCTGTTTCTTTATTCTGGCATGCTGCAAACTAAAATTTTAACACCCAGTAAACAAAACTGAGAGGCAATTTGTTCTCAGTATAATATTTTTATGACAAGACAGTGGGAAGTAAACGGCATCTACAAGGACCATGTTCTTCCCTTGGTGCTCCCAGTAATTTTAGCACTGCAGTTATATAGCCGGGAGGAAAGTTACAGACACCCATTGGGGTAGCAAAAATTTGAATGAAAACCCCCAGCGAAATAGTTGCTGGTGCTTTTGTCATGCTTCCACGTTTAGGTTCCTCTAACACTGAGCCGAATCATGAAGAAAAGCCAAGAGCATTAATCACACTGCTGTATACTTTTCAGCTATCTCTTGGCAGCCTTTTGAAAGTCACAGCTAAAAATACTGAAAACACTCTAGGCTTAGTGGGATTTGAGTTAAGAAAAAGGATAGCATAGAAAGAAAAAGACAGAACAACGAGCTGTGGTATGGCTGTACTTACTGAGGTCTCAACATAGGAAATAACAAAAGGACTGTTCATCCGCGTTAAAGGTGCTCCTGGTCTAAATCCATTGTACTCTGAAAAGTGGTGTAGGTTTTGAGGGACTTTTCTCCCTTACTGGAATATGAATGAACAAACCTTTGTCACTTCAACCATGGCACAAGGGGAGGAAGCGCCCCCAGAGAGAGATCCCTGGCAGAGCAGTAACACCTGAGGGTTATTGCAGAAGCACTGGTGTCTTGGGGCAAGCCCAAGGCTGTTTCAAAACCTACTGAGGGCTTAAACAGCCCCAAGTCCCCTCCTCTCCCTGCTTTCCCGTCTGGGCTGGGTGTTCCAGGGCAGTGGGGAATCCTCAAACAGACCCACAGAGCCAGAGACACTGGTCCAGCTCAAGGATGTCCCGTGTCCTTTCCCAGGCATGGAGATTTATGCGCTTGGGCAGTATCGTCCTCAATACACATCATCAGGGCTGCACATGGGCCACAAGCAAAGTGCCAGCTGATCGCAAGAGATGCTCAGTGACCAGTAAGGGCAGGCAGCAATCCGCATCTCCCAGCCTCAGAACACCTCCCAGTATTTTCAGCTTAATAGGCCAAACCTTAGACTTGAATCAGCAGGTTTTTTTAGGATACAGACCATAAAAGCTTAAATAGAGATCAGCAAGTAAATCCATTTTTTTCCCACCTCTGCCTACTATTTTAGTGTTTTACGTGGCTTCTGCCAGTTGTTCTCATGAAGACATTAAAAGACTGGAAGTTGAGAAAAGCATAGGAGTAACTGGCTGCAGTAATAAAAGGCATTTCCTCACTGATTTTACAGGCTGCTGTAAAGTTGTCCCCGTGTGACTGTATTTACTCACTTCTGAGTCACATTTTTCTCTATCACTGAACAGCGCTGGCCAGAAATAAAACCTTTACTAAGCTGTCGTTCCTTCCTTCACTTGCTGCAGAAGCGTTGACTCTCCGGCACCCAGAAATTCAAACGCATAGTGATGTCTGGGACAGTTTGTAAGTCTGTCACTTCTGAAGTTTACTGCATGCTGTAGGGTTGTTATTTTACACCCGTTATTAGGCGTAGGCTATAACGGCCTGGGTTTAAGGTGCCTGGATAAAAATGTGAAAGCACGGGCTGTAAAATCCAACCAATATTGTACCTACTGCATCCTCATATCAAAATTCTTCCTGCAGTTGCAGAGTCTGGTTTGCGCTGATTAATTTGATGCTGAAACCCCAAAATGGATTCTGAGCACCCAAGCCGAGTTACAGGAATAACAGCGCTCTTCCTGAGCTCAACGGGCTTTAGTGTTATTGCCATTGACTGGGGCTGAGATAAAGAAAAGTTAAGTAGTTTCTGTGGCGCTACATGAAGTTAATGGTAGGTCAGGAGTAAGACTCTGGCTCTTTGCCTTCAAAGGCAGCGCTCCATCGTATAGCCTAAAGGCTCCGTTGACAAGGGTAAGCCATGGAGCTGAAGGCTGTCGGCAGAGCTGTCTCTGTGTCCTCGGATCTCAGCTTACCCGAGGAAATGCACAGCTGCCACTAAACTTATCTCAGCTAATTGAGATCATTAGAGTGATTCTGGTTTACTGCAGCTGGAAATCAGCATTTACAGTGGGAAAGCAAATACTCCAATGCAAATATCCCCATGTCCTCAACAATGAATGTCCCTCTTTTCAAAACAATACTTTAATCCCCTTGTATAGCGGCTCGGGCTTGCAGAGGCATTTGAGGATTGCCCAGGAGCGGCACGACGTTGGGCAGACCGATGGGTTTTGTCTCAGGGCTGGAACTCGTGAACGAGTTAGTGGCATTGTTGGGCGCAAACTGAACTTTGGGGCAAGATGCTTCACTTTGTGTCCTTCATCCCTCCATCTTTAAAATAGGGACAGTCAGGTAAAAGAGTTTGCATGTAGCAGGCAAACACTTAGCAGAAGCTGAGTGCGTGTGTGACTAGTCCTGCTTCAGCCTTATCTGTTGTAGAAGATGGAAACTGCAGGAGATGTGGTCTCCGCAGCTGGCCGGGACAGCAGGCACTGCAGGTGGCCTGTCGCTCTCCATGCCCGTTTCTCGCCTGGGTGCTAAATCCTTTCACAGCTGCACTGTTTGGTTTTTTTTTCCTAACGAGGCACTGCTGTGTTGTAGACTACCATGGTCCCAAATAGCAAGGTAGGGGCATTCCCCAGGTCTCCGGAGCCTCTTGATTTCTCCTCCGGGCCTAAGATGTGTTACTGTCCCTTGTGTCTCTCTGCTTTGTGACTTCGCCTTGGTATGAGGGGACGGAGACTGGTGGGGCACCGAGGGGGATGGAGAGCAGCGTCATGCGTCTAGAATACGTTGAAGAAGTAAACAGCAGGGATGTAGGAATCCAAATAAAATGGAATTGCTGGGAATGTACCTTCAAATCATAACTCAGCACTTAATTTTTTTCTGGCTCAGGCTTGAAGCCAAGCCTCAGGCGCTTGGAGGAGGTTTGCTCCTCGTTATCTGCTCGAGTTGAAGACTAGAATACTCACCGACCCAGAGCGTCCCTCTCCATTACCCCTCAGGCACGGAGCGAGGGGAGAGGGACGGGTTTTGTTTCAGAGGCCGGTAACCCTGCCGCCCCGAGAGAAGACGCCTGGGGGCCACGAGCGGCCATGCTGTGGGTGTCCCACACCTTGGGGCTGCCTCGTGCAGAGCCCTGGGGCTGAGGTGGGCAGCGTTCCTGCCTACCCCTGCTCTCCTAACACCTGACACCTCTCCCAACACCTTTCACCTCTCCCAACACACACCTTACACCTCTCCCAACACCTTACACCTCTCCTAACACCTTCCCTCTCTGAGGCAGGTCCTGCCCTGGCTGTGCCAAGGGTGGGACCACTTACCTCGTCTTTACAACCCAAAATATAACTTAAGGAAAAACTGTAGTTAGGAAAACTGAAAGGATCCGCAACCCCAACCCGCCTCCCAAACCGTCACCTGCCCCCAGCCCCCCCGCCAACCTGCCTGAACACCACCCGCCCCGGCTCCCGCTCCCGCTGCTCTCAACTCCGGACCGGGTTTTCCGCGGTGCTACCGCCCGGCACGGGCACGGCCCCGCCCCGCCCCGGGCACGGCCCCGCCCCCCGCGGGATGGCCCCGCCCCCCGCGGGGTAGCCCCGCCCCCGGGGTAGCCCCGCCCCCGCCGGCCGCCCCACGCCGCCGAGGGCAGGTAAGGGCTCGGGGGGGCTCCGCCGGTCCCGGTCCCGTCCCGGTGTCCGCGGGGGGCGGGAGTGCGGGGACAGCGTCCGCGGCGGCAGGCGGTTAAATGACGGCTGAGGTACCGCTCCCCTCCCGCGGGGAGCCGCAGGGCCGGTAGCCAAGCGAGCAGCCGCCGGAGCCAACCGTGCCCGCGGTGCCCCGGGCTGGGCCGGGCGGAGGGCAGGGGCCCGCCGTCGGTGGGACCTGCACGGCCTCCCGCCGGGCACGCGTGGGCCGGCAGCGGCGTGGGGCGTGAGGTGTAACCCTGGTAAATGAGGGGCACCCCGTGGGGCGCTGTTCCTTACTGCGTCCCCGCTTCGTGCAAAGCCACTGGTGAAACCCTGGAACGCGAAGTGTCACTTCCCTGTGACTTCTCCTGCTTTTTTGTCTGTATTTCCATACCACCCACCCCACCCCCAGCCTGGTTTTATTTACTTCCTTATGCATGCTTCATTGTTATAAATAGTTGGCATGGCAACAAGAGCAGCATTTATTAATTTCTGCTCCCTTGGCAGCCAGCTCTCTGGTGTGATCGATGCTGTTCTATAAGCTACGGTAACCCGTGGCTATTGCTGTTTGGTTTATTATGTCTTTCTTGGGTTTCTTTGGCAGTGAATAATTTTTAAATAAAATAGTTTGCAATGGGGCTTATCCTCCCCAGCGATGTTACGGACCGTTCTATGCCCCCTGCGTCTCTGCCCCCAGGGCAGACCATGGGGTATGGTCAGGACAGTGGAGATCTGCTGTCCTGCCACTGTGAAACTTCTTGAGGGTGTCAGCAGTTGGTTATGAGGGCTGAACCCATCTCCTTTACCCTCCCCTCCTCTTTCTCCCTCCCTGTTCCACTTTTGGCAGAATATCTGAGAAGCTCCACGTGGGGACCCAAGTTTCTGCTCTCCTTCACAATTCTGTAATTGAAGCGTAAACTTGTTTTTTCCTCTTGAACTCATAAATCATGTCCCTTTAAAGGACCTCCATCACTGGGAAGGAGGCAGCCCTTGCCACACTATGGCACAATGTGGACAAAGTGTTCATTGTACGGCAGGCTTTGATTGCATTTAAATCAATATTGTTATCTACAGTTCAAAGATGTAGATGTGGATGTAGTAGAAAGAACAATAATAAATGTTTGCAACAAAGTTGAAAGCAGTACATGGCTGTCCTGGGGTGTCAACAGGCAGCAAAGCTGCAGTGAGAAATAAGTACCTATTAGTGACTCTGGAATCAAAATCAAGTTACTGTTTCGCAAGTTAAACCTAATGGTGCAGTTCGTCTTGGAGGGGAGAAAACAGGCAGGATCAGGACAGCAGTTCAGCGAAGCTCACCCGCGGAGGATGCTGTATGCTGCGGGCAACTGCTCTGGGCATCCGCTGGAATCAGTTTGCCTCAGTCCAGCGGGTTCAGCCCGGGCTGTTGCCTCCTCACAGACAGGCAGCTCGGTAGAGTGGAGTGTCACTGGGCAGCAGTCCTACCCTCTGCAGTATAATGTGCATTTTACACAACAGTATCATCATACAGTTATGCCTGGGCAGAATTTTAATTGTCACTGCTCATATAAAAGCTTCAAATCCTACTCAGCTTTAGTATCTAGAAATAAACCTACATTGTTCAACAGTACAGGTGATCTTGTTATTCTTATCCAAAAAGTCCGTCTTCCCCACCTCCCTGCAAGATTTGCTAAGTATTCGTGGAGCTGCACAGATGGAAGAAACACCTTGTCTGCGCAAGAAAATGGTACCAGATGATCATCGGAAACCGATTTTATTTTTAGTGATTTAATTAAATCGGTGCAATCTGTGTTTGGATTTCTCACTTGAGTCTACCTAAACTTTATCTTGAGCTAAACTAAATGACAGTCCATGTCCACACGCAGATTTGTGCTAGTTTAAGCACATCTGTTTATAGCCATGCCAGTAGTTAGTTAACCTACTGTAACTTTCTCCTATAGAGAAAACCTAATGAGAACTGTGCCTTTGTGATAAAAGTAGTGTGGCATCTGATTTAATTAATTAATTAATTAATTTCCTTGTGAATTCGCACTGCCCATCTCTGGTAGTATTAGCCTTCTCACGTCTGTGGGTGTTGTACATCACCCTTCACTGGGAAGATTTAAATAAAAGATCTTTCGCCTGACTCAGCACTGCAGGGAAGAGTGGAAGCGGGTGCTTTTTTTTTTCTGTATTGTAGGTAACAAGTGTTGCCAGAGACCCCTTCTGTCCGCCTCAAGTCATCCAGCTCCTAGAGCACATACATGTCTCCAATAAGTGAATTCATGACTGACTTTGTGTTTGCATTGGCAAGTTGCATTATTCATAGAATCACAGAATAGTTTGGGTTGGAAGGGACCTTTGAAGGTCACCTAGGCCAACCTCCCCTGCAATGAGCAGGGACATCTTCAACTAGATCAGATCTCTTCAGTTAGATCTAGGATCTTCTTCCTGGAAGAAAAGCGGTCAGTTTATTAAAAAATATTCCCATGTATGAATTTGTTTTCTCATGGAACAAGATTTCTGACAGAAAGGGAAGTTGCAGCTTCACTAATGGGATTTGTCCCTGGAGTTCACTTTGTATCTCAGCATGACAAAGTAAAACAGCTTTATTTAAAATTATGGCATAGTGCATTTCTGTACTCAAACCAGGCACAGCGCAGACCCATCCAGGCCTCAGCGTGTGCTTGGAAATTAGAAGGGAAGAAGGTGGGGATCCCAAATCAGGCATGGACTTGAGCTTTATTTCTCTCCCCTTGCATAATGTGGGGGCTGACCCCAGGCCCTGGATGTAGCACCTCTGTGTTTTGGCGTCACAAACTAGAAATTGCAGATCGGGTGATTATTTCTTAGAAGGTTTTTTCCAAAACTTTCCTTCTCCCAGATGCTGGAGGGAATTATACCGTCCAAGTATACCTCATTTTAAGCAATGATGAGATGCACCCTGTTCTTTTGCAGTTACCTTCATTCCGGTTTTGAGTTATTTCAGAATCATCCAGGCATGGCTGAGGCTTAAAAATGATCGTTGACCAGAAGGAAGGATCCCTCAGTATGCAAAGTTTCCTAAGCAAACAGCACTGGTTTCCCATGGGTTTTAGCACGGCACCCTGCCTGGAGCCATGGAGCTCGGCAGGCAAAGGAATACAAAGGAATTGGGCCCCATGTATTTTTGACTTCTGTTACCGTGTTACAAAACCAGGGTTTTTTTTGCTTTTTTCTTTTCAGCAAAATGGCTTCTGATTCTGTGGGCTCCTAACCAGCTCCAGGCGACCAGGCAGGCATTGCAAGCTCAGTGTTACTGGGGCATAACAAGCAGGGTCAGGAAAGCAATTTATAACGTGTCACCACTGGAGGCAAACGTAGAGAAATTAGGTTTGGAAGGAACAAAGTTGAGGTCAGCAAATATTTTTCAGGGTCAAAAATAAAAGCCAGAAGTTCTCATGGGTGGTTGCTTTTTTCTTCATCTTCCAGTCCTGCATTTTCTTTGTTTGAACTCAGCCAAAACTTATCTTTTTCGTATTGAAAATATCCACGTTCTGAGGATGAGTGAGTGACAAATGGGGACAGGGAGATGATTAGTCTAAATATGTAACCTTCACCTGCAGTGGTCTAGCTTTAAGCTGGTAATTTCTCACTTTTAGCTACCGTATATTTATTTGTTGTTACCTTTTCAAGTCTAACAGCTGAGAAGATGCTTTTAGGAGTAACCTTCGTACGACGTGGCATCTAAAAACACTGCTTGTGGGACAGCTGGGTTCTTTAAAGCTGATATAATGTGACTTTTATCCCTTGGCTGAGAGGGAAGCCTGGACACCAGGATATTTCTCTGATGGAAACGTCAGTGCAGCAGAAATGCAGCTAAGCCACGAGGATGGAGGCTTGTTACAAACTCATACACAGGGAATTGCAAATTCTTTTAAAACTCCATTTTCTTGAGGATGTAAGTGCAGATTTAGCGCAAACCTCAGCGCAAGCCTCTGCCCCCCCCACCCCAAAGCCAAGTGCATTTAGTGGTGGCGTGGGAGAGGTTCCCTCCACCAAAACTCCCTGCCTGTGCTGGGGCTGGGCGGAGGCAGAGCGGGTCTGGCGGGGTGACAGACGTAGCACGGTCTCTGAAATGCTGGTGTCCTCTCTTGTAGCTGAGACACGGCCTTCCTTGTTCAATGGGATATTGGAGGATTTCTCGGTGTCCCAGCCGGCTGTGCTTGTTTATTTGTGTTCTGGCAATCTGCAGAATTACAATGAGCTACATCCGGCAAGATCTGCAAATAGTCCCCACCTATGAAATAAACAGAAGTCTCAAATATTTAAACTAAAGCATTGGATTATAAGTTTATCACCAGTGAAAGGCCTTATCGACCTTAAGGAGTCTGAGTCACACTTCTCCTCTGATGGTTTTTTTTTTTTTTTGGCGATGCTGGCTCTAGGAAATAATAGTTAGGACTGGAAAACTCAAGTCTTTTGTTTACCCTAGGTAGGATGGTTCACTTAATTAGGAACGGATAAAAGGAAGTAAATTGTATGTAATGCAAATTCCACCCATGCAGTTCCTTGCTAGAAGGAAATGGGTAGAGTTCAGTGTAGATAATTACTCGTGCGACAGTTACATTGTGTTGGGTAGAAATGCATAAGGGGGAAAAATCCGTATGCATCATTCTTTACAAAAAGAAGCTGAAGCCTTAACAAAACCTTCTGTAATATTGTGGGTCTCATACCTTCTTGGGAAGCAGTGGCATTTCTGAGGCTGAGTGCAAATAAGCAGAGTTCACCCGCTTCTGATGTGGTCAGCAGAGCATTTCCTCAATTATGCATTCCCCACATGCACTGAATAGGGGAGTTTACTCGGTTTTTTGGTTTAGCATTGTATTGTTGTTCTAAAATATCTTCTGCTGGCTGCTCACATGGGGCTGGGCTGGAGACCTTCCTTGCTCTGATAAATTCCTGCAATTCCTATGCGCCTAAGAGCATCTCAGGGCCATTCTTGATCAATGGATGTCCTTCACTAAAGCTGCCCAGGGGGAGGAGGAGGAGGAAAAATATTTTAATAAAACAGCTGAGATTCTCCATCGTGCAGGACATTATTGGAAAGCGTAATGTGAGACAATGACTGAAATGGAGAGAAACCACCCAAGGCTGTGCTCACAGTGAACTGAGCAGTATTTTTTTTTCTGGGATGCGCATCGGAGTGAAGAGCCGTTGCTAAGGTCAGAGCTGCTGTCTTCCAGCCTGCCCCTCGGGCACTGCCAAAGCTGCCCTCGGTGGTGGTTGTTGGTAGGCAGCAGCTGCTCATGCTTGTGTCTGAGGTGGGAATGGCACATCGTGTCAGGTACAGCCCTCGCTGCATAGAGAAAAATCTCTGTAAAGTCTATGATTAGCTGAGCTTGAGTAATTTTGGCATTTGGAGATGGGTGAGGCCAAACCAGCCTGCTATTGCTAGAATTTGGCCTTGACATTCCCTGTGTGATGGCAAGAGATACATTTGTACATGGACTGCTCCAGGAGACCACAATTGCCTGCTTTGTTTGAAATCATTCTTTATCTTATCAGCTGTCTCTCATCTGAAGGCCATTTCTATGTGACTTAGTTGCTTAGGTGTTTTTTGCGTAGGAACAGTACACCTCTTCTCTGTCAGTGGGACAAGTCAGACAAAATACCATTTAGATAGTGCAGCCACAGCATTTTTAGTGGAATAGCTTTTCAGAAAACAATTGTATTAAATATATTCTCTGTTCTCGTAGCTCACAGCTGCTCTTGGTCTGCAAAGGACTAGACAGTTCATAGCTACAAGCGGCATATTGCAAATTATGAGAAAGCGATGCACCTTGGGAGAGCCTCTCATGATGCCGTGGAGCTTCGCTTCGCAATGGCTAACCAAAAGGCAGGTATTTTATATATTTATTTCGTGACAGTGAGAGGGGAGATGTGAGCACAGAAAGGGAGAAAGAGTGCTAGTGGTGTGATTGCGGCCAGAGGCAGAATGTACCTGGGCAGGGGTGTCTGCGCTTCATCCGTGTGCCTTTTCAGTGGGACAGCCCTTGGCTGCCTTAGGAACGCCTGAATTCCAGTGTGAAGGTTACATACTGCCTGCACTCCCTGTTATCCAGCAATCTGATACTTCAGAGCAGTGTTTGTAGGCTTGTGCAATACTGTTCCTGTCTGTATTATTGCACCTTGAGGGCTTGTCCGGGTGTAAAAGGGAGCACTTGCAGCCGTCAAGCTGCCACAGGTCTAAGTGACACTCACGCATCTGGCTCCCTTCTGCTGTGCCAGCCCCATCGGCTCGCGGCTTCCCAGCCCAGCACTGCCTTTTCTCTCAGTGACTGCAGCTGGTACAGGCTGCAGCCAACGGCAAGCTCCTGCACTGGGTAGAAACTGGGATTGCACCGCTCCCTTTCTGGCTGCAGCCGCAGCGCCAGACTCAGGGCAGGGAGACACAGTCCAGCCCTCACGGACTGGAGGTTTTATGTTGGTTTTCAGCCCATCCCTCCCAAAGAGAAAGACTGTCCTATAGTTTGCTTTTTATTTCTTCTCTCCTGGTAAAGGCCATCAATCAAATGTCATAGTATTATGCTTATGAGCATTATAATGGCTGTCAGCGTTTTGCCTATAAACTAGTGATGGCAATGTTTCATGGTACTGACAGCAGAAGAAATCAGATGGGAGGAAGAGTGGGGCTGGATCCTCCAGCGTGAGACAGGGAGAGGCACAAGGCTGATCACGGGCTCTGTACAGGTATGGCAGTTTGGGCACTAAGTCTTTCTGGTACTGTTAACTACAGCACATACTGAGAACTGCAGTATGACTGTGGGTGCCAGGACCACATCCATCATTCTTAATACAATGCTACTCTTGGTTTTGACCTGCCCTGCAAGAGCTGTCTTGACTAATGAGGGTATTGGGAAGCGTCCGCACATTGTAAAGCAAAAGGAGGTTATTTCCTTGCATTGTGACAGGTTATGTGATAAAGAGGTATGGACGGAGGCAAGCAGCCTTTCCAGCTTGCTGCTATTTTCATCTGGCTATGAATAGCCTTGTGAGATCAGTATTATCTGTTCCGGGTTTTGTTATGTTTTGAGTAGGGATGTTTTCATATCTTTATTACATGGACCTGTGTGCAGCTCCAGGTCTCAAAGGGTGAGGTGGGTCTGGACGGTCCTGCGCTGACCTGGGTGATGAAATTGGGGTGTTAAATACTGTCATTGTTAGTGGGTCCTGACTACCAAATTGGCAGGTTAAAGTTCCTAAATTCATCCTGTTCCTCTGCATGCAAAGCAGCATCTAATCAATGAAATCTGCTTGGCCCGTGGTGTATATTATTAATCTGTGCACATCCCAGCGCTGCGGACGACGTGCAGCATGGGGAAGGAAAGGTACACGCTGAGAAATCACAACCGAGACTGGAGTGCCCTGCAGATGGTCTATAGATAAATCGTGTCTGTAGGCAGATGACAGCAAGAGCATTGAGCTGGTACTGTGCGCCTGAGCAGTTTGTGCTTGGGTTCGTTATGGAGAGCATTAACATAGTTCTGTTTTGAGCTAAAGCTGAGTTAAATCTCCCAGAAATAAAGTGAAAATGCAGCACAAAGAAAGCGGCAGCCCCTTCAGCATCTGCCTTTCCAAAAGGGACTGTTTCATGCCTGCTGGGCTAAGCAAACATTTAATTTTCACCTGATAAAACTATTTAAAAGAGTGTTACTTAAAAAAATCAAACAACTCCCCAAACAACACCCTTCTCCACTGTAATAAAAAGAAAAAACTTGAAAAGAGAGAATATATTCATTCAGGTGAGAGATCTGTAACATACCTTCTTTCATAAATAGCTTTTAATGCTGCAGAAACCCAACATGGGTCAAACTATTTATTTTGGAAAGCGCTCCAGCAGTACACCTTCTCGAGCTTTTCCTTGCGGGCGCGGCTGCATGCCCATGACCTGCGCGTCCAGCAGGCTCCGAGTGAGAGGAGGCAGGACCGTCGGCACAGGTAATGCACTTGGGTTTGAGCACATGTGTGGGGACACGCTGCAAAGCGCCGAGGAACGAGGAAATGAGCATTGTCCAGGCTGCAGGCTGTCCGAACGTGCGTTCACTTGGTGTGCCCCAGTGCAGGTATGCTCCCTGCGAGAGGATGTTGCGCGCTGCTGAAGAAAGGTTGGTGTTTATTTGCCCCTTCACTTTAGGGGTTGGATATTGGTTTGGTGCTAGGGGAATGCATGTCACACCGCTGCTTGGTGCTTTGCTGAAGGGGGAAAGGGGCAGTTTTGGACAGGTCACAAATTTCCATGTCTGGGCTGGCATAAACGGAGTCTCTCCGCACCTGTGCTCAGCCTTTCCCTGGTTGTCAGCTCCAAAACATGTGGGACTGCCGTTCTCCCTGAATGGCACTGTGCTTTGGTGTCACACGCTCCAAGCAGCTGACAAAGGGAAGCTTTATTCCTTTTATTAGCGTCCTTCTTAGCTTTTCTGCAGGTGATGAGAGCTCTCCTCTCTCCAAGGGGCTGGCAGAGCCGTTGGCTGTCCCCATGTGAAGGCTGGCATTGCCCGTCTCCCTCCTGGCTGCAGAGCTGCAGCTGGCACGGCTTACACCGCCTCTCCTGGCACTGCAAAACCAGTCTGGCGGGTGAAGATACCAGGGGCTGCGGCTGTTGGGAAAAGCCTTTTTTGCACCTAAACCCTGCTCAGCCGTTCTGTAGTAAGATGCGTGGGGGCAGAGAAGGGTGTGAGGAATGAATGATCAAAGCTCCCCGAGTAACACCTGGGATAAGCAAACAACAAACTTCCTTCATCTGGAAGAGAAACTGGCTGTGACACAGGTCTGCAAAATGAGCAGCATCGGAGTAGGTGAATGCGGAGTAATCCGCGCTGGGTTTTCTAATAAAACATTTGGGGATATCAAATGAAGCAAGCAAGTGGCAGGTCAAAACAAAACAAAGGTAGACACTTTTGCATTTAAAACATAGTGAGGCTGTGGGACTGTGGGGCTTTGAGGATATTGCAAATGCTTAAAATTAATGTGCGTTCAGGAACTAATTAGAAAAATCTGCGAAACGCAGAGACATTGCTCCTGCTTCGGGCAGTCCCTGCCCTGTACCAGCAGGAGGCTGGAGCGCAGACGGCTCGCCATACTCTCTCTAGCCGTGTGCTGTTAGCCCGTGTTGAAGGTAAGCCCGTGCGTTACAGGGACCTTCGGTCTAGCCGTCTGTGGCCCTTCCTGTATTTTTAAACTGGACACTGAATATCAGTTGGGAGATAAGATGTGCACATCCCAGTATTCTGTTTTAACGGAACAGGCCTCAATTCTCCGCCCATCCTTGCACTCTGTGTTTGACAAGCTGCTCAGCGGCGTGACAGACCGTGACAGATCTTCTCCAGGGACCGGAGCATTTGCTTCTTCTTGAGGAGGCGGCCACAAGAAATCAAAAGCTATCACAGTAAGAGATGCAGCCAGTTATGCCACATGATAGGTCATGCTTCTGCTTGTCTCCACACCCCCTCCACACCCAGCGTTTGTCAACACGGCTGGGCACGCGAGTCGATCTCTTTGTGATGTTCTCTCCCCCAGAAAAGCAGCTAGAGGAAAGTCCTTTGGACATCCAGGGTGCTCCTCTGCTCAGATTTACGGTCTTTCCTGTAGCCATGATGATCCGTTTTGTCCCTCTGCTTTGTCGTGACACGTGGCAGGACCCAGCAGGGCTGTTCCCCCTGCTCTGGGGCATTGTGGTGGTGCAGCGCCTGAGAGCAGCCGGAGTTCGCTCTGCACGGTGGGCATCAGTCTTCAAGCAGACGCTGCTAATCCAGACACAAACAATTTGCTCTTTCATGACTCTCCCTTTTGGTCCTGTTGCCAGAGAGCAATCCTGACCTAGGAGGGGTCTCCCACCGGCAGGAGGGAAGGAGAGTGCAACTGTCTTTTTGCTTGTCATAGTTTGTCCAAAACCAATTTATATCAGCGGGCTAATAAAGGTGCTTGCACTTAAGAGGTCCCAGTAGTCTAGGGTAAAATCTTCCCCAGCATTGCTCGGTGGCTCCCATCATTGCCCTACAAAACTGCAAGGCTTTTGTGTTTCCCTTCCCTGCCGTTTGCAGAGGTGGCGAGGCAAGGGCTGGGCAGGACATGCAGAAAGTGGCCCCGTCTGCGTGAGACCCACAGGGTCCTGGCTTTCTTACAGATCTCTTGATTTAGGTGTTTGCACTGCATCATCCCTGTGGTCTCTGAACCGTTTATTAACAGGGCTTTGAGAGGGGAGAGGATTATGAGCAATCTAACAAAATAAATCAGAGCTGTGTGGAGCGTAAACGCGAACTCCAGGATTAAGCAATGTGGGGGAGCGGGCGATGGTTAGGTACAGTGCACTGTGTCCGCCTGATAACACAACCGTACACATCGGTTGATTTTTATCCTTCATCTATTGCGCCTGCAGACCCAAGTAAACAAATAACACGCTCTCCCTTATCGCTGTGTACCCGAGTGGTTAATGGTGGGGTTCTCCTCTTTCAAGCCTCTGCAGCAGCCGAGGCACGGCAGCACGGCGCATCCATCGGAGGCTGCATTGGCTCAAGTCACGGTGGGGACAGCCCCGTGGCACGTGTGGAGATCATTTCCCAGCCTTGGTTACTCCCGCAGGCCTGGCTGGGAGTGCCACCCAGGCACTTTGCTGCTCCTGAGACTGCCAGCAAAACCTCCAGGTGGAGCGGTCTGCTGGACCAGCTCACTTTCCCACAGCGAGTGCATTAAGTGGTTTGATTTTTAACTATTTAAAACAAAAGAAGGAGTTGGCTGTTTGGTTTCTGTTAGCCTTTTCCTTCTAATGTAACTATTCCAGTAAGAAAACATTCTCAGGGGGAGAAAAAGGCTATTTACAAAGAAGTAGCCTTTATTCTTTTTCTAATTGAGTACCATACTGATGAATAAATATGAGTCTTCGCTGAAAATGTTTTCTGAAGTACTTTCAGCCCACACATCATGGGTTTGTTAAAAATAAATAAATGTTCTAGAGAAGCAAATACTGTGAAAACTGTGTCCCTAGATACATTATTTTAAAGAAAATCTGTCCCAGAAATTTCTATAAATGTCTTTGTAGAAGTAGGATTGTGCCTGAGAGCCAGAGAGGGTAGCTGGTTGGAACCAAGCATGGCAGTGCCGTGCCAAGCTGGGTGAAACATAGGTTTAAACAGTAGAGATTCGTTAGGGCTTTTTATTACTCTTTCTGGTTTAACTATTTAGAGTGGTATCGGTAGTTTCTCAGATGATGAAGGCTATAATTGTAATGTGACAAGCACAGCCATACTTGCCTCAAAGAAATATGAAATGTTGTTTCCTTACCTCCAAAAATTATTTTCAAATAATTACAGAGTTTTTATGACAATGCCCATTCCTTTTATGAGCCTTTTTATGCGGTATTTCTTTGTAAGCATTAAGGTCAGATGCCTTCTTCTAACATGTTGTTACGCCATTATGAAAAAGGCAAACATTTGGGAATGTATCATCCATAAAATAATGTAAATTTGTGAAATGATGTCAAATGAGCGAAGCTGAGCTGAAATACTTGTGCTCGACTTTGGATATGCCCGATGAAGGCAGAGGTGCACCATGTGGAGACAGCCCAAAGAAGAGTGACAAAACTGATGGAGACCCCAGCCCTGAGGAACCTGCAGGAGCTGGGGCTGGTTATCGTGGAGGCTGGAGTGTAAAAGCCTGTGAGGATGGCTGCAAAGGATCCCTCCCGCGGCGGACAGGACGATCTGTCGGGGAGATCTGGGGCCGGCAATGGGAAGAAGCTGCTTGCTGCCAGTTAGCTAAGCACTGAAGTAGGTGGCCCAGGAGGGCTGCGACTGCCGTCCTCGAAGGGGTGGAATAGACGGACAGAGAGATGGGGTGATACAGGCCTTGAGGTTAGGGAATGGGCCTGATGACCTTCAGATCACATTTGCCATGAAAGCTGGGATTTATTCATTTTTAATGACCTGACTCCCAAGGCTGTGGCTTTGGGAGAAAAAGCCAAGTATGATGAAACCCACAGTCACCTGATGGGCGTAGAAACAGTGGAAAAATCCCATCTGATGAGCTAGAAACTGCCTACATGGACACGAGCAGAACTTCTGCTCCCTCAGATGTGTGCCTTATTGCCCTCAAATTGGCCAGGGGAGAGGAAAAGGAATAAAGTAGCAAAGCAACACGTGATTTACTCTTCCTCCGCACCCTGCAGCCTCTGGCCATTTTCGGCATCTGTTGAAACGCTGAGTGATCTGCAGCCGTGCTGTTTGAATAGCAAATATCAGTGCAGCATAAAGCAAAGTGCACGCATGTTAGAAAATGAGCAGCCTCTGGTATTTTATAGCATAACATGCAGCAATAACACTTGCAGGTTGCTGTTCTGTCATTTTCCGATTGCTTCACGAAGGGTGGTTCGTTACTGTCGGTCTCATTTAGGGCAGAAAGAAGTGAGGAAAAGAAGAATGGAGGTAAAAAGCAAGTGAGCAATTTGGTAATTTAGTTGCATATTTTGCTTGTAGCATGCTGAGGCAACTGTTTACCTCTTAGTAGGAAAGCAGCTAAAATAAAATATTGTCTTAGGTTAATACCACGTGAGGAACTGTAGGACGGGGAGGAAAGTAGGGCAGCTTGTTTTGAAACTTGTGCTGAAGAACAAATAAAAACCCCCAATGTACACATTCGGTTACCATATGTCGTGCTTATCATAAAAGGCATCTCGGTGTTATTTCTTTGCAGGGATGCTTGAACTCCACGGAGGCAGACTTCCCCGTTGAAGAAGGCGCATGCCAGAGGTGCTGGGGTTGCCGTTGGTGAGACGAGCTTGCGTGCCTGTTGAGGCAGCTCCGGCGGGCGGCGAGCTCACTCCTTCCCGTGCTTGCCTGTTTGATTGACGTTGGCTTCCAAATCGCTGCCACTGTGCCTGAAGGAAAGCGAAGGAGCATAATTTTGCTGAGAGAATTTTCCTGGCAGGGGAAGGCATGCGGTGCAGAGAAACGTGCCAGCAAAGAGCCTGGAAGTGCAAGTCCAGGTGCTAACGCGGCTTCCACCCAAGCCATGCTGTTGTGAAGTCCTTTTTCTCCATCCCCGTCTTGCTGAGCACACCAGGGCGGGCTGCACGGGGGCTGCCCATGGCATTGCGGCAGTCTGGGCTGGATTAGTTCCTGGTGTGTCATTGCTTCAGCTGCCTGAAGAACTGAAGAAGAGTGCAGGGAAGATGTTGGACTTGAGCTTCCTGACCGAGGAGGAGTATGAGAAGCTGATGAAGGTTCTGCAGAGAGATGCGGAGCTGAAGAAGAAGGATGGGGATCGCATCAGGTGAGAGAGCATGCAATAACAGCAGGACGTGAGCTTCCCCTGGGGGGATTTTTGTACTTCTTTTAGAGAGGAGAGTGTGTGTGTGTGTGTGCGCGCGCGCAACAAGGAGAGGTGCAGGCTGTAGCAGTGCTGTCCCTTCTTGCTCAGATCCTGACAGATCTTTTAATTGCACCTCCTGATTTCTCAGCCATCCTGCTGTCTCCGCTGTCCTCTCTCTGCAGGACTGTAGGGCTGGACTCTCCTTTTGAGTCAGTCAGCAGCCCTCAGAGACGCCAAGGGAAATCATCTGGGGAGGGAGATGCTGATCTCTCGGTGTCAGAGGTCCAAGCAGGGGAGTAGCTGCTACCTTGTTTTCCTCGCTCAGTAGCACAGAAATCCCATAGAGTGCTTTAAAATGAGACTTTACATCCCCGTCTCTGCTCTGTGCTCCTCTGGTGCTCTTTGAGGTGGGTGTGTGTGAAGCATCCATCGTGCAGGCAGAGAGGGGCAGTGAGAGGCTACGTGATCTGCCAAAGGTTTGCGGGGAGCCCTTGCAGAGCCAGGAATCGCGCTCAGTTCAGCTCACTTGCCACTGGCCATCCTGGAGCTCAGGTCTGGTTGATCGAGATTGCTTGTTGCTGCTGTCACTTTTTAAATGCCAGCCATTAGACCATCTGGGTTGACAGTATGCACCAGGCTCAGGAAGCTGGCACCAAACTCTCCAGGGCAAGCAATGAGTAGTTCAGTGAGCATGGGTGGCCCTGTGCCAGTTTACCCCCGTTAAGGATGTGAGTCTTCGACTCGCTGTTGAGCCAGAGAAGAGTAAGCCCCATGTAGGAGGGGTGCTCAGGGCTCGAAGGGGGAGCGGGTGGCTTGGCAGCAGGCTGCGGGGAGCCTGCAAGCCCTGGCCTCTGCTCGGGGCTGAGAGCTGGGGAAACAGGACTGCTGGTGGCATGCGAGCGGATTGAGATGTATGTGTCTGCATGCTCTTACATCTCCTCTGAATTGAAACCAGGTTTCAAAATGGTTTTCTCTTTTTTTTCTTCTTTTTTTTTTTTTTTTTTTTCTGAAATGCGGTAAAATTTCTGCTCTGCAGTGGAGGTTTGGGGAAAAGAGTGTTTGGGTTATTTCAGGTTTGTTTCACTTCTCTTTGGAATCTGTTGCGCAGAAGGCTTTCATTTGGGAGCCAAGCGAGTGAGATCCTGACCGAGGTGGTGCCAGGTGCCCCTTGCTGTCAGTATGGCCCTATGCAGCAAGACCTTTGGTGCGAGTGTGGACGTGTTTGGCTCCAACACAACCTGCCTGCCGGGTGAAATGAACTCAGTGGCATTACACTGATCTGGCGTCAGCAAGACTAAAATATGTTCCTACATCTCCTCTGGCGCAGCACCTTGAGACCCCCACGGGGGCAGATGCAGCCCTGATCTAGATGGGAGCTGTGCAGCTCCCTGGCTGTCCATGCTGGGTCCCCCAGCACTGCCTGCGGAGCCTCGAGCCCGGTTATCCCATACCTGCTCCCTTCTGGCCTTTAGGTAGGCAAATGTGACCCTTCAAGGCTCCACAGCTATCTGGGGTTTTGCCCCCTCTTCCTGCTGAGAATTGGACTGAGATGGGAGTTTCCTCTGGCCTCTTGGATCTCGCAGGGACCCTGAATTGTGGTGAGGTGTGGGAGGCAGTGCCACCTCAAAGGCAGCTAATTCAGCAAGCCGTGGTGTAAAAACAAAATAACCAGAGGAGGGTTAAAAGTACAGGCAAGCAAACAGAGCACTGATGGGTTTAGGTGCCAAAAACCAGCCCTGGGTGTGCCCAAGCCAGTTAAGGTAGGAGAAGCTGGGCTCAGGAAGGAGAGCTAACTGTTTGAGTGCCAAAATGGGCACGGCAGGAGGAGCAGTGTCCAGGGAGAATGCTGCAGGGACAGGTTGCTCCCCTAAACAACATGATTTATTTCCATGGTTTGCACCAGATTTGATCCAAAAGGCTTTGCCGCTCATAAAGATATTAATAGACAAATAAAACGGAGAAGTGCAAGAACAGCCCCACCCCTTCCCAAACCCTCAGGGCTGCAAAGCAAACAGGCAGATCTCCTTGCCAGGTGACTCTGATTTGGATTTGTAAAATTTGGAAGAAGTGAAAGCCTGTGTTTACAAGATGCTGTTCCCATTTCAGATAAAAAAATAAACCAGCTTTTGGTTTAATGCTGGTTTGGGCCTTTTGATTGCAGAGAATAACCTCTGGATCCTTTGTAGTATCAGACAGATGAACCGTACGGACAATTGTTACAAAGGTAGCTCAGGAGAAGTCAAAACCTTGGAGATCTTTATGGTGTGTAATGTTCTCATTGACTTTCAGGCGGATACAAGGCTCCATCAAGGATGAAAAGAAGAAGAAGTTTGTGACGGGTGAATGGTTTTCGGAAGTGAAGGCAAAACGATTTCAGGAAGACTTAGAGGGGCCAGATCTACTTCGGGCATCCATTAGAAGGAAAAAGGGCAAACTAGAAAGTAAGTATGTTAGCGTGCATCTTTAGAAAACAAATTGATGGACCCGGAAAAAGTGGTCAAGTATGGGGGTCTCCCTGTACTGGGAGCCTGTTGGGGACCAGCCTTTGTGTTGGGATAAAGGGATTCTCAGCCAGGCCTTCTGTACTAGAAAAAAATACCTGATTTCCAAAATCAAAGAAAAAATTACAGTGTTGCAGAGGACTAAGACAAAAGCTGTTTACCAACTAAGTGCAGTGAATGCCTTTTCCCCACTTCAGCTTCTCTCAAAATGTCTGTTTGTCAGAGGTCACTGGTGTCATCTCTTATCATAGAAGCAAAAAGGGAAGGGCAATTTCTGGCATCAAACTGATATTTGTGAGTCAAACATCCCCTGAAATTCCTAGAGTGGTCTGACAAAAAGAGCCAGCCGGCTGCTCTCACAGGCCTCCCGGGTGTGGTGGGAAAAGGGAAGAGGTGCCTCTCTTCTCCTGGCAAATATTTGCCCACTTGAGAGGGTCCATGCTTAGCTTTTTACGTGGGAATAATTGCAAGGCACAATGTGGTTTTCAAAGTAAAAAGGGCTTTGGGGCCAAGTCTGAATGGTACCCAGGCTGTCATGCCGTAGCAAGGGTATGTCTGGGACCATGTGCTAATTCGAAGCAGATGTATTGTGTGTTGTTTGACATGCAGATGAACTCTCATGGTGGTATGTAAACCAGATCAAATCAGATTTATTGGGTCAGGGCAGAGAGGAGAAGAGATCAGCCCCGTGTGAAATGAGCAGGACCGTGCTTTGAGTCCAAATGTAGCCAGCGTGGAGCTGGCACTTGGTGCTGAACATTTGTGCAAAGCAGAACTGGGGGTGATTCACATCCAGTCCTCAACGTGAAGACAGGTCAGCTGACTCCGCAGCAGGACTGTGGGACTGCAGCCCAGTCTCTCACAGCCTCCTTGATTATTTGTCAGGGTGGGTAATCACAGATGCTCAGACATGGCTGGTGAGCTACTGGCTGCCGCTGCTCTGGGGAAGCCACGGCCCTGATAGACAGCTCGAAGCAAAGTCTACCCCAGTCCCTAATATAAGGACCCTATAACTGGGCTCTGTTCTTTTGCAATAAAGGCTGCTCACAGAGCTTCCATCTGGCCAAAATTCAATTGTCATGTCCACCATTTCAGCTCAGCCCTCTTTCCTGGGCCCAGCTGCCCATTCCTGCTGTGGGGTAGGAGCAATGCAGATCAGTCCTTTGTTTGGTGGGCCTTGTTGGCCAGGATATCTCTGTAACGTTAATTGGCTGGGTTTAGTATACCCCTCTGAGCTCCACATTTCTTAGACACTTTCTTAAAGTTAAACACTGGCTTGGGACTTCACTGAGTGCCTCATTTTCTTTTTGCTTTTTACTTATCCCTGACAGCTCTCATAACTTAGCATAGATTCATTGGAGCCTCTGATGCAGAACTGGCCCATCATATTTCATAGGAAGTTGCTTTTATCCTTGGTATTAAGGATTCATGATGTGATTAAATTTACTATTTTATCATCCCTCCAGAGTGCTAAAACATATAAAACCTTTTCCGGCTTGACAGTTGCCTGACCATTTCTGCAGAGCATGCTCTCTCCTTTTTGAGGATGCGCGTTTGTGCTTGCACCCTCTTTGCCTGAAGAGAGAGGCACTTCAGCAGCCCCTCTGCTGGGACCCAGGTCAGACAAATGCACTGTCACCTGCAGCCCAGCTGGCAGCCAGCAATGAATTGGATTCAACTGCCTGTTGCCTTGCCAGAGGCATCAGCGCCCTTAGCTTGCAGCCCATTTCAGGAAAGCAAAATCTGAAGTACTGTAGGTTTTAGATTTAACTGCTGATGTGCACGTATGGGATGTGGTCTCAGGTTATCATCTGAAATAATCTCCTTATTAATGTAGCAGTAATATGTAAGTTATGTCTTGGCATATGCATTATTTGACTAATGCTGTTTTAAGAAGGAAGAAGCAAATGTCACTGAATTACTATAGTAATTATGTTTAGATTCAGCCTTCTATTTCTATTTCAACTTTTTTTCTTCCCTTTCTTTCTCTTTTTCCATTCTGACTTATTTGGGTAAGGCACGGGTATAACTTGACTCTATTCCTTCCTCTTACTTTTCCCACTGCCATTTTACAGCCGTGGTTAAGGATCAAGATTCTGCAGCTAATGTTTCCACCTCACTGTTGCCTATTGCGTGCTCCGCTCCTGCAGTGGTTCCTGTATAGACTGTCTCCTGTCACACGTGAGGGCAAGCACTTCTCTCGCTGTCCTGTCAGGAAGACTATTGCACCAGTGAGAGCAGCGCTTAGGATGAGGCTCCTTTACAAACAGTTTGACCGTGCAGCTTACCTTCAATCTGCAGTAGATGAGATAAGGGCCATTGCTTGCCTTCTTCACACCTTTTTTTCTTCTCCTAGAAAGATCAGAGTCATTCACCTTCTGTCAGCTTTCAAGGTGATGAAGGAGTGCATGTTCATTTAGCCAAATCAATGTAACGTGTTCATGAATCCAGAGTTGTTAATCCTAATTTAAATCTTTAATGATTGTGTTAGGGAGAGAAATGAGAAAATTCCTGCATGGAAAAGCTCAGCTGAGATAATTGCTGGCATTCCCTTTGGGTGGTAAACGGGCTGAGGAGGGGTGGGTATTCCTGCCTGCTCAGGAAAATGCCCAGTGACCTTTTCTGGAGGAGGGTTTTAACCTTCAGAAGGGAGGGCTGTGTGGATCCCTAAGGGTCTTCACAGTTGGTATTGATTATAATAGAAAATGCTAGTAATAACCAGTAATATAAATCTGTAAAACAGATAGATACCCTATATTTAAACTACAGCCTGCAGAGAAGCATAGATGGATAAATTTGGTGATAACTTCTCCTTCAGCTTGTGTGCAGTGGATGAGAGCTAAAAATGATCTAGAAGAGAGGCCATTTTATCCACCCTCTGAGGCAAGTCAGCCCCGATGGCACAGTTAGCCATGCCTTCCGCAAGTGTTGAGTGTCTTCATTTTAGAGTGATAGGAAATGAGTGAAGCAGCTAAAGTGTTAGAGCAGGAGTGGCTGTATCCGTATGTATATAAACATATGTATGGACAAGTTAAACTGGTCAGGCCACTACTAATTTCTGTTGGAATTTGCTTCTTACTCTGTCTCATCCTAAAGTTAGCAAGGGCATTTTGCTTGTCTTGATGGATTATAATGTACCAATAACCTATTTGTTTGTGGTTATAGAAGTCAGGTATAGCTGTGTCGGTGGCTGAGCCATTGTGAAGGGCAGTGATTTGGATGGGAGGGAGGAACCACCTCTGGCAGCCGGGAGGGGGGAGCTCTGTCTGAGGGGGAAGTGTCAGTGAAAAGCAAATATGACGCAGTGCCTTTGGAAGTGGACGTGAGGGGAGGAATGAATGCTGTTCTTGGTTGTCAAGGTCTTTCCAGCCATGACAGCCAGAGGGAAAACGTGGGAGCTCTGTGTTTGGTTCCTCTACTTCCAGAGCAGCTACCTGCTGGCATCTCCCTCCCTTGGCTCTGGGACAAAAGAGGAGGACGTGGCTCACTGTATAAATAAATGCTTCTCAGCATGCTAGCGTGTCTTCCCGTGCCTGCACGTGATGTGGCCTGCACGTGCCACCAGCCATGCCACAGCTTGTCACTCCCAAAATGATGTTCAGCGTTTACATGGATAAAACACAGTCCCTCTCCCAGAAACGTGCTCCCTAAAACCAGCTCATTCTTACACAACCAGACTCCTGTCTTCCAGCAGGAGTGACTCCCCAACTTCCCACCACTGCGGAAACCACAGGGCCACCCAGCTGCTGTCTCATGCGTGTGCCAGAGACGTGATCCTAACGCAGACAGCCCCGAGCAATGCGTGCTGTGGTCCCCTGCACCGCAGGGCCAGGTGCTGGGTGAGGAGGAGGAGTTGGGACTGCAGCGCTTTTCTCCATGGGCATGCACAGGCAGGGGGGAATGAAGCTCCATCTTGGGCTATCTCTGTTATCTGCGGGCTGACCATGCTGATGCTGGATGGCACCACACGGGCAGCACCCGTGTGACATTGATATCACAGCCCGTCCGTAGGACTGGTCTGCTCTTGGGCTTAGTGCAGTTTTCTAACCAGGTAACAAGTGAGGCTATATTATTTAATGTCACGTCTGAATCCTTTGAGCCTCTGATTCTACTGTATTGGGTAATGAAATATATCCTAAAGAGATTGGGCAGTTTTTGTAACAGGTAGATTTACTCTTTAAAATAGACCTAGCTGCACATGAATAAATATGTGCAGATCTTATTGTCCAGACTAGTTTTTCATGGCTGTTTGGTTTTGCAGTAGCAAGAAAGCCTGTTTGCCAGCAAAATGTCTAATGTGACTTTATACCCTGGCAGGCTGCTCTAAAGGTTACCGTCTTCTATTGTTTTTTCTTTAGGGTCTTTGAGAGCTTAGAAGACATAGCTGAGCCTTGTGCCAGTAAAAGTAACAGGGATCTCCTCATTAACTGTATTGGCCTCCTCCTTTGTTTGCCAAGATCGGATGACTTTGAGTCAAAACAGGAAATGGCTGAATTTAAATCCTGGTACGGATTAACCTTATTGACAGCTGCGGCAGTGTCCTGCGAAGGTTCCCAGTGACGGGACAGCTCCTGGCGTGAGTCAGGCGTGAGGCAGCTCGCGTTGGCCTCCCGGACCCCTGGGGTCTGGAGGTGCCCTTGCCGAGTAGGGACCGCGGGCGATGCTGCCCTGGGGCCATCTCCTGTTAAATCCCCAGGGTTTGTGCTGGTGGGACTCATTTAACGAGCTTTCTCCTTCCCCAAACAAAACACACCGACCATTGCAAGTTTAAATAGATGTCATTTTTCAATTGTGTCTGTTACATTACAGATGAGGCCACCGAGCACGTCCGGACGGGTCTGGAAAGCAAAGCTGCCCCAAGTCCTGCCTTCCCCGAGCACGCTGCTGGCACAGGAGAGGAGAGGTAACCACCGCTGCTCCTGCAGTGCTCTGGCTGGTGCTCTTACTTCTAATGAAAATGGAATGCTACCCATTAAATCCTGGTCTTTAACTGAGTTTCCAAGACTGTACAAGTAATAGGTTATATAGGATATTTTTAAAATCCTTTTTCCAGGAATTGTCAGAATATCAATCCCCCCCTAATAACTAAGTGCTAATGCACTTATCCCAGGAAGGTCCTTTCCTGCATGATTTGATAAGGGGTCAGTAAAATGGAAGCTGTCTCTAATGTCAGGATATTCTGGTTAGTTTTTCAAAGTAATTATGGTTTTATTTGTTTAATTTTTGCCATGGAGCAACACTAACAAAATGAACTGTTTGAGGAAACTGCTCATTTCCTGCTGGTACCAATCTCTGTGTCCAACGCTCAGCACTCTTCATCAAGGCTTGGTAGGATTTCATGTTGTGCTGGCTGAGCAGAAACACCCACCAAAAGCCCTCCAACGAACAAATTGGTGACCTCACTCAATATTCGTGGGCTATGGAGAAGCCATTGAAATATTCACATATTCATTTATTGTTGCTCCCATCTCATTTGCATTTTTTTGTCAGCAGAATGAGGAATCATTCTTCACAGGTGGCAGTTGCTCCAGTTAAATATTAAATATGGGCCTTGACAAAACTTCCAAACCTCTTGCATCTGATCATTGGGTGTTGCTTAATGAAGGATCCAGAGTCAACAAGCCAAAGATGCTCGTGCTTTACCAACACAGCAGCGGTCCTAATGAGTTTTTTGGGGGATTGATTAAATCCTGAAAAGCTTTCTTTGTTTTTCTCATTCAATCCTAAGCACAAAGCATTCCCATATGAAATCTTGTCAGTTTTACTGCTGTTCTCCATCTGGAGAGCAGCCACCACTAGACACTCCCAAAGATGGTAGAAGCAGTCAAGTAAACTGCCCGTGATATGCGTTTCTTCCGTTTATTTACCAGGCGGTTAGTAATTAACTTACATTCCAAGCATAAATATTTATATCCTGTACTATAGTTTTGCTGTAACTATTGTTGTCATAATCATTCCTGTAGTTTCTGAATCCTCTGTCAATCTGGTTATGCCTTTGGCCTGAACTGGGAGGTGTGGCCTGTTCCTCTCTGGGCCATAGCATGGAAAGGCATCTCCCTCCTGCATGGCTCTTGGGCTCTTCTCACACGGCTGCTTCCTGTATTTTTCCCTACGGTTTTCTCCCAGAAGGGGAAAGTCTGAATAAACCTAGAAATTGACACTATTTTTTTTATTGAGCAAGTTCTGTGCTGACTGCAGTGAGAGACTCGTCCTTACTCCAAGTTCAGGCCATTTAACATGTTCCCCGGTCCTTCCAAGTTGTAATGGAGAAAATAAACGAAGGCACCAACACTGGACAGCCTTATATTGGGCTGGGTCAGTAGATAAAAGTGGCAAAGTAGCTGAGCAGAACTGAGATGGTTTTGAAGACTGCCTGTTCACCCTACCAGGTGCATCACTACCACTGATCTCCTTGCTCAGGCATTTCTCCCCTCCCACAGATCCAGCACACCTGCTCTTGATACTGCTGAGGATCATAAAATCTTGCCAAAACCGAAGCTGAGACTTCTTGTCCCGCTGTCTGCATCACACAAGGTAGTATGGGCACAGCCTCTGCACTTTTTCTCCTTATTCTGTCTGTACCTACTGGTGGGGGCTCCACAGACTGCCTGCCCTGGTGTCTGTGCTCAAATAAAATATCTTTTTCCAGTCTTGCCAGTTTATATGCACTGATAGCGTTTGTTTTCCATTCAGAGATCCAGTATACCTGATGTCTCTTCCTCAGAGAGTGACACTGGAACAAGTCCGTTTGTGGCTTCAACAAACAGCTTGTATTTGTCTAGAAAAGGTAAGGTTTGTGTTCAGTGAGCCATTGGTGTTTCTGTTATTCAGCATCAAACACCAAGAGACAAGATGCTTTTTCATATGCATACAATTGAATAACAAAGAGTATTTACTACCTTGGCATGTAAGAATGGGCTGCCAACATCTGTATGAATTATGCCTAAGGAAGCAGGGACCAAGAAAAAAAAAATCAAGTGACTAAAACTTCTCCTGGCTCTCAGTACATTTTAAACTGAGTGCTTGGCTCACAACTCCTTAATCCACAGATCCAAGTTACCTTCTCTTTTCTGCCTTGAATGTATAGTGTATTTTTGGTACATAGCAAATAGCCAGTAGGAAAGCTGTCAAACTGAAAGCAAAGCTGCAAACAAATCCCCAACTCACAGCAACAGTTTAGAGCTCAGTGGATTTTTTCTGTGTCCTGTTGCAGAGAGAAGGGCTGGGCTTTTCAGGGCTTTCTTCAGATGGAAGGGGGCTTGCTAAAGTCTCAAAATGGGGAAGAATTAGGAACATATTGATGGTTTCTGGAAACTCCCCCTACCTTGCCTTTGAGAAGCTGCAGCCCGTGCCTTCCAGGGAAATACGATGTCATGTGGTGGGACAGGCTGTGAGCATTTGTTGTCGTTGTAGGTCATGGAGTATCTCCATTGCCCACCAAGCTTGCAGAGGATGCTGTGCCGCAGCCCAGCAGTGCAGCTGGAGAAGAAGCTGTTGGTGGGGCCACTGGCACCACAGTGGGGCCAGAAACTCCACCTGAAGAAACTTATGCTCCCAGCAAGATACCAGTTAAGAGGAAGCCAAGCAGAACTTTCCCCAGATCTGAGCAGTTTGGGAATCATGCGGGGCCGGCAGAGAACAGCCTCGCAAAGAGAGAGCTGCTGGCAAACCCCAGACCGCTGACTGCCGAGGGGGAAAGCAGCCAGGTGGTGAAGCAAGGTGTGAACTATACGATCTCATCAATGAGTAACAAAGAAGAGGATATCGGTCTCGATCGTGAACACTTCAAAAACTTGAAGAACTTCTGGGAGAAGGGGGCAGACTCTGTGATGGTGGGAAACGTGCTGGGGGACCCGAGCATGGTGGAGGCAGACGGTAGGCAGTTCAAGTTGTGCCGCTCCCTCTCTGTGCAGAACAGTGAAGAAAAACCTGCGGTCTTCAACAAAACAAGAACCCCCTATAAAAGGACAATAACGTTGTCTTCTAGTGAGGAAGAACCAAGCTATGTAGCCCCTGCAAGGAAGGGCTCGGTTTCCGTCATTCCTAGGTCTACGTATGCCAAGAGCAAAGGCGGCCCGGTTACAAGGAATAACTCGCTGAGTGAAAGCAATGGGAAGCTGCCGGTGCCAGAGGAAGAGAAGGCGGCACAACGCTGCTCCAAGAAATCCAGATTGCCTGTGCGAGCACCTTCCATCAAAATCGAGTCGCCTACCAAAGAAGTGTCTGGCAGCACGTTTGAGCCAGAGACGCCCACAGACGAGTTGATCGTGGCAGAAGAGCGCAAGCACAGAGCGAAATCCCTGGCGAGCAGGGTGCAGATATTGATCGAGCCTGTGCTTACAGATGGTGAAAGTGATGATGAGAAAGAGGAGAGATCTGATTTGGGCACTCATGACAACATGGAAATAAATGGAGAGCTACCTGAGGAAAAAACGTGTGAGTCTTCAGACAAGCCAACACCCGGTGAACCAGCCGGAGAGAGAGAAGCCGTTCAGGGAACGGACTCGGCTGTTTACTCAGGTACTGAGGGCTGTAACTGCACCCTGTGAAATCCCAATAGAGAGTCATCCCTAAGCCTGTTTTCCTCCCTAGCCCTTCTGCACTTTGCACATTTGCTTCGTTTGTTCATTTATCCTATATTGCAATTTGTGCTGAGTTAGCATATGTGGAATGTGTTTAGCAAACAGCTCTGGAAACAAATCGTGTGTAGCGCGGTGCGAGTGTAAAAGGGGGCAGTGCCGTGTTCCCTTGCCTTCCTCCCTGCTACCAGCCCTCAGCCTTACTGGCAAGCACCTCAGCTTGGGACAGCCCTCCGTTTCTTTAGTGCTACCTACAACAGGTCACGGGAACTTATTTTATTTCACTCACTGGGAAGACCGTACTTTCTTCAAATGTGGGGCTGGAGGAACATTTTGTGGTGGTAGAGTTAAGTCTGACACAAGGAGAAGAAATAAAACTTGAAGCAAAATGTTTAATAAACACGTGGGCTTTTTGGCTACCTTGATGTAGCCGGTGGCTGTTAGTGTTTAAATGACATTTTGGGTCTTTTGGGAATCTGCAAGTGAATTTGGATATTGAACTGCAGCTAAAGTGGACTGAACAAGGAGTCTGATCTTTCTGAGTTCTGATACTGTGTTTTCAACCATGATGGTGTCAATAGCATCATGACTTTATCGGTCTCTGGGTTTGACAGGCTCTTGTAGTGAACGTTAATATGAGCAAAAGTTATTGTTAATTGCAATTCATTCTACATATGGGCTCTGATTGCCCACAGCTCTGCTGTCTGCCAAGCAAAAACCTAGGAAGAGAGAGCTCGCTATCCTCTTTTTCCAGATTTCTTGCCCTTGTGTACCTGGATAAGACCTATTTGAGAGGATTTTCCCTAGATTCGTCTGATTTTGATTTTTAACTGTGTCATTTCTTGGCTTATTTCCTACCTCTTATAACATTTCCATGAAAATCCTGAGTTGCACTTCGGGTAAACATAAACATTTCCTTTCTGTACCAGATCATTCTTATATCTCTCAGGTTTTTTGCCTTATTGTTACATTCAGTTCAGGATGATATTAGCAGATGGCTGTGTTGCACCGGAAGCTCTTTGCAAGTGCTGGTCTGTTTTAGGGACTGGGCTAATCCCATCATAGTGTGAAGAGTTTTTCTCGGGGAGAGACATCAAAGCGCGCTGATGATTTGAAAGCAGCCCTGTGCAATGTAACTGCAGTGTGCTCTAAGCAGAGTGAACAAGCCAGGAGAGGCACACGCACGTGCTTGTTGACACACTGCCCATTTGTGTTTATTTATTTACCATGTTGATTTGGCTTTTCATGTATTCCAGAGGAAGATGGGGATCATTCTCCTGCTGCTCAGGCATTGGCCCGAGCAAATAGCATTAATCTTGCAAAGAGCATGGTGAACATTTACACAACCACAGAGAGTGAGTAACATCTTTCTTTCTCCTTTTTGGTTTACGTTCCCTGAAGGTAATATATTATGCCCAAGTTCTGCATCCCTGGTGCTTCTGTGCATGTACCAGGCAAGGAAAATGACATATTGTTTCATCATCAAATTAGAGAGCTTATAGTGCCTAAAATTAAATTCGGAGCCAGGAAATTACAGCTAGATCGATGGTATGTTATTCAGTGTCTTCAGCAAAAAACACAAGGGCTTCAAAGGGTTGGCAAGAAGCTTGTACCCGTCCCTCCTCTTCCCCCACCGAGTACCGTGGGAGCTGCATGGCAGCCTGTGCTGTGGATTCATCAGCAGTGCCAGACCTTGTGTCCGCCGTGCGAGTTGTGCCGTAGACTTCTGTCACACGCTCACAGCCTGGGTCTCTCACCTCACCCAGAGCACACCCCCTTTGCTGGACTGATCTCCCCTGCTGCCAGCTGGGACATGCTTTATGATGGCACTTTCTCCCTGAGAAACCACGCTAAGGAGAAGGCAACCAAGAAGGCGGCAGTACAGCTGAAGAATTCCATGGCCAAGAAACCTGTCTGTGCCACCAAGAAGCCTGAGAAAGCTGCAGCCAAGGCAGGGGGCCTGAAGGAAGGTATCAGCAGCCTCTGTGGCCAGGAAAGCCAATAAAAGTCCCCAAAAGGGGAAAACTGGCAGGCCCAAGAAGACAGCTAAGAGCTTGCATAAAAGCAAAGCAGTAAGGCCAAGGCTGCCAGGACTGAGGTGAGAAGGCCGGGAAGGCAATGCCCGAGGAAGGGTAAAGCTGCTTAGAGGACACGATCAAGCCCGTTTAAGTAAACCCAACCCCTGGTTGTGGGAGGGAGGAGAGTCCCCTTCATGTGTCGAAGGCAGGCTGCGGGTAGGACGTGCTGCATGGCCCTGTGACTGCCCACCCCCTCCAGTACCCCCCTGTGTGCCCCATCATACGGTGCACCAACGTATGTCACGTGGCATGGTGGCTCGAAGCATCAGGTCCCACATGCATTGCCGTTCAGTGACATGGTTTTCACACTGGTGACCAAGATTTTAGCCTCCCCCTATTAAAGCTCATTTAGAGCCACCAACTTCATCCTCAGAAACCCTCCTCTAGAGTTACACACACTTGTTTGCAGTGTAACACGCAGTCTGTGGAGAGGGCTAGATTTAATGGGTTTTTTTATGTTTGGAAATAAAAATAGTAAATATCAAATGAATGGTAAATCATATAAAAGAAAAATGCCAAAGAAGCTTTTGGGCATTTTGAGCACTGAAGAATGTATCATCATGGCTAACATGCTAAACAAGTGTGTATATGTGCATGCATGTTCCCGCCCATGTGTAGTCTAAAAGCAAGTTCTTCTGGGATAGAGATAGTCATCTTCAAGGGAGTTATTGAGAAAAGATAAAGATAGAACAAATAGGTTTTATTTAGCCATTTAAACAGTCCAGTAACCATCTTTCTAAGTTGATATGAAGCTTTCTGACCTTTTAGATATCAGGCTATTGTCCACCTATTTGTGTAGCAGAATATTTGAGAGGTGTATGCAATGGTGAAATTGTAGGTGTAAGTATTTTACATCTCTTTTGCACAGGGCAAAGTACTACAAGATGGAAATGTGAGCATGTTTGGTTTCTTTGACAAGGANGTTTGTGCAGCAGAATATTTGAGAGGTGTATGCAATGGTGAAATTGTAGGTATAAGTATTTTACATCTCTTTTGCACAGGACAAAGTGCTACGAGATGGAAATGTGAGCATGTTTGGTTTCTTTGACAAGGAGTTAGATCTGTGTGGTTTTAGTCTAAATTAAATCTACACAGAGAAAGTGGTGCAAACAAGATACACATCCTTAGGCTAATAAGTGAATTCAATTAGCCACTAGAGGGAGTTTGCACACTCCCACACGTTGAACGAAAACACATTGAAAACAGCTTTAAGATGTTAGCTGGCAGTTTTTGTCTTGGGGATAGTCAGCTTCAATGGCAGGTGACAGAGGTGGGGCAAATGGGTGCAACTCCGGTGCCCCCCACAAGATTTTCCTCCTTCCTTGTGCCCTTAAACAAAAATGTGACTTTCTATATTTTCCTGACTCTGGCAAGGTATCTTGATGCCTTTTTTTGTTTGTACCTGCAGCATACAATAAACCTCATTTGATACCCCATCAGTTTCTTGAACCTGAAAGAATCAAAGAGCTGAGCAGATCCTCTCCTCTCCTGTTGTCTGAGGTAGGCTAGATGCCAGAAATGGCTGGAATAATGTTCACAGCATCCCCTGAATGGCAGTCGGTTTCATGAGAATGTTTCTCCTGGACACCGACGGTACTTGCTTTAGAGCGTGCCTTGGTTATGTCATAAATAAATCAGAAAAGCCTTAAGAAAAAAGCCCCCAATAACCTACACCGAACCTTCTATCCTGAAGGAGTTTTAGTGTTTCCCTGTCTCAAACCACACTATTCCGTGCCCTTCCCAAGAGCCCAGGCTCTGTTTGGAGGCAGTTAATGATGACGTTCGCTGCTGCCGGTTGGAGGGGATGCCTCTGGGGAGACTCCCTGCGCTCTCCTCCGCTCTCCTAACCTGATCGCTGCTTAATGGGACTCTGCTGAGCTATTGGTTTTTCTCTGTAGTGTTGCAAAAGTGCTCATACGGCTGAGCTTAAAGATGCTTGTTATTTTCTGAGCAGACTGAATCAGACACGGCTTCAGAAATCAGCTTCCAGTTTAACAAGCACAAAAAGACGCCTAGCATTGGCAGCCACTCGTCCGACATGGCATCTGTCTCTTCGGTAGGTATTTAACGCGTACATCTCGCTAGACAGGGTTTCTCAGTCGGATGCAGTGACACTGCATTTAGGCTGATACTGATGATGTGGCCTCCGGAGTATCCTGTTAGTTTCTGCATGGTACATTAGTAAAAGAAAGGTGATGGTTAATTACTTACTTGCGTTGAAGGAGTGTCTCCAGGTACCATCTCAAATTAGAGACCCACTGGGTCACTGTTAGACAAATTCACAGTAAGCGATAGCCCCCACTCTGAAGTGCGGATGCTCTGAAGCCTGGCAGCGTGCAGGAGAGGGGGGGGGCCGCCTTCTCGCTGGGGAAGTGAGGCACACAGCTATTGAGTGGTGTGTTTGTGGTTCAGCTCCGAGAGAGCTGGGACGGCAGACGGGTGCCCTCTGCAAGCTCATCCTTCACTTTTTATCAGCGAATTCAAGGGAACTCACAAAAGCGTGATTTAGAGTGTCAGTTTCTAAGGAAAGCTGAAAAGAACTGAGTGTGTTTAGTTGCGCATTTTTAAAAGATTCCTTAGAGACAGTGTTCTGTGGGGGGCTGCTTAAAAGTTCTTGAATTTGCTATATTACTGTTACAGGTATCTCCAAGGTGTATATGTGAGATTTAAAGAATATATGTGAAGCAAAGCTGGTAGGGAGAGATCATGAATATAGACAATATGGTAAAAAAACCCTTGAACTTTGGGTCACGTCAGTCCTTCTCCTAGCCTGGAGAGCCTGGAAGCCATAAATGAGCCTTTTGTGTCCAAGTCACACAGGTGTTCTTGAAAATCTCGCTCAGGATTCTCTGCTGGGGTGAGTATCCTGATGGGATGGTAAATGCAGCTCCAGGGACTGAGCAGGAGATGCTTAGCAGGTTCTTGTAGGTTATAATGGAATGACATTCAGAACCAAAGGAAGTAGGGGAAGACAGAGAAGAATTGGGTTAATTACTAGGAAAGGTTTTTGATAAATGTTCATGACTGTACCACAGAGAAGTGCCAAGAGGGTTAATTATTTGCTTTGTAAATGGCATTAGCTTTTATGTTATCCCGTCAGGAATCATGAGTGACTGGTGCAATAAAAAATTCTCTCATCTTTCTGGAGCTGTATTTTGTTTCTGCCTCGTCACTTTCTACCGGTGAAAGACAAAGCCTTGAAAAAGAACCCCAAGGCCTACGGGCAAATGCAGTTTGTTCTGGGAAAGAAAGTGACTCTTGGGTGCCTAGCTCCTGATGTATACCTCTAGAAATGTCACTTTGCTGTGCCTTTGTGGCAAGTAGATGCACACAGGCTGTCTCTGGTGGGACAGTGGCTCTTCAGGACAGGGGTTAGATATTTCTGTTCTGTAGAGCTCCATGCACATTGTGAGCAAGCAACAAGATAGTAATAGTTTTTCCTATATTTCTAGTCTGATATGGTTCTTGCTAGCCTATTTTAAAAATTGGTTGACAATTGTGTGACTATGCCTCCCAGAAATAATAGGTTCATCTGCAGATAGTTCAAGTTCAGTTCTTTCAATATATTTCTTTCTTGGTGATGAGACTGGGTGAGGATAGCAGCTGTTGGTACTGTAAGGACAGAGAAAGGGAAGAGATTTTTGTGCCGCCCCCAGGAATATTTGACTCAGTTTCCCAAAGTTTTGGGATTTAGGGGCGAAAAATCTTCTGCGGTTATTGACCATTCAGGAGAATAGTGCTTCTAAGTCCTGGCCTAGGATAGCACATCCTTGTGAGACCCTTATTTGGGTTCCCTGACCCTTGCTTGTTTGAGCACAGTTGCAGATGTGTACCATTTCTGTGTCCAGGACACCATACTACACAAGGACAGAAATTGCAGATTATTTCTCTGGGAGTGCACTTTTCCGACTATCATCTTTGTCCAGGAACCAAGTCAGGAGGGTGCCTATTTCATTGGCATTGACCTTGCTCTTCCACCTGGCAGGTGAGTGGCAGTGTGCTCAGTGTCTACAGCGGCGATTTTGGGAGTGTGGATGCCCAAGGTACCGTGGAGTTTGCTCTAGACTATGACGAGAAGAACCGGGAGTTCCAGGTTCATGTGTCCCAGTGCAGGGACTTGGCTGTTGTGGATGAGAAGAAAGGCAGATCTGACCCGTGAGTGATGCTTTGCTGCTTAGTGATTTCTACATTGCTGAATTTTGGGCTCTGGAGGATTTTCTTTCTTATGTTTTCTCTTTTTAAATGTCACTGTTTCTTCCTTCCTTCAGACTTCTGGTGCATGGTTACTGCTGGAACTTTCCTAGCTGATGGTTCTGGAGCCATTGGCATCAGTAAATTTGTTGCCACAGACTTAAATTTGAACAGATTGAGAAAGCTTTGAGACAGTTCCTGTTATCACTGGAATACGTTCTCTCTGCAACCATGTGGCCCTTGATCTCCCCATGGTGACTACACATTGGTAACAACTCTGGTGATGTAGATACATATCTTTATGAAAAGAAAGTCCATAAAGAAGTGCTGTTAGGGGCATAATGGTAGTTGTACAGAGGTTAGTGATCTCTAGTTTGAAAGATGATGAAAAGGAGCTTGGATTTGAAGCCCGAAAGAGAGACTTGAAGACATTCCACCCCTTTCCTGCTCTCTGATTTCACCCCGATTTTGAATGCACATAGTTATGGGCATTTCAGAAAATTGATATAAAGCCTTGCTGGCCTCCCACATTGCCTAGACAGCTGCCTGTTCTGAATGTTGGTGGCATCTGCCCATTTCCAGTGAGATTTATAACTTCACATGCAAACCAAGTTAATATCCCACCAGGTCTCTTTATTAGTTTTGCCTTCAAAGAGTCAACTCCAGGTCTTTTGTTGCCATGTCACCGTTCACAAGTGTTGCCCACTTACTAGAGCTTGGCAAAACAGAACAATATCCAGCTGGATTATTTTTCTTTACCAGGTATGTGAAAACTTATCTGCTCCCAGACAAAGCTAGAATGGGTAAGAGGAAAACTTCAGTGAAGAAGAGGACAGTGAATCCCATATACAATGAGGTGTTACGGGTAAGAACAAATACACGCTCTGGAAACCTGTGTTATATCAGGCACCCATAGCAGGTCAGGTCTGGAAAGATCCTGCCTTCACGGCCAGGCTTCTTCACCTGCCTCGCACCAGCATTGCACCGCTCTTCCCTTGGGTTTGTGAGGGCAGAGACGTTAAAGGTTTCTCTGCGCCCATCTGTGTGGCACCCAAGATTTCTCTGTCAAAACCACATAGCAATCTTTGGATGAGATAGGGACCTGCAGCCTGTGCTGTCTTCAGCCAGAGCAAGGGGTGTTCTTCCTTTCCCTGGTGCACAGTCACAAGGTGTGGGACTAGTAAGAAAGGTCTTCCTTATGTCATCTTACTCATCAAAGCCTAGAGGATTATTTAACAACGCCTGGGCCTGTGTTAATGATTCTTGAAAGAACATTGGTTTTGCCCTGTGATGAAATAAGTGCTAAGTTTCCCTGTGCTCAGCAGAAAAGCTTTGTCAGAGTAGTAGTATTGCTGCAGGACGAAAAAAGAGATGTTCAAAGTGGGGCCAGTGCATTAGTGCATGTGTGGAGTGGGTTTGAGCATCTCAGAGCTTTTTCAAGCTTTTGAGTCATTTATTTCCAATTGTGAAAGAAACAGAAGACAAATTTGAACCACCTGACTTCTCTTTCTTCCTCTAGTACAAAATAGAGAAAATGGTATTGCTGATCCAAAAATTAAATCTCTCTGTTTGGCACAATGACCCACTGGGACGTAACAGTTTCTTGGGAGAGATCGAAATAGACTTGGCCAGCTGGGACTGGAGCAACAGGAAACTCAACTGGTACCCGCTGAAGCCCCGAGTAAGTGCGTCTCAGCTGCAGCCCTGCCTCCTAGCCCAACCCTGAAGCCTTTAGGGGTGGCAGAAGCCCTTCCCAACTCCTCTGAGGTCTTTGGGTGGTGTGGTGGAGCAGAACAGCCTGAATTGTACCTAGAGAAGTGGAGTAACCACCCACAAGCCCTGGACACGTTAGTGCAATATTCAGTGCTCTGAACACAGGCCTTCCCGGGTCTTATTTGGTGACTGATCTGTAAATGTGATCTGACACTAATCAACAGAAACTCTGACATGACTTTGCCTCTCTCTCTACTCACATAAAGACCATCCCTTAAAAACAGACAGCAGAGTACTAGATGATGCAGTTGAGCCTGCCTTGAGAGGTAAATATTCAGGTGCCACTTTTTGTTAAGCCTGTACAGCTTCCTTCATGCTTCTGGGTTGAGGTCTGATTTGAGATCCCTGTTCAGAAAATAAGGAACATTGTCTTTCAGAACGAAGACGCTTAATTATGTCCAGCTGGACATGTCTGGAAGGGCAGCTTTGCTCTGAATCCTCAGACTTCTGGTTCTGACGGACTGAGTTTGAGAATAAAGCCACAAAGAAAGGAGCTGCCCTGAGAATGGGCTGCCCCAGCCATGCAAAATCGGGTTTGTCCATTTGTGCCCCTCCACTGAATTCAAAAGCTGTTTGCCTTGCTATATTTACACAACCCCTTGTTTAGTTAATCATAACTCTGTCTGTTTCAGAGCCTTTCTGCTGTTAATGGTGTGGATCATCGAGGAGTGATGAATTTGTCTATTAAGTACGTCCCTCCAGGAAGCCTAGGTAAAATGTGTTTCATGCGTTAAGAAGTATTGCCGGTATGCAGGCATGCAACTTGCAATGCCTCATCTGTTTAAGGGCTGGTTAAAGGGTAATCTCATTAGAGTAAGATCTTCGAGCTCAGCACAAAGGCACAACCAGCTGCGCTTGATAGCACTATCTGCAGCCTACATCTGGTTTTCACATCTGGATTTATTGGGAAGGTGTTGGGGACAGAGGAAGAGCTCAACAACCTGAAACTCGTCAGCTATTACGAGCGCTGTGGGCACTGCGGGGTGCTGTGATGTGGCGGCAGCAACACACAGCCCCCCTTACTGTGGAGCAGGCACAAGGCTGGGCTTGCCCAGCAGTTCCTTCTCCTCTCCTGTTTCAAAGCAGCACCAGCGCATTGTGTCGGGAGCCCTCTGCAGCTGCAAGTGTGACGGGGCTGGTAGTAGTGCTGTGGCACCCAGGCAGAGGGGTGCAGAGCTCTCGAGGGAGTGAGTACGCAGAGAAGTCATGTTGCTGCTCCCTCAGGTCCCTGGAGAGGAAGCCTGTCGTTTTGCTAGCTATTGTAAAGACTGGCGCGACAGTTTTTATCTTCTCCTAAATGGCAGGTCCCAAGAATCCTCCCTCTGGTGAAGTTCACATTTGGGTCAAAGACGTCAAGGACCTGCTGCAGTTGCGTCCCTCTGGAGTTGACTCCTTTGTGAAATGGTAAGTGCGTGAGCATGCTCTTGGCTTTGGTCCTGGGTGCGTGCCTCCACAAAGCCGTATGTTTTCTTCTCTTTTCTCAGGCTCACCTAGCTGTGCCTCCATACTCTAAAGCCTTCGTGTTGCTTTGGGCTCTGTAGGAGAGAATTGCCCTTGTTACTCACTTGTGGGCAAATTAGGAAAATCCTTGCTGTGATAAAGCTCTTGGTCAATCACTGTGACTCACTCAGCGATTTGCCTCAATAACATCTGAGTGAGAGGAGAACGTGGGCCCTGCACCTCAGCCCAGTGTGTTCACGTGACATTGTGAATTTTACCTTGATACAGGCTTGCATGCAAAGTTTGGGAATTTGTTAGGGACTCCCCAGAACTGACGTAAAGATGGTTGGATCCTGCTTTGATCTTCTCCAGAATTTAGTGTGTGCATGTTTTCTGCAGCCTGCAACATCAGTTCTGCCTGTCATATAGGAGAAGGTGCTGCAAATATTCCAGAAAGTTAGAAATCTTTTAAGGGGATTTTAAGACTTTTTTTCAGCACTTTGAAGGGCTTACCATGGTTTTTGTGTATTTTAAGTCCTTACAGAGTTCTCCTGCAGAAAGTTTGCTGTTCAAGAAGCCTAACTGACCATTTTGAAATGCCCTCTTGGGCATCTAAGTGATGAAAATTTATGAAAACAGAAATATGTGAAAGTTATGTCCATTTTTTAATGTAAAATGCCAGTTTGCAAAAAAAGTTTGCCAAAAGTGGGAAATTTTAAGCAAGTATCCTCCTTTCTGAAAATTTTTGCTTTTAAAATGGATTTTCTGGGCAAAAAAAGTTTCATCCAGGAATTACGAACATTTCCCATTAAATCTACAGAGATTTCTTATGTTGAGACCCAATTCCTCCTTTCTTCAAAACTGAGGCTTGTTTAGACTAAGAAACTTTGTAGAAACAATTCAAACCTCAGGTGATATTCTATACTACTTGCTGTATTTTTGTTCCTCTCAAAGCTATGTGCTTCCAGACACCAGTAAGAAGAGTCACCAAAAGACCCGAGTCATAAAGAGAGACACAAACCCTGTTTTCAATCACACTATTGTATATGATGGCTTTCATACAGAGGATCTAAAGGATGCTTGTGTTGAACTGACTGTGTGGGATCACGAAAAACTTACCAACCATTTCCTTGGAGGAATCAGGCTGGGCCTGGGGACAGGTAAGTGATTTCCTTTACATTAAGTGAACATTGTTACCATATTGCTGAGCCACAAGTGACAATGGGAAGTTGCAGAGCATTTCCTGTTGGGGAGAAACCAGGGATGGGGCGTCTCAGTAATTGGTGAGAATCTTGGTACTTGCACTGTGTCTGGGATGGAGAGGGCCTTCGTACCATGACAGCAACATTCTATTGCCACGTTTTCTGCCAACATCAGCTCTGAGGTCTGGCAAAACTCAAGAATCTCCTTGGGTCCATCAGAGAGTTTTCCTGCTGCTGCAGGAAAACAGACTGTGTAACACATCAACATTTTATTGCTGCTCCTGCCAGGGAAGAGTGCTCAGAGGTGAAGACAACTTGAATGCCATGTGGGACAGCACCACCTGGTGACTCTGTCCACATCACCTCCTCCCTTGAAACACTTTAGTATCAGGAATAAAGAATATTTGAAAAACAGAGCAAGCTACACTAGTTGATCTGGTAGGTAATCAGTACTGAGAGTACATCAGCTGGAATTAAATCACAAATTGGAAGAATGGAGTTGTCTGGGTGTAGACTAAGGTGTTACTGTTGGGTATTTGTTTTGTGTTTATTTAGATGATGTAATGCTGAAAAACCTCAGCAGAGGTGCCATTTGCTCCACTGGGAGACTCGCTGTCTCTGGAAGTTGATGGCATGAGGTTCCGGTTCAGAGAAGGACTTAGACCTGTGCTTAACTGGAAATGTTCAATGGGGTTACTCATCCTTGAAGTCAGGAAAATTCCAATATTTTTAAGCCAAAGTTGTAAAGAGAAGATGGGATCATGTCCCACTGACCCGGCAATGTGTGCTGACCCCACAATATGCACTCGCAGCGCAGAAAGTCAGCTGCATCCTGGGTACATCAAAAGAAGTGTGTACAGCAGGTTGAGGGAGGGGATTCTGCCCCTCTACTCTGCTCTG
>RSEF01000004.1:16780843-16841499 GCA_003993805.1 Himantopus leucocephalus | reverse complement strand
CAAGGTCCCTTCCAACCTAAACCATTCTATGATTCTATGGTGATTGTCCAGCTGTCCATCATTGAAATTTGTCCCTCTCTAAACATCCTATCCTAGCTTTCAGTGTACCCTATACCTAGGCTTCGAGAGATAGCATGTTCATCTTTGTATTTTTGTAAGTGGGATATCTAAGGTTTTCTAAACTATTTATTATTAAGCAAAAGAGCTCTCTGAGAGGTGAAAGACAAGCAGAAGATTTCAGGATGTTGCAATAAAGGATAACTGTTCCTTGAGGGTATCAGGAAAAGGCTCGTAGTAGCTGGAAGGTCTGCCTTGCAGTTGCACCTCTGTTTATTGCATTTGCTTGTGTGTCCTCTGTTTTCAGTCTCTAACATGTCACCAGGAAGGCTGTGAACTACTCAGTGGGAAGTGGCAACAAGAATAAGCTCATAAGCCAGATATAAAAATACCAACCCCAAGATAAGCTGTGATCCAAATTTAGACCTTTATCTCATTGACAAGTAATCGACACGTGAAAATTTGGTTGAATAATCAACTTGAGATTAATGTAGACACTTTTCTGCTATCATATGTTTGATTCCTATACAAATGAATTGTATAGCAAGAGCATTTTGACAAATACTCCACTGTGTCTACAAGAAAATATTTTAAGGGGAAGCCCAAGCCTTTTAGACCTTCTTTACCATTCTGAAAGATGCAGAAGGGGCTTGAGCCCAATATTCTTTTCCTTAGCAGGTTATGTTTAGGGTTCTTGCATTTTGTGGCTTTTACATTGACTTAATTCTGAACGCTGGTGTAAAATGGAGGTCATTAGCAGAAGAACGGGAGGTGTTTAGGGGGCAACTTGCTGAGGGGAAGTCAGCACCTTTCATACTAAGACACTGCCTGCAGCAATTACATCCCATTGAGTATTTTTGCATTGAGTAGAAACTATTTGTGTAGCTCCCAACATTGTAGTTCTCTTGTTTTTTCCAGGTTTGAGCTATGGCATCTCTGTGGACTGGATGGACTCCACGCAAGAGGAGGTGGCCTTTTGGCAGGAGATGATGTCGGCTGCCAATGAATGGATTGAGGGATTGCTGCCACTGCGCTCACTGGCAGGGAGGAAAAAACTGAAATAACCTGCCGTTCGTGCCATAGAAAGGCTGAGTGTGTTCATTAGAATTAGGAAGCTTCCTGCACCGAGGTGATGGATGCCACCCACGGGGCTGGCAAGTGTCAGGTTAATAAGGCAACTGATGGACAGCACTTTGGAGATGTTAAACGTTAAGTACTAATTAATTCCCTGACAGAGGACGTGGAAGATGCCAAACTGATGCTTTACTTGATTTTGGCCAAGAAGAAACTTAATTTGCCTTTCTATTTAATCATTTATATTCAGTATCTTTGCATTCCATTAAGCTCTGGGAACAGTGGCAGAAGGAAAAGGAGATATAGATATTTTTATTTTTTTACTGTTTCTTGTGCCATTTTTTTTTCTGTGCAGAGATGTAGTTGTACTAAAGCAGCAGTGTGGTATTATTCATATTTCCCTGCAAGTGGTACACTTTGTACTTGATGTAGAACTGCTCCAAGTCACCAGCAGCACAGTCTGAGAATGGGAGCTTTGCGTTTGTCACTGGTGATAACACATCTCAAATGTGAGGAAAATTGAGATCCAAGGTGGATCTAAAGAAAAAGAGGACTGTTTGAAGCAGAAAATGAAGCAATCTGAGGAGGATAACAATGAGGAATTCCAAATATTAATTTCTTTCTGCTTTAATATGAAAGAGAGAAGCGATGGTCCTGCAGCTAGTGGGATTTTGCTGTTTTCCTAGCTTTCCCACAGGCTTCTTCGGTGACCTCAGGCACGTTTCTCTATGAAAGGACGATTTCAGTGCAATATAAACTGAAGTGTTTGCCCAGATGGAAAATATGGTTACATTGCTAACGGGCGTAATCGCACCTTTGAAATGCCTTGTGTGCAAAACATTTCAATATGAAAAAATCACGTAGGAAACAGTCTCGTGTTAGCCTGGCACAACGGGTCAGGAAAGAAAGGTCAAAACCACACTGGAACGCAGGAGCCTGGTGGGAGAGGTAAGTAGGGAGTGAACGAATGTGAAGGGTAACTGGGGTGGTCTCCTGCCTCGGCATACCCCGCTGCCCCTCTGGTCTTCCTTTCGTCTGTCAGCGAGTTGTCCGTGGCTGGAATTTCCTTTTTGCCAGGAGAGCTTGCGAGGACTTTGCGTCTGGCACATTGGCCGTGGCAGTGGTGGTGTGAATGCATTTTGAAATGCAGCTTTGTAACGGCTGTTTTGGATGTACATATTGTGATTAAATAGAATGTTTTTCTTTAGTCATCAACTGGTCTCCTTGTACCTATTTTTAGCATGGTCCAACGAACAAAAAAGCAAGCAAAAGAGGTGTTAAATTTTGTCATGTCATAACGAACAATTTTTGCCCAAGAGCAGGTGAAGTGTCATGGAGAAATATTTTTTGTAGCTATCCTACCCTAGATTTTGACTCTGAATATTTCCATATACTTCTTTAATGAAGCTCAGCGTAAATTTTTAGCTTAGCAAAGATGGTGGTAAATAAATGAATGGAAAAATGGTGTGCTTAAAGTAACAAGACTTTTTCATGAAAGGAAGACATTCGGGAGATAATCAGCAGCTCTCACGGGGAAAAAATAAAGAAGATGGTTTTGAAATTGGAAAAAGTAAATACTTGAAAATGTACTGCTCATAGTACTGAAAACACTAAGACAGCGTCTGTAGAGCAACAGAATTAAATAACAACTATCTAATGAAGGACCTGAGATGTACAGCATGTCAGCCCAAAGATACTCTGTATGGGCTCCAGCCTGGCACGATTTGTTCACCAAGATTTGGTCATTTCTTGGCTTTGTGGGACAAAATAACAATATTGGGCCTACGAGGAAAGGTTTAAAATTATTATCTTCATCTGTTTAGGTGCTGAACACGTGAATATTTATGCATACATATAACTTACCTACCACGAGGAGCCCTGCTCATGAGAGCGATGGCTTGTTGCGGTGAAGTTGCCCACAGGACTGCTGCTCTCACCCCGAGCGCTTCCTTACCCCACAGGGTGCTCCTGGGGATGGGGGTGGAAATCTGCCATGGCTGTGACAGCGGTTGGTAACGCCGGGGGCTTTGGCTTGCGCACGTCCGGGTCTCGTCCTAGAGCTCTCCGTCACAAAAAAGGAGTCATCCCGCCGCCTCCTCCTCCTCCTCACATGCAGTATTAGCACATGTGGTTGTGACGATGTTGCCAAAACTTCTGTTTGCGTCAGTGGAGCTGGAAATGTTTGTGTTGGTGTTTCAGCAAATTAACATCTTTTTCATTGGTGGTGCCAATAGGGGAGAAAAAGGGTGTCCGTGGGCAGGTTTCATCCCAGCGCAGTTGCTTTTATGAACTCAGCCCGGGACTTTGTGAACAGACTATTTTTGCATTGAGATTCCATTGAGGATTTTTGTTAATCTTTTGGTGGCTTGTTTATTTAAATGAAGCCCTGATTAACTTAAAAAGCTTTCTTAGGCATTTAATAGTTTATCAGAGTAAAAGATTACACTGCCAAACCACACACACATTTGTAACACAGCTGTATCTGAGGTAGTAAATTTTGTTATGCTGTGTCTGTTTCACTTACTGCACAGAAAGCATTGTATCGGAAAAAGATATAAGGCACTTTTATTGTCATATGGAGGAGTGGAGGAGCTTGTGAGTATAAGGTTAACGGCCTGTTTGTATGTGGCTTATGATGTTGCCATTTGCTGCCTGTGAATGCGATACGTAACAGAGACTCAGGCCCGGTGGCACGTGCTGGTGATAATGAGTTGGGCAGCAACTGGTCAAAAAAAAAAAAGAAAAACCAGATGGAAACTTTTCTGACTGTATTTACTAGTTCATTGTAGAATGGGTTAAGCAAAGTTCCATAAGAAGGTAAGACTTCAGGCATATAGTAAACATGTTTTAAGTCTGTCATTTCCCTGAATAGGAGCATGCGGGTCCCAGTGAGGCAGCGGGAGCTGACTGCGGTCACTGGGCTCTTGCTGGAGACAGGAGTGACCCCAGGGACTGAGCGGGCCCCTGCAGCGCTAGGTTACAGGCACCGTCCCCTCGATGGAAATACAAACCTCAGCATCTACGGCTGGGCAGCCGCTTTCCGCGAGTGTTCTGCATTTGAGAGTGAATGCGCTTCCTTTGAGTTTGTGCCTTATTTATTTAACTTTTTCTCGGGAACCTTCCAAGAAAAAAAAAAAAAAGAGTCTAGAGACTCTGGAGCCTGGAAAGCATTTCTGCCCCATCGGGCAAATGTTATCTGTGGGCGATGTCCATTCAAAACTGTTCATATTACAGGTATCAGAAACTATTGCAAAGAGCTTAGAAGCTCACTAAAGAAGAGAAAGAAAGAACTGTTGAATCTTGAACAACATCCAGTGAATGAGTGTCTCAGAGGAGATGGAAAAGAAGTGGTTGAATTAATTATCTATTACTAAATATTTGCTCAGCTTTATCCTTCACCAAGACAGGAAGAAAAATTTGAAGTACTACGGAGATTCAGGGAGAAAATTACGCTGCTAAATAAACCCATGTAATAATCTGATCAAGTGACATAAGAAATGCTGTCTTTTCACATGCTTGTTAAGTCAAAAAAGGTATTGAATAAACATGTGCATCAAAAACTGAATAAATAAATACACTTCAGTTCCTGATAAGTAAGGGTGAGCATATTCAGCACCATGTTTAATTGTTTGTTTTAGTTGGCTGTTTTGTACTTTAATACCTTACATGGCTTAATCCTTTTTCTTTTCCACCTGCCTACTTTCCCCCCCTCAGGTGTCCAGGTCACCTGCTACTAGTGTTAAAATGGATGCCCGGGAGGAGATGTCCCTCTGAGCGCTGTCGCAAAGGTTGTCAGAAGACATTGGGAAGCTCCCTGTGAAGCGCCATGCAAAAGCATGTTTGCAAAGACGCTGTAAGGTATGTGTTACTGGAGCCACGCTGCTCTCAGCAGCATTGCTACTGCGCAAGATTCTGCTGACCTATGGAAAGCTCTTGGAACAAAAGTCCCTTCCCATGGGGTCGGTCAGGAGCAGCCACTTTTTCGCAGGGGCTGCACTTTTTGGGAGGCTCCTTGTACTGGTGGCTCTGCCACGAGGAGCAGCTCTCCAGCAAGGATCAGGGTGAAGTTTGTGGGGCCACAGGAGGACTCCGAGCGTGTTTCAGTACTGCAGTACCAGCTCCTGGCCTGTCATGAGCAGGAGATGGCTGATAGTAGCAATGAGGTTTGAGCAAGAGCAGGCAACTCCGGGGTGGCCATTCCCATGTTTAGGACATTTGCCAGCTTCTCCCACCCTTCTGAACATGGTTGGTTGGTTGGAGGGTGCTGGGTCAGCTCACAGCAGCACAAAAACTGAGCGTTGGCCTCCAGGAAGCCCATGGAAAAATTACTGTTAATGACTTGTGTGAGATCTCTGTTCTGAGAGAGGGATGGGCATGGTGGAGAGCTGGAAGGATCTCCTCCAGGAGCCCTACAGGAGTTCAGCAGCCCTAGACCGAGCCCCTTTTGGTTTTGCATTAATTTCCCAACCACTGAGCTGAAATGCCTCATGTCAGATAATGAAATGGGAATGAAGTTGGGTGAAGATGTCCGCAGGCAGCAGCATCCTAGGAGGAGTGGAAAAACACAAGGAGGAGCAGGGTCTGAGCTTGCCAGGTTTGCTGGTCACACCAGGTTCATGCGGGAGGGCTCTGGATAGCATTCCTGCTGGAGACGGACCAGTGGTGGTGCAGTCATTTCCCTGTGAGTGACCTGAAATAGATGCTCACTTAAGCAGGCAGATATTTGCTTTTTAAAATGCTGTAAAAAGATAGTATGGCTGGAATTGTCTCTGGGCTGTAGTGACCCAAACTAGCTAAACCAGCCCTGCTTTAATAGATCATTTTAGGAGGAAAGGAAGGCGTCCCAATATGAAGGCATTTCTGCAGGTCAGTTTTCCTTTTTTTCTAGGTCTGCAGTCAGGGTTTAGCGAATTACTTGGCCTTCTGTATTTTACAAAATGGAAAACACCACCACTGAGCCACAGTCCTACCCCCTGCAGTACCTTAAAGACCCTCACAAACAGTCCTCAACAGGCATTGCAGCTTCTGATAAAAAGGCATGTATTTAGCGGTGTTGAACAGCATAAATGCAAGTATATTTTGCCTTTTCTCACTCTACAGACCTGCCTGTGCTGCTGCTAAATTTGAGACGCTACCAGTAGGAACAGAAATCAGATTTCATGCATCTAACAACCCGTAATGCCATCCTGCTAGTTATTAACAATCCAAAGTAGCTCTTGAGCTGTAAGCAAGCAGTCAGAGCTCTGGACTCGGAGGGGAAGCTAGGGAGCTGTTTTCTGGCAATGTAAGTAGCTCAGACACCCGCTCTGTAGGAAGAAAAATCACAATAACCTCTTCTCCTCTCCTCCTCTCTCTCCCACTCACCATTACTAATTTATCCTGATTGTAATGGCTTCTATTTGCTCTAAGCAGATCCTGTTCCCTTCCTGGGAAGACTTGAGCAGCTACAAGGACATAATATTCCCAGTGGAGGATCTGTTCTTGGATTCAGGCAGACTCAGGCAGATATAATGAGCTCTTGATGGGAGCCCCCGTTTTTCGACTGGCCAACCCATGACCATTTTAATGTGATCATAATCTGAAATAAGACACCGGGAGCTGCATCTGGAGTAAGCCATCCCACGGTAATGAGCTGACGTTTAATTTATTGTCACAGGGAAACGTTTTGCAAATGTTTTGCGTCTCTTCAAAAACCCAGCTGACTCTTGCTCCATGCGCAAGCCGGTGGGGCTGGAGGCTATGTTGTGTGGGTGCTGTGTGGCACCAGAGGGTGGCCCTGCCACTTGCAGGGATGCAGGGACAAGCTTATCCTCTGTGCACATCCACCCGTGTGGATCACACTGTATGAGAGTTTAATCTTCCCTGTCCGTTCAGGTTGCAAAGCAAATGCTAACACTGCCCTGGAGCATGTTATTGACTCAAAAGGCCTCTCTGGTTATTTTGAACTTTCTCTGCATTTTTGTTTCTCCCACATTCTCCCATCGGCACGGATCCTGGCTGGCTTTGCAGCCCCATCTCTCTGGCGTTGTTAAGCTCCCTGGGAGTAGGCAGAGCCTCCTGCTCAGGGGATGGGGCAATTCCAGCTGGAAGAGGTCAGGCAGCTGCTCTGTGCTGGGCCCCTTGTTCCACCATGGCCAAGGCAGAGAGCAGTGGTGGTGGAGGATGGTTCATCCCATCAAGCTGAGTGGGATAAATAGCTCTGAAGATGTTCCTGCCTCTCTCTGTTGGCTGGAAGGAGCCTGGACACCTAGTGTAGGAGAGACATTTAGTTACTGTGTCCCTGTATTAATGGGGGACTATTAATGGGACAGGCAGCGTCACTCAGCCGTGACTATATTTATCAAACCTGTGTCTGCTCTACTGCTTTTGATTTGATCCCAGTGTGACACTGGGGGACCAGTGGTACCTCTTCAGGATTGCACCCCTGGAACCCCAGCAAGGATGCTTGAGGCTGCCTTGGTGTCCAGTAGTCCATCGCTCACTAGGAGCGTTCTGCCGACAGGTTGGCATTTGGGGAGGGAGGTCAGACAAGTTTCCTGGGGACAGAGGCTGCCAGTCTGCCACCGAAGTCCACCGCTACAAAAGGCACCTGAGCCGAGCCAAAAGCCAAGGTGGGACAGAAGCTTCACCGTGTGCCTCCTGGCATTCAGCCCTGCCTGTGCTTCCCTCCTGCTACTGTTGTTGGAGGCTCTAAGGCTGTCACCTCATCACAAAGTCCTAAATTACACTCCCAGTGCCTGCTGTCAGCTGGGCTGTCAGTTCCTGAGCACTGTGTGGTGCCCTTGGCTTTTTACGCTTGTCTGCACCACCCTGACCAACTGTGGGCATCATATAAATAATAAACATTAATTCGCTTAATACCTGCCCTCTGTCCCGGGTTTTACAGTGGCACGCATCAGCTAGCAGGTTATGGGTGCGATCGCGTCCCTGTCAACAGTGTAATCTGTCTCCATGTCACATCTCCTGGACAGGCCTAATTTAACAGGGGTGTTTTTTGGAGCCAGCTAATAAATTGTTTGCTACGTGTGGTTAGCCAGCCCCGTTCTCAGCACTCCCATCACCCCAGTGTCTGGCCCCTTACTGTTTTCAGTAAGTCACGGGTCTCTGGCCTGTTGGGTAGTGTACATTTGCAGGGCTCTGCTTGGGTTTCTCTCGGGTGCTGAGCAGCCCCATAGCGAGTGGGGCTGACGTATAACACCTGCGAGAGCCGGGGACATCAGCCTGTGGGTCCGGGTGCTGTGGTTCACCGGCATGTTGCGATCGCTGCACCATCCCAGGCTGGGGCGCAGGCACGGGCCATCTCAGGCAGCTCCTGTGCAGCCAGCCCCGCAGCGAGGGATCGTGTCTGATTGATTGTTTTTTGTATCCTTGGAAACTGAAAGGGCATTAAAATTGCATGGTGCGTGCAGTGCTGATGCACTCTCCTCCTCGCAGTGCTGCCATGGGCTTCAGCCTCCAGCTGCCAGCTACAGGGTGTAAAGGGCACTGGCTGGTTTTGGAGAAAAACTAAACTACAACTTGAACGGCAAACTATTTAATGGGAAGAACCTCTGTGAGTCGCGGTGCTGGTGTCTGGGGGGGGTGCCTGACTCCCAGCCATCCCTGACCATGGCTCAGTACCGTCTGTGTTTGTGGCCCAGCCACAGCGAGCCTGGGCCTCTCGGCAGAGAGCTCCTGCCTGAGCGGAGCTGCCTGCCTTGAAACCATCCCGCCCCAGCCCCAGCCGGGCTTTTAACATGGGGTTGCGTGGCAGCGGTTCCTGCCATTTGGAGCACACATGGCACTCACCACCCAGCAGCATGAAACAGGTTGGAACTGGGCTCGCAAAAAGCCCCTCCTAAGTATCTGCTTAGGGCTTTGTCATCTAACACTAGAAGGAAGTTAATGTAATCACTCTGGGATGGAGACCACGGGCGGCACAGGGTAGCAAGGGAGTCGTTCTCCAGCCCCCTTTTGTCCCAAATTTCCTGCCTTAAAATAAATTTACTACATCAGAAATACCCACTCCAGTGGTGATGTGTGGATGTTTTTCACCTTGTGCGGGCACTGCACACGCAGGTGTGCATAGGTGGCCCTTGGGAAGGGCTTTCACCCACGTTTGGCTGTACGCAGCGCAGGGCTGTACGCCAGTGCTGCCCTTGGCCGCTCCAGGCAGCGCCGGCGGGTGGGTTGGACCCAGGGGTGCTGCCAGCAGATGCAAGAGCTCAGCCCAGGCGCGCCAGCATGGGTTCAGCCATGCCCTCACCCGTACCGAGGTCATTTTTGGGCAGCTCTCCCCTGGTTGAGAGGAGAAAGGGGCTCTGGAATCACCCCCCGGGCCCATGGGAAGGAGTGCTGAAGGGCTGCCCCTGGTCCGGGTCTGCCGACAGCCTGCGGAGGCTGTGGGAACACTGCTGTCAGTGCACGCGCACATGCCCACAGCTTCTCACCAGCACCCGCCGTCCTGTCCCCAGCCAACAAACCTGCTTTTGCATCAAATCTAGGTTACTCTCTGTCTCTCTCTTTCAGACACCAGATTTTCCATTTGCTAAAACAGTATCAGAACAAAGGCTCTCCCAGGAGCTCATTTTCTCCTACCTTCTCAGTTGCTGCTAATTAATATCGTGGCTGCGTAGTCACGCAGCGTGTGTTCATCTGTATGCAAGTGTTCAGAGAAGATGAAAATAATATCTGCATCACGGGATCCTGCGGGTTTATTTGCTGGGGAAAACAGGTCCCTGATGCTGCAGGAATCCCTCGAGCTCCGCCAGCAGCTGCTGGGCACCAGCCCACCCCCTTGGGGCTCTCCTTGGCTCCTCGCAGCCCTGCAAGCCAGGGCGCTTTCGGCTGCTCCCTGCCGTAGCTCACACCACTGCCGCGAAATGTCCACCGGCACAGGAGAGCCCTCCTGGAGATGCTGGCGACGGTTGACTTGCGGGGTGTGTTACTGAGCGCCTTCTGCCTGCTCGAGCGCAGTCAGACCTGTGGAAGGAAGGGGATGGGGCGACCGTGCGCGCGAGTGCGCGGGGAGGAGAGGAAACCAGTGAAGAGAAACCACAATTTGTTGTGGGCTTGAACTAATGGGCATCGAACACACAGAAATCATACGGCAAAGTGCAACAGATCCCCACAAAGCATCGCTGGCAATGAGTCACTGGTTAATGTACTGCTAACTCGGATTTATAGGTTTAATATTTTTCTGTCGCTGTGCAGATTGCCTCATCAGTTTTTCTTTCCTGTCCTGAGGTACGTTAAAATAGGATCTTTTGGGGCTGTTATTTTTTTAATAAGTATATTGTATTTCAAAGGATATTGAAAAAATTCCTTGCCATTTATTCCTCAAGACTTGCAATGGTCTCTGTAATGTCCTAGTCCAATTTGCAAGCTGGCTAACTAGCTCGTGCCTTTATAAATGTCCTTTTTTTGAGTGTCTAATGAATATAATAGCCGCAGTGAATGTGCTTATTTCAATAGTGGTCATGCAGGAGCTCGTTTTAATGAAACCCTCTTTATTTAAAAAAAACCAAACACCAACACTTTCATAAATTTTAAGTAAGAAGAAGCATTATAGTCCTCTTTTTTTTATATTTGGTTTAATACACACATTTTAGTCACTGTTTTTAATAATATACGTGCTCATTTTCCCTTCCAGAGATCAAAACTCCGCTCGGACAAGTGCTGAACAAGCAGGCGCTCGAGCTCGGCCGTACCCCAGGGAGCCAGGCGAGAGCGGCCGTGTTTGGGACAGCCCGTTTGGGACAGGCCGTGTTTGGGGACAGCCCAGTCAAAACTGGGACTGACAATCCGAGGCATCCGTGTACACGCTGCGCGACGTTGGCTGCCGCTCGGGTTCCTGAGCACCGTGCTTCGCCCTGCGGAGCCAAGAACCCGCTCGAGCGGAGCAAGGGAAAATGGATTTGGTAAGATTTGTGGTATTTAAGTTGCTGGGTATTTAATGGCTGTAACTATTCATTTTTGAGACTGTACACACATCGCATATATATATGCACATACTGTATCTACACACACACACACGCGTGCAGATACGCTGGGTTTCGTGACTCTGTCAGTACAATGCCTTACCATCGCCATTGTCCCTTCCAGACAAGGCTGGCAGGGTGCAGGTGACCCCGTGCCCAGGACAGCAGTGCGGACGCTCTCTGAAAGTGCCAGGAGCACGGGGGGTCCCCCGTTAGATGTCGATGGGAACAAAGCCCCCGACACAGCGGTGAGGAACCTGAATCTTTCCAGAAATGAGACTCGGGTTTAAACCACGGAAAGGTGTCGCACGCCCTGTTCGACGCCCTCCCCCTCGCCCCGGGGAAGAGCTGAGAAAGCTCAGCCTCGGCCTGTGCCCCGCAGCTGTGGGGTCTGCCCGGGCGCCGAGCTCCCCCTTGGCCCTGGGCGCGGCACGGCTCCCCTCAGCCTCATGACCCCCTCAGCCCTCGGCGCCCCGCAGCCGCTGGGGACCCCCTCAGCCCCGGACCTCCCCTCAGCCCCCGTGTCGCCCTCAGCCCTCGGATCGCCTCAGCCCGCGGGGACGCCCTCAGCCCCGGACCTCTCCTCAGCCTCCTGTTCCCCTCAGCCCCTGTGTCCCCCTCAGCCCTCGGCTCCCCTCAGCCCCCGTGTAGCACCCAGCCCTCGGCTCCCCTCAGCCCCGGGCTCCCCCCTGGCCGCCCCCGCCGCCCCGCACGGTCCCGCCCCGCCCCGCCCCGCACGGCTCCCGCAGCCGCCGCGTTTCGGGGGTGGCGGCTCCTCCCGGCAGTGCGGTAGAGCGCGGCCGCCATTGCATCACGGCGCGCCCCGCGCTCGGCCGCGCCTCCATCCCGCAGCCCGACACCGGCTCCGGCTCCGGCGGGGGGCACGGGCGCTGCAGCCGCAGGGAACGGCCGCGGCGGCGCTGCGGGGAGAGCGGGCTCCGCGGCAGCGGGGGAGCGACCCTCGGCCGGGCTCCGGCGCCGGTGCGGCGGCTTCGGGGCCGCGCCGACAGAGGCTGAGGCGGCGGCCGGCGCCCGCCCGGCCCCGCGGTCCGCGCAGCACCTCGGCGGCGGGACCGGGGCTCGGCGGGATGCGCCGGCGGTGACGGGGCAGCGGGGTGCCGGGCAGGGGCCTGCGCCGGCCGCCATGGGGCCCGCCTGAGCGGCGCGGCCGCGGCGCAAGACAGCGGGGCCGGCCCGCCCGCGCCCCGGCGGAGAGGCGGGGGGGGCCAGGCCCGGGCCGCCGCCGCCGGCCCCCGGGGCGCCGCGGTCCCGGCCTAGCGGCGCGCCCCCCTGCGGGCGATCGGCGCGGCGGCGGCGGCCGCCCCCGGGCCGGCGGGCCGGGCATGGGCGGCGCGGCGGCGGGCGGGCGCTGAGGCGGCGGGCGCTGAGGCGGCGGGCGGCAGCATGGAGGCCATCTGGCTCTACCAGTTCCGCCTGATCGTCATCGGCGACTCCACCGTGGGCAAGTCCTGCCTCATCCGCCGCTTCACCGAGGGGCGCTTCGCCCAGATCTCCGACCCCACGGTGGGCGTGGATTTCTTCTCCAGGCTGGTGGAGATCGAGCCGGGCAAGAGGATCAAGCTGCAGATCTGGGACACGGCCGGGCAGGAGCGGTTCCGGTGAGACCGGCGGCGGCGGGGGCGGGCGGGCCGGGCCGGGAGCTGCGGGGCCGGGGCCGGCGCCCTCCTCCTGCCAGGCGTTGGGCGAATGAGACAAAGAAGAGTCAAATTGCACCTTTTGCCTTGCCCCCCCCCCGCCCCATAGCGTACCGCTTTGTGTCCCCGGGATTGGTGCCCACCCCCAAATGGCCGCGGGTGGGATGTATGGGATGTGTCGGGGAGGGGGGACGGGGCCCGAAGGCCGCGCTGGGCTCCGGGGGTGTTTACCAGCCCTCAGCGAGGAGAGGAGCATCCGAGGGTGCAGCTCGGCGGGGAGAGCGCCTGCTCCCTGCGGAGAGGCAGTGACCAGGATGTTCCGCCGCTGGAGGCACGTTTCGGCTCTCGAAATGCGGTGGAATAGGTGGTTTGATTCCTCTGCGGCGACGGCTGAGATCAGCCGGCCGTGGGACAGGGAGAGGCCGGGACAAACCCTTTTGGTTGTGGCCGTGCCGGGGACGGACGGTGCTTTTCTGGAGGGTGCCACGGCGAGCGCGGCACCGGCGCGGCTGGAGAGGCCGAGCCGTAGAGAACCACGGCTCGGCGAGGAAAGGATAAAGGCGGCCCGTGGGACCGTGCCAAGAGTTTTGCAGGGTCCTGTATGGTAAAACCAGCAGTCGTGTTCGGAGCGGGCTCGGCCCCAGCCGAACAGGGGCTGGCGTTCGCGGGGGATGCGCGCTGCTCAGCCGGGGCTGGTTGGGAAGGGGTGTGAGTGTACCCCCAGCTCCCTGCCCCCTGGTCGCCGGTGGTGGTCGTCCATCTGTAACCCTCCTCCGCTCTTTCAGTCCCGCTCTCGCCGGGAGCGCTTCCCTTGCTCCCTTGTCTCTGCGCAGCTTCACGCAGCTTCTGCTGTGCTGCTCGCCTGAGCAATGTTTTGGTTTCATTCAATAGATGAAACCTCCCCTGCCCCCACCCCTCTCACCGCCTTCCTTTGCATCTGTGGTGCTGGCATCTGGCCCAGGATGTGCAGTCGTCGGTCCTTATCCACTGACGGGTTTTTCTTCTGCTACCTTGCAGCCTTTGGGGGCAAGGAGCTGGTGCTTTATTCTGCTGAGAGACGAGGTGCTTTTGCTTGCAGTTGCATCAGCTTCCAGCTTCGGATCTCGGGCTGAGGTCTGTAGAGAATGGGCCTGGGTCCCGTCCCCAGCTTCGGCCTTTGCTGTGAAGAGCAAAAGCTGTTGGATGGCTTCAATTTCCTTTCTTTTACACGTTAGGAAGTTTGGGGCCCTGGAGGCTGCTTACCCTTAGTGCTGGTGGTTGACCCGGCCCGGCGCTCGGGTTGTAAGCATGATGAGCAGGCGACCTTCAGTGCAAGGGCAGGCTGCACTGCTGCGATGGGCAGCAGCATTCAAAGGCAGGAAGAGTGTAAGGGGCAGGAACAGTGAGTGACATAAAAAAAACACATCATGCAACTTTGAAATGCCCTTGCAGTCGTAAATTCCCAATGTCCAAAGCTAGAGCGAAGTGAGCAAACCCAGGTGCCTTTACGGTGCACTCTAAAGTATGAAAAAAATCAGGCAAAAAGTCTGTTTTGTGTTTATCCCTTTCAAATCACAGCCCTGGGACAAATCATGCCCCATGAAGACAGCAGCTCTTGGGCTCCTCCTGCAAGCTCTTTTTCTTGACAAAAGGCAAAATGTAGCTATTACTGAATAGGCTGAAGCCTCTCAGACTTGTTGGCATAGGCAAGAAGCACGATGGTGCAGATTCTCTCCAGAACCCTTAAACTTTTTTTGTCATAGCACAGGGAATTTCTTAAGAGGCAAATGTGTAAGAATGAGCTCCCGTTTTTGACAGAGTTCTCCGATTTGATCATTTCCAGTCTGCTTTGCGTAATTTGACAGCTGCCCCACAAGGAAGAAACCACTGTAGTTATTTTGAAGACGCCTTATTGGCATTCTCTGATCTGCAGCTGTGCTACATTTCTGCTCTTCCTGACCCCTGTTGTGAGCTCTTTCACTCTCCATAAATTAGAAGCAATTTCTGTGCAGTCAAGGCTTAAATTACAGTTAAGCATGTGCCATTCTATATTGCCAGATCAGCCCCAAAACATGCTGCCTGGGGCAGCGTTGAGGCCGCTTTGGAGCTGTAGAAGAACAGGGTCCAATTCTTCCTGGATCCAGCGGGTTTTGCCCATCTCTGCTTGCTCAGATAACTGTGATTTCCCTGTCTGAAACACGATGTTGTGTAACGCTAACAAAAGCAAAAGCATGTGCAGCCCTCACTCCCTGGAACTGTGTCCCACCACCTACAGAAGAGCTGCCTCCTTCCAGCCAGCAAGACTCGAACAAACAGGCACAGACCTCGGGTACAAGAGTCTCCACCGTGGATACAGAGCAGTTCCCAGACAGAGGCAATAGCTTTATTGTAAACCTTGGCCAAATAGGTGCAAATCCCTGTACTGCTCTGCATGAGCATGTATGAGCATGGCGGGAAGAGGCAAGGCAGAAGTCTTGGAAGGGAATTGGGGAGTGATGTGCAGCATGAAGGCAATATAGTTTGCTTCCTGCGGGTCGGTAAGGAAAATAGTCGGTGGAAGAGGCCTTAAGAAAAGGCACTGAGACCTTCACCTAGTTTTACCTCAAAGCAGCATTCAATTTAGATCCTGTCATGTCTTTCAGAAGTACCTGAGGCATTGTTGATGTTGGCAGGAGGAGCCAGGGCTGATGGCATGGAACACAAGGGAGAAGCAGAAATGCTTGCAACAGTGTGGGGGTGAATTCAAAGCGCCAATATCTGTGTGCAGCTGGCTAGATAGCAAAAGGCAGATCTAATTCCTTCAGTGCCAAATGTGCAGAGCTACTGTTGTCCCTCAGCCAGATAATTGGGCGAGGAGAAATTATCCAAATGCAGCCCACTATCTTTTTTCCCCCTTCTTTTGGCTTTCTTCAGTTTTGGCTGTGGATTTTCACCCATCACTGCATGTCAGTTGATAAAGCAATCCTTGAAAACTCCAGTTCATCCTTTCTTGGGGCAGTTTCGCTAGATGCACAAACTACAGGACCAAGTAACCCCTAACAACAGTTCTTGCATGTCCAAGAAAAGGACTTGTCCCAAGGTAAAAATGCAGTAGTGCTTACATTTTCCCGGCAAGGAAAGTTCAGGCCTGAGTGTGAATTCCTCCAGGGACTGAAATCGATCATTGCGTCTGGATTTAGAATGAATCCATGACTTTGCAGAAACACCAGTCTTACAGCTTCTTGATTTTTCCATGTGTAGTAGTCATTGAACTGTAGCTCTGCTCAGCCTCGTGGTCTCGGCTTCACTCTATCGCCCTGTGTTAGCTGGTTTCATGTGCTGCTTCTGGCTGCGTTGAAGAACTCTTCCCTTGCTCGGAAGAGTTGTGGAAGATGTGCTCTGTTTCTCAGCCTGCGGTTCGGGGGTCTTTTTGGTTACTGTTTAACGTTGTCAGCATTTGGCAAGAACAAGACCAACAGTAATGCAGATTCCCCTGGGAAGTCGTTTTATCATTTTGCTGTTACTCGGGAGGTCAGACTGGCTACTCCTGTTACTGCGTTATCTGTAATGGTGCGTGCTGTCATTTTGACCAGTGGCATAGTGGGAGAAAGTGTAGGGGTCCGTGGATATCCTGTGCCACGGCCCTGGATGTATGGAGGGGAGCTACAACCCCATGGTCTGCCTTCCAAACCCGTAGCCTCCTCCTTTTACGTATCTGTCAGAGAGTGGGTGTTTGGTTTCAAATGAATCTTTTAATTTGTCACAGTGCTTCTAAACCAATGGGTTAGACAAGGTATTCAGAGGCTGGGGATGGGGCTCTTTAGGCTAACAGCAAAGGGCATACAGAAATCCATGATAGAAAATCGAGACCAAAAATGGTGGTGGGGATTTGGAACTGAGCTGTAATAAATCAGTGAGGCAGCTACCCAAGGATGAAGTCTTTAAGCCAAGATTAGTTGTCCTTTTGAATGACAAGCTCTACAGAGCACAAGCTCAAAGTGATAAGACATTGCCTGAACGGCCTCTCTGCCCTGTAATCTGCAGGGCAGACAGGGTGGTGGTAATGCTGCTTTCTTAAAGGTTCAGAAGGGCTATGTTTGGCTTAAGAAAAAAAAAAATTCAGAAGACACAAGCAAGCAACCAAAACCCCATGTGAAACTCACTCTGCCCTTCTTCCCAAACAGCTGTAACTTAAGACTTTTGTTGTGGCTCATTCATTTCCAGGTCCATCACCAGAGCCTACTACAGGAACTCGGTTGGCGGACTCCTCCTCTTTGACATTACAAACCGCAGATCCTTCCAGAACGTCCACGAGTGGCTGGAGGAGACCAAGGTGCACGTCCAGCCATACCAGATCGTCTTTGTTTTGGTAGGGCACAAGTGTGACCTTGACACACAGCGGCAAGTCACCAGGCACGAGGCTGAGAAACTGGCTGCTGCGTATGGTATGAAGTACATTGAGACCTCAGCTCGGGATGCCATTAACGTGGAGAAGGCCTTCACTGATCTGACTCGAGATATATACGAGCTTGTTAAAAGGGGGGAAATTTCAATCCAGGAGGGATGGGAAGGGGTAAAGAGTGGGTTTGTCCCAAATGTAGTGCACTCTTCAGAAGAAGTGGTGAAATCAGATAGGCGATGCTTGTGCTGAGCTCTTCTAGTGAGGCAAGTGGTGATGAACTCTACTAACCAAACGTACTTTACTAAGTGAACTCAGTGTGACAGAAGGGAGAGCGACACTCCCGTTGCGAACAGCCTCCCACGTTGTTTTGGACACCAGAACAGACCCCGGAAAGAAATGTTCTGTTCCAAATAACTTTTCAGAACTGGGGGCTACAAACCTAACGGAGAGTGAGTGAGGGTGCATGTAGATGTTGTCAGGAGACAGGAAGCAGAAACGAGGGGCTGCACGAGACAGGAGAGAGTATACCGAGAGCTGAATGGGCTGGCACGTGCCAGGGTACTGTACGTGTCCTCTTTTAAGTAAATCCCTAGCCCTGTGCTGGGTATTGAAGCCACAGTATGGATACTTCATTAGCATGACAAATGGGCAGACAGAGGGAAAGAAAGAGGACATCTTCGTTTGTGTCAGCTGTTTATTACCAGGAAGGTGTAAAGGCAGCACAGATACTGTTTCCACATAAGGCCAACTCCACAGGAAAAGTTTACTGACATGGTATGCACACTTCTGAATTTTCTTTCGTATGTTCTTGAACCTAGTTCCATAGCAAAGAATATTATGTGGGATTTAAAGAGGAAAACAGTAGTTACTTGATTGGTAATTAAAATTTAAATTATCCCATTATCCCTGCCCCACCCCCCCACCCCCTGCCCAATAGTGCTTTACTTGCTGTGCTGAACTGGGATTCTAAGTGACAACTCCTGCTCCAGTAGTAATTATTCAATGCATTTTTACGCATTTACTGCCTAGGTGAGTACCTTGAAAGTACCCTGCGTTCAGGGCTTTCCAATAGAATTAAGTGCTCAAGAGCATAAGAGAGAACCATGTCCTCATACGTTAGATCTTAAGGCTGGGGTGTTGGGGCCAGGTGGGACACGCCAACATTGCTCACAGCACTGTGCTGACCTTTTGGGTGTCTTACCAGCCAGGTCACAAGGAGGAATGGAAAGGAGGGGGGGAAACCACCCCAACAAAATAAAAAAACTTGAAAAGCTTAACTCAGGTGCATCAAACATCCTAAAAGGTGAGATTTGCTTTTAAAGAAGTTAAATAGCATTGAAAGCAACAGCTTCCATCAGTACTTTTTGCTGTTGAAGTGTCATTTTCTTTCCTGGCATCTGTGGAAGAGGAGAACTGGCACTGGGAAGGAGGAGCACACAGAAGTGGCTGAGTGGGGGAAAGGAAAGCCACAAGACAAGCTCAAAAGTAAAAGATTGTTTTCCTCCATGTTTTAATTTGACAAATGGGGATCCATCTCAGGTTGGTCATCATGGGATGGCAGCCGTGTTACAAAAGCTGTATGTAGGTGGGTGTTTTCTGGGAATGCCATTCACCACTTAAAGCTTTGCTTCCTCCAGGTTTTAACTTAAGCTTTTGAAGTGCAGCAGGGCAACTGCTATAGCTAACTAGGGAAGTTCAGCCTACTAAAAACAAACAAAACTATAGTGACTTTTTTTCTTTTTAACTCAAGTTTGCAAGCTTTATATGCCAAACTGCTAATTGGCAATAGGGAAGGATTAGGTAAAAAACACTGGAAGAGTCTAGTGTTTGATTTTAGACCTCTAAGTAGAGAAGAATAAAATACTTGTTAAAGCTTTTTAAGCTACCCCATCTATAAAAGCGTGGGTCTTCTTGGTTGTTGAGTTCAGGCTATTTCTCCCTTTGAACCTGTTCTCAGTTTGCAGCACATGGACAGGGCTGTATGAAGAAAAAAAACCTGTGGTTTCCATAGCAAAGCTGTGAAAAAACCCCAAACAACAAACCCAACTCAACAAGCAAAAAACCTGAAAATTAATAACATTTTTATTTTCAGTGTTCTCCAAACAATTCTGGTTCCTGGGCTCGGCGGGGGAGCAGCAGTGTTGCGCCTGCTCGGAGGGCACTGGTAGCAAATTAAGATGCCGGGCAGGGTGGCAATGGTCTAGTCCTTTCCAGTAAGCTCGTCACTGCTAACCCCTGATGGCTCTTGACTAGACTATAAATGCATCAAAAAACATGTGCTAAAGCCCAGGGAAGTCCAGTCGTGGTTGAGTTGAGTGCCCTGAAGATTTAAAAAAACCCCCCAACCCCCAAAATCTCTACAAAATCTCTTTCTAGGTAAGCAGAGCTGGAGAAGATTGCTGCAGAGAGTGCCACAGGAGCTGGGCTGCCATGGGCTCTCATGGGCTGACACCAGCGGAGAGCGCAGGGTTTGCTCGGACCAGGTCTGTTAAGTCTTATTTTCACAAAGGCAAGGACAAACAAGTACGAAAGGGTCAGTTGCTTCATTCTCGCAACAGAAAGTCCACCAAGCAACTGCTTTGGGCTTTCAGGGTCCAGCTGCTCATGAGGTGTGTCTCGGGTTGCCTAGCTGAGGGTGGCAGAGCTGGAGTGCTACACTAATGGCAGTCAGAAATTGGCTCAAATGGCATTTTAGCAACTGTAAAATTCTGTCATTCTCTGTGCAGGAACCTGGCCAGCAGGGGAAAGATCACTTTTCACAAGACAACCAATATTTTATTTAATGGGGTTTTGGACATTCCCCTTTACTGCTCCCAGAGAGAAATTCCAGGAAGCCTAAATCAGTAAGTGCATTCAGGCCTTCAGAGTAAATCGTCAGTTTAAAAATACAAGTGTTGTAATTCTAAAGAGGAACAGTACAGAAGAAAGTGTACACAGTCTTAACTACTTAGAGGTAAGAAATGGTTATATTAAATGATAGAGAAATCATTATATACATCTTTTTCTAATTCCTTGCATTTTCTAGACAGCTTATTAAAATATAGGAAATGTAGATTCATCTGTACAAAATTTGGAATGTTTTTTCTAAGATGAAGAACTTACAGGATATGCTAAGAATTCTTTTCTAACAACTGGTTTTAATGCTTTGACTTTAGCGCAAGAGGGATTTAGGGAAATCAGAAGGTGATACCTTTCACAGGACAAAGGTCAGGAGCTCTTTTACTCTAGAACAAAAATAAAAAAAAAAGACAAAGCTAACGTTCTGTGGTCTCTACCACATCTTAAAAACAATCTGCATGTTAGATTGCAATTGCTCAGAACCTCCAAAATAAAAGCATACTATACACTTTCCTCGCTTTCTGTTATGCACTGTAACGAAATGTGAAAATAATGCTGTATTTAGCTGTCTGTATGTGACTGAAAATATGCTTGTATTTAGCAAAATGGTTACGATGTGATAATGTGAAATTTAAAACTTGTAAAGAAACTTTGGTGGGTTTTTTTTTTCTTTCCCCCTCCCCATTCTTTATCGGTTAGCCAGCTACTACCTGTACAGCTTCTCTGCCCCCCCAAAACTGCACGTCTGATGGGGACCGGCTCAGCAATAACCAGCACTCTTTCCAACGGTACCCACTAGACATTTTTCACTGAGGGCCCACTGCTGCGATCTTCAGAACCAGCCAGCTACCTTGCCAAGAAAAAAAAAAACAGTGCAACTATAGAAACACTGGCCATTCTAAAACAAAACAAAAAAAAAACCCCAAAGCAAACCCCCTGCTCCCTGCAGTAGCCAAAAGCAGCCTTAGCCCCGCCAGGAGGCCTTGCTCAGCAGCAGGCAGGACTAGTGGCACAGTAGCTAAAAAAACAGCTTCTGCAAACTGACCTTCTGTCTTAGAGTGACAAAGACTTAACAGCAAAGGACAGAGCAATACTGGACAAGGATCAGTCATAGAGAAGCTTCAGTTCTTCTCTGTGAGTTTTGCTTTGGTTTTGTTTTTTTTTTTTATTTGCTTCATATCAAACAAACAAACAAAACCACCACCCAAACAAGCATTGGGGTGGCCACAGCCATCTCCCATCCCCCTCCAAGCCAGATCCCTTTTGAACCTACTGAGCAATGCCAGCTCTAACGCTGTCACCCCCATACCCAGCGTTAGCTCACTGGCAGCGCACACAGCACTGATTTTGCTGGTGCAGAAATGCTTAACTCGTCAGTTCATTGTGCACAACAAAGGCAGGCAATTGCTGCCTTAGGACCAGCCAGAGGGAGGGGGGAGCACGCTTCAGCCTGTTGGGATCTCATTAATCCAAATTGAAGAGAAAATTGCAAGAGAAATCAGGACGTGTTTGCAGCTGCCTTTCCTGTCATTGCTGATGCTCTCAAAAAGGGAGAGAAGCAGCCCGCACAGCCCCACGCACAGCCCAGTGTGGCAGCGGGCAGATACCTGTTAGTCAAAAAACACATCAGAGCTAAACGTTTCTCTGCTACAGCCAAAGCCACTGGCACAAACACTACCGCCCTGCAGGAACGGTGCGGATGAGCCAAGCCCAGGTACTTACCTGGGAGCAGCAGTAAGCATTTACCTGTTTTATGGCCATTGCTGCAGCTCTTACTCTTTTACAGCCCCAGTGCTGTGAAATTAGTCGCTTGTATTCACAAATTCAGATGCGCTGACTCACACTCCCTGTCTCATTCAAGCCAGCATTCAGCAGCTACGCTTCTCGTGTCTGCTGCTGCAACTGAATTTTTTCACCCCTCTGCCCCAATTAAGGGAGGGAAACATTTTTAAAGACCACGCATCAGATTCCTGACCTCACACAAAGAAAGATGCACAAAACCAGGTGTTTGCCACAACTGTTTAGTTTTACTATTTTAATATCATGAAATAAAAGTACAAAAAATTTACAGGTATATTGTTTCTTACATGAAGATCGAACAGTTAACATTTGCATTTATTTTGCAGCGAAACCTGTATTCTCAGTCACAGAATGTGAATATTAGCCACTGACATCACCACTGAGCATTTCATTTTAGAAAGAAACTGCAGAGGTAAAAGGCAACAATCTTGCAAGGCTTCATAAGAACCAAAAAAATATTCCGACTGTTAACACCAGAAGTCATGCTTCAGTAAACCATCCTCATCTCATACAGGTTTCACCACCTGGGAGGCTGAGAGTGTTAAGACATTTGAACTGGACATCTTGTCTAAGGGATCGTAAATAGGGGGGTTCTTGTTTAGAGGCTATCAGCATTTTGGTGTCCTTGTTCAACGCATTTGCAAAAATAAGCAGCGTGTGCACGTGTATGAAAAAGAACGGGGCGAGATCACCTGCAAGTCTTGACATAGCTTGTGCTGTTCACTCCATTTACCACTCTTCTCTGAAGACAAGTCACAAACTGTTGTATGTAAAGTGCCGAGAGTTCAGTAACAGGCTGTTAACTAACCAATAACTACTAAAAACAAGTTTATCCAAAGTGGATATCCAGGAATGCTTGCAGATTGATGCTGCCAATTAACTGACTGAAACAAAATCCAAGACTTCACTGTATTTTTTCTGTCTCCTAGAACATTACAGCTGCATGTCTTCCCTTGCAAGTCGACTTTAACTTCATCAGATGTACACAGAGATGAAAAAGTAAACCCCTGCATTACCTTAACCTGCTAAAATGTCAGACTCCATTTCATACATGCCCCTCAGCTTTTCCGACAAGCTTTCAGGTAGAAATTTCTTTATGACAGACTGGTCTGATCAAAATGCTATGTCCTCTGCTGGACTCTGTGGTGGCTTTTCAAATAATTCATTTCATGAAGCATGCATGAAACCAAATTTTTGAGTTTACAAATAAATAAAGTGGTGCTCACCATTAGGTTTCATATATTTGACCATTTACTGAAATGCTTAAAGTAACTCAGTCCCTTAAGAATGAACTTGGGGGTGTTTAAATAAAAAATATTTGGAAATTGAAACCACATTTAAAATTGGCAAAACTATGCTTTGTTTTTGGAAGGGTCTTGCTTGTTTCTTCTCTTTACATCCCAATTATAAACTCTAGCCATATCTGAGGGTGTGGAATTAAGGAAATAGCTCATGCATTCAGAAAAGAAAAAAAAAAAGGGAAAAAGGGAAAAGCAGGTTATATAGCTGGCCACACTTCACTTACTTGTAACACTCAACATAGAAACCATTTAATGACAGAGCTGACGGTGCACAGCCTTAACACACAGCAATACTAGTAACTGTTAATCACTGCAGGATTTATACCATTTACTTAAAAACTGCCAAGAAGATATTACAGAGAAACCCACTTTTAGTTTTACTTACAGGTACGCTTTCCTGATTTCAGTCAGCCTGCCCACATCAGCTGTATTTGCCTATTTCAGGCATCCATAACTTCCTGCAGCACTAAGATAGCTTAAGTATCAACTTGAAAAAACAAGCTGTTGTGCCTTCATTTACTAAATCTAATGCTTCAGTTGACAGCTAGCCTCATCATTAAAATAGTTTTTAAGTATAAAAAAACCCGCACCCCGCCACTGGAGGTGGTTCATGATAGTATAAAGAACTAAAAAAAAAAAAACCCTGTTAAGCAATGCCTAAGCCAGCACCAAGCTCGCTGCCGCAGGGCCGGTGTTGCTTGGAGAAGGTTGTGCCAGCAGCCAAATCGGGTATGATTAACAATAGCCCGAAGAACAATGTTCATACGCTCTGGAGAGGAAGGAAGAGTCGCTTTGCTTTGAAACAGCCACCTGGCCATTGATCCGCAGCACCCATCCGCGCTTCCAACTCACTCCCAGTCTGGGTTTGCAACCACCGCCATAGGTTTCAGGGGGACCCAATCACAAACAGAGCTTTGCTCCATCGGACACACCAACCCGCAGCCCAGCACTGGCAACCCAGTATCCCCTTTCACTGCTAGAAAAGGTTAAGTTCCTGGAATGCTACAGAATTCTAAGGGCAGCCAGTCTAAGATAAAAACATGTCAGGAAATTGGTTCTTACCTGTATGTTAGCTCTTTTTTTTCATATATATATATGTGGGGGAAAAGGATACTGACTTCTGTAGTGGTGAACTGATCTCTAAGAAAATCCAGGTCTTCCTCTAGAAGATCAAGGTTTCTTGTGGCTGTTGACAAATTCTTCTCTAACAGAGCCTGAGCTTCATCAATATCATATTCAAGCATCACATTGGCCTAAAAAATGAAAGATTGAGAAAAGCTTTTACTCTTGCATTGTAAGGAATAAGCCATAGCAGGCTTACTTCAGGCTGTTGTTTATAACTTATAGCAGTAACAAAAGGCTGTCCTGACCGGCCGAGACGACAAGGTTCAGGATGAGCAATGCCAGAATCCACTCACGGCCTCCATCACTTCAGTAACTCACTAATAAGTCCCTCTAGTGACTTAAAAAAAGTCCTCTTCCTATAGCTAAGCAATGAGGGACTTCTCTCCCTGTGGGTTGCACTGAGCCTTTCAGGTATCAGCATCTCATCTTCACCATATTTGAAAAGCGAGAGACTTCACGTTTCTCAGCAGCCCCCTTCAAGTGCCACACAACCCTAGAAACAATTTTTGCTGCATTCAAGATTAACCTTAGGATCTCCATGTGGAACACTAATGAACAGCCTAATGGCACTAGTCATTAACAAGAAGTAGTACAGGTATTTAAAGATATAACATGTATAAAAGTCCTATTCTATACCATGGTGGTTTTCAATCTACAGACCTTTATTTCAGCAAGAAGCTACCACATGAAGAGATAAAAGAGCAGTGTCAAGTGAAGATGCACCAATGAAGCTTTGTCCCATTCAAGAACTGTGCACTGAGCAGAGCCACATGCTGCTAATGAGACATGATCCCAGGGAACGCTACACAGAGCTGCAAGAGTGCGATAAGCCAGTCTGCTTTTAAAATAACTGGAAGACAGAGTTTCCCCAACAATAGTAATACGCACAGGCCACTGTGCAGGCTGTAAGCAACAAGGAGGATCAAGGCAGAAGGCCGAGAACACCTAGATATAATAAACTGCTCGTGGCATTTCATTATAGCTCTCCTGTATGAACCATCAATAGGATGATCTTTCTTTGATATTCTGTTACAAAATAAACCTGTGATGCTCCATGAAAGCCAATGTTTGTGAATTCTGAAGACAGTCTCCTAAAAGCAACAGTTATCTGATAAAACTCTTTTTATGATAGAAAAGTGGGAGAGGTTGGCAGTAACTGCCCAATCAGTCCAGATTCTGAGCGTGTCAACAGTGTTTCTGTCCTAAGTGGTTTTGTTTGGCAGCCAACACAGGGATTTGGCAACATCTGGGATTTAGAAGTCTCAAAATAAACATTAGCAGGTTATCTCCACATACAAGGAAGCCTCTGAACACAAAATATCCCAACCTGGTAGCACTCAAGTACTTGGAATTCTGTGTTTTGAACTCTGATCCCACCAGTCTTTGGCACAAAATCCACTGTAAATGCTGGCAGGCACCTGTGAGTAACAGAAATCCCATCTTGCCCTAAAAACATGTACAAACAGGGAAAGCAAGATGCTAAATACAAATAACATGGAGAAGATGGGAAGCTGCTTGCCAGATTAAGTTATTTTGCTGGGCACATTCCCATCCCAGGCAATGCCGGGTGGTACTTTGAACTGCAAAGTGATAGAAGTGATAAAGAAAACATTCATGAATATGCTTTTTGGAAAGAACAATCCAGCAAAATTACAATTCTCTGAAGTCTTACTGTTCAGGCCCCAAGTGAAATCGAACATGAAACCTTCAGTAATGCATTGAAATTGTCTTGTTGGGTTTGCCCTGCTGACAGGACACGGCTCCACTGTGCACACACGGACAGAATTATGCCCACAGCCACTACAAGTACAGATGAGACAGCAGCAAACGCTGTCTTTTATAAGCCTTTTATAAGTTATTTAAACAGTTTCAGAGAAAGTTCCATTTTACTTACCCCCAACCACAAACAAACTTTATCTGTAGGAGGAACTGAAGCTTTGCAGTAGAGATTATCTGCCAATAAAAACCTGGTTTCCATTGGATTTGTGGAATCCTTAAGACAAATGATAAAACTTAAAATTGCTATTTTCATTGGAAACCTATGTCAAAGACATAAAACTTACAGTAAAGAGCACACTTTTCTGCTTTTTGCCATTGATACAGTATAAACTTTGGTGGAACTCTACATAATTTTACTTCAACATTCTAGTTAGAGCTCCAAGAATAATGCATTTTAAAACGATATATTTAAAAACAACATAGAAATCTCTCTATAGAGAACAGAGATGAAGTCAAAGCTCAGCTGCACTCTGTACGCTATTAAAAGTGAAGTTTGCATTACAAACATTAACTTTTTTTGAACTATCTTTCAAAAAGTACTACATACCTTTAAAAACAATTCTGTTATTTATAAAGGCATATTAAGTGTGCTCTCCAAAACATTTCTTGCAATGTGTTCTGTTAGGGTGGAAAGGTAGTTAGCTTTTCTCATACTCATTAGATATTCAAAATAGTTTACCTTTTTCTTCTGCATGTGTTTTAAAATTTCTAATGTCTGTTTAATTTCAGGAATCTGACTTTTTAGCCTGTGAATTAACAACAGTCATAATTTATTATTTTACAGAGACAAAGTTTCCTAAACAAGTGATCAATTTTAGTATACAATCCAACCTCCATTTTAATACTTGAAACTCTAACCGCTTCTCAGGCTCGCTCACAACTGCAGGTTTGAAAGACATCTCAGCTACAGCTTCACCCACCTCTTACCATACTGAGGCTCACTGCTTTTCTGAAGCAGAGCAATACATACAGCTTCCAAACTGGAACAAACACGTATTAACAGTAACAGACACCTGTTTGCTAAAATGGTGTATTTTTGCATAATTCTCATCTCCCCGGAGGAGAGGGAAACCTCAGCAGAAATACAGATAAAAAAACACTGTAGGTGAAACAAAACATGTGTGTTTCTTCTGAGGTCCACAAACTATTCTAACAAACAGTTTAGGGCTACAAGACTTGGGCACTGTTAAAACACAAGCTCTCTCCAGAGTTCAGGGCATCCCCCTCCCGGGCAGCCCTTGCAGAGCCCAGCAGAGGCACTGGGATCCCCACTGCCCCCCCGGCCGCCCGCCTCTGCAGCCAGCGGGCTCAGCCAGCACTGACTGCCAAAGCAGGCTTCCAGGGGGAAGTTATGAGGGGCATTTTTTCCGTGAAAGAAGTTTAATCTAAATAAATATTACTTGAAGCTTTGATTTTAGCTTTTAAAAATTTGCTTCTCGCCTAGCTTCAGATCAAGACTGAAGCTACTGAAGAGAGATGGGATTACTAAACCAAAAGTTATAGGCTTGGTACAGTAGTCATTTGACAAAAACGTACTCTTATTTACACTAGGCACACAAAATTAAGAGACTATAGCAGTACTTTTTTGCCTTAAAGGCTAAGGACCAATTAAGCAATACTGTGAATTCTTTTGCACATAGTTCTCAGGAAGAGGACAGAAAAAATGCTGGGCTTTCCTGAAAGTACTGCAAATATTAGCTCTCCTAACATCAACTTTTTACTTCTTGGGATATTTAAAAAAAAATAGACTTATTTTTAAAAAAAATAGAACTGTGCTAAACATTTTCCAATTCTACAAAAATTATGACTTACCTCCTTTTCTTTTGAGCAAGATTAAGTTCCAAAAATTTATACTTCTGATACTGCTCATCCAACTTCTTAAGAACTACATCTGCTGTCTCATTTCCAGGCTGTTTCATAAAAGAATCTACATCTTCCTTCAAGGGGAGAAAGAAACCCTCAATGTTAGAAGAGTTTTACAGAAATCCTAGATACAGTCATGCTATCAACTGCAGCTAAGTCTAGAGGGGTTCTTATATGTAAACTGCTATTTTTCTGGAGCAAAGCACAAAATCATTTTGTTTCCTTTCTTAGTCACCTTTTCACTTCCCCCTCCCCCCTTTTCTTGTCAGGGACCTACAGAATAGGTGTGAGGATTATTTCATACCCATACCTGCTAGTACCTTTTTAGTGGTGCTTTCAGTCCTGGCCAATGTCAAATGACACCTAAAGGGGATGGATATCCTCAGACCACAGCTAAACTTTGGTTTCCTATCTGTAAAGCAAGGATAATGCTTCTCTGTGGCTAATCAGATTATGAACTATTTAGGATAAGACTGATGAAGGAAAAAATCATGGCCCAATCAAGCATATTGTGGCAGAGAAAGAGGCAAAGGGTGGAAAACTGTGGTATCTGCTCAGGCAGGCTTTATGGTAGTAAACAGCTTGTCTTCAAAAGCTCTTTCTATAGTCAGCAGGAAGCCACGGAAACCTCTGGAGAACAATTCCAGCCAGTCCTACCATCAGCTGGAAAAGCAGCCAGAGAAGGCAGGCCTGAGCAGGCAAGGATGCTGACCTCTGCAGGTGCCTCCTTCAGACTCCCAGGAAGCAGTTCATCTGCCTGCAGGAAACGTTCTCAGCCTCGTGGAAGGCACGTCGGGCAGAGATCAACCACTCCTGTCTGACCTTGACAACATTTACCTATGTATAATTCAAGACGATCACATTTATCCACGGTGGTAATTCTGTCCTTATTTGTCTATATAGCTCTGTAAAATCTGATGGAAGCCTACCACAGGCCCCTTCAGCTTCTCCTTTTAACGAGGCGTTTCCATTCCAGTAGTTTCACGTCAGGAAAACACTATAGAAGTGATATCAGACGTACAGCTGGTTCCCCTCATTAGGACTCCTAAGCTCTCTTGGCTAAAGACACTCACTGTGAAATTACTGAACCTGGTAAGAAGTCACCCACCTTCCTTATCATTAAGGAAACAGTATTGCAGCAGAAATAAGAACTCCACCTCAGACTTCAGCAGGCAGCATGATCTAGGTGGTACACCAGAGCTCAAGAGACCGCATTTCAGATTAACTGCCTGAGGAACACCTTAAGCTACCTCACCGACAACAGAATGAGACACATTCCTGCCTCCTGATGAAGCCTGTAAAGAAGCTTTAACAAAAATCCCCAAGAATTAGACTCAGGCAAGTGTTGTAGAAGTGACGCCTGAGGATGTTCTGAATTGAAACTCCCTCTTGTGGAAGGTGTTCTGCTCAAGAACATCACCCAGGACAGAAAGAAAATGCAAGCGGGCAACAACTCACCCCACACACTGCCCGGCACCCCACCTCTGCCTCAGCTAACATCCGTTCGTACAGACAGACAAGACAGAACCCAAGTCCTCCTGAAATGAAGATGCTGAGAAGTGAATCCAGGCCCCCTGTATACTGGTGATCTCCTCCCACTACATAATGGCCCACTCCAAGGTGAGCTCAGATTTACCACACGGGATTTCCAACTGCAACTTCCAAGTCCCGCTGGTTGGGCTTTCGGCCCATCTTACCCAACTGCAAGGCTGAGGCACGGTCCCTTCTTTGGGCCTGAACAGAACAGCTTTGTAGCAGAGCTGGGTGTCAGCGCTATCGGGATCCCTGCTTCACGGTGTGTCACTCACCATCTCAACTGCAGAATTACCTTACAGGTTCTGAAGGACCTGCCAAAAACTCATCTCTGTCTTTTTAGGAAGAAAATTCACTGGCAAAACACCATGCTGTATACCATAAAGGTAACACAGGCTTTGCAAACTTCAAGCCAAGCCACACGAACGCTCTGTAAAAGCCCTGAAACAGAGCAGGATAGCACATTCCCACATGGGCTTATGTTTATCTTTTGAGTGATGACCCAAATAAAGCACTGCAGGCACTCACTCTGCTTCTGCAGAGAGCTATCATCCCCTATGGGCATATACAGAGAACATGACAAAAGAGACACGTTTTCAGATTTGCATCCCCTGTCCTCCCACTCACAGGCACGCTAAGGAAGGCAGAATAAGGAAGGTGTTTTATTTGGAAACATCTGGGCAACAGCTCAAAAGAAAACAGAGTTGAAAGTTCTATTTGGAGTGTTTTTAAAACTCCAGTGAAATGTTGAGTTAGCGCTTAATGTCACTTGAAATCTGGATAGGCACAAGAATCCACAGATCAATGCCTGAGAAAAGGTATCCGCCATCAGCTGTTTGAAGAGTGTTTAGTGAATCAGGACACTTACAGAAAACATCTCTGAAGACAAGATTCACAGTAAGACTGCCCATGGAGCACGTGGTAGGGAATGTCAAGTAAGTGATCAGGAAGTCTGTATCGTCATGAGACTACACGATGTTTTTGAAACAGAAACTTACTTTCTGAAAAAAAAGCCTGTAAGAAAAACCAGCCTCCACACACTAGTATTTTCACTTTGTGGAGCAGAATATCCTTCAAAATTTCTTCACATATGCTTATTTTGAATAAAAAAGTCTATCTTAACATCTACGTCTAAGTACTCCAAGATCATCGAGGCTGTCTTCTGCAGAGACACCTGTATTTGATTAGGGCACCTCTCAAAACTGAGAATGAGGAAACATCGATGGGTTTTAGATCCAGACACAGGGTTATGAAGAACTGAAGCACAGAACTAAGCCACAACCCCCAGAACCCTCCCAGGTCACATGGTACAGCACGTGAGGTACTTCAGACACAAGTATCAAAAGGGAACAATGTGGAACCAAACACTAACTGTATCGACAGCTACCAGCATGAAAACGAGGGATGTGACAGACACCCTCAAAGTGTTTGCTGAGGCTGGCTGTCTCCTGGTCCCTGCCAGGGTGGCCACCTCCACCACAGAGATCAGCATAGACCACAAGTTCTCCTCTGTCACGATGGTCAAGGTCTCATAGAGCAGCTGAAGCCTTTCACTGGTGTCTACGTTAGTCTCCCATAAAGGGGTAGAAGGAAGTTAGCTGCTGGCAGCAATGGTTTTACATCCCAGTAAGATTTGCCAGACCCCAATGTTAAAGAACCTTAAAGAAAAAGCAGGATCTGAATGCACGGAAAGCAAGCGTACTGCCCCCATTTGTTCAGGACCTATGCCCTAGCCAGGCACATCGGTAACACAAGCACTACACCTAGAAATAACAAAATGCAAATCAAATCAATTTATTTCTATAACAGCAGTCATACCTGATCAGTCCAAACAGCTCTGGTAAAGATATCAAGACAGATCTGAGAAATCTGTCTTTTAAGTCCAAGAAAATTTCAGTACTAAAGCAGCACGATAAATAGAGCATTCAGGGTGGACATGTGATGTTCCAAGGCAGCCAGGTATAGCCAGTGTGATCAATACTTATTGATCAAACAAAATAAGGCAGCAATCAGGACAGCACACCAAGAGCTAGCTTATAGCACAAAGTGAACAACAGATAATTTTGACGTTATGTCACGGTATAAGTCGATGAATTCTTCTTTTCAACCGGCCAACAGAATTATTAAGCCCTTGGTAAATCACTTTTTAAAGTCGGATAAACAAGTTCAGCCTGTTTTCCGAAAGACACACATTTGCTGGTTTTTGAGAAGTCAGGAAACCAAGCTGGACACCGCGGTGGCTTCTGAAGAGCGATTCTGCTCAACGGTCAAGAACTAGAGTGTGAGAGGAAGATGCCGGGAAGGGTGCTCGGAGCGCGGTACAGCACTATCCGAGACGGAACAGGAGTGGAACGCGGTGTGAACCGCCGTGAGGAACCAGAGCTTCGTGTGTGTGACAGGAGGGGCCCCTGGTAACACGCTTCCCCTCGGCATGTGGGCTGGCCCAGCGCAGCAACACGGCAATGCTTAACACGGGGATGCGAGTTTGCTGTGAAGCGCGTTAATACTTAATAAGAGAACCCAAACAAAGCAACTCAGCCCGTGAAAACCCTCAGCGCTAAGGCACCCCCGCCCCCCGCGGCACAGGCCCCCGCCCGGTACGGGGCTGTCCCGGGCCGGGCCGGCGGGACGAGCCCGCGGCACTGGGCGCGGGCGGCCCGGGGGAGCGGCGGGGCCGTGAGGGGCAGCCCCGCCGCCTGCCCCGCCGCCCGCGCTCCCTCAGGCACCGCCCGCCGCAGGTGCCGCCTCACAGGGGACGGGCCCGGCTGCCGGGGCGCAGCCCCCACCCCACCGCCCCCCCCTTCAGCCCCGCCGGGGCGCGGCCCGGCCGGCGGAGCCGCCGCTCACCACGAAGACCGCCTCGGGGATGCCGAGGGGGCCGCGCTTCTCGCCCGCCGCCGCCTCGCCGCACCCCGTCTCGCTGCTGGTGGCCGCCGCCATCTTGGGGAACCGACGGTGCGTGCGCGGCCTTCGTCGGGACGCCGGAGCCTGACGTCATCACGTCAGCGCCGAGGGCGACCCCATCCATTGGCTGTCGGACTTTGAGTGACGCTCTGAGGCGCGGGCGGAGGCGGCGGGGTGGGCGGGGCGGCGGCCGTGCCCCGGCGCCGCCCATTGGTGGGCTGAGGCAGGGGGCGGGCTGGGGGCCCTGCGGTGATACGTTTAAATTTTTACCACACCATTGGCGTCACGGCGTCGCCGGTGCGGCAGCGCGGGGGGCGGGTCTCGGCCCGGGGCTGTGTGAGCGCGGGGGGCTGGGGCCGCCGGTAAAGGGGTCGGGCCACGACAGCAAGCAGCTCCTAACAGTAAAGCCGCCCCCGGCCTGCCCGCACCGCAGCGACTCCGAGAGGGCCAAGTTCCGGTGAGGGCCGCGGCGGAGAGAGGCCGGGGCGCCCCGGGGGACGGGAAGGGCCTTGTGCCCTCCCCCGCGCAGGAAACACCGGCCGAAGGCCAACGGGTCCAGTTCGGCCACAGCGGTACCTCGGCCGGGGGGCATCGCGCCACGGCAGTCAGTGCCACGGCATCCGCCTTCGGCTGCGGCTGTGCTGGAGGAAGCCGGAGGACACATTAAAGGACGACGCCCCTTGCGTGTGCCAAAGTTTATTTTATTTTATTTTTTTTCCAAAACTTGTTTCATCAAATAATTGGATATGAGCAGTTTTTAAAAAACAAACAAGTTCGTATATTAACAAATTGTGAAGTTCCACAATTAAAATATCAACACAGCCAGTCTTGTGCTTAGGCTTCTTTTTTAAAAAAATTATTAATTCATAGAACATAAACCCTCAGAATTTTTTTCCAGTTTGTGGCTAGTATATTTTCTACACATTCGGTATTCTTATAAAATGAAGGAACTCACGTAGAGGAACAGCTGTACAAGAATACATCTGGAAAACAAAAAAGCCTGAACAGCCTAAATTATAGTAGCTCCTTTTAAATAAATATCCAATAAAAGGCACAAACCTGTTATGGGGAAAAACATAACATACAAAACAAGACCTATGAAATAAATAAAGTGTGGGTTGGGGCGAGGGAAATCTGTTCCAGCACCTGTTTCGTCATTGCTCCAAGATGAAATTCCAGCCAAACATTTGGTAAAGGATTAAAGTTAATCACAAAGATTACACATTTGAGATATAACTGAAAGATCCGATGTTACAATTCCTGTTGTAACTCTACCAGTTACTACAATCTCTTTAAATAAATGATGATGAGAATCTGCATAAAGTAGTGACGCAGTGATGTATATACCAATGACAAGTCAGATACATCTTCAGAGTAATAGCAACAGGTTTTCTATATTCCTAGCTATCAGTAATGTATAAATGATAACATGTACAATTTCCATTGCTCAAAAATATAATCTTTTAAATGGAAATAAATGACTGATACACAGTGCCTTTAGATGTTGTCCTTACAATACAAACTACCCAGAACAAAGTTTTCCTTTTTATGTACAAATTAAGCACCGATCCACAGTGCACACTATTCTAATTGTGACCCCACCCTCCCTGCCACACATCAAAAAACCCAGATGGGGATACACCCTGTATTCCATCTTGTAGTCAGAAGGGTTTTTTTTTGTTGGGGATTTTGTGTGTTTTATTTAAAAAAAAAAAAAACAAAAAACCAAACAAAACCCATTTGTTATTTTTACCTACAAGTATTCCACCACTATGTGCACAGAACTGAGATTTCTCTAGTACGCGTCCAAAATAATAATAAAAAAATTCAATTCAATAACTTCTTGGAGGCAAACTATATCTAGAGAAAATTAGAAAACCCCAGTTATTTAAAAAGAGGTACACTTTCAAGTCCAACAGGCCTAACATAACCAATCTTTCCAAGCTCCCCCAGAAGTTATCTTACGGTATATCCCATGAAAGACAGCCTCCCTGTAGCAGCACGGAGTCCCAACAGTCAGGCTTGAATGACCCACTAAAGTACAATAATGCAAAACGCACAGCATACTTCAAGTCTTCCTCCTTGTTCAGACAAACATGGAGTGACATCTCAGCTATCTGCTTTCTGAAGTATTCAGAACAGGATTCTGATCAAACGAGTGGGAAGGAAACAAAAGGGAAAGTCACATTTATATACATCTCTCTTCAGTGTTTTACTCATCACAACCACTATTCCCAACTCTTGTGGGCTATTACAGTTACCCTCAAGAACAACCTTTATCTTCAAAGTGTTTTTCCGGAGAGAAAGGTCTGAGCCATAAAAGCCTCGACAGCATCCTAAGTCCTTGGTTTGTTTGTTTTGGGGTTTTTTTTCCCCATCTAATGTATGAACTATGTTACATAAAACACAGTACTCTGCCATTTTATGCATTCCAATACGTGCGCAAGATGAGGTTGGCAAAAAGGAGTCCTGTGCACTGCTGTGCAGAGGGAAGTGTGTAAAGCAATCTTTTCTTCATAAGGATAAGTCTGAAAACCATGTTTTAATGTATCAAACATTCTGAATGAGACTATAAAGAAGGTAGCTTATAAAGGTTTTANGAAGTGTGTAAAGCAATCTTTTCTTCATAAGGATAAGTCTGAAAGCCATGTTTTAATGTATCAAACATTCCGAATGAGACTATAAAGAAGGTAGCTTATAAAGGTTTTAGGACGTACTTCGTGGCTGTTTCTCCTTTTTTAAATACTAAATAAATTAGTATCAGACAGCTTTGCTACAAGAAAGCATACCAAAGAACCATTAAAAAAATGCGGAGCAAATCAGAAGTAGTGCAAACTATACCTAGTACTAAATCCACTTCTGAGCAAAGTACATTCCAGATATTCAGAATGCTCTGCAATAAAGTTATAACAAATATATACTGTTTGCCAGGCATTTATTTGCATATTTTATTAAAATAATGGATTATTACTTATACAACTCAGTATGAGAAAGAGACCTAACAGCATACAGTGCTAGAAACTGCCTGATTGTAGCACTCTCAGCTCTGCCATTAATGCCCAGATCTTTATTACTACATGTACTGGTCTAATTTGAACTCAAGATTTTTCAATGCTGAATAAATCAATGGAATTCACTATTTCTTAAATAAACAGTCCCCTCAACACAATGACCTATTCTAAGTGGCATCTGTTCCCTCGTCATGTGGAGGGTAACTATAGGCACTGAAGAACTCATTGGCTTAAAACTGTACAATTGTTCAACCCAATAAAGGCAGATTAAAGCTTGAAGCCCTTTGTAATTCAATCTTGAACATTAAATTGCTATATACCAGTCCAAATTCTTTTAAAATCAATACGCATTCGGAAACTGAGTTTTAAATTTCTGCAAGATTACATTTCCCAGCAAGTGAGTGGTTACAGATTCCAAAGGTTGGGGTGTGTTTAACTTTGTGAAGTGAAACAACTCAAAAGAAACAAAAATATTTCCATAGGGTTAAGAAATACTACTTTTGCACTCTTTGGACAGAATTAAGCATTTAGAAAAAGAGAAGGCTTGTTCCCACTATGGAGGAAAGTGCTGTATTTTAGAAGTTCTCCACAGGACAGTTTGACAAGATTCTCAGGCCTATGTGTATTTATACTGAGAGTCAGAGATAGTTCTGCAATCACAACCCCCTCAAAAAGATAAAAGACATGCTACTCTGGAGGTCTATTTAATGTAATAATAGAAAACACCCATTTTTTGAAAACTCAGCTTTGATATTAATTATTAGTAAAAGTCTTTTTACAGGATAGCTTTTCATAGTATTCTGCCACAAAACTTCTGGAAGAAAGGTTGCTGCCAATTCCATTTATTTGTTGTTTACTTTTTTTTTTTAATGCTATCACCTTTTATCAGACATTGAAAAATACAAGATAAGGCATTTTCATAGCCGATTTCAGTTTTGGAGGAAGATTGTTAAATACAAAAGACGTGCCAGAAATCTGTACACATCTGACCCATCATGATTAGCATACTTCATAAATTAGTTCATTTGAAAGATTTTTCTCTCAAAAAGAGTCCAGATTTCTTAACATAGCATTTTTACCTTGAAGTTACTACAGAAGAAAAAGATTACTGCAGCATCGAAGAAAAGATTATCTAAAAGTTTGCTCATATTTACACATTTAAAAATAATTACTTTTATATGGTTTTTCAACTAGGTTCTTGTTTCAGAAAAGCAGCACAAGCTATTTGCTACAACTGGATAATTTCAATATAGTTGCCAGTTCACAGGTGTCAGCACTATTGCAAGGTTTGCTTCTTTTGACCTAATGGACTTTTCAAAGAAATTGGATCTCCTGCCTCTTTTGCAGTTTGCAACAACATTTTCGCATTGCTCCCGTTTGCTGCTATTGGGGACACTCACAATCACTGGCTCCCAAAGCTCTCTTCCTTGAGCCGTGAAAAACATTACCTGCAGAGAAGATACTCGATGGAAGTGCAGCTACTGTCACCTGTCAGAGGCTGCACAGGGTGTTCTGTAACACACTTGTTTCCCGTACTCCATCACAGACTTTCAGCCCGTATTAGAGCCTGGCTCTTTCAACTAGCCACGTAACACTGACATACCAATGGAGCAATTTATTATTTTTACTATATATATATATATGTATGTAATACGTATATATCTTGTTGATTCACAGCATTTCAAACTCACATTATAAAGTTCGCAAATTACTATAAGCTATTCTAATGTGAAAAAGCTGTCTGATTTCACACAATATTGGCCTTAAGATAATGCAAGCATTGCTCTGTCAGAGTATTTATTAGAGCACATAAAAATTTTATTGCTCGACTTCATTTGTGTTGTGTCTTGGTTACAACAGCCACAGAATTTATGGAGAAAATAAATAGCTTTGACATCCTCAGTTAACTTCCTAAGGTAATCCACTGATGAATAAGGTTGTACAGCAATCACGTAACCCCTCTTCTCAGCTTTGAAGATGATAATCCAGCTTGCACCTTCTGAGGCAACCTCAATAAAATAGTTTTCTGCTGAGCAGTTTGAAAAAAAAAAAGGCTGTGAACAAACATGACTTCACACTGCAGTGACTGTTATAAACAAGAATCACTAAAGCATTGCAATTCAAAATAATATTGTATTATACAGGGAATAAACAGTTGCCCTGTTCAGGAATACATAATGGAAAGATTGAAATTCAGTCTTTTCTTTTTTTTTTTTACCAGTATTTGGTTGTTCTCACATCTTGCTGCTTTGGCGGCTCTACATAAACTGTATCTGTGAAGCAGAGATTACATATTAGTGCCACTTACATAACACATGTTTTCTCGGTGTTTTAGAATTCTGATCCTATTCAACTGCCCTGTTACTTGCAAGTTTAGACTACAGGTTTTGGCATTTTGAAAGTCCCCAAAGAACATTAAGACCAACATATTTGGGTAACAGGAGTATGCAGTTTCAACTTGAATGATGTCGTCGATGCCCTTTTCCCTTCCCCACCACCTGATCCTTCAGAAAGCTTTCACCGCTGCTCTAGTCAGTATGACGAAACTGAGTATCCAGCTAATATCATAGAAGTCTAAATTCCACGTATCTTCACCACTCCCATCTTCTTAACATTGACGCAGTAAGAAGTTAGCCACTAAATCCCTGATTTTTACTTTCTTCCTTGCTTCCTACATTTGCATGGTCTCACCATCTGAATTTGCTTCCTCGCCAGCAAAAGCTGTTGCCCTTGACCAAGGAACCCCTCACTTTCAAATGCAGAAATATATCAGTAGCCCTTCACGAAACATTTGGTTGTTTTTACCAAGACTAAAGTTTCAATGTGATTTCACGATTAAAGAAAGCAGTTCACCTGAGTTTCAGAAACAGGTGCAAAAGGGTTTGTTGGCCTTAGACCAGGCTGCGTATACATCATCGACTGGGGTGCCATCAAAGGAGCAGCTCCAATCTGAGGAGGTACCTGTCAAAAAAAAAAACCAAAACCCCCATAAAACAAGGATATAAAATTGAGACTAATTCTAGAAGGTACATCTTTTCACACTGTAGTCTAGTAGAAAATGAGCATATAGACACACACAGAGTAAAGTCAAAGCTTTTAAAAAAAACTTGCTGTATAAAATTTAGAGCAATCTCCTCCAATGCACAGTGGGAAAAAGCTATCAGATTTCACACACTGTTGACCTTATGAAACAACACACAGAAACTGCAGGATGATTGGAGCGTGCCTGCCATGAAACCCACTGGGGGAGACCACTAGGTTTTTCAGGAATACAAGACAATCACATTTCTTACCATTCCATATACAGGCACTTGAGGTGTAGTCAACGGGTACGTGATAGGAGCAGGTACCTTCAATCAAGAAAATGTTAATGTATTTTAGATAAGCTCATGCGTTCTAGTATAAAACTGTGAAAAATACATATTTTTCTATACTTAAAATAACCAACATATTTACAAGAAATTGACTTACATATCCAGGATAGTGTACTCCATTCTGGCACAGCAAAAGGAGTAAGGACAGAACATTATTTAAGAGGTATCAGAACTGGAAATTCTAACCAAGGGATGGATTCAAGTCCAGTACCATATCTGTCTGTAACTACGCTCAACTCATTTACTGAAACAATTAAAGAGGGAGGAAAAAGAGCGCAAGGACAGTAACATCAGTAAGTATATCTGTTACCTTGGATAGGCTCCCTGCTTCGAAAGCTATCCCTAACTGGTAAGACAGAGCAAAAATAGAAATTTTGCTAAATCTAGCCAGATTTTAGTATATTGCTTGCACAAACATTTGTGTGAGAGGCTTTTAGAGGGCATGCCATGCAATATTCCTTCTTCCTCCTATTACATGTGAGGAGGGCATAGAAAAAACCCAAGGAAGCCAGCAATGACTCAGCTTAAGAAACAAATAGCGACAGATGTTTAGTCTGGTAAATGTTGCTCAGATACTGGTTTCTGCAACATATATCACAATATAAAAAAAGAAAAATGAAGAGAATCTTAAGCTGGTAATAACTTGTATCAGGTTACAGTGATGCGTGCACTTCATGTTGCCATGCACTGTTAAGTAGTGCTAGTTATATTAAAATGGAGTGCTAGTTAAAATACTTCACTATGAAAGAGTATGCATACTATACATGAATTGGAGTGATAGTAGTCTGAACGCCACAGAGCAAGCCAGGACAGTTAGACCTTTCCAATACTGGAGCACTGATTTTAAGGATGTTTATAGCTGAGCTAGTTCTTGGCATCACTAATCGTTGGAATTCCAAGCAAATGAGTGAGCAGATACCTGGCATAAAGCACTCACATGCTTAGACCAGAAAGTAATAAACATGAATGCATGAAATAAAAACACCACCCAAACCCACAGTGATCAATGTCTGCTAAGGTGCGCTCTATCTTTCAAAAATAAGAATGCATTAGCACTCTAACATCACGTTCTAGGGCACCAAGAGGGGATAAAAAGATTTTCTCAGAAGTCTCACATAAAAGTGCTATACAACTGAGACATCCTCTCATCTGAACTTGAGTTTCATTTTTGAGTCCAATACTGGACTTAATCTCTATTCAACTTTGATAATTTTGAATAAGCATACTCATGTAAGTAAGGAAAATAGGCATTACAGGGAAAGCTATTCTTATTGGAAAATAAAGTCAGACAGCATTCCAAAATTCATAGCAAATGTGGCAATTACCCTAGCTGTACATATAACAGAGATAAACGTTCTATTTCCCTCTAAGACAGCTATATTTCAGAAGTGGTTTGTATTTTTATTAATATATATGAATAGAAGATACTTGAAAAAAATCTTTTAAAAGCATAGGAAAAAGTCAGTTGTGTGCAAATATCCCTCCAAGAAATGAAAATTCTTCATTTAAATAACTACAAAGCTTCCACTTAGTATTTTGTACTGTGTTAAAAATATGAAGTTGCTGTTGAGCATTATCAAGAGTCCAAAGTGCTGCTTGGCTGATAATTAAGGTGCCTTGCAGGGGTTGCAGCAGGGTTTCATGTGATAAAACTGAAGGAGGAGTGAAAACTGGAAAGAACAGCCGTTTTTCCCCTGAAACACATTCTTAGGATTCTTTGAGGTGAATGTGTGTATGCGTGGGAGGGGGACAGGAGCATCTCAAACATGCACATCAGAAATTTTCTGTTTTGGGGTCATTTGTTTCAATTCAAAAAGAACTTACGAACTGAGAAATAATCAACCTTTCATTTGAGATATATAAGTCTTTCATGAACCAGTTTTACAGTGAGGGGAAATAAAGCATACTAAAATCTCTACCTCATTCAGTTTGAGAAGTGATCCTACAAGCATTCCCCCCTGCCCCCAGTCTTGTCCCAAACAGCCTTTGCTACTCTTGTTAATTCAATTCAAGCAGGAAAGTAGCATTTGCTAGAATGAAGTGTGATTTCAATAATACAGAAATTACCATATGTGGAATAGTGGGTAAGGGAGTGGGGTTCCATGTGGTCGATGTGCTTGTTTTTGCTTGCCAGTTTGTTCCACCAGTAAGTTTTTTCTCTGTAGGCTGGGTCCACTGCATATCAGATCTAAAATGAAACTGTGGTATTAGCTTTCACAGATTTCAACAGCTAGAGTAACAACAACAAAACAGAAAACCAAAACATGCCTTAATACATGTACACAGCTGAAATCTATGGGTGGAAGAAACACTCAAAGTTTCTCTAATTATATATCTCTATTCCAGTACATATGAAGTCCAGAGGTTCTGTTTTGTGTTAGAAGTAAATGGTCATTACTACGCTGTATGCCATAATGATTAACTGGAGTTCTATACAACTGCAAGATCTTCTACCGTGGTTTGTAAAAATACAGCAATTGCAAAACTAACTGAAGTGAATTACTTCAGAAGTTGAGGTTGACCATGTTATGGTGACTGACCACAAACTCACTGTTTCAGTGCTATACTTGGTACCAGATTACGTTCAAGAATTGAGACTTTTGCCATGTTAGTGTTGGTAAACTGTGTCAGAGACTACCAAATAGTCATGTAAGAATATTTTAAGTATATATATGCACTTACTTTTTGGATGGAGTTCCTCCAAAGCCAAGATCTGGAGGGAAAGAGAAACGGACAAAATCCCTAAGTATTTTTAATTTGGGGGGGAAAAAAAAGCTTGGTTTGTTTTCAGGAACAAATGGGAAAGTGAAATTTAAAAGCTTCACACTTACTTCCCACTAGATTAGCAAGTGAAGAATCAAGGTCATTTGCCAAAATTTTTCCGCTTTGCTGGTTGGCTAAAGTGGCTCTTTGACTTTGTGGTGGTACTGTGGGTTGCAATACGTCATCTAGAAAGTTAAAAGCTAAACAAAGAACATAAAAGCAACTGTTAACAAAACAGTTACATTACATTTAATAAAAAACATCCACAAAAGAGAGGTATTTTCTTTATAGAATGCTAAGTAGCTTGAGTATTTATATGTGGAGGTTCAGCATGCTGGAAGGGCTTATGGCTTAGACAGAAGCATATTTTGATCTCTTACTTCTTAATGGAATACTATATTGTAGCTACTAATCTAGTAGAGTCTTTAATTTTACTTCAGCAGTAACTGATGGTATTTTTAAACTAACATGAACCTCCCCTAAAAATGAAGGATAAGAAAGAAGGTTGTTAAAGATAGTTTCAAAGTGTTCTTGTAACACAATACAGCAGTAATTTCATAATACTGCTAGTATCCTGAATGTACACAACAGTTCCTTTGCTATATGTTCATAAGGACTTGGAATATACAGCAAAATATCACCAAGAGAAAGATCGTAACTTGGCTATTCTTCAAGCAACAAACACACCACTGGTTTTGCATTTTCGTAAGTACAACACCTCTCCACAAAGTTGGAGAGAACTCATTATCACATATCCAGAGAAAACACTGAAGTCATAAGCACCAAAAACAGATTAACATAAGCTTACCCGTTAAGAGATATCCAGTGGGCCACGTTCAAAGTTCATTCCCCCAAAAAGAGAGGACACCATTATTACACAGTATATGAGATTAGTTAAAGCTAATTTGAGAATAAACAACTACAATTGAACTGATTGCGTGTTATCTTATCAGCCCTATAATCAGCTTGCAAATGTAATAAGTTATTAAATTTTGAACTGCAAAAGCAATTACGCTAAGTCATTAAGCAACTACTGCCTATAGGGTGTAAATTAGTCATAAGCTAGTTTTTACCACTTGTAGTCCTGTACTCTAGTGCCGTAGATTTTCCTCCAAAAACAGCATCGAAGTCCACATTAATTGTTGAAGAGGTGGTACTTGGAGGAGCTGAATGAAGAGGAAAACCTGAAAAAAAAAAAAAGAGTTTAGAGTAATCAAATACACCCATGGAGTAATACCACTCATTAGAGTGAAACCAGAAAGTTAAAAAAAAAAATCAAATTACCATCAACAGTCAGAGGATGATACACAGAAGCGTATGTAGCTTTATGACCACTAAAGTCATCTTCGTAAAGAGAGAAGAAAATAAGATCAGTTTAAAAGAGAAAAAGGAAGTGGGGGCCCAAAAATTAAGTATGCAGTCAAAATTCAAGAATTTAGTAATAAAAAGGGATTTTTTTATTTAACAAATTTGAAAAGCTCAAGTAACTCCTGCATTCCCCATTACAAAAGATAAAGGGGGTTGCAGTTTCAAAGGAATCAGCAAAAAACCCAGCAACATTGCAAGTCTTAGGATGTCGCAGTTGGGCAAACTGAACAAAACAATGTTTTATTTCAACCGCAGAAATAAAACTTTAAGGAAACATGTAATTTACTACATCTGGCATTAATGCACCATTTTTACTTGTTAATAAAAAGCGAAGATTGGTCCAAACCACAAAAAGATTACATGGCCCAGTTTATTAGCATTATTATGTCCAGTTGCAAAGAAGTTACAAGGGTTTTGTTTGTTTGGTTTTTACCACTAAACAGTTCCATTGTTTGTTTGGAGGAAAAAGTAGAATTGATGAAAGGGGTGGTAGATTTTACAGCTTCTTCAACTGGCTTCATGTCAAAGATGTCCAGATGAGGTGGAGAACCAACACAACCATTTGAGGACGAGAAAGGACCTTTCAGATGCAGAAGTGAAGGAAAGAATACAGAGTACACATAATGGAAAAGAAAAACAGACTGAAATGACTGCATATGAGAATCTCTAGACAAAGTCAAACTGTAAGTATTCCACCATCAGCCCATTAAAGATAAGATTTTTATCTGAAACTAAGAATTTGTAACAGCTGTATTTAGGGAAAGTAATTCTAGTATTGCCATTGGGTGGAAAGGGGAGAACAACAGAACATTTATCGATCAAAAAAGTTAGATACTACATTTTTGGCTTCAAGAAGCTACCTTTTAAATAGCACATAAGGATATCAATTCCACCTATTAAAATACCAACACTTATAGTAGTGTTACCATTGCCTTATTTCAGCATTAAAGACATTTCTTTGACATTTATCCTGATTATTCTTTGGAGGGATGGCTGAAGGTACAGAGAACGCTGTGCCCAAGAAACTGGGTACGACAGCTTTCTTATAAGGACGTGAAGTCACCAACACCTTTCAGATGAAAAGTATATTAAATATCACTTAATGGAATGTAAATAGTAGTCCAGCATCTTTTCCAGTTACATCTGCTTAGTTTGTATTTCCCAGCATTTTTAAACTTTGACTTTTAGTTACATTTCTTCTACCTGACCCCTTTATTAAATAGCTCTTTCATGCCACCTACTGCACATTGACACTACTGCTACGTGTTTAAAAAAAACCAAAAGTAACTTTTACAGAAAAGTTTACCAGAGCTTTCAGATCACTTATTTTATGTTCTGTCAAGGATAGAAATGTTTGGATGCAAAGTCATTAAGGTTTAAGATGTCAATTCAAGTATAAATCTGTATTTTATTCCTGTATTCTAAGAATTCACCCTTCATTCAGACAGTCAAATCATCGTATCAGCTCACCTCCCCAAGCACTGCTTGCTGATGTTGATATAGCTGGAGTACTCTGCACAGTTGGAACAAATGCAGGCTGAAGATCAAAAAGATCACTAGAAAGGTTGGGCATGCTGGATAAGAGAAAGAGAGAAACATGAAGATACGTAGTAGGCATTCTATCCTTGTGTTAAGCAAACACTCATACCAATCTCACTTTCCTCTTGTTCACTAGTAGCCCATCAGTAACAGCGGTACAAAACAACACTAGTAATTAAGCACTTCTTATTGATTGATACCAAAATTCCTGTGCATACACCAGGAAAGCATCAGCAAAAGGTTACTCCTGAAAAGTATTTGAGAAGTAACTGGGATCACTGCTTTGCAGTCAATTGTGGAGCTACAGGCCAATGCAGTAATTTCCACTTGCTTCAGAAGGCAAAGTACCTCTCACCTGTTTGTTGTGGGTGCTGGTACTGCAAAGAGGTCAACAGCTACAGTGGTATTCACACTTTTTCCTGATAAGGTGCTTGGAGATGCTGATGTGGAAGTAGAATTTGATACCACAGAAATCTCTCTTAATCGCTGCTCCTGAAATACAAGATAAATAGTTTGCATTTTACTTTTATTAATTTATTAACCCTTCCTGAAGGTCCCGAAGACCTTTTCCAAGAATACATTTTAATTATCATCTTAATAAATAAAACAGTTATTCTTCTGTGAAGTCCTGGAAACAGAGAGATGACTGAAATTAGAGATAAGAGTATTTGTTTTAACAAAGTCTTTAAAAAAAAAAATCAAGGCGGGACTTGAGGTTTTAAATAATTATTTTTTTAAATTACCTATAACTGCCTAGAAGTAAAACACTTCTAGTCAAGCTACACCTTCTAGGTTCCCTTCATAGTCACTCAGAAAAACAAGTCAATGGACCTTTGTTCAGGAGGACCTCTCTCTCTGCTGTTAGGATCTCTCTTCATAGTTCAATTCAGATGTTCAGAAGTCAGAGTGACAACACACATCCTAACGTGGTATTGCTCTTGAACAAAGATTTTTATTTTGGTAGTTTATTTTTTAAAATCTTTGTTAATAAAAATAAAAATCATTGTTAATTTTAGATTTGCATCCCTCGTTACTTCTAGGTATGCCCACTGCATTTACACAGCACAGGTGAAAGCACAGGTATATGTTTTACACTGCTTACATTCCTCAAGTAAAACCTTGAGTGAGCTTGCAAGCTTCCCCACCCCCCAAAGGAAAAGTTGTTTCAACCAATTTAATTATTCTGTTAGAGCAGCTGCAAGTGCTATTATAGTAGAAGTGGGACCATGAAGAGGGGAGACATCTGACACAACTCCTGAAAACAAAAAACAAACAAAAAACCCAAACAACAACATTGCAACACTTGCTGAGATTGAAGTGAAGCAGTTCAGCAGTAGGCAGCAAGGCTCACTAAGACAGTAGTCTAATAGCAAAAAAAAAGACCTGCTGCACATTGATTTGAAAAATATGCCTTACACCAAGTCAGGAAAGTGGAGAAACTTCAATCTCTGTAACTCCAGAGATAAAACGCAACTCTGCATTACCAAAGTATACTTCCGCACTCCAAATAGTTTTAAGGCACTCATAATGTGGCCTCCAGATGACATAAGCACAGCTGCTTCATCCTTTAGGTGTGTCTAGAGATGTTAAAGCAACACAAGAAAAATTCCCCAACTGCCCCACTTGCATATGCATGGGATATGACAGAACTATGGATTTGGCTTTCAGCAAGAGAAGCACCTTGCCTTGTTCGAGATTTTATCCCATGTACGTTCTCAGGGTACAGTGTTATAAATGGGTTAAAAGGACCTGAAGGACCAGGATTCAGGCATTGAGAGGGATGTCACTAAGAGGACTACTCAACAAGTACCACTGAGCAAAGGAAAGCGCGTTAAGGAACCAAGAGATAACACACTGATTTTCTTTCAAATGTATTATTATTCAAAGTCCATAAACTACACCTACATACATATGATTTCAAACAGTTTTTCAAACTAAATTAATTTCTTGTAAGGAAGAATATATACAATTTGTATCAGCTGTCTGCTATTCAAACTATACTCCTGGTAGAAGGGTCACCACATATTGGCAGCCATCACGCCTGCATCTTACAGAATCACGCTTGGTCTCTCTTAAGATGAGAGTTCCCCAACCAAGATTGGCTTAAAATCTTGGTTTTCACCTGTATGCAGTTAAAAAAAATATTTTGGAATACAAACTTGTAAAAAATATAGTACCTTAAGTGCCTGCAGTCTAGCTTGTTCCTCCTCCAACGCCTGCTGCTTTTCTTTCTCATCCATCCTGCTGAATGACATTCCTGTATTGGCAAGCGTGGAAACAGCACTGGATAGGGCACTAGCTCTAAAAAACAGTAATAATTAAAGTTTTATTAAGAAAAACAGTCAGGTATACATCACTTATAATCATCAAGTGCCTTGTCTAGTTGTGTGTCATTCACCCTCCACTCCAGTCTTTTCCTCCCTTACTCTCTAGTACAGAAAAGCAGACACCCCAATAATGAGGGAGGTCGGTGAAAAAGCATCACAGGATTACTTTCTCAAGTTGTGGCAGGCAGGAACTGGAAAGTGCAGAACACAGCAGCTGTCTTTTTTTCTTTAAGGTCACATAGCCTAGACTGGAATTCTATTCCATTCAAGTGGCAGAGGCATGGAAAGCTTGTTCGTACGTATTATACATACAACAGTAAACAAAGCACAGAAGTTATTCCTTATATAGTGTATTTTTTAGCAAAATACTGTGGTAGCGAATCCTCCGATACTTGCAAAAAACAAATCTGAGGAGTAAGACAGCAACTCAGGAATGTAGCTTACACTGATTACATTTTTCAATATTTACCAAGTTGCCGTGGGAGAATGCCTATGCCAAAAGATCTCTCACTCTTCAGTCAGAAGTACTGCTCATACATATTGATACTGCACTTGACAGAAAGAATAACACAATTCCTGTCAGCACAAAGCATCTAAGCTAATTTGGCTGTTCTGAGAAGGAACTGAAAAACTTCTATAAGCACACCAAGATAAATTCATGGTCTGAGAGGTAGATAATTGACAATGAAGCTAAATACTGTCCTATCTTGGTTAAAAAGCCTCGAAACTCAAATACCTTAGAAGTCTTAGAAGCCAAAGGACTTCAAACAAGTAAAAGCTAAAGAGAATAACATACAAGGTCTCAGCTCAGTGGTTTATTAGAGCATAATAAGCAGCTTGTGAGAGACACAGGCAAACATACTTAGATTTCAAACCTGACTAAGCTATCACACTACTACTGACTAGATGCTTCATTTATACTTCTAGGAAGATGTATTTGGAAGTGAATAAAATTCAAGGAGAACACCAAATGACTGAATCCTGAAAACTCTTAGTATGAAGATAACAAATCCCAAGCATAGGCATTGTTATAATTCATTGGGTGCTCACCTGCTGGCAGCAGAGACTTCTTTTGTTTTCTTTCCCTCCACAGAAGCCAAATGCTGTTCCAGTGCTTCAAGCAAGCTGCTGGGTGCCTAAAGTTAAAGTATTTATAAAACACTGCTTCTAGACAACACATCATTGTTTAGTACACAGATTAGTTTCCTCATCCACTAAAACCAAACAGAACCTCACACACCAATTGTGCCTTTGGGCTTTGCTGCCACCCTGCAGACCTGGATTCTATCTACTCAGTTGTGGTTCTTTAAAAGGAGTGTCACCACAGAGACTTGAAGTAAGGATTCTCCCAGAGTAGGTCTGCAAGCCGCATTCCTGTTTTTGGCAAGAGTATTTACTATGTTAAGATTAATCCAATAATCACAGCTGATTAAGCAGTACTCCCTTAAACTCGCAGAAGTACCAAAATAAGGCCTTTGCATTTTGATCCCCTTTCCCCGTAACAACAAAAAGCCAACCACTTTCCAGCCAAATACTTACAGTCAAAGGCTTGCATTAGGAACACTTGACTACAGCAGGATGTTAGGTTTGAGAAAAAGGCAATCAAATTCAACCTCATCCCAACAAATACTATTGCAGACCAAGTAGCTCTTAAACACATGACTACACAATATAACAACCCTATTACTCAACTACTCCAAAGCTGTTAGAAACTAGCAACATCACTTCAAATAAGGTTGGGTTTTGGTGGTTCCCTCCCTCCCCTGGAAAAGCATTACCCATGAGAAGTTTTTAAACATGTTAAAACATTTTTAAACATTATGCTGTTTTTAAAGCAATGAAGAAGATTCCAAAAAACAGGCTTCTCACCACATAAATCCAGCGGGGAGTCTGGTACTAGACACCTCAGCTAAGACTTGAGATACCTAAATAAGTTTTAGGTGACCAATACTCATGAGCTCACTGAGACTTTTGAGAGCACAGCCATGGCATTATTCAGTACCCAAAACAAAAACGTTAACTGACAGGTAACAGAAAAGAGCAAGTTTAAAATATACAGACTAAGGCACAACAGAGCTGCTTTGGTTCCTACAGAAAACAAGAAAAAGTGCCGATCATAAGCTGCCTTCTTTCTGCCATATGCTTGCATCCACTACAGAAATATTTCTTCCATACCAAAGGAAACAGCTTCAAAGCTCAGAATAAATTTGAACTCATCTTGATTACACAGTCCTAGTAGGAGGTAAGATTTCTTCAAATCACCCTCTAAAAACAACTTCCATCAATCAAAATAATTAGGCTGGCGCTTCTGGAAGAGTTCACTGCCTTGCTTTTCTAGCCCCATTGCTCTCATGGCTTTTAACTACATAGTCCATACACCATAAAACAAGTCAAATACATCCTAACTGCAGGTTCAGATGAAGGGAATAGACCTCTACAGTTTTAATCTGCTTGCCAGCTCCATCCTCCTCATCTGGCAGGGTTTCAGAGACTTTAAGCCTCTCTTACCACTTGCCAACTTGCAGCGGGTAGAACAGATACGACAGGCATTCTTTGGAAGAAAAACAAGCTTGCCCTTGCTAGCCCTTCTGTACCAAAAGCTAGCCCAAAGTATTTCCTGGAAAGAGGAAAAATATTAATCACACAAGGCTTTGACAATTTCCCCTCTGGAATGCTGAGCACAATTCTAGCTTCCCACATTCAATGAAGGCCAATTCAAGTTACAAGATACACAAAGAAAAGCAATTAGAATAATCCTACAAAACTGCTTGTCTTAAAGTTAAGGCCTGAGTTGGTATTTCCTGCTATACATAGAGCTAGGTAAGCTAAGACAGTGTAGTTACCTCAACAACTGGCCATGAATAAATTCAGGATTCAAACTAGCCAGCTAAACCCCAAGGTTTAAATACCGTTTGTGAANAAAAAAAAAAAAAAAAAAAGCCCAAACCAAAAAATTCATACTTTTACTTTTCAGGAGGAACAGCAGTTGGCAAAAGGCATTGCATGACACAGCTAGTTAAATACTCTTAATAGCAGGAGGCTATACACTAATTCCAGAAAGTTTTTCAAAGTCTTTTAGAGTGGCCTTGGGGAAAAAAACCCCCAAACTTATCTGTATGGAAAAGCATATTCTATACTTACTCTTTCTAAAACCTTCTAAACAACCCCCTCAACCTAAAACCAACAAACTAGTAACTTCTCTGAACTTCTCATTGCTGCAGACATCCAACAAAACATCAGAGATCTGGAGTGAACATATCTCAGTAGTTTTATGTCAGAAAAGATGCCTAGGCTAATACAGACATGACGACTCAAAAAAGGCTGTATTTTATGACTCAGCCTCCCTCCCGCCACCCAAAGACATCTGACAGACTAACATCCAGGCAGAGGAAAATGACCCAGTTGCATTCATGAAATACAGTATCAGCTATAAACAGAAAGTAAGCAACAGCATTGTGAAAGAGAGCACCTACAAAGGAAAATATTTTGTCAGGAACTGACAAAAGTGGCCATAGTGTAAACATCAGAATCAAGGAAGAAAAACAGTCATACAGCAGCAGTAATAATAAGTTTCTAAAGAGATAAAACCATTCTTGTGAGGGACAGCTTAAGGAAACTCTGAAATATGTATATCCCAGAACTGAATACATACCAGAAGTGTAAACAAAGTATTTGGAAAAAAATAAATATGGTAGACCAGAATAGAAACAAAAGACAGAATCCTGTCAGAACTTATTTCAGAAACACAGGCACACTGAAAATTAAATATTTGTGAAGGCTTCATATTAGGAAATCCTTTTAATGTGGTACTAAATGGATATACAATTATTCAACTCTTATTAAACACCATGAAATGTACTATGGAAGCGGAATGATTAACAGTGGCACTGAAATTGCCAAAATACACAGGATGCTGATGTCTACCAGCACAGTTCAGAGAGTTGCCTTTCACATCTAAGTGCACTTACAACAAAATAGCTGAGCTATTAAAAAGAAAAATTTTTGTGAGAACAGTAGATATTTTGAGGTTTTTCCTCACTGAAAGTTTCACATCTAAAAAGCAGCAAAATGAAGTTAAATTCCCTGTTCTCAGTAAATTAAGAACAACCCTGCTTTGAAGAGCCTTCTAATGACTCAATTAACTGGACAAGTGCAAGCAAACCCAGTGAAGTATAACTTCAGACTTGAGTATAATTTGATTAGCATAATACAGACCAGCTGAATACTGCAGTACTAATCAAAAGACAGTAAGATGCTAAGATCAAACACCAATAGAAAACATCAAACTACTGTTTTCACTCATCACCTGCCCTTACCCTGCTGGTTAGACTAATATTTCTCTCCTACTACAGAGGCCTGGAAGTTCTTAAAGGTGTTAATATTAACTGCTAGGAGCAAATATTAGCTATTTGTACGTTTAAATGTGTATGATTTCAGATGGAAATCACGCTGGAGGCAGTAACAAGCAACACTGACAACGGAAGCTTGTGGTTTACATTTGATTTCTGTATTAAAAAGACACTGATGGAAGTTTAGGCAAATCTTCACAGTAGATGTATTTTTACATGATTTACCCATGAAATTTAATTTAGTGAAGGTAGTGTAAGATTAAATGTGACTGTCCAAAGTTTACACATTAGATTTTAACTGTTTCACACAGACTCCACTTCAACAGCGCGAGTACTCTAGACCTCTAAGGGACTACGGTTTATTGCCTGAGTCTCCTGACAGGTAGCTATTTATCCTACCCAACGGTTCACTCTGCGCTACAGAAAGAATACCAAATACCTCTGTCCTGTTGGGTTGGTCCTAGGTTAGAAATACAATGTCCCTATGAACTGAAGGAACTTGCAAAGAATAACTGTCAAATTCGTGTCAAACCAGGTCAAACCATCTTTCTCCCCTTCTTTCTGCCCCTCAATTTATCTTCACTAGAAGGTGTTCCCCTGCACTCCACCTTTTAGACTAAATTTTCCAGCACACAACCTGTATTGTGCACGTCCTTCATACTACTGAGTAATATCGAAGCCAGCGTTAAGTGCTGATATAGAAACATCAAATCTATTCAGACCTCACGGGAAAGAAAAACTTCTTGACTGAATTAACTGTAATCTTTAAGTGTGTTGGAAGACATTAAATTACAGTGAAATGGAAGGTTTTCCTCAAGGCATGGCAAGATGCTTGTGGCTTACATGCCAGTGAAGCCTCTGTGATAAAAAGCAGAAGTTCTGGAAAAATACTTTCTATGAGTTTTACTGCTTTAAAGAATCAAAAAATCTTACTAAGAACTGCAAAGCTCCAAGTACTGAGTACATGTAACCCATGGGGAAGTTACCAAACTTATTTCCCACATGTAAATAATAGAAGAGAATGCATTCTCGAGATGAATTATTACCATGATACACACCAACCTTTAAAAATGCAAAGAACAAAATAATGGCATTAATCAATATATGTACACTGACCTGAGTAAGATCTGGAATGTCACCCTGATCAATTCCAACTTGCTGGGTTTACAAAACAAGGAAGAAAAATAAATATACATTACTACATGCAGTGGCAATGAAAATAAAAAACAATGATGTCTGAATGTTACATAGAAACTAACATATGAAGAAGGGATACTTACAACTTTCTGAACTAGTACCAGTTTCACTAGGAACACATCTTAGAAAGCGGAAGTGCATTAAACAGCACCTCTAACCAAACCCAACTTCTCTTCCAGCCTAACTTTTTCATGCAGAAAAGCTTACTGGGAGCATTAGAAACACTCACATTGCTTACTGGAACTACTTCTCCATTTTTAGCAGTTATAGTAAAGGAGAGCACTGCAAATAGACTGTAACATTCAGTTCATACATTTTGGTCCATTCATCAAATTTGTAACATCACTTCAGAAAGTTTACTATGCTGTCTGGCTAATAAAAGGGATACCCAAGAATGTCACTTCATGTTAATGAGCGTATACAATCTTTGAAATACCTAATCTGTAGAATACTTCCTCGTATAGCGAAGTTAAGCAAACATTAATCTGCTTGTGAAGTTGTTATTATGAATATAGACTACTGTACCAGTACAGGCAGCTAAATGATACCCTTTCCACAGATGTAGATTTATTTACCTCTGCTACTTTGAGGAATTCTGACAATTTGGTCATTCTGGCTAGAAATTTTTTGTAAATATCCAAGCCTTCTTTGCACTGGTTCTTCTTCATATCAAAGTATCTTTCTGAGGATGCAAATAAAACTCTTGTAAGATAACAGCCTCCCCAGCAAAAAGCTGACACAGCATTATAAAAGTTAATTCGAGACAAGCTTCAGGGAGAGAACAGACAGGAAAACACTGATTTTTCTATCTCAGTACATTAGAATATAACGCAAGCCTTTATCAAGCATGGACGTGAATCACTGCAATTGTTAAATTAGGTACTTAGGGGAATATTTTCAAGAAGTCAGCTTATTAGCTGGCAATAAGGCAAATTATTTTATCACTTGAAAATATTCCTGGTATATATTTACATTTTTAGACCCAGTACCAATACCTTTTGATGTTTGTAAATGGGCTCAATATCCAAAAGACATCAGAATGGCTACTGAAGCGGTACATGGGCTGAACTGACCTACCAAAAGGAGTTTCAACCACACCCTTCACTTATGGTTTTGCCCTATGTACCTACAGATATTTCATTGAGTAAAAACTAGTGGCTCAACAGAACCATATTGATCAGATGTTTTCATTCAGAAATTTGCTTGAATAGTCATTATAAAGCTTTGCTAAAAGCTTATCACCCTTGAACAAAAAACCCTATGTGTCATCTACTAGGCACATGTAGATTCAGGTACCGGGTAAAGGTGAACAGTCAAGCTATAAAGAAAGTACGGGAAACCACAAGTCAGGCATACTGCGACTACACTAAATACTCAAAATATCAGGTAACTCACTCATTCTTTTACAGTCCAATTGCAAAGGCTATGCACTGCACATTTATGGTATCTTTGTTTCAGTCTCACCAGTCACCCTCTCATCTCAACTTCTGTTTCAAGATGTACTCTTTTGGTAGAAGAGTATGTTTAAGCCTATGCTAGTTGCCACTGAAACTAAGACAGGTTTAATTTAATGGTAATGGAGCAGAGAATTTATTAGGAAATTGCAGTCATAAATTGTCTAAATTCCTTAGTTCTCTCAGCATCTTTCACAAAAGTTCAAAAGCTAAAAAAATTCTCACATACCTAAAAGATTAATAATCCCCTCATTGTATGCTGCAAAAAGTCTAATGGAATCTTTAAAGAGGAGCATAAAGGCAGCATTTATAACACCATTTGTTAGTTCATTTGGATTTGCCTGTGTAGAAAGCAATGAGAAAGTAAATTAGTATTTAATAAAATAATGAAACTCTCACTTCAAAAATGAGAGTGTTACCTAACACCAAGCTTCAAGTACTTACATCAAAATCAAGGAGTGCATCAAGCTGGTTCTGTATGATTGGAAGGGTTTTCAGAAGCTTTTCAGCATTCATGGTTCTCATCACTCCATCTATCCTACAGAGTAGGAGACACATGTTTATAAGTTACCAAGAGACCTCAGCACATTATGCTGTTTCAACAATACTATATTGCTTCAAAGGGCCAAAAGGAAGACCAATTTATTATAAGCTCAAAACCAGCTAGTATTTCCCTCCCCCCCAGTACACAAGTCCAAACAAAAGCAGGAGTAACAGTCTTACCCTCTTTTCATTTTGGTGAAGTCAACTGCTACAAGTCTATATGAAAGTGCTTTTTCATTCAAGTATCTGCTATATCGCCTAATGAAGGTAGACATATCATAGCCTAAAAGTTAAGCATTTATAAGTTAGACAATTTGAAGGGGTACAGTTTCTTTTAAGTTCTCTTCAAGAACTATTCTCTAGTAGCCCATTTTACATCCACTTGCATAAGAAGCCCTTCATAGGCACTTTCCAGAGTCTTGAGATTCACTCTTTTTAACCTTGAGATGCAAAGTTATCGTTTGTTCCCAACTTGCTAAGATTGGGAAAGCATTGAATGCAATTATGCGAATAAACACTTAAACACATTAAAATATTTGGCAAGAACAAAGCAGGTTTTATTAAGATGTTGTTGAAATTAGACTAAAAATGTATTCCTAGTAAAATGCTGAATACCTTGGTAACTTGTCTGCAATGCCTCAAAAACCACATAAAGACCCAAAAATGTCTTCTACCATTGGCAAGTAATTAAAACACTTCCCAGAGATTTGAGTTCTCACTATTTATACAGCACATCCTAGTTACCATTCCATGCACCTTAATAGTAAACATTTACTCCTGAGACACTAAAATAAAACAGCAAAAATAGATCATTGTGCTAATATTCATCAGGTTTATTCTAGTCAGCGTGAAGAGTTCACTTTTTAAAATTTACAGTTGTGTATGCATGATACATACATTACAGACAAATTTTTAGCACTCAGCTAGGTAACTCAGAATTTCACTTTGCTTATGTCTACATTCTTGGTTGGCCATTTAGTGCCTCATGCAATATAAATCATAATACCCTTTCATTTCAATGTCATTTGTCTCCTAGAGTGCACCAACGCAGGCACTATCACAGAGCAAAAAAAGCAGTAGAGTTATTTCCTTCAGTGAAAGATCCTTACCCTGCATGGCACTTTTGTCCAGGTAGTTATTTAAATTGAACAAAGTGTTTCGGGATGCAAGATACTGGATAAAGCGCTGTTGGTGAAGAAAAAGTTGAGAATTTAATTGTTGCGAGAGTCAAAACATTTAAGCATGTTACAAGAAAACTGCACTTACCTTGTAATTGTTTCTAGTAACCTCTATCAACAATAGAAATTAGTTAAAAGGGAAAAGTTCAAAGGAAAACTTGAAAAGTACTGATTAGCAAAGCCTCTGAAATCCAGAACTCCATTTGGCAAAAATATAAACTAAATAAAAAGACATCACTGTCCATGAATAAAAGTCTCATCTCTCCTAGATGCAGCTTCTTAGGTTAACTTTGTAGTTTAGAATAGACAAGCTGGAAAACACAAAACAGAAATACCACTCGCACTATCCAAGCTCCAGAGGTTTGCATAGGTCCAGTGCTGCCGCAGAAATGGAAGACAAGCTTAGTTACAAAAGTTGGAAAGTAATTAGTTAACAATAATGCTTCTGGAAATGTGGTGAGCAGCAGCACTGGGCTTGTAATTATAGATATAAAATATATAGATTATAATGCAGCAATCTGACTAAGCGACATTTAAGTTTTGACAAATAATAACTGGCTCTATAAATAACACAAGACTAAGACAAACACATCCAGGCAGCAAGGTAGTTTTAAAAGTTCTTGTGCCACTCTTCCACACAGATCTCCTACGATTGTGATTTCTTACTTTCTTGCTTCTTTGCTTCCATGTGTTTTAGTCCATAAAAGAGGATTATGATCAGTATGGCCTAAGTGACTTGTTACAGCTTTGATCTGAATCCCCTTGCTGCCACAGCACACAGGGCTGTTCCTTCACCCTTTATGGTGGAAATCCACCTGTCTGCCGCCAGGTTTGCACTGTTGCGCTCTGCAAAACTAGCATTTTTTCAGTCAGGCTCAGTATAGCACCTGCTCTTCAGGAATCGTAATGAGGGCTTAGCACAGCAACAAGAAAATTCTTCTCACAAGTACTATTTAAACCGAAAGCAGTACTTGCACCTTCCAAGGGGCCCAAATGATTCCCTAACTTGACACGTACCACCTCATCGGTAACTCCGTATGTGTTCTCAGCCTATAGCTACGGAGTTCACAAAAGTCTACATCACACAGCTTGACTACCAACAGTTCTGGCACTGTTTTAACTTCTTATGTTTTTCAGTCAGTTTATCTGGTCTTTGCAAATCTTAGTACTGCGTTCAAAGAGATACAGAAGAAGAAAAACGTTTGGAACACCATCAGGAACAGAACAGTGATATTCAGAAGGTATCTATACACATTTCAAAATCAGCTGCTGTTCTTAATCTCATTTTACAAGGGCCAAGGCTAACTCTCACTCTCCAGATGTCAGGGGTCTTGCATTGGACAATGCACGGGTGGGAGGTGTTTTAACCCGTTTCACCCAAAACTTCATCACAAGAAACAGGTAGTCATGTTGAACAAGAAACTGCAAGACAGCGAGTGCTCAGACAACGCTTTCACCTTCTGCTATATTTGCTTGCACTTAAAATAGAAATCCAATGTCTGATCATTTCTTTAACTGGTTAAAAAAAAGGCCGCAACATATTAGAAGAGTGAGGATTACAATCATATTGCACCTGAAATTACAGAACCAGTGTTCTAGTTATCTCAGCAGGTATAAAGGAACTAGTTTTTTGAATACACCCATTCAAAGCTGAGGAGCAGTTTTGGTACAGACATACAAATTCAACTCTTCTGCCACTACAAAACACTGTACAAGCAAACAGATACTGACTGGTAGCCTACAACTCTTAAGATCTGATTTTTTTCTATGGTTCAGCTGTCTGCTTTTTTTTTTTTGCTTTCAAGGTTCAGTGTGCAGATATGAACTGTATTGGAAGAAGAGAGAATAAAATATACAAATTGATTTACAGCATTCAGCTTAGCTTTACACTTGGAATAAGCAGTGAATTTTACTTCGTGTTTACTTTGCATTATCCTCTAATTTCAGCCTATTATCTGTTGAAACTACAATTTAAGCACATAAATAACTTGGGGAAGTGTTAACAAAGAGCATACTATGTTTTACAGGTCATTTCAATTAAGTTCACAGAGCTTTGGAGAGAGAGGAGGCAACAGTTAAGTTTTCAGAGCAGTTTAATGGCTGGAAGCAGGATATTTAAAAATCGTCATTTCAGTATCACCAGCAGTCAACAGTCATTTATTAGGAGAATGACTACACGCAAGTTCAAGACTTGACTGTCACCTGACCACAACAAAGTTTAGTTTTTAATGGGAGGACTGTGTAAGAAAGGCTATATTTCTAGTGCCATGTTACTGTCTGGGAAGCTTTTCCTAAATAGTGATGAAATAATTTAAGTGAAATAAATGCAATAGAAACCTGTTTCGGAGGAATGTTAATGGGAACAACATACGAAGATGTAGCCCATTAGATGATAATTTGCAAGATCAAATATTCTAGTCACCGTATTCCTCCCTCCTTTAGTAAGTATTCTTATCTGTTAATAGGTTGGCTGCACATTTATGGAGTGCTAACAAGACACTTGTGCTGCACTCTTACTGATAAGCACTAGCCTAATGAAGTAAAGCTTATAAAAAATTTTTCAAGTCTTTATTCTAGAAAGGTCAGTCATTCTCTCACAGCCCAACCCAGATGCCTGCAGGTAAACTGCAAACACTGATTTATTTTGGTATTGAAATAATGAAGGAATATTCTCTTCTCTGGAGAAGTACTATAAAGCCATCAGCAGTGGAAAAACAAAGACCTTTGAAAAACTGAAGTACGTATCCAACGCTTCATAAATTGAGGCAGTTTTTTAAAACACTGTCAAGGAGGCTTTCACAGAACTAATCATGTCTTACCTCGTTTCCATACATCATGAGGTGGTGTGTTGTAATTAGAGCTTTGAACACTACAACCCAGCTACTGTTTGCAGTTCTCTCGAAGAGCGTGTCTGCCAACTGTGGAATATTCACATTCATTTCATTTGTGCACTGTATTAGATCTAAATTAAAGAAAAAAATCAAAGCATTACAATGAGTTATATGCTCAGAGATTCATCATGTTATTTCACATTTTCATATTGAGAATTCATACTGGAAACATTAACTTCAGTTCTTTGTTTAAGAAATAATTGAGCTATTTTACACTCCTTGCTCAAATTCACTGCATTTTACTGAAAAACTCCAAGTATGAACTTCAAAGGCATTTCAATAATTTTATGGAGTCCCAATATCTCATCAATAAAGAACCTGCTCCAGTAGAAACTCTATGCCTAAATTATTGTCCAAATGACAGTGTAGACCTTCTGGATGCTCAATGCCCGAAGCCACTCAATCTAACAAAAAAAAAAATGAAAATCAGAGAAGCAAGGAAAAGCTGAGACATCTAAACCTCATGAGGTCAACAAGCAGCAAGTACCTTGCAACTCCAAACTAAGCCTGAATACTGACACAAATGACAGCAAACAAGATGCTACAAACCTGTAATAACCCCCTCTTTTATAGGAATTAAGAGCAAGAATTTGCATCTACACATCTTCCCACTTAGCTAAAATAACCTAATCACCAACCCACCAAGTATTTTGTGGTAGATCATGGCAGGTCTCAGGCTTTTGTATTAAAAAAAAGCTCTTTGTGTCCAAGACTGATTATAGACTCAATAGGAGAACATTAACTTTGGAGGTCAGGGACAGAGAGCTTCAAGTCTCTGCCTGAGTATCCGTACAAAACCAGAACAGGCTCCAACAGATACATGGGAAACAGCCTGCCTGAGAATGCCAGTGAAAGCACTTGCTGAGAAGAGAGCAAAGAACTGAACCCAGGACTATTCTAACCCCCTCAAGACATGCACATGAGACATTTATTCTCTCTCTGAGCTAAATTTGGCTTAGGTGTGATCAAAGTACACCTCAAGGACTGGGTAAGGCCAGTAAAACAAACATGTAGTTTGAAAAGCTTCCTTTGTGGCCTCTTACTTAAGCCAAGTCTGTGAGCAGCCTGTTGGCTGCAGAGCAGCATCGCTGTTTATGCGGTTTGTCTGTGCAAGTCCTTGAAGAAGGGTAGATGCTCGGGAAGTTGGGCAACAACCGCACACTAAGGTGTCGGCACCACTGAAACAGCCAACTTATTTGCCTTATGAGCAATATGTAGAGGACAGACTGCATTATCATAAGCAATTAAAACATGAACTTAAGAGATCACACATTGACAGTTTAAGGCAAAATACTTCATAGAAATATTGCACTTATTATATCTGTTCTACTGCACAGAATATATTACAGATGTATCTCAATTAAAGATCTGTTTATTAAAAACATGAAGTCCTTTGATTCAGGATCACTGTTTAGAACAACTTAATAACCAGAGTAATTTTAATAGAGTAAAGAGTTTTAGACAGTATCTTGTCAAGGTAGAAAGCTATAAAATGCAAATTCTAATAAGTTACTAATTTCATTCTGATGTCAAAGGTTCCCAAATACATACAAAACATGCAAGTTGGGATGAAAACTTTCATCCTTATAGTAACACACAAAACCACTGAAATAACACGAAAGGAGCTCGGAAGTTTTAAGCAAGCTATACATAAAAAAAATATCTTATTGTTGAGTAGTATTAAAATATTTACAAATGTGAAGATTCTCAAAAAGAAGTCATTTGATAGATGCTGCTCACTACTCACAGCTGTTATTATTGACAGATGCTGCATCAAATTAAAAAGTACTTTAAAATTCCTAGAAGTCCAAACTGTCCATAGACAATTATTGTCCCATATAATGAAGCAGGTCCCAATTCCAGAATTTATACATAGGGAAAATTGGAACTTGAATTCAACAGCCTCATCCACTGAATGAGAACTTTGTTATGACATTTCTAAGTAATTCTCTCAAAACACATTAAGGCAAATAAGTCTTCCTAAATCCTAAAAATCCTAATAAAAGTTTATAAGCAAGTATTATAAAGACACTGCTGTCAGATCTTGCTCAATATTATTCATGTAACTGAAGTGTCTGTAACAAGAACAGAAATGTTATAGAACTGTTAAAAGTTCTATTCACAGTTTATAAAACCCAACCAAACAAAAAAACAACCAACAAGAACCCCACAAACCCTCTACAGAGCAATATCTGTAACATTACTACTAGGAAGCAGTTAAAGAAATTCCATTGATCTGCTGAGGTCAAAGACCACACAGATAGCCTATCAAAAATACTATTTCTACACAAAGTCCACTTCCTTCACATGACCACCAAGCAAGTCAAATTTTTCACAGAAGATTTTCAATATGAAAAGTGCTTATTAAATAATAGACGAAACTGGGAGAGAAGATCTAGGTTAAAAACAAAAAA
>RSEF01000004.1:16728070-16780743 GCA_003993805.1 Himantopus leucocephalus | reverse complement strand
AAAAAAAAAATCAAACAGCTTTAAACCAGAAGAGTACCACAGGGGTTTTCAAGCAGCCTGGAAGAGCTGTGGAAATCTTACTGCCTAGAAAGTACTGAGGATTTCTCTTCCACAGCTCATCTGAAGTACTGGCACATCATCTATGAAACCATACAGCTTTTCAGAAAATAGCATGCATAAACCCAGATACTAAAAAAAAAAAAAGTTTTTTATATATATCTCTCTCAGATTTCTGGAAAATTCTCTGCCAGGCACCAACAAAAACTGACACTTTTCAACCTTCAAGTAACAAGAAAGTACTCATTTTCTTGATTCAGGAATATCTCTCTCAAGGGAACTGGAAATACAAAGTCAAAGACAACCATAATACTTTATATTCCCATATTTCTTCCATTTTGTCACAGGACTGAAACTGCTCTCAGACAGACATAAGAATTAAGACCACTTTCCTTAAGCCCGTCAGTCTTGGAAAAAAAATAATTACATTTATGATGCAACTTCCAAAAAGAAAACTACAGATTACAAAAACATAACACAGAAGAGCCACTTCAGCAAACTTTCTCAATGTAGCCCAAGGAATGCAACAGTTCTTGCCAGAAGACTTAATTAAAAGGTAGCACCTGATTGGTACAAATATGCCCATGTGCTCTTACAGTGCAGATTTGATAGCAATCTTTAAGTTTCACTATTATAATAGCTAAACCTAAACTTAGAGTTACTTTACCAGGAGCAAAGCAATTCAACTATTCTGTCCTACTCCCCCACTAAACAAGGATAAACAATGGTCAATAAAATTTTTGAAAAGCTTTAAGCAGTTTCTAAATAAAACCCACATTTATAGATTACAAAAACATTAACTATTTTTTGTTCAAGTAAAATTTCCTCAATTACTGTATTGAAAAGCTTCAGATTACTAAAGAACCTCAAATTAACAACAGCCACCTTTACTGCCTGTGGAAGAGTTCAAGACATAACTCTGCAAGAACCACACTGCATCAGCATTCACCCGACAGTCATGAGCTCTAGCTGCCAAAAATAAGAACGGACAGATATGAAAACAACCCAAAACTGTAATAGTCACAATGTGACATTATTGGCAAAACTTAAAAGTTTGCTATGATTTGGTGGAGACCTGAACTTTCTCCTAAAGCAAAAGGCTTAAGAGACTAATTCTGCTACATAATACATTTTTACAGTAACTGAATTACCACTTCTTACAAGATTTCCAAAGCTTGTATAGGAGTTTTAAGTTTTGATGAGTAACATTAACTACTTTCCCCTCCCCTGTGCTTCTTAAGTGGGCTGTATACAAGTTAAACGGGAGGGTTTTTCTTCCTTTATTATTGTGTTCATTTAAAAGTTTAAAATACAACTGATTTAGGGGCTTGTATTTTTTGAAATTTTGGTCTACACACAAGTCTATTCTGCCAGTTACCAACTTGGCTACAGCTTTAATTTATTCATTTTTTATTATGGCTTTTCAACAGTTAGCCAAGAAGAGAAGTGTCACCAAAAGCATTATCTAGCCCCACTCCCCTGCAACCCAAACTCCCGAGGCTGAGGGGAAGTGACAGAACCCACACTGAGGAAGAAGAGACAAGACCTTCAGGTGCTCCCCTACGAGAAAAGATCAGCCTCTCTGTAGCATTTTATGTTATCCTAAAATATTACAAAATACTACAGAAATAGATCTGCTGACTTATTTAGGACACTGTGACCTACTTTAAAAGGAAAAAACCCCAAGTATTGCCATTGACATTGATTAGGTGGTTGGGGCTTTTTTGTCTGCATTTTTTTTTTGCTCTTCAAGAAAAAAATATGACTAAACTACTCAGCAGTTAGTAGCCAGACAGAACCCAATACTAATTCACACACTACATGTGTAAGATCTTCCCGTAAATATCCATATTGTAATATTATAGTTTTCCTTGCTGAGAAAACTTGGCAATAAGGGTATATTAAGAATTAACCCGGGTAGAGCGCACAAACTGATACTACTGCACGATCCCTGATACAACTACAGCAACTCTCAAAAACACGTTCTTGGTAAAGATTTTTCTTGAGCAGCAATTACAAGCAATCCCAGATGGTGCAGCATTTTTAATGACACACACATGTAGTGACCAAGGTACAACCAGCAGTATTGCATTAAATCCAAGCTATGTTTTCCCTCATAATTTACTTAAATTGGAAAGCACTTGCACTGCATCTTTGAAAATACATTGTGTGATTTTTCCAGAGATTACAGTATTTAAACTAGTATCTTACCTGCCTGCATTTAATACAAGCAAGTTTTGTGTACAAGTGAAAAAATAAGAAGCGTCACGTAAAGGCTTGCAGATGTTTGAAAAGCAGCGCCTGGGTATACTCAATGAAGACTGGAGAATGTTCATGAGGATTTTTTTTAACCCCTTACAGAGATATTTGTGGTACCATATTTCACATCTTTTTCTTCCCCACACCACCAAAGCATTCCTCTATTTTGGATACCAAGTCAGAACAAGCAGCTTTTTGTTTGTCTTAGATCAAAGTCTGAGAAAGTGAATTACAGCAAAACACGGAACTCACATGGCACAGAAGGGGACCTTCAGGGAACTGACAGCTCTAAACAGGTTTGTATCAAAGAATATTCAAAGGAATTTGATAGTCAAAAGGCAATCTCAGTTTATGATATTCTCAAGTTAAAAGAATTTTTCCAGGTTTCCATTTTTATATTTTGTGAGGGTAACTTACAGTAGATGACATTATTCTAAGGATGTTTTCAAACAATACACTACATATTTTAAGCTTCAGAAGCTTTCAAACTATTGAGCAAACTGTCACCACTTTCTGGCTTCCTGTTATGTTGCCATTTCTGGACTCAAGGGTTACCTCATTAAGTTGTTCTACCACAGGCAGAACACAAGACAAGATAAAATAAGGTAATTTTAAAAAGGTATCTTTAAATAAAGAAGTTGTCAGCCACACAGTTTAAAGGCTTTTAATTTCAACACAAGTAGCTGCAATATTCAGTGCTGTAGCTGGATTCCACTCATTCAGATCAATAACAAATGAGATACGTATTTGGTTGTTTTTATCTATTTGATCCACATCAAAAGCTTTCACACCAGAAGTCTATATTAACAGGCAAGTGCCATAGCATCAGAGAGCCAAACTATCTGCAAACAATATAGCCCTGAGTATGCTTCTTGCAAAAGCCTGAACAGCAGGCTCCCCTTACACCACCAACTCGAACGAGTCCTGCAAAACTCACAGCCTGCTCCCTTGACTTTGAAGAAACCAGCGCAAAGCTTCACATTCTCTTTCCTCTCCCTAATGGAAACACACACTTACTTCACTTTTCATAGATGGTGAACGGGTACACTGCATGATGTGCAAGGTTGGGAGCATTCAGTGCACTTTTGAGCACTCAAACAGTAACTTCAATTGCGATCCAGTTACTAAGACCTGAAGCAAAGCAACACCACTGGCACTTTTGTAGATATCAAGGGTAGCTTTCTGCACCTTTTGGTATACAGAAAGGAGTTTTAACATGTTGATTTTAAACATATCAGTGGCAACATACTCTCATGCTGGAGAGATGTACTGGTCCACCTCCACCCTTCCCTTTACCTCACTTCAAGCCTTTTTACCTCCTTTCAAGAGCTGTAAGGCAGAAGACTATGGTATTTCAGGAAATGTTAGAAATATTTAAACGGCTGCGCTCCACCAGATGCACAGAAGGACGGAAGAGTGCTTAAAAATTTAAGTTCTCGCTCACAACAGTAAAACCACAACACTTAACCCACCTTTTCCCCAGGTAACGGATTAATAAGCACATATACATCCCTGTTACGTGCTTATTTTTATAAGCACAGCGCATATCCAGAGCACACGAGCTAAGAAGCTCTCACCGGGAAGAGTTCACAGGGTTGGAACGTTTTGTTTTCCCGGGCACGACAGGGTGTTACAAAGCTCACCCCCTCCACGTGTAAATTAAGTTTTGAAGCGCAAACCTGTCAGGTTCACTCAGATCTACGTGACATCCCCCCCCCCAGACGCCACCGGCCGCGCTCGGCTCTCCCCTCCCCTCCCTCCCTCCGCCCGCCGCGGGAGGGCAGAGCCCACGCCGGCCGCCCCGGGGCTCGGAGCGGCTGCCCGCCCCGGCCACCCCCACCCTCCCCCCCTCCGGGGTCCTACTCACAGTCCAGGTGCTTCTTCTTGGGGCCCATCACCTCGTGGGTCGTCGCCTTGCAGACGGCTTTGGCGACGGCCGAGCCGGTGACACTGTGCTGCGCCGCCGTGATGCGGTCGGTGATCGACTGCCCCGACATCGTCGACGCGGCCCTGGCGGCGGCGGTTCCCTCCCCCCCCGCGGACCCGCCGCGGCAGGCAGCAAGGCCGGGGCAGCGGCTCCCCCGCGGCCGGGCAGGGGGCGAGCGCAGCCTCCCCGGGGGAAGGGCGCCGGCAGCCCCCCCTCAGAAGCGACGCCGGCGGGGGCGACCGGGGAGTCCTCGCCGGGTTCCGCCTCACCGGCTCCTCCCGACCGGCGAACGCGAGGCGAGCGGGAGGGGGACACGCTTCTCGCTGCCTTCCGGTGCGGCGGCGACCCCTCGCCTCCCGGCCCCGCTCCGCTCTGCCTCCCTCCGCGCTCCGGCTTTCCCTTTCACATTTACGCTCCCAGACAAAATGGCGGCGGCCGCGGCGGCGGCGGCGTCAGGTGACCGCCCGCCTCGCGCGCCCGCCCCTCGCGCCCCGCCCCGCCCCGCTCCGGAGGGTCGGGCGGGGCCGGGCGGCGCGCGCCGTCTCTCCCGTCCCGTGTGTCCCCCCCCCTGCCCGGGGCGGGGGCGCGCGGTGTGTGGCGGGAAGCGGCCGCGTGCCCCGCGGGGCTCCTCCGTCACAGGCGACGTCATTGAGTGTTTGGCGGGTTTGTCACACGGCGTGACACACCCCACCCCAGCCCACCCCGCCACTGGCCCTTTGTTCTTTGGGTGGATTTAAAGGAAAAATAATAAAAACTTGTTGGCCATTGTTGCGTTTCCCGCCGTATGAGGACGAGGGTGGCCGTGCGATGTCAGAGCGGCGGAGGAAGCGATCTCGCAGTTCTGGGTGGGACCAGTTTTCCCACAGAGCCTCGTGCCGCCCTGCCGGCATCTGCGGGGATGCAGAGGCGTGGAAGGAGAGCCGCCCGCTCCCGCGGGCCATGGAGAATGGGTATGAACAGAGATGTTCCTATCGGCGAGTGAGGACCTCACCGGACTGTCACGACTTCTCAAATGTGATGGATAGTGGCTGGGCACCTTCATCCGCTGGTTCCCTCAGGACCTACGGATGCCTCTCATCGGGTCCCGTGGACTTGTGCACCTTCAGGTTCCTTAGATGGTCTGGAACCTGGTCTTCTCCTGCAGCGGGCAGTTCATTCTCCCAGTCCCTGCCTCTGCCTTCTGCAGCGCGGGCCGTGTGGCTACAGCCCCTTGTTCATCCATGCAGGCCTCCTGTTTGGGCGGTTTTGCCCAACTTCGTCTTTGTTGGGACGCATCACTCCTGTGCTTGGAGGAGGTGATCCTCGAATATTAACCAGCTTCCCTGGGCCCCTCTTCCCTCCATGGCTTTATCCCATGGAACCCTACCAAGCAGATCCCTGAAGAGGCCAAAGTCTGCTCTCCTGAAGTCCAGGGTAATGAGCTTGCTGTGCCCCCTCCTCACTGCCCTAAGGATCTTGAACTCCACCATTTCATGATCACTGCAGCCAACGTCGCAACATCGGTACTTGCAACATCAGTAAAATAAAGAGACCGGCCTCCCTTGCTGAGCCCGTTGCGCGTCCTGCTCACCAAACCGAGCCCTTCCCGGGCTGTGCCGGCTCCTCTGCTGGGCCGCTGAAGAGCTCCACCAGAAACTCCTCTGCAGGGGAGTGGGACGCATCAGGGGTGCTGAAAACCTGCTGAACCACAGCGGCGGTGGCTGCCTGGCATTGTCCTGGTTTTGAGGAGATGGGTCTTGTATGCTTAAAATTACACCAGAGAACCAGGCGGGACAGGAACTGGGTGGTGGGTCCCACCAAGAACGGGAGGAGGGATGGTGGTTCACTGTACGTGTGTGCTCACTTGTTTGCCATTTTCCAGAAGGGAAACAGGAGCACGGGCACAGCTTTCCCCAGGTGTGACAGTGGTTTCTCCTGTATGGACAGCAGGACCGTTACCAGGAAAATATTTCGAACCACCATCCATCACATGTTAACGGTACCGTGTGAGGGGGGTTAAGCAAACAGCCTACAAACGATGGGCTCTGCAACTCCCCCGGTCCTCCTAGCCTGGCTGCCTTCCACCAGCTTAGTACTTAGCTAAAAGTACAAAAGAGGTTTTTGTGTTGTCCAGCCAAGTTGGGTTGACCCTGGCTGGACACCGGGTGCCCACCAAGCCACTCCATCACTCCCCCTCCTCAGCAGGATGGAGGGGGGAGAAAATAAGATGGAAAAGAACTCATGGACTATCCCTTTGGCCGGTTTGGGTCAGCTGTCCTGGCTCTGTCCCCTCCCAAGACCTTGCCCAGCGGGGAATGTTGGAGAGACAGCCCTGATGCTGTGGAGCACTGCTCGGCAGCACCCAGAGCACTGGTGTGTTACCAACACCTTCCTAGCTGTGAGGGCTGCCAGGGGCCAAGTTAACTCCCCCCCAGCCACACCAGTACGGTGAAGAAAGAAATGCGGCATCACTGCTACTCAGTCAGAACACTCCGTTTTCCCGTGCCATTCCATGGAAGACTATGTTTTTAACTTCTGCATTTGTAGTGCGTTAATGTACGTGTGAACGCTTGTACAAATAGAAGGTCTGCGAATACAGCAATAGTTATTTTAGGTTACAACTTTGAAGTAAAAATACAAGAAGTAAGGAGAGTAATAAGGAGGCAGTTGAATACGAGTGCTATAAACAAAAATCTAGCAGCTTCTGACAGTCAACTCCTATTTCAGGGTGCTGATTAAAGCTTTATTGCTTACATTATCCCTAAAATGAGATGCTCCATAAATGTGTGGTAGACTGCCAAAGACCAAGCCGTCTGTTGTTGCATTACACATATTTAAAGCAACAAAGCAGGAAAAGTTTGCATCCACAGTACTGTATACTCCACTAATACATAGAAATTTCCTGCCTTTCCATAATGTTTGTACAACACCGAGGTCATTTACTAAGTGCTTCAGCACATTCCTTACTAGCAACTAGGTGACCACAGGGAGTGAGGACTACTGATACGTTTTCTTACCAACACTTACAAGTTACACCACATACTCAAACCATCTACTACAACATACAACTCACATCACAGATTATTTTTCCTCCAAGGCTGAACCTCCTTGAGGCACACACTGGGTCTCCCCATCCTTCCACATTACCCACCAAGTACACCAGGTCCTTGAGCGAAGACAACCCCACGAATGGGTTTGCCTTTTCCTATGGGAGGAGCAAGCCACACTGCCTTCCCCAGCCACTTCCCTGCATCCACTGTGGGAACCCTATCTCCTCCCACAGTATGTAGTGGTTTTGTTTGGGCAGGACCAGGACGGTTAGCAGATCCTCTGGTGTTAACCAGCCAAGTGGCTTCTGCTAAATTTATATCCCAGTGCTTCCATGCACCATTGTCCAACGCTCTCAACACAGTCTTTACCAGTCCATTATATGTCTCAATCTTTCCAGAGGCTTGTGGCTGATAGGGGATGTGATACACCCACTCAGTGCCGTGGTTCTTAGCCCAGGAGTTTATGAGGTTATTTTGGGAATGAGTCCCATTGTCTGATTCAATTCTTCCTGGGTTCCATGTCACCACAAAATTGGCCTTTCAATGGTGTTTTGGGGCAGTGGCATGGTTTACAGGGTATGTTTCTAGTCAACCAGTAGTTGCGTCCACCATGGTGAGTATGTAGCGCTTGCCTTGGTGCGTTCATGGCAGTGGTCCAATATAGTCAATTTGCCAGGCCTCACCATATCAAAAATCCAGCCACTGCCCTGTGTTCCAGGGAGACTTTCCTTGTGTGGCTCGCTTGATTACAGCACGTTTCATATTCATGAGTGGCCTGTGTGATGGCCTCCATGGTCAGGTCCACCCCTCAAGCACAAGCCCATCTGTATGTTATATCTCTTGCTATATGTCCTGATGTTTCTTGGGCCCATCAAGCCCCCATGGGGCATTAGCCACCATCCAGGAGTAAGTATAGAGATAGAGTACTGGCCATTTTTCTTGTTAAGCAATCTCTAGGGCTAGTTGGATGGCTTTCACTTCTGCAAACTGACTTGACTCACCTTATTTTCAGTGGATTCAATGACTTGTCGCGTGGGACTCCACACAACAGCTTTCCACTTCTAATGGTTTCCTACAACATGACAGGATCCATCAGTAAACAAAGCATAATGCCTTTCATCTTCTGATAACTCATTATATAGTGGTGCCTCTTGGGCATGAGCCACCTCCTCAGGCAATGCTCCAAAATATCTGCCTTCTGGCCAGTCCATGATCTCTTCCAGGATTCGTGGGTGGCCGGGTTCCCCCGGTTGAGCTCATTCCCAAGCTCAGCAAAATAAAGAGATAAGCAGTGCAGCCAACGAACTCTGTGACCCGCACAGAAGCTTGCCACTTAATAATGACTGTAACTATAGCATGCTTAAGACAAAACTGCTGTTGTCTCAGGACCCACGTTGGGTGCCAAAAAAGACTGTGGTGGGTTAACCTTGGCTGGACACCAGGTGCCCGCCAAGCCAGTCTGCCACTGCCCCTCCTCAGCAGGAACAGGGGGGAGCAAATAAGATGGAAAAGAACTTGTGGGTCAAGATAAAGGCAGTTTAATAAAGCAAAAGCAAAGGCTGCGTGTGGAAGCAAAGGAAAACAGAAGATTATTCTCTACTCCCCATCAGCAGGTGATGTCCAGCCACTTCCAACAAAGCAGGGCTTCAGTACGCGTAGCGGTTCCTCTGAAAGACAAACGTTGTAATAACAAATGTCCCCCTGCTCCTTTCTTTTGGCTTTATTGCTGAGCAGGTGTCATATGGTATGGACTATCCCTTTGGCTGGTTTGGGACAGCTGTCCTGGCTCTGTCCCCTCCCAAGATCTTGCCCACCCCCAGCTTACTTGGGCCGGGGCGGGGGGGAGATGTTGGAGACACAACCCTGATGCTGTGGAGCACTGCTCAGCAGAAGCCAGAGCAGTGGTGTGTTACCAACACCCTTCTAACTACCAACACACAGCACAGCGTGGGGAAAATTAACTCCATCCCAGCCAGACCCAACACAGGTTTAAACGGAACAGCGAAGGTGAGCAGGGACAGCTCCCAAGTGAAGCTGTCTGTCTTTCCATACCGTTGAAAGGCGGAATGACGGCACTGTACAAATATTAGTGGTCCTATGATCCGGGGTGGGTAATGTTGTGAATGAAGGATTTCTATAACCCTAAGGGCATCAGTGCATTTAAACATGGTCACTGCTATTAAAATATTGGACATTTCCTGTGCTGGAAAATGTTACAAATCTTTACTGCGACCGGCAGCAGGCAATTTCTAGCTGCCTTATTTTTGCCTTAAGGCTTGTAGTTTCTGGTAAAAAAAAAAAAAGATCTTGAATCTTCAAAGCCTGAGGAAACATCAAAACAGTATGAAAAGAAGAGATGGAAAGATTAAATACGCATTATAAATGTCTACATCTCTTAGGGCTTGTCTAAACAGGGAAGCTATTTCGCAATAAGTGAGGGTGTGAGCTGAAGCACAGCAGCTATTCTGTGCTACCGCCACCCCCAGCAGGGACTCTCTTATTTTATTCTGTTTCAGAAAGCCTAAATTTCACATAAAAGTGCCTGAGTTGAGTATTTCCCATTGCTATGGCTCTGTCTTTACTCAATGTGGTAGTCAGGCCCAAATATCAGTTCAAATGTCCCTTTTCAGTCAGTGCATTGACTTGCTCCATGTTCAAGCCATCCTGTGCGCAGCGTGGATGGCTGCGGATCAGCACCAGTGTCTGCCCCGGCCAACCCAACAAACTGAGCACAGTCTATAAACCCTGAAAGCCAATGGGTAGGAAACACGAGACAGTTTTCTATTGGCGTTCAGGCCATCTCAGTGGGGTCCTCTATAGATGTGCCTTCTTTTGGTTTAATTCATTTATTAGAGTGCCTGTGTAACTCCTATTCCAGATAACAAATGATGCTGGGATGGGATGCTCAAAAGAATCATAAAACGTACTACAGGTGCATTTACCATGGTCATGGAAGCATAGGGAAATGTATTTTGTGAAGGAGCGCTGGAGATGATGTGGTACAGCTGGACCTCAAAGCAGGGCTAGCCTTGAGGGTTGCTCAGGTCCCCATTCAGAACATCGCTGGAGATGTCCCAGCAAGGAGATTCCCCAAACCTCTCTGGGCAACCTCTGTGTTCATATCCATTGTCAATCTGGTGTTGTTCACATTTTTCAAGACCTATGCAGATACGAGACTATTGAGACATCTGATGTCGTATGAATCTGTTAGTGAAGGAAAAGGAATTTGTGTCAGTAGAGAGAGGAGGAAATCAGTGACAAGCCGATCTGGGCCATCATCTGTCCACCATAACAGACACATCTACATTTCTGATGCAATGCAGAACTTAATTTTGTTAGTAAGACAGTGCATCTGGGTGAAATTCTACAAGGAGCGTAGTGATAGGATGAGGAGTAATGGTTTCAAACTGAAAGAGGGGAGATTTAGATTAGATATTGGGAAGAAATTCTTTACTGTGAGAGTGGTGAGGTACTGGGACAAGTTGCCCAGAGAAGTTGTAGATGCCCCATCCCTGGAGGTGTTCCAGGCCAGGTTGGACAGGGCTTTGAGCAACCTGGTCTAGTGGGAAGTTTCCCTGCCCATGGCAGGGAGGTTGGAACTAGGTGATCTTTAAGGTCCCTTCCAACCTAAAACATTCTATGATTCTATGAATTTACATCTCATTCATCTTGCTGCCCTGTGTTTACTGTAGGGCGGGTGATGAGGGCTTCAGAAAAGAGACAGGAAACATAGTCCAGGCACGGACGCATATAAATAGTTCTGGGGAGGTGGCGGAGGTGGGAATGGGAAGTTTCTGGGCTTCTGCCATGACTGAATGACACAGATGGCTTTCCAGGGAAATGAGTATTTCAGTAATGAGTAGTGAACGTGCTTCGGGCTGGCTGCACCTACAGCCCCGGGAACGCAAACAGTTTAGCAGCAGGTTTGTCAATAAATACCATCTGCTCAACAGCACTGAACACAAAATATTGCAGAACCTACCTTACTGGTGGCTGTTGTTTTGCTAGCTAGAGGTGAGATAAAAATCACTACTAAATATTTTATTTTTTTTTTACAAATACTGTGATTGTGATTGAAAAATTATAAAACTCTAAATTTAATCAGACTTGTTCAATCCCAGTTTAAACCTGGGAGAATTAAACTGTTGCCGTTAGCTTTTTTTCTGGCGGACAGCAAGGTGTCTCCACAGAAGGTTGAGCTGTAAGCAAAGCTGCTTCTCGCAGAGTTTAGGACACTGAAGTGGTGGCTGAGAAACGCCTCGCTTCCAGGGCTGCCCGCAAGGGAAGGAAACGCAGCTCTGCGACCAGCAGCAGCGTCGGCAGAGCCGGGTTTGCTGGGTGCTGCGACAGGAGCTCGAGGATGATTCCCTGCCCCAACAAGAGGTGAACCTCTGCCCCAGCCTTTCTCCCTGCAGGGGCACTGAGAGTCCTTTCTGCCTGCCTCCCTGTTTTCCACGAGTTTTGCCAAAGCAGAGTGTCTTGGGGATTTTTACGGCGTCAGATGTGGTTGAAATTGGCTACTGGATGTGAAGGTTTCTGGGAGAGAAATGAGACATGAGCACCATCTAAAATACCTAAAACCAGAATGAGTTTCAATGCTAATTCTTACCTCAGCAGAGACATGAGAGAAAAAACCCATACGCACTGTTGTCCAAATTGGATTTATGGGTACCATATTCTGCCAGTCTCTTTTAGAGATCTTCATTTCCCTCTGTCTGAGCTGTAAAATGTGGATACGAAGTATAGCTCCAGAACTGGGACTTTCTACAGCTAAATTCATCCAAACCTTGCGTAACTGCAAAATACGAAAAGATCAGGTCGTGAGTCTGGCATCAGAGATTGCCTGGCTGAAACGCAGACTCAGCGTTATGTCTGAGTTGGGTTTTTAGTGAAGGATCAGAGAGAATTCCGGGGAGAGACAGGCCTGAATAAGCAGCTCTTTAAAAGAGTAATTTAAGACTAAAAATGTAGTGTGAAAATAATGAAACAAGGAAAAAAAGTGAAGGTGCAAAGGAAGATGAGTACCGAAGAGTGGAGTTCGTGTCTCACTTTGTGTGTGGAAGGACAGAAGTGATGTACAGAGAGGAGTCATGAAAGAGAAAAGTTGGCTGGGAGAGTAAACCATAAAAGATCCTTTTTTTAATGGCACTTGCTTATTTGTGTGTGAATCTGGAACAGAGCCACTTACCTTTATGTCTCATTGACACCAGTAAAGTTTCTGAAACGTAGAGAGTGGCAAACAAATCTGGTCTGAAAATGGCAAGAGAAAAATCGGTTGGAGGAAATTTACTCGGAAAAAAATGTACCTACAGCTGCTTGTCCATGTATTGTGCTTGACACAAAAAATGGACTGTTTGTTTTTCCGAGAAGTTTTACGACTGATATTATGCATCATAAGGAACAAGTAAGAAATAAAAAAGGCTGCAGCAGAAATATTTAATGAACTTTAATCTTCAGTTTCTTACTACGTTTTCTCCATGTAGTCTAATATCTGGTGTGCTTTCTGGAATAAAGGAGGGGGGATTTCTGCCTCCAGAAATCAGGCCAGTGCTTCAGAAAGCTAAAACGCATCTCCTCCATTGAAACGCTTGGCACCACAAGACACTGTGTGGCTGGAGAAGTGGTGGTGAGAGGAGTTTGCAGCTTTTCCAGAAGGGTGACTGTGCCGCCCCAGCCCGCTCCTGGAGGGCCTGCCAACGCGGTGAGCCCTGCTGGACTAATCCTGTCTCGATCCCAGATAAAGCCCTCTCCTCCAGCACCATCAAGAGACCCTGAGTTGCGACCAGCTTTGCTTCAGGGCTGGTTTTGGAGCCCACAAGATGCACAAAATCGGATGCAATCCCTGGGGCCTTTAAGCCCCTTTTCCAGCTGCCCTGCAGATGTGAAATGTGTGCTCAACAGTGTATAACTGAAAGAAGTCACACATTTTTTCTCATCTCCTGTCACATGAGGGTCAGTCATGCTTCCTCTGCCCCTTCCTTCCATCCAGCTGCTGTTGAGGAGCGGTGGCCTCTCAGCCATCGCCAACTTCTGCCTGTCAAACTGCGGGTCAAGTCTGAACTTTTAAATTGCTGACTTTGTATAGAGAAGGGAGAAAAGAAAGAGGAAAAGAAAGAAGGGAAAGGAAAAAACAATCTGGAGTTATGCCACAGTTGCGAAAGCGCTGGGAGGCAGAAGGGCAGGAGCCCCTCAGCTCCCACTGCCGTTCCTGCCCTTAGGCTAATCCTATTCCCTGCAGGTGTATTGCTGCTGATGATGACATATATGAGAAGATTTCTGTATTATTTCTGAAATACTTCCCTGTAAAAGAGTTTCTGTTTGGTGAAGAAGCTGTTCTGATTCTTACTGCTGAGCATTTAACCAAGGTTAATGAAAGTCCCCTTTCTTTGACTCCTCTTCTTGATGCTACAATTCAGTATTTTTTAAAAGATGAAGCAAAATAAATACTACAATATGATGTAGTCAGTGTAATATAATTACCATAACTTGTTCCGGTTTGGTCTGTTACATTATGAATTTAATAAGGGCTCATAGGCTCTGAAAAGCAGGAGGTGACTGAGGAACCTCATGCAAATTTAGGATCTGAAGTTTGCTTGGAAGGCTTGGAAGATTGGTCTTGGTTTAAGCAGGGGGTGGGGGGGCAGAGCTCTGTTTTGGCATTGGAGCTGCCCCAGGACAAGCCTTGTTTATTTTCCAGAACCCTGTACGTGTGTGTGTGTCTGTGTGTGTGTACACGTACATGTGAGCAGTTTTGATACGGACAGTCACTGCTGGTGTTAGCAGACACCTAAACAAACATGGTTGTCATCTGAGAAAATGGCATGGCTAGCCTTGCTCCAGACATTTCAGAGGGTTTGGGTTGACTGCTGACCGATGTATTAATCCATCTTCTTTCCATCACCTTGGCACTCATTTCAGGGAGCCTCTTCGAAAGAGGCTTTTCGGGGCACTTAGACAAGGATGACATGCAGGTGCCGATGCTGCAGCTGTATGCCCAGGGCATATTTGGCCATGTAGACCATAACTAGTGATGTTTTGGAAACCTTTCCAAGCAGGAGAGCGGAGCCTGGTTTGTCAGGGGCTGTGAACCTGCCCACCTGCAGTGAGGTGGGCACCACTGGGTTTGAGAAGGTCTGATTTTCAGAGGAGCACAATCCACATTGCCCCTCAGAGCAGGAGAGAAAGGGGCAGAAACGCAGCCTGTGCTTTATAGCAATCCATAGAAGGAGGATTTTTATTTTGGCCAATGATATCAGCATTTTGGGTGTGTGTTTGCTTTCTGGCTGGGCTTAAAGGTAAGATTTGAAGCTTGGAGGACTCTTGGTCAGGACCAGTAGAGCTGTTCCCCACCTGACACTGATCATTTTAACCACAGATGCAATAACACTGGAGAAACAAGAAAGGTAAAATCATCGGCCTAACAAAATTACAAAAATTATTGCATTGGACCAAAGAGGATCCACAATGTTTCCATCCTCGCCGAGGAAGTGGAACGTACCTGGTTTTGGGAAGAAGGATTTGGGGCAGGGCGCTGGCTGGGCTGTGGGGCTGCACCGTGGCAGCGGGGGAAGGAGCCAGCAGCACAGCCTCCAAAAATATATATAACACTGCCAACGAAAAACAATCTTGTATTAAAGTCAGCTTAAAGCAGTCCTGGAAACTACAGCCCAGTGGGCATTCATTTCATACGAAATAAATGAAAGGGAACAAAAAACGGTCATAAACATGAGACATTTGGGTAAGCATGTATTAATAGAGGCAAAGTTGTGGAAGTCTGTAAAAGACACTCTTCCATCTCAAAACATATAAAATTCCTCGAGTGTGTCAGCGAAACAGAAGATAAGGGCAAACCAGCACATACCTTTTATCTAGACTTTAAAAATAAAAATTAAAAGACAAGGACAAACGAGCTAAGGCACTTGTGAAATGCCCTTGAGGCATCTCGCTGTGTTACTGGGTGCTCACAAAGCTCTGAAAAGCTGATCCTGAAAGGGAGAAATGGAAGTAGAGGCAAACGGTAAAGAGTTACAAGTGTTTTGAAGCCAAAATGCTTATTTGCATTACCTGTCATTGCTGATGGAACAAGCACTAAGTCAATACCATTGAAACACAGTGGATTCAAAATCATCCAGGAGATGGATTATTTTTTTTTTATACAAGACTAATTTTTTTATACAAGCTAAAATGAACCCAATCAAGATACTGGCAACACTAAGAATTTAACTAAAACTGGGGTGTTCAGGGAGGTAGATGAGAACATGTAGAGACAGATGAGGGGGTGGTCACAGTGGGGGAAGGAGCCTGAGCTGGTGCTGCAGCAGGTGCTGCGGGATGGGATGGAGTGGGATAGGATGGGATGGCTCCCACCGTACACAGCATGCCTTTCCCTCTTGTCCTTTTGTCTGTTTTTATGGGAAAATCCTGGATCTAACAAGCAGTGCCAAGCACCACAGAACTAATAAATAAACTAGTAAACAACTTTCTATGGGTCTGTGCCTGGGGACTGACAGCCTGAGTTCTCCAAGGCTGCAGCACAACTCTGTTGCTTATAAAACATCAGAGAAGCCACACATTGCAAATGTCCTAACCACAGGAAAAGCTTTAATGGGAGTTCACGCTTCATTAAGCACCAGCGAATCCACATGAGAGAGAAACCTTGACTAAAGAGTGGATTTTCTGGTGTCTAATAAGGCACAGACTCCCATTAAGGTTTTTCCCAGGGTTTAATTCATTTTGTTGCCTCTCTCTTCTCTCAGCCTGATTACCTGTTCTCACAAAATTTGCAAGACCTTAATATTTTCCAGACAGTCACTCCTTTGAGAGTAAGGTGGGCAGCGTGTTCAAGAATTACCGGGGAGGGGACGGACGGAGTGTGACCTTACAGGAAAACAAGTTGAAAATCAGATCCCATCAGCCCGGCAGGGACGGGAGAAGCTGCTGTGCCTACCGTGCGGGTGACAGTCGTGCACGGTATTTTTAGAAAGCTGGCCAAGCAGATAGTGCCACATTCCTTTCTGGGCTCTTGCTTTCTTTTTACACAAGCTGTCGTCATCCCAGAGGTCAGAATGGGTGTACAAAACAGCAGTAAAATAGCCATTTTCACAATCTAGCATCGCTACGGAGGTGATGTTTCGCGATCCACTCCATTGCCTGGGAGGGAAAAAAATGGCAAACAACTTGCATAAACCTCACTGGGGTTTTTTGGGGGTCCCTATTGCCGGGGGCAGGGGGTGGGCAGAGGGTGCGTGGCCATGCAGCCCGGAGGGGTATTGCACTTGTCCGCGTGCTGGAGACGAGGCGAGGTCACTGGGAAGTGTGTGCGGTCAGCCCCGGGAGCGTCACCCAGCCGGTCCTGCTTTTGATTGCACTGGAGAAAAGCCAAGGAGAGCAACAGCAAATTAATTAGCTGACAACTGCAAGGCTTCAGGGCGGGCTCAGGGGAGAGAGGAGCCGTTTACTCCTCTGCGAGGTGTTTTTAAGGGGTTACAGAGCAGTGCTTCTTCCCTCGCATCTGTTCTTTTCTGCCAGATGGTGACGTTTGAGGGCACAGGTATGCCGGGCAGCGCCCCGTGCTCCGCAGGCAGCCAGCACCAGGTTGCTGTGGCTGCTGAAAGCCCCGAGGCTGATTTTTATGCACAGTTCCAAAGTGTGAAACACGTAGACGTTAACGGCACAAGCCCATGCGCACGTCTCGCTCTCAGCAAGCATGGCTTTATTTTACCTTTCATTGTGATAAGTTAAAACCAAAGCCTTCATTAGCTGTTCAGGCTGTTATTGCTTTAACTCTTAACCATGGCCCGTCACAGACTGGCTTTTGCATTGCATTCAGCTGCTTTGGCTCCTGTTTTATTCTGAAGCACTAAAGCTGTACAGGCTGAAGGAGCGTGCCGGAAACGACAGAGGCATTTGTGTGCGGAAAAGCTGCTTGCTGTGTTCTCCAACTATAGCATCGTGCCTGTTCAACATATCACTTCCTACTATAGGTCTCACCATCCCTACGCCCTTAAACGTCACGTCACAATTGCAGTCCTGTTTTTGTAAGAGTTTCCCTTCTGTCTATCAAATTAATCCACGAAAATGAAAAGTGAGTACTGGCAAGCCCTAATGCATCCCCACTTCTGACAGCGTTTTTATTTGCTGAATGCAAGTATGTGATTTAATATGCAAGCACACACACTTTCTTATTGCTGGATGAAGTTTCTTTTCTCACACAGCGGTGGGGTTGGTATTACAGGGCGATGCGCTGGTAGGCACTGCAGGGAACTGGGCTCTGTGGTGCTGTGCAAGGAGGATTCCTCGTCCTCAGGCAGCCCTGTGGCTGGCAGAAGACACGCCAGAGAAGGTGATGAAAAACTCCAGCTGATTTGGCCCAGACGACACAGTCTCGTGGTCCCCGAGTCCCCTCTTTCACCCCCACGGAAGCTGCAGTGTCCATGCCCGGGGGGAGCAGCAAAACCCCACTTGAGACCCGCCACGTGGGCATGGTCAGAGCAGGGTTATACGTGCATTGAAGCTTGTGAAGGAAATGGCATCGCTTTCTCCTCCGGGATGGCAGCTGAGAAGGCTGTGGGGCCGTGGGAGGGCTGCAGGGGCTGCTGGGCAGCCCCGGGTGAGTGCTTATCATGGGCACCATCGGTTGAGCCATCCTTCACGGCAATGCCGCCTGCTGCTGGACCAGGGCCGAGGGCTGGTGCCCAGCAGGTCACGGGTTGGGAGCGGGGGGCAACGGACCAGCCTCAGCCCAAGATTAGCTGCGACGGGCACCGTGTTCCTGGGGCGATGGGTATCGCCGTGTCTGGCGCCCGGGATCACCACCCTCCATGGGTTGTCTGGGGAACGGCCCAACGACCGCAAAAGTCCATGCGCCACAGGGTGAAAACAGCTGCGTTAACATGGACAGTCATCTGCCTGCTTCAGAAGGTAAAAAGTGGTAAAAATAACACGAATAGGGACTGCAAAGCCTCTTGCATGCAAAACTGATAGCGCTGGGAAGCAGAGTCCTGGAGTGGACGGCTGCAGTGTGGCTCAGAGCCCCTCCACCTTAAAGCCACCGGGTGTTGGCGTGTTCCCAGCGCGTGGCTGGTGCACCCAAGCGCAGAGCAGCCCAGCGCCTGGGCAGAGCCAGATACCACTGCCTGCCTTATCTCCCTGGGACACCACGGAGCCCCCAGCACTGGAGGGGAGATATTTCTACCGAGGCCGACCTGTGTTTCCAGCTCATCCGGCACTCACACCTCTGTCCTGCTTCATGCCCGGACGCTCGGAGGGCAGCACCTGCACTGCTCGTGGTGAGGACCTGCAGGGTCGGTGCCACTGCTCCCATCCCAGCGCAGCAGCGTGGGTTGGTACCCACTTCTGGCAAACCCAAACTGACGACCAATATTGCAGTAAATCCCACAGGCAACATGTGAGTGGGTGCAAGTGAAGTCTAGCCACTGTCATCCACTGACCTGATCGGGGATCAGAAGCAAAATCCTTATGGGTGGCACAACTGCTGACTTCTGTAACCCATAGCTCACCTGCATCTTCCAAAGACAACAGTGATATGGGTCTACATATAGGGTATGCAGAAAGCGGTGCCAATTCTGCCCATGGCGACCCTCCTGTAGTGCCGGGGATTTCGGCAGGTCTGCAGTCCTGCGGCTGGAAGGAGGAGGCTGCGCTGTCAGCTTTGTCTTAATGGACCGTTAAACCCCAACACCAGGAGCCACTACGTGGGCTCAGACCTGCAAGATACTGAGATATATAAAAATATCAAAATGAAAAGTTGTTTTCTGTTCCCCCCCGTGGGGCTGAAAACAGAAGTGACCACAGTTGGATGGTGTTTTGCAGCATCCCCGTCACGGCACACACTGCTGGTGGCGGTCACATCTGCCACGGGAGGAGGTGACAGGGAGAAATAACATTTTCCTCTCCCTTTCCCCATCCTGCCCGTTCCATCAGCACAGAGCGCTGCCGGCGCGCACAGTCTCCCAGGTTTTGGTACACAGGCACCGGGCAGCGAGGCGGAAACCGAAATAGAAACTCTGGTCTCGCTGTGGGAACAGTACGGCTCCAGACCGGCCCCCGCACACCTCCGAGTCCCAGCGCGAGAGACAGATGTCTTGTGCTTCTCAAGAATATATACATATACATATGTATGTCCTCAAGCTATATATACACACACACTATACAGATATAAATAGTTTTTATACAGATATAGGTGTGGGGTTCTTTTAATTCCAGTACATACTATTTCCTTGGCAGCCCCTCAGGGCTGGGAGCGTTTCTCAGCTGGGTTGTGAAGTGAAGAAGAAGCACATGGGGAAGGCGTCCGGCAGCACGAGGCACGGGGCAGCGTCCCGGGGAGGAGGAGGCGAGCCCTGCTTGCCGGCCGTCCTCGAGCTCTCTCCTACGTGTCTAACTCAGTGTTACAGCACAACAACCCACATCAGAAATCCCGGATTACTTTGGTAAATGCAAGAGTCGAGTTATTTGGTGTTGGCAGACGCGGGCCGGACCTCGTGGCCCTTGGCAGAGGTCACTGCACGGGCTGGGAATGGGCAACCGTGGGCAGCGACTTCTTCAGTCAATTTAGCATTGACCAAAACAGCACTTGGACTGATTTTATTGCCAATGAGTTGATGAAAAACGCCCTTTTGTGAAAACAAATCCAGGTGAATTGCTTTTCCTTGAAGGTTTAAGTCCTGGATTTCCCCTCTGCTTTGCGCTCGGCTGACCGAGTTGCTGCTGGACTCGTTTCCCTCTGCCGCGGGCACATGGGAAAGTGAGCAGGAAGAGAGCGGGAGGAATACAGATGAAGTTCACCCACTCTCAGTACCATCCTCGACAAAATGTGGTCTGTGGCAGCAGCATTTTGTTTACTTTTCTAAAAAATGCCCTCTTCAGCACTGAGGCATAACATCTATTTGGAGACTTCCATGAAAATGACTCCAAACAACAGCTAGAGATCGACCACTTCCCCCTGAAAGGTTTCACAAGTCGAGATGGAAGATCAGCCTTTAAGGAGGCAACAGCGGCGGTTCCTCTTCTCTGCCTTGACGGCAGCAGAGATTTATTTCAAGGTTACCTGCAGCCCCCAGAACTGGGCGCTGGCTCTTGCCTCTGGCTTTGCCTTGTGCTATCTCCTGAGGCTGGTTATTTAAAAAAAAAAAAGCAGTCACTGCACAAAGTAGATCCCATGACAACTGAAAATCTTTATGGGGGCTGTTCGCTAGCACCGAGTGCCTTCTTTCACCGAAGTAGTTTCCCTTTTTTCCCTCTTCCCATTTGGGGTGATGGCCGTGGGGCCACACATGATGTGAACAGCAGATGAGGAGAGGCTCTAGACCTTTTGAAGGACAGCTACTATCATGCTTTCCCAGCCAAAATAAAGACTAATATTTTGGGATGTGGAAGTTGCATTCCCCTGAGCTCCCCCCCTACTCNCTGCCAACCTCCTATGAGAGTGTGATTGACCGTGCTGGAGGCTCCTGGGCTGTAATTTCCCTGTGGGAGCAGCAGTCAGGCATTGGGCATGGCAGGGTAGGGCTTGCGTTTGCCCAGCACCGTCTCACCCTGTGCCTAGTGACTTTTCTGGCTGGGTTTCTCCCCGCCTGCCCTGCCCTTGGCCCTTCGTACTGCAACGGCTGAGGGGAAGCGAGCACCGCCCCGGGAAGCGGCCAGATCGCGGTTTGACAAACAGGTTGCTCAACCCTGGGCTGGACTTACTGATCCCATCTCACACTGACCGCGGCCCCGCAGCAGTTTGCACCAGTGTTTTCCAGGCAGAGGACTCCGCTTGGCTGCAGTGCAAGTGTCAGCGTTATCAGGGAAATCCGATTTTTAAGTCTTTTCTGACCATTTAGAATTGCATGGGGGATACTGAGAAAGCACATCCCGACTGCTGCTGAGATACGGTATTTGTAGGCAAGACCTCAAGCTAAGCGTGATGTTTTCTGCCTCCTCCTGGGGCTGCAGGTTTCCCTCCCCCAGGTACAAGGCTGAGACTTTCCCCTGGGTGCTTCGGAAGGGAGAAGGGGCAAGCAGCTGGGTGTGTTTTCCTCTTGATCCATGCAGCAAAAAGAGCTCGTACGGGGCTTTCAAGCTAAAGCGACAGCTTACCTATTTGTCAAACAAAGCCAATGCCCCCGTACTGAGGGCCGGCGGGCACACAGAGCCGTCCCCGTGGCCAGGTACAGGCTCTGTGCCGCCACACGGCCGGACCTGCCGAGCCTTACCCCGCCAGAAGGACCTCGGGGGTTTCCTCATACCACGAAGCTCCTTGAACCTGCCGCTTCCCCGAGAAGCAGGATCAAAGGCACCCATAGGACAAATAACCCCAATGAACGCGAGACGCGATTCAGAGCCGTTTCCTCTTTCTGCTTGTAAATTCTTTGGATACGGTATCTGCAGGGCTGGGACACACCTGCTTTTCTGCCTGTAAAGGTCCTTTTCCTTGTCTGTCTTGGTGTGGCTTGGGGACCTGCCGGCATGGGTCGGGCTCTGCTCTCGGGGACGCTGACGAGGCCCTGAGGGTGAGCCTGGCTGCGTCTGCCTCCTCCGGAGAGGCACAAGTCAGAGCTAGAGAGTGATGCAAAGAGCTGATGAACGATGCTTCGCTGCCTGGCACGTTTTACTCACTGCTATAGAATAACGCCATACAGGTATACTGTTCTGAATAAGAACATCTGTTGCTAGAAAAGGTATAGACTTTGTACTAGCCTGTAAAACTGAGTTTTGGGGTTGTTCACCTACTTAACCTTTGCTATAGGATTGAAACAAACCTCATGGATACACCTGCGCTTTTCTTTGCTCCAAACTCCTGCACATCTCTGTTTCTCACCTCCTCCCACTCTACATGCTCCTGCCTCTGGCTTTTCAATGAACACCTGCGGCCAGCAGAGTTAGCAAGAGCTCATTAGGAGGATTAACATTGCGCTGCCAGTGGAAAAAAATGGTGCTTTTGCTTAGATGCCTCCATTTTTGCAGCTGCAAGTGTACAGGCTACCATACCTGATGGAATAACACCAAAACATCCCTTTCTCCCACCTTAATCCGGAGAGACTGGAGGTAAATAACAGCGTTCAAGTGCTTTTTGAGCCAACCCAGCTGCAGGTTGTGGAGGGAGTAATGGTGTGGTCACGGGTGAGAGGAGCACAGGGAAAGGGGTAAGTCTGCAGTAGAAATAAAGATATTTGATGACCTTTGTGTATCATTTAACAGTCAGAGCTGTTTAGAGAAAAGCAAAGTCTGAGGAGGTGTATGGATAGTAAAAGATGCTTTTGTGTTATGTATAAACATGGAAAAAAATTTACTGACATTTCTGGAGTTATTCCAAATTTTTGTTTTGTGCCAAAGTCAGATCCTGGATGTGCTGATTGTGGAAATCCATCTTCATTTTGTCTCCCTGTCATTTTTACTTTACATGTCATGCAAGTTTGCTCTTGAGCTGTCTCTGCTGCATCCCTCAGCTCTGCCTGGGAAGAGGCAGAGACCCCCCCACCCCCAACCTCCTCTGCGTGCGCACATTCCTTGTGCTGACCAGGCAGAACAGGACGGATTTCCTTTGGTGGCATTTCCTGATGATTTCTGACTAACTGTGGAGGAAGTCAAACCAAAGAAATGATGAATCTTCCACTTTTTATTTAAAAAAAAACCTTTAAAACCAACATATCTTATTTTTGAACTGTAAACAGCCTGCCTACTATCCTGCTGACCGCCTCATCTTCATGGATAAAGTATGTGCCAAAGTCCAGATACGTCTTCTGCTGGGAAGCCTTTACCCTTTTTGGGGACCTTCACTTGCCAGCCTCAGTATGTCAGGCTTGCCCAGTGCTTCAAAATAAATAGTTCATAGTCTGAAAGAACATACCCCGAGATGTGAATGACGGAGGGCTGCCTGCTCCCGTGGCCAAGGGCAGATCTCAGCCTCTGCCTGTCCAAATTTCAGTTTTGAAGGGGAACAGCTCAGCGCCTCTGAAACCCCGGCTGTGGAAGGGGATCTCAGCCGAATGCCCCAGTGGTGGAGGCACCCGAACCCCACTCCTGTTGGAAACCTTGGCTCCCTTTGCCGGGCAAGCCTGGCTGCTTCCCAAAAGCTACGTTAATACAAAACAGAGAGACCAAAGAGTTACCGAGACCTCAGAGATTTTATGAATCCCTTTATTGCTCAATCCTCCGCCTCTCTCTGTAGCGGGATTGTCTCTCTCAGGCTGTACAAAAGGTCGCACTGAAAGCTCGTCCAGAACTTTGATCTGGAAACCTAAAGGTAAAAGCTATGTTTGCCTTCTGGCATCCCCTCCGGCACAGGCAGACACGTGCCAGAGCTGCCTTCATTTGATGTTTCACCTTTTCCGTTGTCCCGTAATGCTACAAAACGCTCCGTGCCTTCCCAGAGAAAGCCGAGGCGTTTGCAGAGCAGCGTCCTCCCAGGGTGGGCAGCCGAACTGCTGCTTTCATGTGAGGCATCTGCAGTTTTTTCCTTGTGGGGAAAAATACAGAGTAGGTCTTCCCCATTGCTCTGTGCTGTTCATGTGGGGAAGGAAGCCAAGAAATAACAACAGCAGTAGCAAAACCAAGCGTCTCTAGATAGCGGCATAGTCAGAGGCACTTCCAAGTAGCTGAGGTCCTGGACAAAGCACTGAACGTTTTTGAATGAAGAAGCAAATAAAACTGCAACAACTGCCACAAACTCATGCAAGGAAAACACCCCCAAATTGTGCTGAGCTTTAAAGCCGTCGATGAGAGCCCACCAGTGGAGCAAGGGCTTTCCAGGCTCTTACACAGTGACGAATTTGCCAATGGTGAGATCCCCATGCTGCCAGAGCAGGGCACGTCGGGGCTGTGTAACGATGAGCTGATGCTAAAGTCGGATGTGAAAGGAAAATCAAATACCAAAGTAGAACAAAACAGGACAATGAGTGAAAGGTTGGGTTGCTCCCTGCTTGCTCTTGCATTACAACACGGCCCAGGATCAGGTCCCTGGGTGGGAAGGGGCTGAGCCTCCGCCAGACCCATCCTTTGTGTTTAAGCGCTGGATGTGGTCCTGCTGACACCCGATGTGCTCCTATAAATATGTATAACCAGTAGAGCACAGTCCCTCTGCTCTCTCTGCCCTGAACAACTGGAAGAGGAGCTTTAGATGCTGTTTGATGGGGAAATGCAGATCTTAAGACCTGTCAAAACACAGCGTGCAGCCTGCATTCGTTGCTGGCGAAAAGGGCAGGACTAAGACTCTGCAGACCCGGGTGTTGTCTCTGCTGCTGGTGGGGGAGTCACCGTCCCTCAAAGCACACATAAAAAACCAGAAATAAAGCACAAGTCCCTTCGCCAAAGCTCTTGGAGACCTACTGGAGAGAAATGAGATATCACCACTGTGATATCTCAAGACCTGTATCGTTTCGTTGATACAGTCCCCAGTGCGGACACAATTACACAGGAATGCCCATTTTTAAGGTAGTGCTCTATTGAGCATCTCAGGCTAAAAAAGACCGGAGCAATTGCACTCTTAATCAAAAGAGTTAAAAAAGCAAAAAGCACCGGGGCGATAGGGAATTACTGCCTTTTTGGAGGGGTTTGTCCTTCATGCCCTGTGAAGATGACCTGAGTTTGGTAACTGGCCGGCTGCTCTGCAGCTTTTTGCTTCAGGGAAGTGTTTTGCGTGGTTGGAAACTGCGGATGTGATTAGAGGGGCTAACCTCTACCAAGTGCTTGCACAGTCATTCTGTCAGTTTTTTCCCCTTATTATCTAATCACCAAAGCACTTTGCACAGAGGCGTGAGAAGCCTGAGAGCTTCCTGAATTTTGTGCAGCCTCGTACTGCTTCGTTTTGGCACCGTTTACTTGCACAGCCCAATTTCTTCATCGCAAGCTCAGGGGGGGTTGACTCCCATGGGCCGGGCTGTCCCTGCCCGCAGGGATGCTCTGGGTGCTGGGACCCCGCGTGACAGCCACCTCTGCTGCTCTGGGAAGTACCCCGTGGAGGGGACACACCAGGCCATGGTGGCAGGGGTGGTGGTGGCTTTGGTAGGGCTTGCTTCCCTCCGAGGGGCTGGGAGCTGGTGCAGGAGAGGGAGGTCACTTTTCTGGGAAGAACTCCCTGCCGAAAGGGCCGTTCCCATCTGGGCTGGAGAGGGGACATGGAAGCAGCCTGTGAACCGGCAGTCAGACGTTATCTGACCTTTTATTTATCCGACCTGCCCTGCCTATAAGACTGAACACGAAATGTCACGCAGTTCCCTTGTATCAAGGCCCGAGGCATAGGCTTATCTAAATTACACGTGTCTGTGCTTCTTGAGTCCTGCAGCCAAGTTTCCATCAATGGCTCTCTAAGTGCTACAAGTCCCTCGACTCACCGCAGCGGGTATCCAGCCAGGATTACAAGGCACACGGATCCAAAAGTGACACTTGCCTGAAGCAATAAATAAACCATTTCCCAAACTGCCTTGCTTGTTAGCAGCTAGGCTTGCTCTGCTCTGCTCCCATGGACTGCCTCGTTTCATCTTCAAAATCCCGAGATGGGCATGTTGGAAGGATCCCACGTCCCCAGCTCGCCGCACGTGGAAATGACATTAACAGCAGCTACGCTCCTCAGCACGGGGTAATTAAAGGATCAGGTTGAATAACAACTAGTCTTTGTAGCCAAGCCCAGAGCATATGCTGAACAAATTTGTGTCTTTGGTCAGTAAGCGCGGCCCCTTCCTGCCCCCGGGCTACGGCAGGGGCAGGAGCCGAGCTGGGGGGCTGCAACTTCCCCAGGCCCCAGGAGGATGCAGACGCCGGCCCAGGTCACAACTTCATCGTTCTTTGTTTCTCGAGTCACCCGCAAATAATCTTCCCGATACACAGGTATATGAAATTTGTTTGCGAATTTGCATCCAAATAATTTATGTGAACAAGTTGCAGCCCAATAAGAGATTTAAAAAATGGAAAAAGCATTAAATGAAAAATGTGGAAGTTTTCCCCCTGAGCACCTTAGCTTATCAAAATAATTAAAGATCACGGCCACATTTTATATTAATTTATTAGAAAAAAGGTACACAGTTTAATGTACAAATATATACAACAAACATTACAATGAAACATGAGGAAGGCGAGCTGCTTCCCTCTATCAACGACTTACTCCTTCGTAACAGAGATGACTGTTTAATGCTTCCCCACAGATTTACATATACAAAAAATGTATAATGCTTCATTTGCACAAGACAAAAGTTTATTTTTATTTGAACAAAAAATATTCTGGCTTTGACATGGCAAAAGTCTGCTATTTTGGTGGCTTTTTTTTTTTTTTTAAAAACCTGAGCAAGTTTTGCAGAACTGGGGAACAAAGGAAAGGCATTGCCCTGTGCTTCATTCTCATCACAGCGTCTGATGGTCTTTGAATTACTAAACCACTGAATCACTTCCAGTGAATACAACTCCAAACTCTACATCTATGATGTAATTAGTGACACGGAAGAGAGCGGGTGCTACCGCTGGCAAAATCGAGCTGGTTGAAAACACCTGGCTCGAGTTAAATGGCTGTTGACATTTCTCAGGTAGTGTTCCTATCCGCCAGAAAAGAATCTAATGCTTCCTCCTGTAATAAAAGAATTATAAATGGAAAATACAGTTTAATCCAAAAAGAAAATGAATCTTGGATCCTGCTATGCCTTGCTCAAATGTGTGATCATTGAAAGACTGCAGAATAAGGCCATATTAAACCCGAACTGAGCAAAGACCTGGGGAATGTGCGTAACTCCCAGTAAGTACTGAAATCCTGCTCACTCCATGGAGGAAGTTCAGATCAGATTGATTTCTTTATGATTCTTTAGGATGCATTCCAAGCAGGTGTTTGACACAGGCAATTTCTGTATTCAGTGGCCACGGACACATTAATTAAAAGAGATCCATCTCATCTCTGATCTCCTGCATCCTGTGCCTGGGTGCCGGCTCACTCACCGAGGGGAGTCCAGCCGGTCACCCTAACAATAACCACAGGACTGGAACCATTTAGCTTGTTTGTTTTCCACATCGTCCTGCAACCGAGCTTTATCTGGCAACTCCGCACGGCGACATTTCCAATTAAGCAAAAACTATTCTGCTCGTTTAGCGCTCCTCTCCATTTTAAACGAGAAACCCCAGTGGTGCTGGAGAAGGCACTACAAGTCCTGAGCAATGCCAGTTCCCCCAGGAGACAAGAGTTTCCCGAGGGACCACTGGCCGCCCCATGCTCATTTAGGTGCAGAGCCTCTCCCTGCATCAGCTCTTATGATACTTTTTAAAGAAATACATACAAATAACCACATAACACACCCACAGCAAAAAGAAGACACTACCAGGAGTGTGCCTGGCTGACCCCGGAGCCGGCACTGACCAAGGGCTCTTGCCTGGGTTACATTTTCAGACATGACGCTGCCAAAAGCTGACTCGGTTTTTGGGTGTTTTCACAGGTTTTCTTTCCCCTTTGGCCAAGGGATCAGTATTTAAGAACAGACTTAATTAAAGAGTGTCTCCTTTTTGCTCTGTACCACCCCCCATCTCCCACCAGTAGGCTCTACGGGTTGGCACCGTGGCAGCCCATAGGCATGCCAGTCCTGTGCCACGACAGGGGCTGCTGTGCCCCTGTTCACACCAAAATACTCGATGATGGGGTGGCCACAGCAGATTTGGCCTTTGCTATCCTCCCACCATCCTCCTTCTCTTTACCCTCTTTGGAGTATTGTGGAATTTGACTAAACCAAAAAAATGAGAAGCCTTGAGCTTGGGCTGCTCTGCTCTTAAAACTTTTTTTTTTTATTTGTTTAATTGCTCCTGTTTCATGGGTTGTGCTTACACAAGAATGCAAGTCAGGGACCCTGGAGCAGCGGATAAAAACAGACCTTAAATGAAAAATCTGAATAAACCCCCAAACTTAGCTTTTAGTTTAAAAGTGAAAGTTAGAAACCAGAGAGCAGCATTTGATCAAGATAAGAGAGCAGTGGGGGCAAGCAGGGGACACGCGGAAGTTGAACGGGGGCCATTCTGATCTAAGGATGGTCCCCACCAATCGATGTGGTTAAAAAATACCAGCAGAGTTCCTTCTTTTCTAAACTTCTGAATGACCCATTAGCCAGGTTTGTCAAAGTTTAAATATTTTTTACAATAAACTAGAATAACAAGCGAGTCGGTTGTCTCCAATAACTTGGTGTTATTCCACTTCAGAAGATTTTCTGACAACATGAAAAGCAATGCTCCAGTCAAACCTGAGCTGATCTGTATCCTATTGCAATCTGCATCAGAGCCTGCCGTGCCACCACGCTGTGATCTGGGGTCTGCAGGAGCATAGCATAATTTTACCTGCCCTTTGTGGATGTTTTCTGTCCCCTACTGGTCTTAACTGGTCTTTTAACTCTTTCAGTCCTGCGGCATACACCAAAAGCTTTCAGTGACAAGTGTTATTTGCACACCGTGCAAGAAAGGCAATTCTTTTGAGCAGAAAGGCGAACGTCTCCGTAACCATGGCCCTTCCTTGCGTACCGCTCTCTAACACCTCCGGGGAGGCGCTGGTCTCCACCGCCTCACCCCAAACCCACTTCCCCTGCAGCAATACCACACCCAGGGCACGGCTGCTCACAGCTCTCCTAAATCCGTTTGAGGACAAAACAACTGGGTTTTAACAAACTGAGTTTCACACCAGACAAACAAGATTCGTACGGAAAAGTTTGAATTCTTTTCCAAACTTTTATGAACGTTAACCTTCATTTTAGAGCTTTGGGGGAAGGGGGGGAGTGGAGTAGCAGGAAAGAGCCGGTCAGCTATCTGGGGTATAAACCCTGTTTTTCCAAGCAGCTCTAGTCCAGGACACTTTATGCCCGCAGGCCTGGGTGCCCAGTTTGCCCCAGAGTCAATGAAGGCGCTGGTGAACCTCGTTGTTCTCACAGGGTAAGCTAATAAGAGCCTGGTCACCGCGGATCCCCAGTTTTGTATTTGCTCTAAAGAAGCAGCGAGACTTGCAAGCACTTCAGCTCTCTTGAGGTAGGAGAAAAATGGCGTTTCTGTGAGCTATGCTGCTTCTCCCAGCAGGACGCGTCACTCGGCCGTGTCTCAGCCTCCCAGAGTGCCCAAAAGGCTGAAGCAGAACGGGTGCACGGACGACAGCGAGTAGGAGCCTTCAAGGAAATGCCAGTGGTTTCTGCAATGACATTTCTACAACCTCTGTTTGGTAAATCAGCGTTTTTGGGATGTCAGATTACAGTAATACAAGGCGGTAGCAACAGGCACGTGAAGGGAGGCCAGTGACTTGGCACTGTCAAAGAGGAAATCTTTCGTAAGGGTCCTGGCCGTCTGTCCTCGCTGAGCGGATCAGACCTCCTATGGCCAGTGGAACATGCCTGCACCAGCGGAGCCTGCAAGACCAAATCCAGTGTGGGTCACTCAGCGGCGCTGCATACTTCCATGATTCAAGTGGCTGTGTGCCACCTGAAAATAAAGATTGCAGCCAAGCTTTTAAAGTTAAATATGTTATAAACTATACACATATGTGATCCTGAGATAGTGCCTGTAACAAGTCCCAAGGTAGATAAGCTTCCTGAACCCAGAGGTCCTCATGCCGCGTAAGCGCATTGTTGTGTTATTTTGGCAGGCCCGCTAGCCTCTCGCGGAGCACGCTGCACTTCCTAATTCTCTTTTTTTTGGGGGGTGGGTCCAGTGAAACAATCAGTTTGACGACTGCTACCAGCAATTCCAATGGCATTTCTTCTGCAGTTCAGATGAAAGCATTCTTGATCCTTTGCCAGTTCTCCCAAGACTTGCAGAAACAGGCTCACAGCTTCCCTTTCTATTTTTTGGCCAGCCAAGAGCTGTGTGCCTGCAGCCTCCTGCTAGAGGAGCAGCTGTGCTGTGCTGTGCTGAAGACGCTCCTCAAGATAGGGGAGAAAACATCAGTAGGAATCAGACAGGCGACAAGTATGAGCCACAATGGAGAAAAGAAGCTTAATATGATGACCGTCATCTAGAGGGTCGAAGACCATGCGTTCCAGTCCCATCGGTAGGGTACGTAGTCCTGTTTTGAGTTTCTGACAGCATCAGCTCAGATCTTTTAAACCCAGGGGAAAAATATTTTCCAAAATTCTCTTTGCTTAAGCACTATATATTCAAAAAGTTCTTTTTATTGTTTCAGTATTTTAGCCCTTAGTTGATTAGTCACCAATACCTGTCAGATGCCCGCTGCCATAAAAGCACTCTGAGCACCCGCAGTATTTGTAGGAATATCAAAAAATAGCTTTAGCAACTAGGAATTATGCAACAGAGGGAGAAGGCAGGACTAACTAGATTAATGCAACATGTAGTGGATTTGTTAACGTTAAGTGTATGACTCGTTGCAGAATCATGCCAGAAAATGGTACCATGTAGGTTACTGGTAAGGGCAGTAAAAAGGGTAATGCATTACTTCAATCATCAGTGAACCACTCACTCGTTCAACATACTATTTCCAGCTGAAATCAAAGGTTTCCATTAAAAATGCCATTCCTCTACAGACCGTAAGCATCTTAGAACTCTCTCTGCCTTTGAACTCTACTGTGATAGCTGCTTCATTAACATTGTGGTTCCAGTGCAAAAAACCCCATCCTCCAGATCCCAAATCTTCTTCCTTTAGACTTTCGATTGCCTCTCATCTGTCCATTCCTGCTTAGTGTTCTGTAAAGCTTGAGTCTTCTGTTCATCTACCTGGACATAGTCCACTCTCTGCTCCTCAGAGAGAAAAGGTTTCTGTGGGAGAGAGAGGAAAAAACCAACGCGTTAATTTTAGGGTTGAAAAGGGATGCTAGTGAAACTTGGCTTGATTTTCTGTTTTCCCTTTCCCTTATTCCTTGATTGCTTCACTTCACCTTGAAGCTCACAGTGACATCAGCTGACAAAAGCATTGCTTTACAGCCTGCTTTAGCTATAATTATCCATCTGTCACCCTGTCACTCAGCCCAGCACAGCGAGCGAGGGAAACGTGCTATTCTGGCTATTTCCATGCAGATAATCATTCTCTTCTCATCCGAGTGATCCTGCTGCAGGGATAACCTAACTGCATTTTAACTACGGGGTGGGGGTTGGGGGTGGGGTGGTAAATAAGAAAGCTTAGGAGTCTTGAGTCTTTTGCCTCCAGGAGTATCAGCTGATGGGGAAAATGATACGCAGGACATAAAATGGCCCAAACCGACAACAGTTCGTTGCTTTGCAGTGGTACCTACCCACCACCTGGGCAAGTTATAAGCTCTTTGGAACAAGGAATGTATTTTCTCAGCATCGCTAAGGAAATTGACATGCTTTTGGTGATGCAAGAATAAAGATGCACATTTTGCCATGTTACAAGAGATGGTACAGTTTTACCCCATGAATTTATCATGGGCTGTAAACTTGTTACTGCAAAGAGATTGGGGGGGAAACTAGCAGGAAAGGGTTTGTGGAGACTTGATGAAAATGAAAGAGCATGCAGAGATCCTGCAAGCACCAACAAGCTTGCCCACAAGCCCTCATGGCTGCACATCCCAGCGCGGTCTCGTGCCCTCTGCCGAGCTCGTGTTAATGGCATCCCTATGAGTCACGCTAAGGACACCGTGTCATCACCCTAATAGTGCTTTTATTTTATTAATCTTGAGCCTGCCACAAATGCAGTCATCTGGAAACACGACTGGCTTCATCATGATACTTAGGGCACCTAGCAGAGTGGGACTCTTGGTCTTGTTTTCCTCCCAGCAGACAGAAAGACAGGAGGCTGTGGGGTTTTTCAAATGACTCATACCTTCTGTACAGGGGATGGGGAAGCAGAATTAAAATCCAATGCTAAGTAATCAAGGTTAGATTTCCTTGTCCATGGAAAAGCACCACTGTATGGAGATGTTGCCTGTCTGTGTTCCTGTCGGGAAAGAAGAGAAACTTTTAACGTTCTTAAAACATGATCCTAAACGGAAGCAGGACTGTAACTGTGAGGTGGGAGACTCGTCTGGCAGAACGTGAGTGAGGAAGGTCAGCACCCACGGAGTTTTCTATGCCAAGGGTGCCTTTTGGTGACTAACCACAGGATAACACTGATTAATTGCAAGATGGCATAAAAAAACCTGAGTGCACTGTTTTCTCCTGGTAACTATGGCAAAACAAGCAAACCAGGGTGATTTGCATTCAGTGTTATCAGGAAGGACCTGTGCCCAGCTTCCAACCCAAGTCCTTGGAAGGCTCAGATTTGCAGGGTGCCCTCTTAACCACCATCGTTTTATGAATTTGAAGAAAAGGTGATAAGTCTGTTCAAATCTGGCAACTGAAAATTAATCTCAGGAAAATCCCAGGTGACCACAAATGTATGGAAGATTTTATTTGACTAGAAAAATCAAATGGGGAGTAATTACAACTGGAACTGCCCTCCTGAGCAGATTTTGATCTAGTAGAGGTGTGGGTTAAAATTTGAGACTATGGTTCATGGAGACTGTGGTCAATTTTGGAATTTATTTCTGTAGCCACTGCCGCTGGACTTTGGCTATGGAGCCAAATCTGTAGACATTAGCTCAGGTCAAGGGATTTGAGATCCATTTCCACCTAAAATTCAAAGGAAACTGACATTCTGGTCTTCTGCAAGATATGGCTAAAGAGTGAATGAAGGAAAGGAAGCCACAAAGCCAGATGTTCTTCTTTCAGGGGATGGGAAGTGGGGTTAGTGCCACCAGCCAAAGCAGAAGCAATAAGAGACTTTAATGGGAGTTCTGTTTCTGCACAATATTTGGTGTGTTTCTTTAGGAAGGGCACTAACGGCTTTCTGTCATTTCCTAGGAGATTTTGCAGGGCACACTTTTAAAAGGTGAAAAGATTTAATTTTCCTTTGCCTTAAATGAGTTCTCATGTAAATATGGCTGATCCCTGTGATCTCTTGGAACTGCTCAGCAACATTCGTGGGCGAACAGCTGAGTTCTGCAGAGCAGAAGAAGGGCTTCCCTTATCTCTCCGTAAATTGGTCCCAGTGTGTTTGGTTTAAAACCGTTTCATCATTTTTTTAAAAAAACAGAAGGCAAAGGACAAACCTCCTCAACATTTTTTCTTAGAAAACAAACTTCTGCATTCTCCATCAATGTGACAGAGCAGAATAAAGCAAAGGATGGCTGTGTGAAAATGAAGATTACCATATGAATGTAACTTTCTTCCTCTTCTCCGGAAACTGAATTGGCAAATATTCTTGCTGAATTAATACCGTCTCTTTCTGGTGAGATAAAGCTCATTCGATTGCTATGAAGAAAAACACAGGAGAGGTTAAGGAAGCATCTTACAGATGCTCTGAAATGAAGCCAAAGCCTGACACAGTCCATATGGTGAATAAACTCACACTAATGCTGCAGCCTTTATGGAGAGGATGTTCAAAACCACTCCTTAGTTCCAGAAAAGTGTGCTGTATTGCTATGAGTGTTTTTGTTGATTTTTTTTTTTCTGGGATTTATGAACATTTGCCATCTCTGGTATGACAGAAAGCATCAAACATTGGAGCAATTCTCCAGCAAGGGGCACAGAGACAGATATCATCCATCCGGGTAATGTGTGCCGATGGGGCAGTTACTTAGTTGTGCGGGTATCCACATTTTGGAGATTGATGCGAATTAATCAGCTACTGGAGGTGCATGCAGAGGAACTTGTCTGGCTTTGAACACACAGCGTATGTGCTATGGAGATGGCTGCGACTCAGCCCGTGTACAAAGAAATCTCTTCCACTAACATAACTGTCAGAGGTATATCGTGAGTAAATTATTGCAGGCTCACACAATGGGGTTAGTTATTAGGAAATTAGATGGCCACTTTGTGCAGCATGAACAATATAATTCCTTTTGCTTTATTAGTTCCGGGCATACTTCTTTTTTAGTTTTGTTAATGTAAAACATGCAAACTCCCCCTGAGCTAGTTATCCTTCAGGACTCTGCACTGTGTCAGCACTAATTAACCACAGCGCTCTGGCAGGGATGCTTGGGAGGCAGGCTACTGGGTTTCCCTAACAGGCAGCAAGCAGCAGGCAGCACCGATGGGCTTAACCGGCTTTGGACTGTACGACTGGGAGAGGGGTCTGGGGTCTGCAACTGAGAAACTGCCCATCTCGTGTCCCTTTTGCCCTCCAAATGACTACCTGAGGCAGGGGAGTGGAAATGCCCTGTCTGGCTCTCAGGCTAGCAAAGCCCCCCACGTTTTCTGGAGTGCCCGGGGTATGCAGAGGAGGTTGGTGGGAATTCCTGGCTTTTGCATTGACATTTCAGCACAGCTCGCTCTCCTGTCAGCCTTTCCCCATAATGCCAAGATCCCCCCAGCCAGCAGGCTGCAGTCCTCCCCTGCTCACATGTTCCCTGAAGATGAGTCTTTCACTGCCCTTGGAGCCCAACAGTATTGTCTGTTCATACTACCTGGGCTTTGGGACCAAAAGCATTTGTTTTACCCCACAACTAATTTCCGGTGACAAAAGGTCACACCAACAGATCAAGCCTGAATTGCTGTGTGGCAGTGCAGAAGTCTACACCCAGGCTGCAAGTCAGGCAGATCTTTATCTCATCTGGTTCTCTTTTGCTGTATTAATTTTCAGGAACAAAAATGGCTCTATCACTTTGAAAAAAATAATTAAGGCATGCCAAGCTTTTAGCCATCACAGCAGCCACGCAAGAGTGCAGACCAGCTCCAGTCTTTTCAAAAGGAACCTTCAAAGCAAACCGAGCATCACTGGAGCTGCCCGTCATGAAAGGGAGCCTTGCTTTTTAGAGACAGCAAAAGCCTAGGGGATGCTGGAAGGAGCCCTTGGGAATTTTTGTTTGTGGACTTTGCCAGGAAACTGATTCCTGTGGGATGTGATAAGTTATTTTTAACTCCATTCCACAATGTTAATGCTTAAAAGATTGGAACGGCAGGTTTCTTGTTGACTTACTAAGGCACAGTCCACATCCTGGTCACGGCAGCATGCTCCCGGATTGTGGAGAGGTTCCTCAAGTCCAGAGGAGGCGGCCGTGCTGCAAGTAGATACAAAAGGAACTACATTTCCAATAGCAGAGCTAATGAAAAGTACAGACTGTTTTGAAAAAATTCAGTTTTATATTAACAGCAAGAAACTATCAGAGTATTTCACAGAACATAACTGATATAACCAAGACAGAAATAAGTAACAAATGACCACTTCAGTCAGTGCTGGAAAGCAAAGTCCCTCATTTACCCTAAAATAACAGAATAAATACCATGGGCATAAGGAGAGCAAATACCCGACAAGATCTGTCTGCTTGCCTTAAATCTCTGCATGTGCTGCTTTCAAGAGGATAGGCCGGTTCAGCCTATGGTTCAAAACAGGTTTCGGGCTCTTTTCTAAACAAAAAGGTCCTAACACATGGAGATCAAGATCATTCCTCTCACCAGTCAACGTACATTTCCCACTCCATTCTCAAAACCCTCTAAGAAAGGACCTGAGCTTGCTTTGCTTCCTGGCAATGGTCTAAATTTCTGTCCCCACTTCACTGTAGCATTTCCCAAAAAAAATTCTGAGTAGCCCTGTGGCTCTGCAGCCTAAAGAGCTTTAATGTAGGCTAGGTTTAGGCAATTTCTCCACTGCAAAGCTGAATTTTGTCCCCAGTATATCCTCTGGAAGTGCAACCCAGATTTTGGGGATGCCATGAAAAGCAAGAGTGGAAAATTACCATCAATAAAATTATCTGCAGGAAATTCCTAATTAAACCAAGACAGCTGCGCCTACCCAACAGAGGTGTAACCAACAACCCACACATCAAATTTGAGTATTTGAGTGTTTGGCTGTCCTGTTCCTGGAAGGTCAGGGAGCTGGTGAGACAGCAGTACACACAATCCAGAGCTGCAGGATTTAGTCTGCTGTCTCTCCAAGGCTACATCCACTTGGTCATTTGCAGTCAGAGTGGAGCTGAAGCCATGCACCATGCTAATGCAGCCACCTGGTCCTCCACTGCAAAAGTAGGCATGGAAGCTCTTCCTCTGCTCACCAACAACCCTGCAGACGCATCCTATGTTACAGTACTGTAAGCCGCTTACACAGCAATTCAATCCCTCTTCTAGAGCAGGAATCACTTTAAAATGTGCCAAGGACACTATCAAAGGAGGTCACCCGTGTCCCCGCTTGTCAGGACCACCTGGCTGCCAATTGCACTTTAGGTCAGAGCTTACATTTCCTACGAGGCTTGAGGTCTCGGTTCACCGGAGGGGGCTCCAGGTCCGAGGGAAGCTCAGGTAATGGGCTGGTGAGTTTTTCAGTGCTGACGACAGGGAAAGTAAAGGTGGCTGAGCCGGGGCTCATGGGGATGTAGCCGTCGGGTGAACAGTCGGAGCCGGGCGCAGAGGGAGAGGTGCTGGGGCGCATGGGTACGTAGCTGTCCTCCGTGCTGTCCGAAGTGGTCGAGTAGAGCGGGGAGAACCGACAGGGCTTCAGAAGCAAAGGAGGAAAAGAAAGAGAAACAGGTTGATAAATGAATAGCTAACCCCCTGCAAGCCAGGAGGTGCTGTGAGCTGGAAATAGATCTGAGCCGAGCCCCAGGCCAGGAGAGTCCCGACGTGACCTTTCTGAGAGGCGCAAGCTGGAAAGACACAAGACAAACGCATGAGTTCAGATGCACACTCCAGCTTTGGAGAAGTCCACTTCTGAGCTTCGCAAGTCACTGCTGGGAACTAGGACCAAGCTTATTGGTGACTTAAGTAGGTTAAATCCTCCAACTTCAGTGAGGCTGCACTTGCCTCTCCCAGCAGTAATTCCGACCTATAAAACAAAGGAGGCTCCTTCATAACAAAAAAACATCTGAAAGGAGAACATCCGATGAACTAGATTTTTGCAAATGTGGAAGCTGAGAGAGCAGACACACAGACCTACATGTTGCTTCTGATAGCTGATAATTAACACAAGAAATCCATTTTATGCAGGTTAGTGCTGGCTGAGTGGTGAGAGGGATTGATTACAAACCTTGCAAGCTCTCAAAGGGGAGAAAAATACAAGTTGCCCACCACCAGAGCTTACATACAAGCAACAAAGGATCTCCCACACATAAGACAGTATCCAGCGCCAGGCAGAAGACTGGCTATGTGATGTGTGATGGTGCTACATAAAACCACGTCTGTCAAAGGCTGAGTCAGGAAGCTTTGGACTGACAGAGCCCTGAATCACAGGCACTTTGAGAGCAGAGACTTTCCGATGTCCTGAAGAGGAGATATCCCTCAGGATCATGAAGTGATAGGCTTCTTTACACCCTTTTTTCAAGAGATAAGCAGTTTTCTCAGGTTCTCTTGGTCAACAGTTTAATTCTCGAGGCCACTAGTATCCTTTTCACAACAGACCTGGCTTCATCTGCTTTGAAAACAGGGTGCTCAGTGCTGTGGCCTCCCCCTCCCTCCTCTGTCAAAGGCTTCCCCCGGCCACAAAGAAGCAGCACAGAAGTTGCCCAAAGCCAAGGGCTTCTTCCATTTTTTTATTCTTCTGCTGAACACAGGAGAGGAACGATTGACTATCAGGATGTGAAATGATTCACTTTCTGAAGTTTGTCATGCACCAGTGTTTTAAATTTATGAAAGCAAAGTACTTACCAAATTCAAGCTAAGCCTCTTATCCCGACTTCTTAAGGAACTGCCTTCCATGTCTGCTGCAAGGAAAAAAAAGTGATTAAAAATGTGATAAGGTAGTGCAACCTTACAGAGATAATTCTGGAGTAAAGCATATGGCTATAAAATAATTAGAGCTTTATAAAGATTCCATAACTCCTAGTATTTATCCTAAATGAGGAAATCAATGACACTTAAGACCAGAACCAACTAAATAGCATTTCATCTCAGAGCTATTACATCTATTTTAAGTATGATGAAACCAAGGAACATGTTCATGTATAATCCAGCTGTAACTCATGCTTCCTCTAACACGAGCAGTTGGGGAGAAAGAGTGGTGTGGTGAGCAAGCAACCAAGCAAAAATTTAAACCCAGATCCTGCTCTAGTCCCGCTCTATTTTCCCCATTTCTCAAATTGGGGAAATTATATGAAAAGGGACAGTAGGGAATACTAATTCATTACTGTTTGGAAAGTTATTTAGGAGCCTTGTGTGTAAGGTGCCAGGGAAGCACAAGTTATTGTACAGACAGTGCACGGGGGAACTTAACGGTAGGAGAGAAATTCTTCTCTTTGTCACCCAGAAATGTAGATGTGGTGCAAGTGGCTCAAGCTGATGGGGAGCAAATAGCCAGAGAAAAGGTCACCAGTCACAGTGTCCCCTTGTGCAGGCTGGCCTTTGTCTCGGTGTAGGTCAATTTTATTTTTGAAGCAAAAGGTAAAAAACCTGAAATCCAGCATTCAGTGCATAGAAGATCAGCCATGGGAGATGCTTACAACTACCATCCTTTCCTGGAAAATTATTTGCTGCGCAGAAAATGGCTATTCTGGGGGAATGTCCTAAAATCCTGAAACCGTGTTAATCCAGCCCCTGCTCTTATGGTGGAGATGTCAATACTGCACTACAACTGGGGGCTTTGTGGCGGTATCAGCATAAAATGCAGAAGTGCTAAACAAGAACAAAGCAATACTGTTAGTGCAGATACATATTCAGATAGACACAGTCACTGTCCTGGGGCAGCTACATTTATTTATTATTTTGGCAAAAAGACATTCAGGCACAACACTCCAGCAGATGCCAGGATAGAGATGCCTTGTACGTGTACAGCTCATTCCCCTTCATGGCACTGCAACCAGCACATGCCGCCTTTGCACTGGGTTAATTACATCTGTTCAGCTCTTACAGGTTGCCAAGGGCAAGAAATTAAGTAAATAACGCGAGTGGGTTCACTCTGGGAGCTGGTGAGGAACAGCTGCTTTCTCCCTGTTTCGTCTTCCAATCTTTCTTGTTAAACACTTTTTAATTCAGAGTTTAACCTTTCAAATAGTTTCAGCTGCATTTAGGGTAAGAAAAAATAGCAGCACTTATTAATTCATTGCTGCCCCCTGTCAGGCAGAGATAACCTTGCAGCACAGTAGCAGAACATGACATTTGGCCACTTAATCCTCTTAAAAACATTTTGGCGTAAATTGGGTTGGAGGAACATTAACTGTCTCATACGTGCAGAAGCAAGAGCAGCACGTTTCAGGGAGCAACCAAATGTAACTGATAATTAAGAATACCAATTCCACTGATGGGTGTTTCTCCAGAAACCTTCCAAGAATTGTTTGTACACTGATAAACAGGCTGGACAGAGGTCTCCTTGCTTTAGCTTCTGAGCTTTAAGAGCAAGATCTAAGGGCCCCAAACACCAGTCAGTCATTCAAACTACAGGAGTCTAAAGGACACTTGTCCTTAAAAACCTACATTTTCTTCCTCATCAAAAATGACATATCACTGCAAAATAATTGATGATTTCCAGCCAGGTATTCCAGATCCCTTCCTCTGTTCTGTGGCTCCACAAAATAAAACTCTCTCATACTGCGTATGCTGGTTTTTGGCACCTTCATGTTCCAGGTTTTTGACGGTTATTTTTGTTTTAATGATGGTGTTTCCAGGACAAGTGGAAAAGTCACCTCAGCTCAGAGCAGAACTTGCTTTGCAGCAGGTTTTCAGGCTACTCTGCCTGAAGTGCAAGGACAGAGTGGGATTTGCTCAAGGACACACAGAGTCCCTGGTTCAGCTGGGATTACATCCCATGTCCAGCATCTCCCTGGCTTCCCGTTCTTTACTCTAAGCTGCGAAAAGACATGCTGCTGTTACGGAAAGGACTGGAGGTAACGAAGCAGCACAGCTACAGGGGCATTTCCCATGTACAAGTCCACATTTTGACCTGCAAAAATAGAGAGTTTGGCATTGCCCTACTCGGTGGCTGGCTTTTCACTTCTGTTTTTTCTGCTGCTTTATTTTTTGGAGAGGGAGAAGGCATGAAAAACTAGCAGGTCATGAGGCACCCTGAAGGGCTCACAGGCAAAGTGCTGCCCATGTGTACACGCTGAGGGGCTTTTACAGAGCAGGAGCTGAATGTGAGGGTCAGGTCTGAATCCTGCTCGCTAATTAATTTGAAACAAACATTTTGGCTTGCTTTGGGTAGTGTCTGATTTCACAGGGGGGAGGACAGGGAGGCACAACTGGAGGTGGGCACCCGCTCTGCATGCATGGGCAGCTCCATCCCTCACACCGGTCCTGCTTGGCTGGCTCTCAGAAATGCACTCACCTTTCCAGTTCCTCACATTGTCTAAGCTGGACAAGGAGATCCTCCTGGGTACCAGAGCGACCTGAGCCCGGCAGATCCCTGCGTGCCCGTTCTGAAGGACTCCGCCGCCCACCTCATCCCCTCTCCTGTCTGAGAAGTGGGTTGGCTTGGGCGGCCGCGGCGGGGGCGTGTTGGACAGGACGTCCAGCTGGGTTACACCGTAGGGCAGCGCATTTTGGCTCTTGTCAATCTGAAAGGTTGGTGTCAGCGGCGTCCCCAGCAGTGGAGAAGAGGAGGAAAAGTCACTGGGTGGCCCGCTAATGTCTATGTTCCTGGACGCGGTGCTGGGATTTGCCAACGGGGCCCCGTCCTGGTGCACAGTGCCAGCACTGGATGGCTGTACAAGGTACAAGGAGGGCTGCGACTGCAAGGAGTCGACAAAAACGTCATCTGAGGAGGTTTGCTCCAGAGATCTGTCTGAATTCGACCAGCTGTCACACCTGCACAGAGACAGAGGTCACACTTATACTTTCCTTTTCTCCTGGTTGCAACCGAACAAGCGCAAAACAAAAAAAAATAAAAACCCAACCCCACAGTTTGGAACAAAATCTGTCCCTTCCCTATGGCTGTGGAAGGTCCCCCCTGAGCTGGGCTGGGGCACTTGGTGGAGCACCTTGGGCAGCAGCAGGCAGAAAGGGTGTCTGGAGGGAGGCCGTGTGTGAGTTCTCCAGCCACCCACCCTGGAAAGGGACAGGACCGACATACGATGCTCGGCCACTAATCTGCACTATGAAAAGCCCCCTGTAAATTGGATTAGCCTGATGGTCCCCTGTTGTGCTCGGGAGCCTACCCTGAGTGGTAGGGCTCAAGGACCAGTTTGCCCCAGTTTCCCAGGGCATCACTGGGCAGGCAGAGGGTGGCTCCAGCCCGACGCATCTGGCAGACCCCAGACCTACCTGTTGTGGCTGAGCTTGCCCGACTCGCAGTTGGAGAGGAAGAGGTAGTCAGGGAGAAAGACCGACTCTGACTCGCTGGGGGTCTCCTCCGCGGCAGACACATCTGCAGCAGTGTGGTCGACCGAGAAGGAGGGATCGGCAATGCGGGATGCGTGGGTGGAGGCGGCTGGCGATGGCTGCGGGGATGATGTTGTGTGAGACAGGCTTTCCACCGAACCTGCAATGGGAATGGATGGTGCCGGCTGAGGGATGGCTCTGACTCGCCCTGGTCAACTGCCTCTCCTGGCCATTGCCACCTTGCTTTATTATTATTTTTTTTTTTTAACCCCAGAGTGGCAGTAGGTCAAGGCAAAAATTGATCCTGGGGAGAGGGGAGCCTGATTCTGCAGCTACTCCCCTTGCCCAGGCAGTGCTAGCCAGCTGCCAAATGGAGGGGCTGCGGGAGGTGCAGACTCCCCCTGCTCTGGGGTACCCCACTCCTTGCTCTAAGGGTACCCCACTCCTTGCTCTGGGGTCCCCTGCTCCTGCAGGGCTGTAGCGTCCCTCCTGCACAGTAATGAAGACAGCTTCTGCTGAGGGAAGTGCTGAGGCGGAACAGTCTGTTTTATCAAGTATTTTTTAGGACCTAACACAAATAATTAATTATTAATCTCTGACACATCAAATTAATGGCAACAAGGAAAGGGATTGATTTCTTCCCGCTTTCTAGACCTCAGTGGACAAAACTGAGCTTTGCTGCTCATGGAGTAGACAGATTTGTTGCACCTCTGAACTTGTCTGCAACCTCCTTATGCCTCTCTAGGCTGGACATCAAAGCCACCAGAGCTGCGGTGTCACTGTTCTTGCCCAGCAGGAGGCTTGTTGGTCAGTGACACCTTCCCTCCTCCCTCCTCCCCTGGGCATAACACTCCAGTCCCCCCCTCCCTGGCACAGAGAGGGGTGGCAGTGGGGAGAGGAGCAGGTTTGAGCGGCAGGCAGCAGGGCTGGCCCAGGCTGCACAGAGCTGGCCACCTGCTCAGCTCCAGGTCCACCTCTGACCACCGAGGCCACCCTTCACTGGCAGCATACGGCCGAGGCACTCGTACCCATCTGGCCCGAGCATTGCCAGGCAGCAGAGACAAGTCTGGTTCTGTTCCTCTCCCAGCCTCCATCCCTGCTATGGAGCTGGGGACGCTGGGCAGGAGGGATGAAGGAGTGATGGCTGAGACACAGAGTTAAGGCTAAGCACAGCCTCTGGCCCAGCTTTTGGGGCATTTCAACTCAAAAATCGAGTCCTCAGTGCAAGTTGGACCTCCTACCATGGGCAGCTATGGAGTGGGAAGGGCCTGGGGTATCTTTGCAGAGCAGCTCCCCAAAGGCATCTGCTCCTGGCAGCAGGAGCACAGGCCCTCAATTAAAGAATATTATTTTTCTAACCAAGTTTTGGGTTGCTGCATGGTGGTTCCCTCACCAGGGCAGCACAGGGACCAGGCAGTGCTCGCTGGGTGCCACAGCTGTCCCCGGCACCTGCGGGGCTCGGCAGCGGTACCCATTTCTCTGGCTGAAGCGCAGACATCACCTGAGTCAAAGCTGCAAGACACTTCTTCAAAATGAAAAACCCTGCAGCAAAAACAGACACAAGAAACCAGCTACTGCTGATAAAACCAAACCAAGCATAAACATGCCTTCAAAGTGTACCAAGGTGGCAGATTTCTCTCACATCGATACCCAGAATTTGCGGAAATGCTGGGAACCAGCCCCTGACCATCTGCGTGCATGCTGCAGGTCCGATCCTGCACTGTGCAGTGAGGTTCTAGCTAGTGCTCAGCTCAACTCAGCAACAAGCCTTGGCACTGTACTGGGTTGTTGTAGTCACTTCTCAACCCTGGGAGGAGCTAGGTATACGCACAAGCGGGACAGAGAGGGCTGCTCAGACTTGGATGGTTAGACAGCCACATCACTAAACACAAACAAAACCCTCCAGTGGCTCAGACTTCCACCGTGGGCTTCCCCCCGTCATCTTTCTGATCTCAGTCAGAAGAAGAGTAAAACAGCTGGTCTTTTCTCCCTGCACTACCCCACACTTCATCCCTTTAAACTGGTGAGGGAGCCACCTCTTGCCTTCCCATCTACCGGCATTGACTCGCTGCTGCTTTCTCCGGTTGGCTTTGGAGGTCTGGTGCAGCGCTGGACCCTGGGTCAGCAAAGCACATAAACATGTGCTTAAATTTGAGCTTAAGCAAAGCATTTGCTTAATTTTGAACCAGTGCTTTTTGAAATCCGGTGAACAGATTTCAGCAGTGAGTATCTGGAAGAATGGCTTTTATGANGGATTTCAGCAGTGAGTATCTGGAAGGAATGGCTTTTATGGGGTTTCACATTTGCAAAGCAGAGCGCAGGGCTGCAGTCTTCCCATCTGAAGAATAACTTTTCTCTTCTTCATTGTGCTGGCTCAGATGGTAACTCTGCTTTCAAATCTTGGACCTGGAGAACTGTCTTGCAAGCTGAGGATGATCAAATATGCACTGGGCTAACTCCATAGGGATCTTAGAAAAGCATGTTCATATCACCATCTGACCACATATTTTTTTTTTAAAGCCAACTAAAAACTACCACAACGCATAAGAAAGAGAAATTAATGACATTCTGGATTATTAACACAGAGAATGAACAGGCCTGAACTCCATCTGGTACTCGCAGGGTTTAGCCACGGATTATCCCATCAGGAAAGGCTGTGAGCTGCAGACCACATGGCAACCGTTGTGAGCAGGAGGGAGGGATGAGAACAGCACAGACCTGCCCTTTTCTAACCTTCAGGGGCTCAGGGACCTGTAGCCAGCTCCTAACAGACTGGCCCTGTCCCTGCCAGCTCTGCTGGTAACTGAATCAGCATGCATTAAAGTTGTACCGCAGCAGCAGCTGGGTAGAATAAATTATGCATGGCCATTTTCGACAGTAAGATGGCAGAGAATAGGTTTGGTGCCTGCCCTCCCCTTTGCCAGAAAGACAGCGGGCAGCTTTGGCTGCCAAAATAACTGCTTTGGTGGTTACTAACCCAAAAAATCCCTGCCCTGCATTGATGCACATCCTCCGCGGTGGCTTTCCCCATCAATGCAGGGCCATTGCTTGGAGAAACAGAGGGCTTCTCCCTCCTGCTGCAGACGCCAGCCTGCTCCCCAAAAATTGTTACGGTGCATCAGCAGTGCAGGGACACAGTGAAATAGGGGGTCCTGCTCACAGCAACCCATCAGGTGTGCATGGCCACACCAAGGAGGTAGAAATGCCACCCACCCTTCCTGGCCAGGGGCCAGAGCCTGACATTAAAGAGCAGCCTTGAGTCCGTGCAGCTGAGAAGGGATTTCCTCCCACTGAGAGGGACGTGTGGAGGCAGTAGGCCCCGTGCCTGTTCTCCAACATGGGCTGGGAGGAGCCATCTCGCTTCTCCTGAACTCTTGTGCAAGGGCCAGGCACTGCCATGATGCTGCCTGCCCTGCTTTGTATGGGAACAGTGGGGGAAATCAAGTGAAAATGCTCAGGAGAAAGCATCTCTGCAAGGAGAGCACAGTCCCTCCAGGTAGCCCCTCCATGAGGTGATCCCAGCTCCCCTTGCTCCCAGCACGCTGTCCTGGCTGGAGGAGATGCTCCACAGTGTGGCTGCAGCAAGGTCCTGAGGAATCACACCCTCTCCATGCCATGGCAGGGTCTGGGCACATTGGCAAAAGAAAAAAAAAGGAGAGTCATTTAAGAAGGCAAAGAAACCATCAGAGGAGCAGGCAGAAAGGGAGAAGGTCCCAGCACTGGGCAAGGACGGGTGTGAACAACAGAGCAGCCAGAGGTGTGGGAGAGGTGGGGGAGCAGAAATGCTCTAATCCAGCTGCCAGCATCCAAGAAGGACCCAAGGGTAACCTGTCACTTAGGGTGACCATGCCAACGTCCTGGTCCATGCACTGTGCAGGGAGGGTACCAGTGAGGGGGCTTCCCCAGGGACATCAGGCTCCACTGTGGCCCTGGGTGCTGTGGGAGAGAGTAGAGCAACAGGGGAGCAATGGAGATCAACAGGGATCTTTAGGTAAGGGCTGCATCCAGAAGGAGCAAGGTGTTTACATGGGATGTGGAACAATACCTGGAGCCTGTGGACAAAGTGAAGAGGAAACCCAAGATGAAAGGTCCCTGTTGGGCTGAGGAGCTGCCTGCCAAGGCGTGGCCCGGGGGAGCATTGGATGCACAGCTACAATCTTTAAAAGTAAGGCTTCTGAATGAAAAAGGCTAAAACACCTTTCACAGCAGTTTCTCCAATGAAAAGCTGCTATATTGCATTGTGTCAATTAATCATGGTTTCAGCTTGCACTTGGGATAAAGTGTGCTCGTCATGTCCCATTGCCACCTCATTTCATCCCCTCCCCTGCCCAGCCACTTGGCCCAAGCCTCCTCTCGATCCCCTGTGTGGCCACAGGTCCCGTGGGGTTGGGGAACAACTGCTCCATCAGGAGCCTTCACCAGAGGTGGAAGCAAGATTTTACATAGAAATGGTAGGAAAATAGGGAGGGAGGCCCCTTCCTCTCTCCTCCAGCTGACTCCTCTGAAGGTGCCAGCTCCCCCATCATTCTCAGCACAGCCAGCGGCGCTGTTTCTTACGGCAGTTGAGTGCCACAGCGCAATTGTTGCTGCTGGCGAGTCCTTCCCGACAGCCGCCCTCCCAGGTGCTTCCTGACATCTGCCTGGAGCTTGCACTGCACCGCCGTCTCTCAGCCGTCCCCTCTCTTGTTGACTAACAATCTGTCCTCGCAGGGCCAGCCGCGGTTTTGCTAACTTTGGTCCGTGTCTGGCTGCTTGGATGTCAGACTGGAGGCTGCTGATGACTAGGACCTGGCTGTGCATCCCACTGCTTTGCTACTGGAAGGGACTAACTGGGAACAACGGGACGGTGTTTACAGCTGAGTCACCGCATAAACCTGTGGCTGCACTTTCTGCACATTAAGTGGAGAAAGCAGCAGATTTGGGTTTGGCCTCAAAGTCACAGCAAATTTTCAGAGATGCAAGGACTAAGAGTGATTGATTTCACAATATAATATTGGCCTTGAGATTCATTTTAACACACAGAACAGCTTATTAAAGTTTCCTGCAATTGATGTGTCTTTCTTTTGATGATTCATTTCAGGGACTATTATTTTTTTAACACAGTAGCATTCAAGTTAAAAAAGCATATGGCATTTAATAGAGCTTTTCTCTTCTTATGTTAATTTTTAAGGGTAATTTGTTTAAACCTACAGGCTCTTGGGGGATTTAGGTGCTTTCAAAGAGCTGAAGCAATTAACAACTGTTTGAAATGTGATGTGCAACCTGTGGAACTGTGCAGATTTAAATTTGAGGATCTAAACCTGCCCTGCAGCCTGACCGGAATACACCCCCAGACCTGACCTCACTGGCATGAACTGCAGGGTAAATAGATCTTATGAGCTATTCGCCATTAGACATAGGATAAGTGCATGTCTGGAAGCTTTGTTTACACGGTCCGTGGTGAGGGCTGTAAGTTCAGGTGCCAGACTTTGCACCGAACCAAGGCAAATGCTCTGCACTGCTGAACTTCTTGGGGGATAATGTCCGCCTCAAAGGGAGTGGAAAGCTGGGATGCCAGCTTTCCCAAGTGCCACACCAAGAGCTGTCACTTCTTGTCCATCACTGCCTACGCCGGCAATCTTTGCTGGGAAAGAAATCCCACTGTGTAATACTCTGAGTATTGCCCATGCGTAAGTCTTACAAGCAAGGCTGTGCTGTACCAGCATAACAGAACAGACATTTCCCAGTATAAATGCATCTATCCTGGGGACAGCCACTGCCTTAGTTCCTCTGCCACAGATCACATCTCCCTATGCACATCCTCGACACAGCGCCAGCAGAACTCTGCATGCACATTTGAGAGACAGAAATTATTATTCACTTTTCTGTTCTGCGTGAAAAGGCTAACCTTCATTTCAGAGTAATTGGTAAAATTATATATTTAAATAATACTGCACCAGAAGTAGCAACGCAAGAGCAACATCTCAGTGTCAACAAGGGCAGATCAGCAGGAAGGGGGTTACGGAATATCCCTAATTACATTCAAGCTCCAAAGGGCTATTGGCTCCAAGCCCTCAGAGCTACCAGCTCTAGTTGGCAAGTTTCATTCATGGGCAGTTTGTACTGGCACATAAAAATATGTCAGCATATTTTCCCGGTGGTCTCTAAAGCGAATGGGAAAAGAGCAGACATCACATTTATAACAGGACCACTGCAGTGCTCTTTCCACTCCCATTTCCCCTCAGAATAATCTGCTGAGGAGAAGATTAAAGAAGGCGAGGACCCAGGATAGATTGAAACAAAACATCTCACCACAGCCTTTTGTTCCCTTTCAAGTTGCAAGTTAATGGTATGGCTGTGTGGCAGCTGCAGACACCAGCAGCAGTCTGAGCACAGCAGCACAGGGACCACAGCAGGATAATCTGCCTGGCCACAGTACGGTACGCCCAAACCCATTACTGCCCTTGGAATCGAGTCCCCCCATCACCACCCTTCTCTGCTCTTGCACTGCCTTTCATCGCAGCGAAGGACTTCGTTCTGAGTCACTTCCTATGAAGCTCTCAAATTGCTGCTGTATCTGCCCCTTGGAAATGTCAAGGGAAAGACAGATTGCTGTTATCTGAGCCCGATTGTCTCGTTTGAAAGGTAAGTTAATGATGATACAGGTCCCATCTTTAATTACTGGCTACATCCATCTCGGAGCGGTTAATTCTTGGAAGCTTTCCAAGAAATTCACCCTACTGAGTATATACAGGTATAGGTCCTGGCAAAACAGGCTGACTTTATGCTTCACTGGCAGGACCATCTCTTAAGTCTAGACACACACTTCTAACACTCTCCCATCCTCTGCCTTTTCTTTATTTTTCTTCTCACTGACTAAGACAGCTCAGTATTTTTGTCACTGATTTATGTACGTGCATGTCCGCCCAAGTCTCTGCACATTCCACATCCAGCAAAGCCTGAGAAAACGCGAGTTTTGCAGGACACTTTCCTGGAACAGGTGTCTTACATTAAGCCAAACTAAATAAATATGGGACATGTAATGAAATAAACGGCCCCAGAAGATAACACTCAGTCAACTTCTCACATAAACAGTACCTTTTCTTATTAAGGACCTGCTGTTTATTCTAGCAGGTTTACCAAAGTGAGACCAAGCAGCCAGCTATTATTTCTACCCAGCAGTAGTGAGATCCCTGATAGCCCAACCAGCCAGCAAGGTCCACGCTTCCTCTTGCCCCGGGTGCTGCCGTGGAGGAGCCCGGACACGGGTCATCCTCCCGACCCCCAAAATAAGCATGATCATGATCCTACCTGTGCCATCTTCTAGATGTCCAAAGTTACAGATCTGGCTGATGTTGTGCACCCAGATCTGCATCTCCTCCTCAGTTTTGGCTACCAGGTAGAAGGTGCGGTAGGTGGTTCTCACGATAAAAACAAAGTTGTTCTGAAATTCCTTCTTGATGAAGTTGGGTCCCGAGTGCTTCAGCACTTCGCACTCGTTGAGGTCGATGATCCGAATGGGCTTTTTGGAGTGGTTGTTCCTGTAGTATTCCAGCACATCTGGGTTCCCGCTCATGCGGCCTCTGCGCAGCACAAACCAGCGTTTCCGCCATGCCTGCAAACGGCACAAACAGGACCCTTTTAGTGCCAACCACGTAATACATCAGTCAGCCCACAGATGCTTATTTTCTTTTCGGTTTTATAGTTGTTTTAATAAGCTGGCCAAATTGTGACTTTGATTTGAAGTGTTTGCTATCAGCTTGCATTTGTGATAGCAAAAAAGGCAGAGGGTTGTCCCTTTGGAGGTCAAGAGGAGCAAGACTTGTCCCCTCCTCTCAGCCTGCCAGCGTGGTGTAATCAAAATGATCTGAGACGTCACCGTCTCATCTATAGAAGAGATTATAACACATTTTCATTTGTGAAATGAAAACACCTAGGACCGCACCCTGTGTTACAGTACGTGAGCTAACATCTGGCAACAAATGCCTTTTGCCCAGCAAAGCCAAGGGCTCCAGATGACCCGTGCAGCTTCCCTCTCCTGCTTTTCAGTGCTAATAAAAAGCTGTTAATAAGCTGCCAGTTACATCTGAAAGCTCAGAACAAACCTTAAGGGAGTTGTAGTGCTAAAAAGTTAAACAGAAAACTTCCAAACCTTACAGAAGGAGATCTATTTACACAGACACTGCTCCAAGTGACCATCAACCCAAACCAAACCTGGTAAGCACAGATGTCTTTGAGACCCTTGTGACTGAAGGGATGGGTCCCATACAGGCTTAAATGAAGTCCTGGCAGGACTAAGATGCATCATCACTCTATGAAGTTACATGCAAGTTTCTAGGAACAAAATAACATATTTTCCCTTTTTTCCAGCAGCTGTTTTTGTTCATCAACAGTATAAGCGCCTCTGTGTTGATTACAGCTGTCACCAACACACTTACTCTGAGGGCCAGAAGAAATCCACCCCAAGCTCTGTTCCACAGAGAAAAGCTGAAATAAGACATTAGGAGCTTCCCCCTTACCAAACTCCATAAAAGCTGTGCTGGATAAAGCCATGCCCAAACAAGCGAGGCCCGGGTGGCTGCCAGGGAGCAGCTGCCCCGGCTCTGACAGCAGCCTGGGAGAGGTGCAGGGAATCCTCCACTGCCCAGGAGCCTGCGATATCTGCACAGCCACAGAGTTAAAAGTTCATTAAAGAACCATCTGAACACCCACCACCACAGCCTCCCAACCCAAATCTTGTTTGAGGGCTTTTTGCAAAACGACTTGTCACAACAATGTGAATCTGGGTGATAGCTTGCATTCAAGTTAAAAATCATGGTCATTTTGCAGAGAGTGGATCTGTCTGTCAGTTTGAAAACAGCCAACCGTTCAGCCTTAGGGCAAAATAACTGGGTTCAGGATGTTTTNATTCAGCCTTAAGGCAAAATAACTGGGTTCAGGATGTTTTCACTAAGATGTAGGAATCCTTACTGGCACAGTTTAGGATCAATACCAGCACTACAGATTTTGCTGGCACTGAGTTCCCACGGGCATGGTGATGGTTAAAATGATCAACAAAAAAAATAGCAACAATCATTTGTCAAGACAAAGCTTTTTTTTTCTACCTAAAAGAGACTTCTTGCAGTGCAACAAGCTCTTCACAGCCTGTCGATGTTCAGCCAAAAATTTATCTAGAAGTAAGCTTGTTCAGCCTGGCAGTACCTTAATCTGTTTTGAAAGCAAAAGATTCTTCAAAAACAACATACAGACACCAGAGAATGAAATATCATAGAGGGAACTCTTGCAAGGCTGCACAAGCACATGTTGGCCTGTGTAAAGGAGGGGTTTTCAGAGGGAGGGGGGGCATCATATCAGGAATAAACAGGATGCAGAGGTGAGGTGCAAAGTGTATTGCACACAGAAAATTAAGTCTTGCCCTCGTGACCTGTTGAGGCTTGAAAGTGATTTGGTCCCTGTGGAAAGTAGCTAGAGATAACAGATGTCCGAGATCTCAGACAAGTCTAATGTGGGAGCCAGGAAAAAAGAACACACACACACACACCCCCCCAAAGGAAATAGAAACAAAGGAAAAATGTTTAACAAAGAAAGCACTTTCCTGACAAGCAAGCTTCACCAGTGGAATACAGCCCAACAGGTAAATCACATGTATAGTCCCAGAAAGAGCCCACATCTCTGCCACCAGCAGTCCAAGTACCACACAGGCCTAATGCACACCCCACAGATGCACCAGGACAGAAAGGTGACATCCCTTCACACACCCTCACCCCTAAACAACAAAAAAAGAAATGCTTCAGGAGGTGTAAGCCAAATGAGACCTGCTCCTTTGCCTCCCAGAGAAGCAGGCTACAAAGGCAGAGAGGGGAAGGAGCCATCAGATCTCCCACAAGACCACTTCTGGCTCCTCTTCCCAAGGCTGCCAGCCCTGCCGCTTAAATACACCTGGCTCCTTCTGATGGAAATTGGGTGCAAATCACCTGCACATGAGCAAGCCGAGGGGGGATGGGATGGGATGGGATGGGATGGGATGGGACAAGACAAGACAAGACAAGACAAGACAAGACAAGACAAGACAAGACAGCAGCTGGGGACACCCTGCCTTGCTGGCACCCATGCAGCTGTGGGGAGGTGGGAGCCCAGCCCTGAGGCCAGGGCCAGCTCAGGGCTACCTGCCCGGTGGCCAGTACAACACCCTTAAGCAGCATGGCCCAGTCCCCGTTTCTTTAGCATTTTAATTTTCACGAGTCTAAAGAGGTCTGTCTGTAGTTTCAGCACAACCTGGGCAGCCAGTGAGAGGAAGGAGAAAACTGCAGCTGTGCTTCGCAGAAAAGCTCACGGTCCCTCCGTTGGGAGGCGAAGGCTGGCTTCAGCATGGCCGTGGCTCTGCTGGCTTTGGTTTTGTACCAGCCGAGAAGCTGCCTGATAACCGCTCTCCCTGCAGATACACAATTTGATGAGGCTTATCATCTGGCCAGCGCTGTGAGACTGGAGACGGAGAGGTGCCCAGCAAACGTGGCTTATGATGGGAGGGGAGAGCATGGCCAAGGCTGTGCAAGAAAACACTGGCTATCACAGCTGGGCAGCCGTGAAAATAGTGCTGAGGGGGAATAATGCCAAATAGCTACCCAAATCTGCACTGCCCTTGGGAAGGGTGGGCCTCCCCTCTCCATCTCCTGCAGGCTCGGATCTCCACAGGCATGTAAGCACTCAGCCTCCCTTGAAATCAGTGCGGGAGCCAGGGCAGGGTGGCTGTCGACCATCTTTTGTACCTGTTCTCCCATTTCACACATCCTGTACCACCACTGTCTCTCCCCAGTGGCTCATTTCCATTCTGAAACTTTCACTGATATGTGCCTTTATTCACAAAATGTACTCCAAAACATTTTTGCTTATCCTCCAATGCCGAGTGTACAATGCGCCGAGTTTTTGAGGCTCTCGCAGCTTGCCTGCAAACGGACACGAGCAGATTTGCCATTACCGATGCACTGGGCTCGCTCTGCTCTATGGCGCAGGCAACGCAGGGGTTTTGGCACACCTTTCAGCATGAGCCTTTTATCTCCAAGAGTCAAATATCCTCTCCTCATTTTGCNAGCCTTTTATCTCCAAGAGTCAAATATCCTCTCCTCATTTTGCTGGCATTTGCCTGCAATGAGCTACATGTCTCCAGGGGAAGGGGACGCAGCACACTGGAGTCGCTGGGAGCCCAGCTGTGGCAGGCCTTGGCCAGACAAGACGGCGGCAGCAGCTTTTAGCTCACAGGGACCCCGGCAGCTTGCGTACCATGCAGTCTGCTCTGC
>RSEF01000004.1:16717390-16727970 GCA_003993805.1 Himantopus leucocephalus | reverse complement strand
GCTCACCCAAACCAGAAGCTGTGGCTGTGCCAGTGCCACGAAGGGTGTGCCGTGCCGGCACCCCGTGGTACAGCCGGGAGCTCTGCTCCCTGCTCCCTCCAGTCCCGGATGGTGCACGATCAACCTGCACCCTTGTGCTGCTGCAATACCTTCCTCCTCACGGTTTGTAAGGCACAGTCGCTATTACCGCGAGCCTGTGCCCAGAAGGGGTTTATTTCAGCCGATCAGAGCCAATAATGTCTGACAATATTTAGTCTGGAGCTGCACACACTGCCAAATTTACAAGAGAATTTGGAACAATTTAAGGGTGAAAGATTGCGCTCCCATGGTTGAGATGAAGTAACCTATATACTTAAGTAGGAACCGATTCTTGGGATTCAGCCTAGGCTCCCCACTTACACTATGGAAAGGATCTATGCATCCAGAAGAAATATTACATTTATTTGGGGGCCTCTTGAAACTAGTTCTTTCTTGATGGAGGAATGATACGATGATGATATGTTTACATGTCCTCCAAAGCTTTGCTGGCGTTAGAGAGAAGGCTTTATCAGAAAAGCACAACTACAATCAGACAAGAGCCAACATAAATGTAGGACAATTTTCTTCTGCCCTTCGTAAGTGGAATAGTTCGGTGCCAAAAGGAAGAAAGAATTTGCAGCAGCTTTGGTCGGACGCCAGCATGTTGCTCTGTGCAACACAAGCTATCAGTGTTTTCTTCTTGCTCCTGGATTTTTCACTTTGGGAATTCCAGAGCCACTTCTGAAGAGAAGAGGCATAGCTCTGTTTCCATTTCAGTGGGGTTTCCAAGAAAGCGATCACTGCTTCCACAATCTGACGTCTCTGCTTCTGCTGAATAAGTGGTGTGAGGTTTAAAAAGGGCTGCTATTACATGCGAACGTTTGCTCTGCCACGGCAACGTCAGNGTGCAACACAAGCTATCAGTGTTTTCTTCTTGCTCCTGGATTTTTCACTTTGGGAATTCCAGAGCCACTTCTGAAGAGAAGAGGCATAGCTCTGTTTCCATTTCAGTGGGGTTTCCAAGAAAGCGATCACTGCTTCCACAATCTGACGTCTCTGCTTCTGCTGAATAAGTGGTGTGAGGTTTAAAAAGGGCTGCTATTACATGCGAACGTTTGCTCTGCCACGGCAACGTCAGCTAAAACAGGCCATGAGCAAACCTACTATGTGCTGGAAAAACAGCTAGCTGGTAAACGAGGCCAGAATGGGAGCTGAGTGCCTGCATGGGAAAGGTTTAGGCAAGGGCCTTCAGCGCTTACCTTCTGCCTGAGGACCACGTTTTCGTTTGCATGTACAAAATGTCCAGTTTCTGAGAACTACATAATTAATTAGAGCACATACAAGCTAAATGAGGTAAATTGGCCTGAAATATAACATGTCCTGTGGGGTTTTGGTTTTTTTTTTTTCTGGTTTTAATAACAAAACACAGAACAGCCAACAAACTTGAAATTCTTTACCAGCTAAATTAATGCTCACGACTCCCCCATGAGGATAATCTTCATGTTACAGAATGCAGCGAAGGGGATGGCAAGGGGGAGCAGAACGACCAGGGGACGCGTACGGATTCCTCACCCACCAAGGTGGCCTTTCAGCCCTGCTTCTGGGCAAGGGACATGTGCTCGTCCCCAGGCCTGCTGGGGGGGGGTCTGACACTGAAAGCGGAGTCCGAGAGCTCAGTGATGGGGAGGACTGTGAAAGGTTTGAACACTTGGGATTGCTCTCCTCCTGCAAACTCCCTTGGAAAGAGAAAGCAGCAAATCCCACAAGAGAAGGGTCTGGAGTGGCCTCCCTCTCACGGCCGGCTGAGGGCTGGCACTGCGTGCACAGGGCTCCTCACTGCGGTTTAGCTGCCCTCAGCCCCGAGGCGTCCTTGGGGCAAGAGAACTAGCAGAGCTGCGGGATAGTAGTCCCGCAAGAGTGCCAGCACTTGGGACACAAGTTTTCAAAGCTTGTCTTTTTTTTTTTAAAGAACAATTTTTAAACATAATTTTTGGGGAAAAAAACAGGCGGAACTTTATAGCATTTCCTATAAATTACTTAAAAGAGGAAGTTAAAATTCATATGTAGACAGGTTTGTAAACAGCTGATGTCTAAGCCTATTAAGACCATGTAAGTTAAGAGAGTTTCCCCCATCTGCACAGACCAGGAGGTGTTGGAACTGCAGAGTACGGTCCCTGCAAGCGGGATCTGTGCATCGGGAAGGAGGAAGGAGTCAGGTCCAGCTCCCAGCAAGCATCCTCACCTTTAAAGAGCCGAGAACATTGTTGGGAGCTTTTCATGCCACTCTTGAAAGAGAAAAGGGCCAGCCCCATGCAGCTCGAGCTGCTCAGGCTGCGAGACCCTTGCAGAAGGGCTCACACCTTCTGCTCGGTAGCCTGCATTTCTTGGTAATAGCGCTCCATTAACTCACTCGCAGAAATCTGAGATGAAAAAGACCTCTTAAACCACCCAGCCTGTCCCCCAGCTGGAGTCATGGGTTTGCTATTTCAGTTGTGGCTGTTGGTCTGAAGCTCCCATCAGCTCTTCATAATAAATCTGTCCCTAATAAGGCTGCCTGCTTGTCCCTCCCAGTGTTCCCGTGCAGCGCTCTGGGAGCAGCTGAGCTCATTGCCCATCACCCACAGGTTTAATGGTTCTCTTGGATTTTGTCTCCCTTGCTGTCTACTTTTCCTTATTTTCTACTCAGATCTCACAAACTTCTTCAGCAGTGAGAGACTGAAACTCATGGTTTACGGCTGGGAAAGAAAAATCAATAAATATTCAATTTCAGAGAGGAATACTTCTCCTTTAGGGCCTTCCTCTGCCTCCGCAGGCATGTAATTCTATTTAACCTAGAGAATAGAAGGAGAAATTTTCTACAGTAGTTTTTTTCCCTTTGCTTGGGTGCCTGGAAGCTGAGGTGGATGCTGGAAAGGCATCAGCTCTCCCTTCCCCTGCCTGTTTGTGCCCACTACAGCTCTGTTTTCTCAAGGTTAGGGCTCAGCTACGGTGGGAAAAAGCTCTGAGCTAACCCGTGTTCCCATACAAGACAACGTTCAACACAGACTAACACAAATGGTCTGGCTGACCCTGTGCAAAGGACCGTCATACAATGAGTTCAGAACAGACTACAGCCTAACACTGTATTCCGTCTGCTAAGTCGTGAGTCATTTATTGAGTCACTTGTCTTTCTGCTTGTGGTAGTTTCAGTATGACTCTAAATGAATCTTGTTTCAAGAAAGTCAGCATGAGTCTTCTTCGGAGGAGATGCAACGGGTGCATAGGGGAAGGGGAAATACCTTTTTCCTTTCAAGGTGATACAGATACATTAATTGACTAAAAACACTAACCAAAAAATTTCCTGCACTGTAAGTGCAATGAAAGCTTTGTAATAAAGCATCTAAGATGACGTCCTGTAGAAGCAGAGAGGTTTCCTTTGTTTCTGTTTCTCACAAAAAGAAACCTGTGGTTTGTGAAGAAAAAATGACACACACTAAAAGAAAGGAGAATAGGTCCCAGAGTCGTATGTTGCCTACTAACCTACACACATTCCCATTGCCCGGTCTATGTCCTAATCCATAATATTTATGGTGCTTTACATATACAAACATCTGCAACAGAATGAGTCACTGCTATTTAATAAACATGCAGATTCTTTGTAGAGCTAATGGGTTCGTTTGGGCATGAAGGGTCAAAGTCATAGAAAACCCAAATCTTGGGAGTTCTAAGTTCTTAAAAACCTTGTGGAAGAAGAGAAAACAAGTTCTGAAAGTAAAATTAATAATAACACCACTGCATTTGGGGGAGGGAGGAGGCAGACACTTGGATAAAGAGATGTCATATCACTCATGTCCCCCATCCTTTAGTAAGAGCAGTAAATAAATGAGAACTGTGCTTCTCACAAACATTTTGACTAGAGGTTTCCTCTGAGGACACTGGCAAGGTGACAGAGCATCCCCTTGCTCCCCATGGAAGTAGGAATTGCTTGACAAGATGCTGCTGGCTGAAGGGGAGCAGCGCTGCTGTCATCTCCCCGCTTTCCCCATGGCTTCAGGCAGGTGGGTTTCAAGGGGTTCTCCCACAGAGGAGAAATGCCGGCACTGTGGTCCTGCCGCCCAGATGGGTCCCTGAGCTTTGCAGGGGAAGATGTGGACGGGACATCTCATCCCACAAGATCTTGCTATGGGAAAGACTTCACCGGCTTTGATCCCAGCTACAACAAACCCTACCGCACCAGAAAAACACCGTGGCTCCATGTCGCCTGCGGGGACCGAAATGTGTCAAATGGCTTCGCAGCACTGCCTGCCCTGCCCTGGGGCATGCGGTCAGGCAGGACCAGACCATCCCCACCGAGGCTGCACAGAGCTCAGTGCTCTCCAGTGTCCCACGGCTATGGAAATTCCTCTGGGCCAATAAAGCCTTACCTGTGAAATCCATAGCAAGAAAACACCGAAGAAGGGATGGCAATCCTGTTTCAGTGAATTCATTTAACAGTGAAATTCTGACGCAGGCATGAAGTAAAAAAGCCACCCTCCCCATTGTCAGCCCGGGACATGACTTCTCTATTCTTCCTCCTATTTTGACAGCAGTGGTGCTGAAAGCTTGGAGCTTTTCTTGTTAACAGCTGCCCTGAAAATATGTGCAGGCCCCTTTGAGCTCATTTATAGAAAGCATAAGGATCAGTCATTACGAAATTACAGCTAACTGCCACCACGGGGCAGAAACCCGGCTGTGCCCTGGAGGGCTGCACCTCCCAGGGAGAGGCTTGTGGCCAAGTGGGGTTTGTCAGGAGCACCAAGCGACCAGGGCTGGCCACCAATCTCGACAGCATCTGCAGGGCGCCAGTAAAAAGACACAGTTGGTATTAATAAATAAATAAAGTAACTCCCCCACTGCGCTTGGCTGTGTTTCACTGGGACTAACAAGACGGCAAAGACAGTCTCACAGGCTTTCAGGAAGCAACTGAAATTTTTGTGACTCGGCATCATTATAAAGCAGCGCCCAAAGGGATCTGGAGAACCGAGGAAGAGCGTGCCAGCTGCGGTGTGAGATCCACACAAGCTCAGAAGCCTCCAGGTGGGGCAGAGCCCAGGCAGCCGTGAGTACAGCCTTGGCCCCGGGCTGGCCACCCGCCCCCTGGGCTGCCGGCCCTTCCAGCCGGCCACCGGCTCTCATCAAAATGAACCTGCGATGGGTGAGCAAAAGCCCCGGCTGGAGGGAAGCTGGTTTTGGCCAGCTGGCCTTGCCCCTGCCCCGGCAGGCAGGTGGACCCTGTCCTACCTGGATCCCTGCGTGCTGCAGCCCCAGCGGCCATGACACTGGGTGGGGGGCATCAAACTGCTGGGGCAGCCGGGGGTGGACTTTGACTCACATGGTGAGCATCCTCATACTCTCCTTTCTGTTTCATTTTGTCTGTCTTTTTCACTTTTAAAGGGGATGTAAAGTAGGTCGTGGCTCGGAGCAGAGGTCCCAGCAGCAGAAGACAGCACTGAAGCGATTAAAGCCATTCAAGGATCTCCTCCCACCCAGAGCAATCCTCTCCTCCAGCACATTTTTTCCTTCCTGAGGGCAGGCACAGTGAAACATTAATTCCTTTAAGCTGCCCCCCAAATGACACCTTCTGACTGCTGCTACATTTTTGCAGGCATTTAAGCTCCCTGACAGTGAAGACTTACAGGCAGGACTCTTTACATGAGGATGTTTACAGCCTCGCCAGCTAGCCAAGAGTTTTAGTTCCATATTGCCTCACAGTGTGTTTATGTGTAGTATCTAAAATGACATTATTATTATCATCCTGAATGCAGCTTAAATTTCTGGAGTGCTTTTTTTTTCACCTTTAAATCCTAAAGCACTTGACAACTGGTACACGGCCATTGCATGCCGCGTGTGCTGTGATTCGTTCACCTGTCACAGGGATACACCTGCCTCTGAAGTTACGCTGTGTCCCTGATAATCGGGATGCTTATCCGGACATCCACAGGTACGCACTCACAGCTGGGTTTGGCTTCGACCCATCCATGGTGCAACTTTTCCGTCTGAAATCCCTTTTTACCTGTTAAAGGTGGCAGATGTCGATGGATAGAAAACCACTGGTCTGGCTTATTGCCACTCCTCTGCTCAGTTAGAAAATAAAATTCTGATTTCTCAGGATGCAGGATGGGGCTTTTTACAGAAAGGAGTTGAAAACAGGGAGAAAGGAGAAACTAAGACACTGATACAGGTCTTCCTGGATTTAACAACACAACTTCATTTTCTGTTAGTGGGAAAAGCACCACTGGAACCTCATGCCCCACCACAGGGATTCCGACAGTTACATCAAAACCACTTGTGTAAAATGGCCTGGAAACCCTTAAGATCTCTCGTTCACAATAAATTCTTTAATACCAACGTAGTAATAAGATAGGTAAATCTTGAACAGAGGTAAATTTCGATTTACTAGAATGGCTTTAATCCAGAAGTCTTGCATAACCTTAAATGCTTTTTAGAAGGCTCTGCACGGATCCTTGTGATCTTAACACAAATTAGGTTGCTCCCAGGTTGCTGATGGAACAACAGTTTTGAAATACAAATGCTGGGCATAATCATCTGCTGGATGACTGAAGCTAGCTAAGTCACAGGAGTTTTCAATCATTTTTGGAAGCAAGTATAGGAAAATGTATACACCGAAGGGACTGAAGTTTGGACAAATTTTGAGCAAATTTGTTAAACTAATAGCTTTTATGGAAGGACTCCAAACCTGCTTTGCTAAGGGAAGAAATAGAGTTGGGGCTAATCCCCTTTCTTATAACTCGCAAGCACGATGTAAATACAGATGTGCAAAGCAGTTAAAGACCAGAAAGGACTGCCTCGAGATTGCGCCCTGCCTTGGGCTATCGGGAGTCCCTCTCCCTCTATTTTACTTGGAACTGGCAGTTTTCTCAGTATTCTTTACACAAACAGACCAAATTTTGCTGTTTCACCTTGTTAACTGAACATGTGGTGTGAGGTCAGCAACAGTCACGCAGCCTATCTATAACTGTCTGTGCTCACATGATGCGACGGCTCCGGAGAGAAGGAACATAAACAGGAAATTGGGCAAAGTGACTCTTTTAGTAGGGGACCAAAACACCGCTTTTTTAAAAAAAAATTATTTTTGTTTTAAACTAAACCCTGTCAGACCTAATGAAGAAAACCAGAGTAGCCAGCAGGATCAGTATAAAAGCCGCAAATGTTTACGCTGTTACACTTTTGCCTGATGATAACAATGTGGTTCAGCGCAGGGAAATGAACCCGCGTTCAGGGTTTTGCTCAGCAGCTCAGCAGATCCCACAGCCCGGTGTGCGCAGGAGTAAAACGACGTATCCTCCACATCCACTGAGGGCCAAATCTGGACTGTTCTTTTTTACATCCTTATTGAATTCACGGCTGCATGCCGCAAAGGCTTTGACCTTTGCACTTCTTTTCACTCCTAAAATTGCCTGGAGAAAGGAAGTGTGCAGGAGGCAAGCAGAAAAACAGGGAGGAGGCGCACATGTGTGGGACGACTTGTCTTAGAGAGCAGGTCATGTTTGTCGAAAACAAGAACCAACCTTTCTGAATGTATGCACAAAGATAGAAAGGAGAATAGAAATAGGTCCAATAACCTAATAGCAACTAGCTAGTATGCAGATGAGGTCTGGATTTAGGCATGTGGAGGGGGGGCACTGATTGCACTGCATGCTCCGAGCTATACAGACCCTGAAGATCTCTGCTGGGATCTACGTATCGGCCTGAAATCAGTCCCACGGGAACCACCCGGCCTTTGCGGTGACATTTAAACTCCACTGATGCAAATGGCAAAGCTCCCATTTGCTCCGAGGGGGCCAGGTCCTCCTCTTGACAGGAAGCTCTGAGCAATGCAGAGATTCCCAAAAATGGAAACATGATATGAAGAAATTATCTGAATATAGAAAATCTGCCTCTGGACTGACGACTGAGCCTTTCTATCAGCCACATCAGAAGATGAAGTCTCCCTTCATGGGTCTAGCCTGGGTTTTGTGGGTTACACACGGGCTGCCCTCAAAACTGAATTTTCTCCAGCCAGAGGGCAAACATCGACTGGTGGCTTCAGGCACGGTGAAAGACCCTGTTTTGGGGGAAGGCAGGCTCTCCCATAGCTGTTAACCTGGCCGTGCCTGGACAGGGCAGGTGGCATCCAGCACAAACACCGACCGGCTCTGACAGCAACGCGGGGCAGAGCCCAGGGAGGGGGGGATTCAGGTCCCCGTAGCGCTGCTGGCTTCAGTGGGTGCGCACCCTGCGAGGCCGGGTGCCACGGGCAGGCTGCCGGGTCTCTCGCCAGAGCAGAGAGTGTCTGGCACGTTGCGAGGGCTGTCAGAATACAACCAGCAAACAAATGAGTTATGATGAAATAAGCTGGAATTCGGACAGGGCCGTATTTGTCACAGAAGCGCGATTCAAGAAATTGGGTCTCTCCAGTCTCAAACTGGAAACAGCGCAGTGTGATTCAGATGCTCAGCCGAAGCCAGTCCTCACCGGCCAGATTCCCCCACTGAATATTTACAGAAAACAAACCAGATTATAAACTAAGAGTTATTTGTCAGACCTATCTAGTAAATATCATAATTGCATTAAAGAGTACACTAAGAGCGGGGGTAAGACACAGACCAAAACACATGGTGAAATGCGTTGGATGAAGTCTCTTCCTATATTGCACATACGTAAGGATGAATGCATATTACTGGTGGGTATATTAGGTGGCCCGTGCTAGCTCTAGAGGGGGTTGAGCTGAACCTCACCAACACTGAAGGAGTCTGGAAGTGCTCAATAGCTGGTTTTATACCGTGTGCTCATTTCAAAGTACAACATTATAAAACCAGCTACGCTAAGGAATTTAAAAATCTATTTTGATTGCAGTTCTGCTGTTTTCAGCTGTCTTATCAACTAAATTGTGTTGGTTTACCCTTAAGTATTCTGCTAGGCAGTGTTACATTTCCAGAACTGGGTTTTCTTCTTCTTTAAAAGCTGTCTTAAATTAGTCTCTGCTTTACACTTCACAGGAGGCTGAGCTGTTTTTTAAACATTTTTAGAATTATTTTTTCATTCTCCTTAGTTTGTGGAAAAGTGGTCATCACTCATGTGGGTCGTGAGGTACAGCATCCACTGCCTGTCGTTTTTTATTTTAAAATACATAAACGTTAGGAAAAATATAACAATGCTCCCTGTGCCAGGTTTTCTTTTGTTTGCTTAAGAATTCTCTCTGACTTGTCAGATATTTTTTTTTGTTGCCATTGTGCCCTGCACCTCATCTGAGAAAACAGGGTTTTCAGGGCTAAGGCTTTGAAGACATAACACCCTGCGAGCTCCACTTTCCTTCATGTTTTAGGTGCATTTCACAAAGTCAGCTGGTTAAAGTCAGCTCGAGTATCCAAACATTCACCGTGTAAACTTCCCATGCTTAGGAGATAACTGCGCATTTCTCCGATCTGCTGTGGGACAGCAACGCTGCCTGTGAAATTCTGCAGACCTGCGCTTTTTTTCTCAGTGGATCGTTTCATACTCTGCTGAGTTCACACCGGCCCGCGGAGTGCAACAGTCCGACGGGGCTGGGAATGAGCGGCACGGCGCAAACCCCGCAGCCTCTGGCACAGGCTCAGGACTGGGCGCACGGGTCCCCAGCAATACCACTCATCCTCAGGCCCTTCTCTTTTCACCTCCTGGGACTGGTCTTTCCAATTGCGAGTCACATATAGGTTAAGTTTTGTCAGTCCCCTGTTACTGCCGTAGTTTTTGTCTCGACGTGACGGCACCTACGTGTCCTGGGCTGGCATACCCTCTATAGCACTGCTATAGAAAAAACTCAGCACGGCGAAGAAAGTGCTAACAGCGTATTTCATGTTTATCTTAATTTGCATGACTTCTCAAACTTCCCTTGCTGAACCAAACGATGAAATCACAACATGTTCAGAAATATTAAATCATTTCCTCAACATCTGAGTATAACGGGCTGCAAAAGGAAAACAATTACATTTGGCACATTGCACGCTTTATCCTTAACACTTCGAATTCTGCTATCCCTTCATATTTACAGCCTTGCACTCTGATCACAGCAGCATTAAAAACAACTGTGTGCTGTGATTTATTTCTGAGGAAATCCCCCGGGCTTGCCAAACACCAGCTCTGCCTGGACAGCCTGGGGTTCAGGTGGCCACAGCAGTGCACAACCCAGGCAGCAAGTTCAGGATGCCCCAAAACAGCTCCCAACCTGCTGGCAGCAGATCCGTGTAGCTCAGGAATGTGCCTAACCTCATACTGGGTAGTGTCCTGCTGTCTCCATGGTGTAGTAAGCCCAAATTAGATGTGGCAATAAAACGATGAGAGGTGATGTACCGCATTGGTTGTGCATCCTCCTCTGCCTCCCCAGTCTCCGCCCCGACCCTGAGCCAGTGCGAGTGTCTGAACTTCCTCACTCCGGCCATGGGGAAAGGGGAGGACAGGAGTGGGGCTGCTTCTCATGAGATGGCAACAGTCGTCCCTGTGCTGCGAAGGGCCAGGTCCCATGCTTCTGTGAGGACAGGCTGAGAGAGTTGGGGTTGTTCAGCCTG
>RSEF01000004.1:16700291-16717290 GCA_003993805.1 Himantopus leucocephalus | reverse complement strand
TGGGAGGTGTCCCTGCCCATGGCAGTGGGATTGGAACTAGATGGTCTTCAAGGTCCCTTCCAACTCTAATCACCCTATGATTCTATGAAATCCTGGGAGGGCTGCTGGCTGTCAGGGAGGGCAACAGGGGCTCCCCAAAGGGGAGAGAGAGGAAGAGAGAAAAATAGCGCTCATTTCTGCAGAACCCCACGGGTTTCACATCCAGAGCGGTTCATTGCCGTGAGGTGACTGGTGGCACGATGACACTTCTGTGATATCAGCGTCATGACAGACCCGAGTGGTGTGTCGTGCCCCGCAGCAGCCCATGCTGGAGGGAGCCGGCGAGCCTGCCCTCGTGTGCTGCCCAGCTCGGGCACGGCCAAAATGTGCCGGTTCCTCTGTGAAGCTGCAGCTTGCAAAAGGCTGGGCCGGCTTTCCTGAGCAGGTGCCTTCTCTTTGGGGTTACGTTCGGGCAGTTGTCAGTGTTTTGTAATGCAGATTTTTTGCGAGTACAGCAGGAGTAAAACTCCCTGCCAAACTCCACAAATAGTGGAACGGTTTGGGAGTAAAAACAGATTTCAGAAATGAAAGTTCAGCTTGATCTATTGGGAACAACGTGCAATTAATGTGCTCAGCAATATCTTAAATATGAGCAATGTGGGAGAAGGGTAATAGCTCCCTTTCTATCATCTTTCAACCTGTCAGCACGCTAATCTGTGAAACACCAAAAGCCAGATTCTTAGTAAATGTAAACTAGTAAACGCGGCTGAAGGCAGTGGTGTTGTGCAGCTTATCCGGATCTTAATCTTTTTTAAACTGTCAAACTATCAGAAGAGTATGTGCTTGTGGGATGGTGAAATAGGACCAATGTTACTGTTACAAAAGTGAGGATAATGAGCCAGCTGGGTTTTTCCACAGTCCTTTTCAAAACTACAGCGTTTATTTCTGCTTTTCTGCAACTTCTTCTCTATCTCTTCTCCTCCCTTCCCTATCCCCTTTTTTTTGTGGTTTTTGCACTCTGAGCTACACCCAGAAAATGAGGTCACCAAGGGGCAGTCAGGACGTGGATGCAGTCTGTGACTGCATCATTTTCCGTGTGCGTGCTGCTGGCTGTCGGGGCGGGAGCACCAGGGCTCCCTGGGGGCGGTGAGGGAAAGGACTGAGGAGGAGGAGAAGGCATTGATACTGGACTGCTGCTGTGGCGTGGGGATGTCCCATTGCCTCTGCTGCTGGTGCTGAATGAACCAGCAGTGGAGAAACACATGGCCTCGATGCTCCCCAGAGGTAAATGGGATGCTGCTGCAGGGAGAGGCGCCTCCCTGCACCCTCCCGGTGTCTGCAGCTAAAGAAACGAGGGATCCTTCAGACCCAGGCTGCTGCATCCCGCAAGCATGAAGCTGGCAACGCCTGTCACACCTCCACCCAGCCGTCCCCTCCTATGTCAAGCCTGCAAGAAAGTGGGCAATAAGAATAGCTCCACTAGCTCCTCGGCCACCCCCTTTCCTCCCCCTTACCCTGCCTCACCCGAACGCCTGTGAGTGATGATGCCTTCACACCTTGGGCAGCCCCTCATAGATGGTAATGGCAGGTCAGTGCCACCGACTCTGTGCAACAGCCACTTACGTGCCTTCTGCCCTGGTGTAAATAATGGTACGTTTGCTCCCTCTGTGCCCTGAAACAGGGGGAGCATCTGAAGCACATCTGGGGCACCTGAAGCACATCTGGCTCCAGTCCTGGTGAGGCTGCTGGGCTCCCTGGGACGACCAGGCTGGCCGCTCACTGCGTCGGGGTGAAGGACGCCCTCTTGACCTTAGTAATGACCACCAAGTCTGGGTTCTGCTCTCCTCTGATGGGAAGAGTTTGTTAATTGGTCTTAAAACCAGACCTCACCCAGCCTAAATTTCATAAACCTTCAAAACTGAAAGTGTACAGTCCTCTACGCACTCTGCAGTGCTTGCATATGCTTCAGAAGGAAGCGAATGTAAGCGTGGCTGATGCTAAGGCTAACATGACGCTGTCAAGTTGAGTTGCAAAACAGGAGCTGAAGTGAAATTCAGGCTGGCTTAGAGTTCCTCTGCTGACTTTTGAAATCATATAACCTCATTTTCAGTTTTTAAGTGGGTTTTATTGCTTCTAATCCCATAGGAGACATCCATGAGGACAGAAAAACTAATGGCAGAAATGCCAAGACGGCCTTACACACTGAGATCAGCTCAAACCACAAAGGCGACACATAAAAACTCCAAATTTCTCCACAGACGTAACCATTTCCCGATCAGCTGAATGTGCAAGCAGAGTTAATCCACAGGGCTCTCCTGCCTGGGTGGAGGGCACTGCCCTCCCTTCCCAGCCAAGGCCGAATTCTCCTCCACCTCCCACCAGCGATGCATCCGCTGCAGAACAGTTAAATAACTGAAGGTTTGTGCCCAACAATTTGCTTTCAGCTTTCTTCAAAGAGTGCAGATCCTTGACAGTCGGTGCCTTCGCGCTGGCAAAGAAACCACTGCTCGGAGCATTTGTCTTAGGGAGGGTGTGGAGGCAGATTTACAACAAAGACACCGTGTGAAACATCCTCGGCTCCAGGCTGAACCCACAGCGTTCAGTCTGTTAGGAAAAAACAAATAAGACGTTCCCCGTTGCTGCTCTCACTTGAAATGTGGCGTTCGGGAGCTGTGCAGATCAGTTCAGCCCTTTATTATAAAGAGCACAGTATCCTGGAGGGGAGTAAGCGGTCTGGCAGTGGTGGGCAGTAGAGCTGCGAGGTTTTCAGCAAGTGACTGACACACATTTCACAGTGTGACAGTGTGCCACGGCAGCGAGGACAGCACAGCTCACAGCTGTGTGGGCACCAAGGCAGGCCTTCACCACTGTTGTTTTTAAGGGCTGTTCTCTGTAGCCCTGCACACGCACACAGGAGCTACAGGTCACCGCGGGTCTCTTTTTTTTAACAGGTCTCAAATCCACTTCTGTTTTGGCAGGCAATGTTTTGCCCCCTGGTTCTGCCATTTAGACCCCTGCCTGGTTAACTCAGGAGCGACGGCATGTGGGTATCACAGGCCTGTTGGCGTTGGTAGGCAGGGACGGGAGAGGGGATGAGGGCTGTGTTTAAACAGGGACCATTGCAAAAGTGTTTATGTCCTGGGAGCAACGCAAAAGTAGGGCAATAATAAGTGTTTTCAAAGGGAGAGTAAAGTGAGAGCTACAAAGGAAGAGTAGGGGAGCCCCAAATGGGCAAGAAAGTTGGAAGGACAGGAATGGGAGGAGCAGGAAAGCTGAAGGAGGAAGGACAAATAAAAAACGAACTGTGGAGGTCATGCAGAGAAAGGACCGGGCTCTTCAGCGCAGCGGGAAGAGCCTCGGCGAGGAGCAGCTCTGTCCCCAGTGGTCCCTATCACCCCAGCCCGCTGATAGCAAACCCTGCCCCAGCTCCTCAGAAAGGGGTTTCTCGACATCACACCCAGGTTTTTACTATGGGTGGAGTAGCCCCATCGCGCCCTGAATCATCAGGCCGTGGGCTGGCCATTGTACGCATTGTTATGAGGTATCTTCTTTGCTAAAGCCAAGCGGTGGCTTGCCAGTGAAGCAACAGGAGGGAAGAGGCCGTTACTGAAATCCTACGAGAACAGGGAGGAATGATGAAAGACTATGCCTCACGTCCCTGCTTGGATTGCAGGAGCAGCCACTGCAACGGCAAAGTGTCCAAAGCACTGTGTGGCGGGCATGGCCAGGCCAGGGCAGCTCGCAGAGCTGGCTCTGGAGCACCCGGCCGCTGCTAAAGGATTGCAGAGAGCCCTGGAAACCTCCTGTTTTGCTAGCACGCTGCAAGCAGAGGGCAAGAGCTAATCAGGACTTGTGCTAATTAAGCTGCCTATTGCTGGGAGAGGATGGGGACGTGGCTGAACGCCAACAGTAATATGGTAGGCGGGATCAGAGGGCTCCGCTGACTCCCAGAGAAAGTCTGCTCTGGTAAACTGGTAGTTACGCTTTCCTTCTTCCCTCTCCCGGGGCTGCTTGTGGACTGACACAGCCTGTGAAGCCCTTTGGGAGCTCCGTGCACCTCCACCTCCTCCTGGAGACGTGTGGGCAGGAGCCACCAGCCCTGCCAGGAGGGCAGAGCTGTGGTGGGATGCAGCTGCCGGGCTCCCGCTCCCCTCCGCTCAGCCCCGCTGTGTCCCTGCGACGGCTCGGCTGCTATTGCTGGCAGAGCTACAGCCTGGTGTTTTTTGACCTTTTACTCTTCCAGAGATAGAAATGGGATTTGTCTGAGGCTTGGAATAACTTCCTGCGATTGTGCTGGAGAGGGCTAGTCTGGCTCGCTAGATAGCTGTGTCTGTCGGGCTGCCTCAGGAACGGAGAAAGCCTCTGCTCTGTGAGTAAGCCGAAGACAGATTTAAAAGATGCCAAAGACACCACATGTGCCTTAGAGAAAAATAAGCTGATAGCACCGTACATTGTCTCCAGGAGGACAACTGGGCCTGGGCAGCTTCTAGGTTTCGGCGTTAGCCATTACTGGAGAACCGCTAACAACCCCTGAAGCAAATGGTCTCTCTATATTGATAGTTGTTCCTCAGATGCTAATTTATAAATCCTCTCCAGGTCAGTAAAGTATGTGTGTCTGCATGTGTGGGAAAGTAGGTAATGGCCTGAAAATGGATCCTTTGGGACGATGAGAGCAAGTAATAGTTGTGCAAGCTTCCCCCTCCTCCTCCAGCCTCCCTCTGCCTGCGAACACGGCCGGCACAGCCAGCGATGCTGGGCGGGCGCCCGGGCTGAGGTGAGGGAGGACTGCTCTGCTTCCCATGCATCTTTTTCGTTACTTCTTTAGCTGTCTTCTAGCAGCCTTTAAAAGTGATATTGCCAGGTCAGATGTTTTCAGCACACCTGTTTGGCTGACAAGAAGGAGGATGCTCATTGCCATTGCTACGCTGATGACTCTGGCACTGGCCGGGGTGTGGAGGGACACCTGGAGAAAGGCACCGGACTGCTCTCTTACTGACTGTGAAAGAAGCTAATACCTACAGTCTCACAAACTCCTGCAGCCCTGGGAATCCAAACAAGGGCTAGATGCAGACAAGGGATTGTAGTACTCCTTGACGGCCTTCCTCCATGACCCTGTCGCACTAGACAAAAACATTAAAATCAAAAAAGACAGGTTTTGATCCAAGGAGTTTACAATCACAAGTGCACTGGAACTTGTAATGGCACTTGCAAAAGCTCCAGTTGCTGCCAGGCAAATAAGCGTCAGTGCGTGCAACCAGGCCATGCTCCATCTTAAACCCTAGATAAAGCTTTGACGTAACTGTGTGGCACTCAAGCAGTCATTACGGTCCTTCCACACACCAGCTCTGGCACATGGTGCCACTGCTGGTAAAGGCAAGGTAGGACCTAACCGAGACGGTCTTCTGTCATGCAGCAGAGCTGTTGGGAGCTCCCAAAGAATTAAGGAAACCTGTTCTTCAAACAAAGGCTTTTCAAAGCAAACTTCTTGCATTTTACTCATCAGTAGGCAAAATCACTACGTACAAGTCATGCGTGTCAGTGTTTTCCTGTGTGATTCACCCACAGACTGGCTGCTTCTGACTCTCCTTTCTTAGAATTTGGAGTAGGAACGATCTTGGCCTCTTACTGATATTCCTTTGAACAACTGAACATATATCATCACCTGGTGGGCAGGATCCTTGGCTGAAAAAGGTAATTTTGTACTCTTCTGGCCACCAAACTCCAAGCAGTGCCAGCTGGGGATGCCCTGGCACTGGGGAACACTCAGGCCATGTCCAGGCCAGCCCAGCTATCAGCTCCATCTCCTCCCCTGTCGGCTCTCTGCAGATATTTGCTGCAGGCATCAGCCCTCCCCACTTGGCACTGCTTGGCCAGGGCCAGGAGAAGGGCTTTCCCTACCTCTGCCGTTGGCGCTTGCATCTGTGCTGTTGCTGATCATGAGTGTGTGTTCCGTAGCGGGTAAGGAATAAAAGATTCGGCTCTTGCTGCCCAGCAAAAGCAGAGCTGTCCCAAAGCCAAGTCCCATTGCTGAGGCAAATAAGCACTAAAACACAAGTTCAGCATACCTAGCACTTCTATGCATGGACACCATTCATGGGGTTTCAGCTTCCAGGGAATTCAGATGTGTCACTGATATGTATCAGCACATGTGCTTTATAATATGGTAAGAAGGGTAACATCACGCCTCTGAGCTTCAGCTCACAGCGGTTCTCTTAAATAGCAGAAGGAAGCGGTACTGGACCATGCAGTTTATCAGTTTGCATTAAAGTTCTGATTCCTACGTGTATTTCACTTACGGCTTTCTAAATAGGTAGTGTCAAAGAAACTGGAATTTTGTATTTGAAGATGTTTTTCAAAAAAAAAGGAAAAAAGAACTGCAATCAAAACAGGTGAAAAATTTAAAACAGAAAAAAACACGTAGCTTATTTGTAGGTAATTTCACATAATTGATTGATTTTAAATATTTTTTAAAGTTTTTAAATGCTTTTGTGCATTTTTACAATTCCATTCGAATGCAGCTTGTTTCAAATCATATAAAGTAATCCCTGCTGGGGGAAAGAAAGCTTTCCATAATGGTACGTCTTTAATATCAAAATTATAACACAAAGAACGTGTCTATTTATATGTTAAACTACACAAATGCCTAGATATTTATGGATGGATATAGAATATCCCTGTTAGCAAAAATAAGTGTCACATTTATTCTAAGAACTCCATTTAGTGATAAATCATTAGACAGCAACTAATGAAAGTGTATTTCAAGGAAATAAATGAAAAAGTACTTGTGGAAAAAAAAAGAGATCAAGCAATTATAATTTAATGCAAACATTTCTACCTTCTCATTTAATTTATTATAAAAATCAGTGATATTGCTGCTCTATGCCAAATAATGCTCTATATAGGAAAACTTCCTCAAGGTGACTGGACTGGTTTGGGGAAGTATCATGAGGAGAGCTGTCGAAAACAAAAATAAAACTACTAGTACTCCCAGATGGAAAAAAACCTTATAGCCTGTGATCAATGGTGTTGCATCCAATGGTCTTTTTCTAGCCCCAATCACACAAGAGAAAAGCGCAGCGATGGACCGTCACAGCATGGGGCATCTATTTGCCCACAGTTTAACAGGTACCCGAGGGCTGAGCAGTTAGTCTTTCTCACCACACCTTAATTTGAACAGTTCGACCCAATAATTTTGCTTGCTGCACAGTAAGAAGTCACTGTACGTTTGCACAAGGACCATGAGAATAAACAGATTCTTCTGAGCTTCGCATGCGCCTGGGTTTTCCCCCTGCTCTCGCTGTTACACAATTCAGACATATTTAGAATTTTGTTTAAGAACAAATACGCAAACATGCCTGATATCACTTTATCATGAAAAAGACCAGGTCGTGGTATATATGTAATAGTTCACACTTTGGTGAGCAAGTGTAAAGTAGGCCGGCGATGAGGGTGTCTATCTAGGCATAACACAATGTAGTGTGTAGGTGTGAGAGCAGTCTTACCATACCAAAAACAACAAATCCCCAAAATAAACGACACAAAAAAAGGATGCAAAACATTGCAGCTCAGGTCCCTGAACACTTGGGCTGCTTCTCTACTATACCAGGAAAACAAAGCCCAGAAGAGACAGCCTGTCACTCAGACTTGCTTCAGACTTCAGCTCTTCTTGTGCACAGTTTCGCTCCTCGTCACATAGCGTCCCGGGGTTTGTTTATTTTTCCATCCAGAGCTCTTGGGCCTCTGACCCAAACCCAGATAGGCATCCCACACCACGGCACTGCGCGGTCCTGCCGCATCAAGGTGCTCTCTCATGGTAACAGACAAATTTTGTGTCAGCAAAAATGTCAAATTATCCTCAATTTCCATGTGCATTCTCATGAAGTTCCTGGAAGTCTTTGCAAAAAAATTGGTTGGCTACAGAGTTGAGAGCCCCCTGCCCTGTTCCTGAAGATACACATCTTCTAATATTTCAACAATTATTTGCTTTTGTTGTTTGCCTTGGTTCCAGGCTGCCCACAGCGCAGAAAGCTGTGCCGCTGTAATGCCACAGGCCCTGGTACTGCATCTTCACACTGACAACGGAACTCAGCACGATCTGCTCTATCTACAGCGCCGTGATGGTGTCAGGAGCTGTAAGCAGAAGCGTGAAGTTCACAGTCCCTGGTTTTGCTAACTGAATCCCACAAAAAGTGATGTGAGATAAGGGCTCTTTGAGCACAGAGCAAACAAACACCCTAGAGCACTTTGATGTTGAGACTTCAGCGTGGTTAGCACAGTTAGAAAAGACCCTGTCTCTCCAGTCCAAAAGGATAAGTGCGGTAATTAACCTCCCAAGTTCAACCTGACAGAAACTCTTCTGCTACAGGCTGTTTCCTGAGGGTACCAAAAAAAGCCAAATAATTTATAACAAAAACATTTGCCCTTCACGTTTAGATCCGAGTTCCAGAAGGTACTTGAGCACTCACTTTGCAGCAAGCTCAGGAACAGTCTCTGGCCTCATTTAAACCAAAATACTTTAAGGAACTGAGCCCACATTTTTTGGGGCTATAGTCCAAGTTTTCCCTGCTGTTTTCACTGCCCAAAGTCTGAGCAGTGCCTGGCAAGATGAAGTGAGAATCTTGACTCCAACTAAGTGATGTGCTCCTATTTAACCATCTTCTCACTTCAAAGACAGTGAAGGTTTTCTTTCTGAAAAATGCTATTTCAGAGTATGTATTTGAAACATACACATTGTGTATAGTATGAAACTGAGAGCACACTTCCTCTTCTAAGGCAAAAACCATGCACCATGGAGAGGCAAGTAAGCACCGTACGTGAACGCGTGCATGAGAGGTACACGGAAATCTTCTTGGGTGTGGATGCCCACATTGGATGCCCACCAATTTTGATTTGCAAGTGGGCCATGCAAAACCAGGAGGCACGATTAACCTCTCCCTGTCCAGGAGCCGCCTGTCAAGAAGTTTCCCCGGAGTTCAGCAGTGAGCGCGAGGCAGGGTTTGCTTCTGCAAGCCTTGCAATGGTCCCTTAAGTATTTCTTTGGAAGTGGTTGAGTCACCATCCCTGGAGGTATTTAAAAGATATGGATATGGTGGTGAGGTTTAGTGGTGGACTTGGCAGCACTAGGTTAATGGTTAGCCTCGATGATCTTAAAGGTCTTTTCCAGCCTAAATGATTGTATGATTCTATGATACAGGGATCTTGGGGTACGGGAGCTCAGACTGTAAATAGAAGAGCAGTTTGTGCTCTGAGTAAGGAAGTTTAAGTTTGACCTGCAATGAGCGTATAAGGCTGCGCAGAGGAAGGGCTTTCTCCACTGCTGCACTCAGAGCAATCTCTCTTTTGTCTCAGAGGCCACTGTGGCTATGACTCACACACAGCCATCAGACTATTAACACTTTTATTCCAACTAGTTATTTCTGGTTTTCGGCAGCCAAAATACCTAAATGCCCAGAGTGCTTCCAGTGTAACTATAGAAATTACAACAACAAACAACAGCAGCTCGACCCATGGGTCAGCTGAAGCCAAACTCTGAATCACACACTTATTTTTTACCTATAGTTATGAAAAGGAATTTAAGTCCGGACAACAAAGCAGTACATTTCCCAGCTACCTAGAAGATGCTCAGCCAGACAAGCTCAGGGCAGACGCTGTGAGACGTTCACCCCTTCCATGGGAGCTCTAGCCGAGGGGCAGGTTCTGCACGGCTCCCTTGGATAACAGGCAGCCCCAACCAGGATAGCATCAGACAGGCTTTGTAAATCCGCTGGAGGCTAATGGACTGTACGAATGTTGTGAACTGATCTTTCTTCTTCTGTGTATTCATAATCCACATGTTTCCGACAGCGCTTCATGGGGTTTCTCACTATTATTTTCTTAAGTTATGGGAAAGATTTTGTTCAAGCTGTAGACCTCCTGCACACTTTAAGTGTCCCTATGCCTGCAGCAGTGATCAGCTCACCGTCAGCTGTGTCAGTAATTAGAAACTTCAAGTTGGAAGGGGTAGGCTCTTCTAGAAGAAGGCAGAATGCTGTCAAATTAATTACCTTATGTCTCAAAAACTTTACCTTTTACTTTTAACCAAAGGACGTTTGCTGACGCATGACTGCATTGTGTTGCTGCTTCAGCACAATGGGTTTCTTCAACTCTTCCTCTCTTAAAAAAGTCAAAATTTACCATATATTTTGATTTTTTACAGTATTATAAAGGCAGGTCAGTAACCAAACACTTTCCAAGTATGTAAACCAATGCAATGGTTTACTGAAATGCAATGTGAGAAACCAGATTAATCACAAATGAAGAACAAAGCAGTTTGAACATCAGAGTGCTTAAGTCTTAATTATGTAAAGTCTGACCCAGTCTCTGGAGATCTGTAAAAGTGCAAAGAATGCCTAAAAACTCTGAATATTAGAGGATAATATATATTTTAAACAGAGCAGTTCCTGGTCCTTCAGTTGCATTTCTGTTTTATTTATTCTCTATAAAAACAATTTTTCTGAACTAGAGGGCCCTGAAGTATGTATCATCAGTAAATAAAACAGATCAGAATAAAACAGAGTGAGACCTTTATGATTCGCTAATAAACCATGAGAGAAATGCACCAGTCTGGAAGCATCAAACCTTCCAGCAGAGCAAGGACCAAGAAAATGTCTAACAGGAGCAGCAACGCTAACTTGGTGAGAGCTCCCAGTTCACTAAAGCCATGTGCCTCATCTTAACTGAAAACGATCAGAGCTAAATTAAATCCAAAAGCTCAAAGTTGACAAAAATAAACTAATACACTAAAGAGGAAAAGGAAAAATATAATGAAGTTATTGTTTTCTTCTGGCTTTCATTAAAACATACCAATCCAAAGTGCTGCCTACAGACTTGAAGCCAGAGTTGGACAGCGGAGAGGAATTCTGTCCTGCGAAGGTTGAGATAATTCTTGCACACAATGCCCCAAAAGGGTGGCCCTGAATGAAAAGAGCCATTTTCTTTTAAGGTGTTGCCTTGTTGTCTGGGTGTTGCACACAGCAACAGGGCAGAGAACAGCGCGTAGGAAGGACATCTGTAAAACCATGGGTGTTGTCAGGGGAGTTCAGGGATGGGCACAGTGTTGGAAACCTTTACAGCCTTCTACTGTGGATTAACTGACATTTTGAATAACAAATCTTTTGCCTTCTGTAGGGAACGACAAAGTTCGTCCTTGTGCCATTCCCCAGGTCCTTGCTGATTTCCAGGGGAGGGATACTGCAGGAGTTCCCTTCAAGGAGAAAACCAAATTAGTAAAATCCCTTCCTCTGATCCCTCCTACCCCAACAGTACAGAGTAATTTTGAGTAAAAATGGAGCCATAGTCACAGGCATTAGCAGATACAAAAGAGACATCTGAAAGCAGTGGTTGTACACAGAAAGCAGTGACTGCTTTCCTTTTTTAGACTTCATGGCTTATTTGTTTAAACCACAAAGAGACATTTGCATGCTACCCATTTCTGGTCAGATATGAAAAAACAAAGTAGAAATACATGCAGAGCAAGTAACACCTCCTGCTAACTTTCAAGGTTAATTTTAACTCATGAAACGCTTTAGCAAAGGTCCATCACTTGAATTTACATTTTTAAAGAGGTAAAGAGTATGATCAAAAATGACTTTTCAAAGAGGTGGAAAGAAACAACAGAACCCCAACTATTATCTTTTCTTATTTTAAACTTCATCCCACACTTGACACAAATTTAGATCTGAATGCGGAATTACTCCTACTCTTCTCCTTCACTTATGACTCTTTCTTACCATGTTTTTCAGAGAAGCAGTTTGTATATGTGGCTCGTTAGGATGCAGTGTAAAAAGTAACATGTACGCCGCAGTCAGTAACCCAACCAGGCTGTGCGCTGCTGATGCGGTTACTGAAATGTTAAGTCCAACTGTTTGGTTCAAACGAAGCCAACTGGGAGGTGAAGTACCCCCTGGTCAGGACAAAGAGTTGTGTTACAAAAGCACACGTTGCTAAATCAACCAGAAGTAAGTAGACTCCAAAACATAAGTTTATGGATGTGTTTCAGCCAAAGGGTAAGTGTGGCTGTAGCACAGCCGCGGGCCCTTCAGAGGACACTGGCGTGGCGCTGATGTTTTTAGGAGGCTTTTAAAAGACAGGCTAAGAGAGATGGTAAAAGAGAAGCACATGTGAACTTGTGAGAAAGTTTACTGATTGATCTAATCCTTCTGCAGATAGAAAAGACTTTCCTAAGTAGAAAATCTTTTTTTTTAATAGTTTACGTAGCCCAGGAAGAGTCATATGGTGATGCTGTCCTGATGTCTGTGTTAGAAGTCATTGGAAAATCCAGGGAGCTCTTTCCCAGGGGTATGCCAAGGGAAGTGCCTCTTCTGTTCCCGAAGACTCTGATTTAGAGGGAAGACCGTAGAGGGAGAAAACAGTATCACACTGAAGATGACAAAAGCATCCCGGCCTTGGTGAAACAAGGGGAAAAATTCCTTTTCTGATTTCAGCCGGTTACAAGGATAATCAGACACATACAAACCCCATGTGTACTGCGCATGATAAAGATAAGCGATACAATATAATGTCTCAAACTCTGGGGGTATGCTGAAAACCAGTCTTTCCAGAGAGCTGACGGATTGACTGTAAGATGTGGAGGAAAACTGAAAAAGCTTCCGAAGAAGGCACGGGAGATTTTTCCAACACGACTCCTTGCCTGGCAAACTGTATTTTGCTGGGGAAATTTCAAGGATGGCAACAGACAGAAAAGCCTCGGCCACTTTCTGGTTTTGCACTCAACACTGCCTGCAACTTGTGGTTTCTGATGGTCTTGGTCTACAACAGGTACAGTACAAAGAATTTTGCTCTGATTTTGATCCTTTCTGTGGCACTGCCATAGCTATTTTTGTGTGCAATCAGAGCTGAAGGTGGACAGATGAAGACCTGAGGTGAAACACGAAGCATTACTACTGCCAGCCGGCAGCTCCAAAAGTTACAATATTTGGTCAGCTGGGTTCCAGGAGATTTAAAAGAAAAAGCAACCTTACTGATTTTTATGGCATTCCAATGTGCTTCTTGTTTTAGATGAAGCATTCCTAGTGCCATTATTTAATGTTCACATCAACAAAAGACTGGGTGCTGCCAATTTTCATTCACCCTACCAGCACGGATTCCCAGCCTATCTTTGACATAACGATTAACTTTCTGTTGTGGGATCAAACCAACATCAAAGACCTGACACAGGAAACAAAATGTATTCAGATGCTTAAATAACTTATACAATCTTACAAATCTTACAACCTAGCCTGGGAGCAATGCGATATTTGTACCTGTACTACTCAAATGTGCTCATCTAAACCAATAACACAGCAAACTATTGATGCCACGCTCTTCTGCATATTTCTGCCCTGCTTTGCAAAAATAAGAATTTGGATTATTTTTTCATTTCTGAAAAAAAGAGCTTGAAATGTATCTTCCAATAATTTATTCATGCAGTGTAATCAAGCACAGAATCTGACCCATCTTAGCAGAAGCATGATTTCCAGCTCTGTGGTTTTCACCGCTGAGAGTATTTACTATTTGCTTGCCAGTAATTACCACAGCCGTCTCCTGCTTTGAATTCTACTATAGAAAAAGGTTTCCAGTTTGTTTCTTTAAACTCGAAGGCGACTTCATTTTAAAACTCAGGTGAATGCAGAACTTCCATGAATCAGATGATAAGACCATTTACAAGTTTTTTCTTCTTGCTTGTTCACCAAGTTAGGCGTTATTGGCTTCTGTCTAAAACACCCTGGCCAACAATTCTTTTCTGTCCATGAAGTATTTTTTGCTGTTGTTGTTTAATACACCCTGTGCCCAAAGGGACAAATGCTTGGAAGTGTTTACATTTTTCACTCATTTCTTGGAAATCATGACCCATAGATAAAAAGAATACTTCTGCAACAATAATTTGGCACTTACAGAGCTTCTGGTCTTACTGATTGTTTGAATTCATGTTTTTAAACCCATCACATATTTTCATATTTTATTCTGTGACTTTCTTGTTACTTAACTGAGGATGAGAATTACAGTGCTTACTAATATTATTGCACTGCTAATGCCATGAAGTTACAATATACATAGTTTACACAATGATTTATTTTAAAAAATGAAGACAGAGTTTTAAACCTATCTAGGAATTTGGGGGTATTTCGGTACTCATCTTTCAATAAATCCAGTAGAAGACTATCCTGCTGATATTTTAAATATGCTATAGGACATCTTTGACTGTGTCCTCAAATGCTAATTTTGCTCCTGTAACCTGAGTCTCCTCTCCATTATAGTTTATTTAATTCTTACCAAAATCAAGCAGAATAACCCAATTGCCTTGAAAGAGAGCTGGATTAGGATTTTGCATTTGTTTAATCCAAGACTCCTTCTCCATGGCTGATTCTGTGTTCATTCCTATTTGATAGCTAAAAGGGGAACTCAAGATTTTCAAATTCGGGTGCAAAATCAGACCCATAACATACAACTGAAGTTGAAGATGAATGAAGCCCTAAAATAATCCCATGCCCCTTCCCCATACCACTTCCTGCATTCAATGAGAGATTTTTATATTTTTCCCAAGCCAGTGCTACAGTACTCTTTGTTTTATTGTTTTTCAGGATATTTTCACTTTCATTCTTTTTCAGCAAAGAATCAATGTCTTTAGCAATAGACTGTTGCTATACCTACTTTCTAATCCACAGTTAAATCAATAACCACGACATATACCTATGATTAATTTCACTTCACAAATTGCTTCAGCTCTCTGTTGGAAACACTGTTTTGTCACAGCGTTATGTGATAGATGTCACGTGCTCTGTGTGAGAAACACCGTCTGAGAGAAGCAGCTCTGCTCCTCTCAAGCTCCAGGACCACACAGCCCTACTCCCAGGCAACCCCCCCCCCACTCCACGCACCATGTCACAGCGTGGGATTAAGGAAGCTGCAGTTCAAGGGAGAGAAACAGCAATGAGAGATCTGTTTGTTTGCCATTTCCTAAGCCTGTGGCTACTTTGCCCTTCTGTGGGCTAGCATGGGTCACAGCCACGCAAGGAGGCCAGGGAAGCCCTTGTATGGATGCTGAGGGTTGGCCATGAAAACCCCCAGAAGGAAGGATGCAGGAGAGGTGGGCTGGCTGGATACAATCAAAAGCAGCGAAGCCAAAGGCCTCTAAAGAGACCTTCGAGTCTTGGGCTGCACTGAGCATAAGATTCTTTTGTGTGCCTGTGTGTGTCTTGCATTCCCACACCACAAAGCTGCCGCCTCTGTCCTGTTCCAGTTCCACGCGTGGGACACAGCTGGGCGCAGATCCATGACATGGTCGGTGGCTGCGCCTTGTCTGTGCGCAAGGAGAAGGCAGCAGCACCGCGTTTGCAGCCCGGGGAATGTGTAAGTGGAAGGCAAGCTCCCCAGTGCAGCCTGGCTCCGCTTCCACAGAGGTTTACTGTCAGTGACTTTCGATACCTAAGAATTTTCTCTGTAGTGCTCTGCTTCTGGTTTGGCCTTTGTTTAATTAATGGCTTGACACTGTTTCCCAACAGCATCATATTCAGGAAAGAGCAATTAGAAGCTAAGGATTGAAACCATTAAATGCACTACGCACACACAGTTGGACTCTTTCTTATTCCACTGAACTAAATTAGTAATTAATGACATTTTCACCAAAAAAACGAGCAAATCCAGGAATAATAGTAAGCCAAATATATAACATAGCTGGACACAGGGATCAAAAGAACAGGGTCAAAGGTGCCAAGTTGTTGTGTCATTAGACAACTATCTGGATAGCTCAGCTCTTCTTTCCATCCAGCTGAGATGTCCCCAGCCTTATCACAGTTATACCCTTGACCGTAGCAGCTGAGCATTAGAAGAGTCCCTTCTGACATAACAGGTTTTTGGTCAGAAGTTCATCAGGTCAACATTTATTTTTACTAACTGGATTATCAACAGGCGTTGGCCGTGTTCCCCCCTCCCCGTCCCCTCTTGCTGACTCCCTGCCCTGGGGCTCTGGTATTTGCTGACTAACGGGGGCGCCTCTCGCCTGTTCCCAGAACAGACCCCGGCCGCGGCTCAGCGATTTTACTGGGAAGAGAAGAGCCAACACCCTATGCTCGTGGAGTGATAACTGGCCATTTCAGCCAAAGGTTTTAAATAAGTTGCTATGCTACAAGTGCTACAGGCAGAAAGGGTATCTGCAATGGCAAAATCCCTGTTAGAAGTGGTCAGTGCTTCCTACAAGATCTGCTTACCAAAGGTTAAGGTTTTTTCCAGCACTTGGGCATTTTTCTTTACTGCTCTGGAGGCTCCTCCAGCATCTTTACCAGAAACACATCAAGCCTGTTGCCACCATTCTGATGTGAGGACAGTCCCTGGATGACTCAGGTGGCTGCGGACTGGGTCCGAGAGCAGCGTTAGCACCCTGGTGCCGACTGGCACCATCTCCAAGGAGGAATGGTGGCAAACAAGAGGGGTTTTTGTCCTCTTTATGTTTCTTCCTGGCAAAAGCCAACTTACCCAAGCACATAAAACTAATCTTAGTTTCCTTGGAGGTGACTTCCTCTCCCAGCCAGTTCACTGAATATATGTAGCATGCAATTTTCCAGATGGCCACTGATGTTCAAGCATGGAAAAAACAGAGTTTGATTATTGTTTTCTGACTACTCTATTGCACAAGTATGTTATGAAAGAAAAAGTTATGTAAAAATCATAGTGGATTTCACTATTTCCTATTTAATGCTCTTACTGTAAGCATGTATGATGCCCAAAAAATTCATTTATGTAGAAAAAATATGAGCCAGCATAACATAGTTTTTAACGTCCTTCTGCTTCTTTACAATAAGACAGATGATGATGTTTAATTTTTCCTTTACTAACATAAAACCTTCCACTTTGACTCACAGTCTGTATGCTGAGAGATGCTTCAGAGAGTTTTATTTTACAAACAGTGAATATAGAATCATAGAATCGTAGAATCGTCTAAGGTGGAAGGGACCTTTAAGATCATCAAGTTCAACCATCAACCTAA